>CAWUPB010000858.1:1859285-2479047 GCA_963924115.1 Dovyalis caffra | reverse complement strand
AAATCTAGTTTATAGACAGAAGGAATGATATTTTTACTGTCCAAAAGTTAATGAAATAATTTACCCTTGATAACATTTTGTGGCTTCGAGAGGTCAATAAATTTTTTGCTAATATAAAAAATTCAAATTTTAAAATCATATTTATCGAAAATAATTAAATCTTGTAATTTATACCTCAAACATTATTTTTAATGTGAGACTAAAATACATAGATAAAATTAGTTTTTAATAAGAGACGAGGATAAATGAGTAAAAAAAACAAACATGAAGTATTTTTCATTTTTGTACACGATTACGTTATTATGTCCACGAATATATATATATATATATATAGTTGTATGTTTATGGTCTATAGATTTCATGTTTAGCTTCGTGTTACGAGTCTAGGGTATAGACAACCGAGTTGGCATACCGTGGTAAGTCCCGACGGATAGGGCGATAAATCGGGAGTTAGTTGCCTTCATAACTCGCGTACCCAAAACCTCCGAACCATAGCCTAGGTATGGATTCTATGTTCCGTAGATCTACTTCCTTTTCTACATCTTCTCGCTTCGATTCTTCCGAGTCTAGAAGATAATCAATAGTGTAGAATATGTCATAGAAGATTTTGAAAAACAAATTGATGATTGGGCAATACCCAAGATTCACAAAGATGAGATTTACAAAACCAACAAATATGGACTTTTCAAAACCGATTTCACAATCAAAACCGAAGAGCGTGATATTCAACTTCTCAAAACCATTTGAAACAATTCATCTTCTATCTTCCAAAACTCTTCAAAAACATAAAGACAAAGGTTTTAAATACATTCATATTGGTTTAGTTCAAGTGGGGATTAAACCACTTACAAAAGAGGGATTGAACACCTCAATCCTAGCAGATCCTTAGAGACAATAGGTTTACAAACTTTCAAGACTCTTTGTTAAGTTCAATTGAGTCTAGTCTATGCAAGTGGACCTATTTCTTTTGATTGTTATCCTAATTTTATCGTTTCCTTGAATGACAAAAATATCATTGAATCATTGATGTCTGCAAGTTAAAACTCATAATTATCATATGATGGATGGATCTATTCCAGATTGCATTAATTACAAAAATTCATTATAAAGCCATGAATTCCGCATTTGCATCTAAACACAAAAGTGCAATCGACCAAAGGTGAAACCCTTCTTCCGCAAACAGTATCCGACCAAATCCAACACCGTTATTCCTGCACCTATTAGGTGGAAAGACATAGTGCTTCCGGATGAATGGATCTTGGAAGGAATTACAAAACCCGGATCTCTACCAGCTCCCGAGGTCCCAAAACCAAACACACAAATCGATCCATAGAACAACACATGGATGGGAGTGTTAGACTTCGTTTGACGTAAAATTTACCAATGAGTAGATTTTCCGATATTGCCTCTAGTTCCATGACTTATGACCTAGGAAGATTTTCCGAGATTCCTTCGACCATAAATTTACCAAATGTTAGGAGAGATACGTACTTGGATCGTAGTCCGCCATCCCTTAGACAACCACGTAGGTTTTCAACCTCGGATGTCCCTAACCCAGCTTTTACAAAACGTTGATTATGGTACCCATGTTCCAAAACCCGGATATTCAAACCAAGAGGATTCTCCTCCCGCATCTCCTACCGCATCCGCTATCACCGATAATATTTCACATGAATGTAATGCTTTGAATGATGATAGTTTTACAAGTAGACAAACAATATCCGCATGATGACTTCTATGCAAAACATAATTTTGAAAAACGAATGTGGTTCTTCAAAACTTTCTCGGCTACCGTAAAAGATATTCAAAATGAATTTTATGAATTTGTGAATGCTCATAAAGTTCATATATTATTCTTTGATTGGTTTGAAATTTATGCTTCGCAAATGATATTTCTTATCCTTTCGGATCCGTGAAACCAAGAATCGTTAGGAACAAAACCCCTACATGGGAAGTGGAAGGACGGATGATTCGATCCGACCATCCGCCACCTAGGAAATTGACATTCTCCCATGGAGAAACCAAAATAGAAGCATGCCCATACAAAATCCCTAAAGATGATGACTCGATCAACATCAAAAACATTGTTCAACGTAACAATTTTACCAATACCAATCTCCAAACCATAGGAAAACGACTTGTTAGGATCGAATCCCATATCCAGCAGACAGTTGTTCCTCCTATCCCAAAACTCCGTAGTCTCCTTAGCTCCCGTAGAAGCTAAAGACCGAAGCTCGAAAAACCCGGTCTTCAAACCCTTTCGGGTTTCTAGATCGAGTCAAAACCGGATACAATCTAACAAACCCGAGTTTGTCAAAGCCATTAGAGACCAACTTAGCAAGATAGGAATATCTTCCGAGGGAACCTCTAAGCATGTAGCTCCCGATACTCCTTTATCCAATAGCGTAAATGTTCTAGATCAAAAATCGAGACAGAATCCGTCCCCGAAATTAATAAGTTTCATTGGAAAAACCCATTACCTATGATTGTTGCCCCGACATAGGTGAAATGCCAAACAAGTTAGCCCAACCTAGGTTCAATGCCTCTTCCATTTATGAATGGACTATAGATGGCCCGTCGGAGTATAATATCCTTAGTCTACTCCAACAAATGACCATGGTCGCTAACGCCTACAAAACCCAAACTCGGTACTCCCGACCGAGCGATAGCCGAATTGCTTATCGCGGATTTTCCGGTCAACTCAAAGGATGGTGGGACTATCATCTCACCGCCCAACAAAGATATGGAAATTTTAAATGCCATACAAACGTACCAAGAAGGTCTCCCTATCCTAGATGACTTAGGAGAACCCATCCAAGATGTCGTGTCCACCCTTATCTTAACCATTTCTCTTCATTTCATCGGTGACCCTTCTCATCTTAAAGACAAAAACGCCGAGCTTCTTAGTAACCTTAGGTGTAAGAAACTTAGTGACTTCCAAGCATTACAAAACCACTTTCCTAACCGCAGTTATGCTTAGGGAAGATTCAAACCAACCTTTTGGAAGGAGAAATTCCTTGCGGGTTTACCAACCCTCTTAGGAGAAAAGGTTAGAACCCGAATTAAGGATGCTTTTGGTGACCAAATTCCTTATGACCAATTGACTTATGGTGAACTCGATAAGTTTAACCCAAAAAGAAGGTCTTAAGATATGTCAAGACTTAAAGCTCCGTAAACATCTTAAGTGGGAAATGAAAAAGACTAGACAGGAATTAGGAAGTTTCGCAAACAATTTGACATTTCCACTTCAAAGCCTTCGAGTTGCCAAGGTAATTGCCAAGACAAAACCCACAAATCTTACAAAAAACCTTATAGAAAACATTATCATAGTGGATCAACCCAAAGATATAGAACCTTTCTATAAGAAACCATCCAACAAAAACCCCAAAAAACCCTTTAGGAAAACCCAGCTTAGATCCCAATCTAGAACCGAGCTAAAGGATGTTACTTGTTTCAAATGTGGACAAAAAGGCCATACGGTAAGATATTGTCGTATGAATACTAGATTACAAGAGCTTCATTTAGATGAAGATGTTTATAACAAAATTTCGCTTTGTTAGTCGATTCCTCCGACCCTTCGGACTACTGCGGTAGTGAAGAGACTTTTCGAGTAGATGAACTTGTCACGTCCTCCAGTTCAAAACCCAGCTTCGATAGTGAACCGGATAACAAAACCAAACATGCCGTTGTCTTAACCAAAGACCAAGACCTCATTTTAGTTTTGTCGAGAGGTGAGGAAATGTTTGAAGGTGGTCGATTTTGTGTTTTCTAGGATGGCCATATAGTAGGCTTGGGTTTTGGATAAATCCCATGGGGTGTAGTGCCATCCAGGAGGAAAGAATTTCGAACAATTTTGTAAGGTCTCGTCAAAGAAATAACCATCTTCGACAAGTAAATATTTTTTGAAATTCTCGTTTGAGAAAATACTCGGATGTGGATCTTTTGAAAACAGGTTTTGCGAAACAATCACCCGAGTGTTTTGTGAAGAAGGATTTTGAGAAATAAGTTTTGAAGATTCATTTGATTTTGGAGAAAGGGGTTTTTTAGAAGAGGAAGATCCTTTCTCTAGTTTTGAAATGGGCTCAAGATGCATACCCGAGATCTTTTGCGAGGCCGAAGTAGTTCCGACTGTTTTGTTAAATTCTGGACCCGGTCATCAATAGATTGGGTTGAGATAGGAGTTTCGGGTTTTGTTTTTCGACGACATCCGCCAAGAGATGGGTTTTCTTGAAGATAAGGGTTTTGGGCTTTCCGGTATAAGGGGTTTTTCCCTTTATCTTTCTTGGCCATCAAGACTGTTTTGCGGACATTCTTAAGTCAAGATCGTTAATAGAAATTTTGATAAAATGGATTTTACAAAGTTCGAATAAAAGATTTTGGAAATGGTTTAGGAAAATATTTTGGATGCATATGAAAATGCAGAATGCAATTGCGGGGTTTATGAATTAACTAGCCATCTATAATGCTCGGGATCTGGTGGCAATAATGGCTGCAAACTCACAATATTGGGGTAGGATTTTGTTTTTGATTATGCCTCTTTGGAGTTCATCCTCAAGGTAACTTTCTATGGAGTCAACTCGTTTGAAAGGGCATATTCAATATTGCTCGAGTGCTTCATTGATGAGATCGTCTTTGAAATCATCAATAGCATCTAAGGCATATGTTTCTAAGGTCTCGGGAGATCTATCTAGGGCTCTAACCGTTAAATAATCTTCCGTTTGATCGGTATTGAGACCCACAATATCCATAATGTCTTCTAGGATATCTTCTTCAAGAATAGGCAGTTGGTTGAACTCAATAGCTTCTTCTTGGACATAATTTTCATTTTGTTCATAAAATCTACCCATCCGTAAAGGACAAGTTGGAGGAGATCCTATGAGTTTTGTAGAAGGGATATGCGAAACTAGAGGAGTACATAGAACCATGGAATTTATTTCAAAAATAGAACATGTTTTAATAATATTCAAATTCCCGATTCGGGTTTCTCAATGAACGGGAAAACAAGTTTGGTATCTCTCGGTTTTGAAAAGTATGCAATCATGCTTCACGGAATAAGGAGTAACAAGATTTATGAAAGGTGTTCCTAAGATCACCATATGATGCATATTCTCAACAAGCGAGAAAATGATTTTTGATTGCAATACGACCACCGACCACGAGGCTTCGTCTTACCATGTATGGTCATTTTGGAATTGTTTGCTGCAGATAGACGTTCATGTGTATGCATATGAAAACGTTTTGGAACAATGCTTTGCTTAATACAATTCAGATCGGCACCAGTATCAAACAAGGCAATTGCATCAATTTTGTAATTATCATGGAACACAAGAGTAATCTTAATCAAATATTTCCTAGAAGTAACTTCACGAAGTACAAATAGGAAATCTTCCGGAACGTGTTCCGGGTTTTCAAGGTTTGGTAACTCTTGGTCATTATCTCGGTTTTCGCAGTCGAGTCCGACTCTTCATCTCGCCTCGTCCGTCCAACAGGGTTTTCAAGAGACCGGAGTCTCCGGTTTGTTTGTCTTTGAGCGCTTTAAGCTCTGTTTTGATGACCTTAATCTCGGTATATATATATATATATATATATATATATATATATATATATATGCCAACGCAACAAAGTTTGTGGTCTGTATAATTTTTATTAATGCAAAGGCGGTGAGCCCAGGAGAAAGAGTTCTCTTTCCCTGTAATTCTGCAAGTATTAGTGCAGGTGGAAAAGTGTTTTAACTTCTAATGGAACTTAATAAGCACCCACCACCTCGTTCCAATTGGATTGCTACTCTATATATTTATCTGCACAAATTAATATGTCCTTAATTGATTATTTTTGGCAAACCATTGATTGACTTAAATGTCTTTTTCTTTCTCGTCCTTGTCTCTTTGATGATAAATATTAATTCACTTCCGTTTTTGTTTCAATCACTAAATCGTCGTAATCTTTTTAGGCTATTACGTGGCTTCCTGATCAGTCTTGAGTCTCTTTTTGATGAACAGATGACTCTTAGTGTTGCCTTGCAAAGTGTTAGCTATCCCTAAAATCGCTGGTCATTTTCTTGATCCCTTCTCTTCCATTTAGCAGGTTTCAAGCTATACGTTATTTGTGATTGGGCCGCATTGATTGCTCAGTCTCTCTTAATCTAAGCACAAGAAGACCGACCTTCTTCTTTGGCCTAAAGCTTAGAGATGTACGAGGCTCTTCAACTTTTCCCTTAACCACTAAGAAAATTTTAAGTTCATATTTTTCCCATTAATTTTAGAATAAAAATAAATACCAACAACTTTTTAGTGTTTTAATATTATTATTATTATTAAATACTCAGACCGCTGAATCCAAAAGAAAAAAATTGAATGGATTAATACCAAATTAAGAAAAATTATTAATAAAAGAAAAATATTAACAAAGCTTGGTATCATCTTTTTATTCTCGTTCAAAAAACAAAAAACATATGTTAGTGGTATAAAACGTAATGTTTAATATAATAAACTTAATAATATTAATACACTATATCTATTTTTATCCAAACCATAACTGAAATTTCTATATTAAATCTTCAAATCATATAAAATTCATAAACTCAAAACAAATAATAAATTGATAAAAATTCAAGGAGGTAACTGATATAAATGAAATTTCATGGAAGAAATTGGAAATTAATTAGTGGACACAATCAAAAGAACTAAAGAGAAAGAGAGAGAGAGAGAGAGAAATTAAGGTATTTAAGGAGCTTATCTAAAAAAAGGAAAGGAATAAATGTAAGAAACAAAATGGAAATGTTTTCGAGCAGCAGTTGGTAACAACCAAAAAGAAAAGCTGTCATTAAGGAGATTTATCAACAAGGAATTACAAAATCTTAATTAGAGGAATCACTCAATTTACGCACTCATTACAAAGAATTTTCAGCCAATAAAAAAGGAAATGATTTCACATTAATTAAATGTCCAAATAAGGAAAAACAAAATTTATAAGGAAAAAGACTATAATTCCTGGTAAATATATTTTCAATAAATCTAAGCTTCTTTAACATACTATTCAATTTGATTGTCAAATTAATAAAATTTTCAGCATTTAAGATAGCAAAATAATAATATAAACAAAAGGAAATTAAGAAAAACAATAAAACATTTTCTAAAGAAGCACTTGATTATGACGATGGTCGGCAAAATAATGGAGGGCTAAACATAGTTAATAATGACTTGAAAAATAACACTACTGAATGCAAAGAATATTTTTTTTTAATACAAACAGATAGAATCATGTAAAATCATACCAGATAGATCATATAAACAAAAGGTAAAATAAATTCACCCGTGTTCTAATAAAAAAATAATTAAGACCAAAACACTTAAAAAACTTCCGACCTAAATCAAGCAGAAGTACTTGTTTTCTCCTCAAGACCACACACCAATAGCAGAACTAATCAGCAAAGAAGCCAAAATCACCATCACAGTTGGAGGAGTTGCAACCCAAGCAGCAGCAGGAGGTGCACCGGGGGCAACGTCTCCCGCATTGGAGTTGGATGAATTTGATGGCGCGGAGCTTGACTCAGGTGTTGGGGTTGGAGTTGATGAAGATGGTGATGGTGGAGTTGATGAAGATGGTGATGGTGATTCTTCTGGTGTTGGAGTACTAGCCAGTGGAGACGGAGACTTTGGTGGTTGTGCTGGTGCTGGAGGATTAGCCAATGGAGATGGAGAGCTTTCTGATCCTGGAGCCGATGCTGGCGACTTTGATGGCACTGGTGACATCTGTGGTGTCTTGGCCGCTGGTGATGGCCCTGGGGCCCCTGTTGGACCCTCGCTAATTGGTGATGGAGCCAATGTTGGTGTATTAGCGCTTGGCGGTGAAGACTTTGCAGGAACTGGTGACAGCCCTGGAGCCCCAGTTGGAGCCTTGCCGCTTGGCGATGGGGAGATAGGTGACACTGATGGGACTTGAGACGAGGTTGGAGGTTTTGCACTTGGTGATGGAGATTTTGATGATGCTGGAGATGGAACGTGATGAGCTCCTGGAGATGGTGCTTTGGGGGATATAGCTGGGGGTGTGACCCTGGTGGTTTAGGGGTTTGTTTTGGTCTAACAGAAAGGACTACAACAATCAGTTTTTGTCCCTTTCGACAATTATCTTCGTTTCCACTAATGAAAAAGTAGGAACCAGACTTGTCAAACTGAAACACAGAGGAACCAGAATCCATAGTCTTGAGAGGCTTCTTTGTGTTGCAACTGTTGTAATCATCTTTTGTCACAAGCAACACAGAGTCTGACCCTTTTTTGTACTGGAAAACTATAAAACAAATCAAACCAAAAAGCACAATACCAAGAAATTAAAAAAATAAAATAAAATTGAATCTTTGTCACTTAAAAACACATAACTAAAAACAGGAGATCTTACCAAGAGAGTCATTGACTTGGAACCGATGTCTTCCAGCCCAGTGATTGTAATTCTCTGAGGGATTTGGAACCCAACCATCTTTGCCACCTACATGGTAGCTATTGTAGGCCACAGAGGAGGAGATGTAGGAGCATGCAACCAAAACCCACAAGAGGGACAGAGATGTTTGAGAACCCATTTTGAGACAAATTATTGAAAAATGAAGACTAATGTTGTGTGCCTTCTCTATATATCGTGGAAGGGAAAAAGAAAATAGAAGGGGAAGCTTTTTGGGATTATTTGTTTGTTGGAGAATATGGTTTTAGAAAGAAACAACAAAAATAATGCAATGTAAGGATTGAATTATAAAGAAAGAACCTTCCATAAATGCTACAATAAACATACTACATACTTTCAACTCTATAGTTAAAAATCTTGAAAAGAAAAAACACAAATTAAAATCAATCTTAAATAAATAAAAAAATAGTTAGGAATTTTGAGACTAATTTTTTTTTGTCAAATTATTATTATTTTTTATATTTAATGATAATATATATTTTTGAATTAATTTTCACATTAACTGAGATAGCATATCATTTTCAAAAGATTTTAAAAATGAATCGCTCTACTCGATACATTTAGAGGAATTAATAAATTCTCTTTAATGTTAATCATAATATTTGAACTCATAATTTTTTTTTTTTTTTAAAAAAAAGCAAATCTTCTTAACAACCAGGCCAAATTCTTAGAGTTTGAGAAATTATTATAGAACTACTTTTTAGATAATTTTCTAAGAGTGGAAGCCATAATTGGAATTCTTACTTTTTGGGTTTACTTTTTTCTTTTTTTTTCTCTCTCTCAATTTTCCACCATAAATTTGAAAATATAAATGAAAGGAGAGTGTTAATTCAAAATAGTTTAATTTTTAATGTTTAATTAAATAAATATTAACTATTAAGATTTTCGCTATTCAATTGTTTTTCTGAAATGCTTAAATAAAATAAAAAAAATGATAGATTATGTCCCATAAAATGTGAGAAAATTCTAATCCGAAAAAAAATAAATATAGGAGAATCAAGGAAGTAAATACTGCCGCATTACTTTTTGTTTTTTTTTAAAAAAAAGCCAAAAAAAGAGAGGACCTTTTTCACCTCCAAAGCAATAAATTGAAACGCAATCTCACCATTTATTGCCTTTTATTTTTATTAATTTTTTATTTTATTTTGAAGCTTATTTTAATAAATTTAACTAACTTCTAGACGATGATTGTAATTGAGTGAAAATTACAATATTCTCTTTCCTAAGTTAATGGACAATAATTAACCCCTCTTAATTGTGTTTTAACCCGTGCTCTTTCTTTGAACGTTCGTTAGCTTTATCCTTGGAAAAATGCAACCCTCGTGTCCACTTACGTCCAAATCCGGGACCCCCCAAAAAATGTCAAACTAGTAGAAAATTACATTTAATATCAACTTTAATATTTATACTATGAATTTCCTCTTTGAAGTTTGGAAAAAAATAATAATAATTGCATCAAATTAATTTCCAATTGAAAAACCCCCAAAATTAACGAGATGCATTATATCACTATTTTTGGGTAAAAGGGCGAGGACTAAATTTCTTAAAATTGGTACAAGTTATGTTTTACGGTTTGAAGTTCTTGCTGGTTTAGATTTTGAAAGAGACAGAGAGCATGAACGACAATAAATCTAGAAATGGTTTGGAAAAAAAAAACACCTTTTTTTTTTACACAATTTTGAGTATTAATTTTTATTATTTAAAATCTAAACATAAATTTACAGAGACTTTCTCTCCATCCCCTCGATTTCTCACATAGGATTTTTTTTTCTTTCCAAGTGTTTTACTTTAATCATTAATTTTTTTTTCATTTTCTTAAATTCGGGCTAGATACTGTTTCTTTCTTACTTTTTGTTTTTTGTTTTGTACAACATGTCAGTAAAAACTGTCATGTTGTAGTTTAAAAATGCCACACGGTAGATGTTATTGAACACGTCAACAGAAATTGGTCTCACGTAACTTCATGCACAAAGAAAAAAAAATCAAAACTTGGATAACAAAGTTAAAAAAAAAATTCATTTGTTGGACAGAAAATTAAAAAAAAAAAAAATCAGACACCGAAAAAACAGTTTTCTCCCCCTAGAATGACAAAACAAATATTTTCGTCTGGTTAGGCATGTGAACCACTTATGCCCATAAAAAAATTGAATATGATTTATGACTACTTCTAATTAGTAAGTTCAAGGCTGTGTAATTCAATAAAAATTCTTCAATTTGCTACCCCACATCTTCTCTCGACCCAAAAAAGGTCCTACTTGCATGTGTTAAGCATGTAGCTCGATCTCATCCCTTCTTTTAACTTTGGTGGTTAGGAGTGGCCATCCTTTTTTTTTTGTTTTCTTTAAGGATGGAGAAAGGACGTAATTATTTATTTTTCATTTTTCTTGCAATAATAGTTTTTTTTTTCCTGCCTAATTAGAGAATTTTTTTTCTTTTACTGATAAATCGATATCCAAAATCATTCCATTTTCGATTATTTTCTCTACCACAACTCTGAATTTTTAAATTTCCATACGGTCCGCCAAAATCCTTTTTAAATTTTGTTGAATAATTCTTACCGTAATCCTTTCTATCCAACACACGACCAATTTCTCAAGCTATCATATGAGCATTAATTGTTTTATTTTTTTATTTTTTAACTATGAAAATCTTTTGTTTTATCATAATCTTTTACCTGTAAGGAAATTATTTTTTTATTATAAATAATTTTTTTGAGTGTTTAATATATTTTTTAAATAATAAATGTCATTCAACATGTAAATGGTATAAAAAATTGTCATGTATTGAACAAGAGGATTTTCTACCATCTTGCCCAGCAGGAAATTATTATTCTATATACTATATACAATTTAGTTACATCCTTCGTCTCGCACCAAGAAATAAATAAATGAGAGACTCATATATTCACGCAGGGCCGGCCCACATATTCCCAACGCAAGCCTGTTAGTGAATAGCCCACCCTTTTAAATGGCAACTAAGAAAAACTAACGGCTTGCTTCCATGCATTAGATTTAATAGAAAACTTCGTATAATATCATAAAATGTTTCACAAATTTATTGTATTTCATTGATTTTTTTTTTTTTTTTTCAGTCCTTCATGTTACGTACATATATAATTGTTGAATTTTTTATTAGCCCATGATCCTTACTAATGCTTTCCACTACTTTATAACTTTGGTTTCTGTCACGTTTGCTGGTCACCTTGGTCAGCTTGAGCTTGCTGGCGCCACTATTGGGAGTTCAAGGTGCGCTGTCACCGCCGTTACTTTTATGATATCTCTCTCTCTAGCAATGGCAGGATTGTAGAATAGGTGATTTGGATCTGTAATTTGAAACGATTTCTTTTTCTGCTATGGAAAAGAAAACAGTGTTTTAATCCTTACGGGTCTAATGCTTCTATAAACCCTTTTGATTCATCACGTAGAATGCTTATGATTCTGCTTTTTAATTTTCTTTTTCCATTTTCCAGACTGGGTTAAGTGGAGCACTTGCGACGCTTTGTGGTCAAGGATTTGGTGGAAAACTATACAAAACATTAGGAATTCATCTACAAGCTTCTGCATCATATCCTTTCTGTGCTCTATAATCATGAGCATCCTCTGGCTTTACACCGAGCCTTTACTTATCCTCCTCGTCAAGATCCTCAAATTTCTAAAGCTGCTGCTATTTACATAAAGTACTCCATTCCAGGCTTATTTGCATGTGGATTCCTGAAAAACATCTTGAGGTTTCTTCAGACACAATCTGTTGTCATGCCCCTCGTTCTGCTTTCAGGAATCACAATGTGCGTTCACATTGGTGTGACTTATGCATTGGTTCATAAGACAGCTCTTGGTTTCTAAGGAGCTTCATTGGAGGCTTCAGTGTCATTGTGGATATCAACAATTGTGTTGGCCATATATGTGATTTATTCAAAGAAATTTAAACAAACGTGGGAGGGGTTTTCATCTGAATCATTACACCACATCCCAATAAACTTGAAAATAGCCCTGCCTTCTGCTGCAATGGTGTGGTAAGAAAACCCCTAAATGTTTCATTATCTAGGTAATACGTTTTTGATCTGATAGATTTTACAACGTCAGTTTAATGATTTGCTAGTTTGGAGTACTGGGCCTTCGAGCTTTTGGTGCTCATAGCAGGAATGATGCCGAACGCTGAGCTAACTACGTCAGTGACAGCAATATGGTATGCTTTTCTCCTCAGTGTTATACATTTGTGCCAAAATGTGTCTGTTCTGCACTTGTTTTTCTTACTTGACTTTCTTAATGTTTTTGTTTGTCTTCAGTGTGAACACAGAAGAGATTGCCTACATGGGTACCTCTGATCTCAGTGCTGCTGCGAGGTAATTAGTTGGGAAATTAAAGTTACTTGTGTTACAATCTTACAAATATATCTTTTCCCATACAAATTTTAAATAATTGAAAGTAGTAATATCTCTTGACAGTACAAGGGTGTCTGATGAGTTGGGCGCAGGAAATCCTGATAAAGCTAAACATGCCAAGGCTACGACTCTCAAGCTCTCTGTTCTTCTTGCTCTTCTGATTGTTTTGCCTTTAGTAATTGGGCATGATATTTGGTCTTGCTTCTTCAGTGATGACCCCTCAATTTTAAAATCCTTTTTAGACCTTTCCTTGCAATATCTATAGCACTTGATGCTTTTCAAGTTGTCTTATCAGGTTTCTAGGATCCTATTTCTTTCTTTTCTCTTAACATTTTTTATCCTTTCCCCGTGATGGCTAACTGTATGCCTTACTTATATCTTAATGGAAGTAGTTTTATCTGCTGCAGGTGTAACAAGAGGTTGTGGTTGGCAGAATCTGGCTGCAATTGTAAATGTAGCAACATTCTATTGCATTGGGATGCCGATTGCGGCCGTCCTCGGATTCAAGATTAAGCTTTATTCTAAGGTGAAACAAAACTATGATAGTCTTTTTTTTCTGCTTTTACTTGCAAAAAGTAGGCAGTTATTCTTACACACATGTTAGACATTTAAATCTTCAAGGACATCAGTATCTCTGCATCGAAAAAGGAGGACATGCAACTAGCAAGTAGCTCATCTTATTTTCAATCTTTCTCCTCTTAATTTTTGGATCAGGGGTTATGGATTGGTTAAGTCTGTGGTCTCTCGTGCGACACCTTTATTCTGTTGTTTATTACACTGCGCAGAAAATGGACTAGAATGGAACTCTTGGAGACAGAGGATCATGATAGGGAAAATTCGAACTTGCCCTGAAAAAAATCTCCGAAGAATGCTTTTGGTGAACAAAGGTTCAGGTATGGATATGTTTTATTGAAGAACCAATATAAGAAATTTTGCAACGAATTTGTAATAGTGCAGCACAGAGAAACACAGGCAATCATGTTTGCAGGTTGCTGACTTAGATAAAAAGAGGAATGTGTTTCTATTTGATCTATTTGACTGTTTAAAAACTCTTAATAAGAAGGGAACAATTGGTATTCAAAAAAAAAAAAAAAAACTGTTCATTTACTGTTTATTTAGATCCGTTTGTTTGACGAAAACAACTTCCAATAGGAAAATTAATTATGAAGAAGTTATTTTCTAAAAAAATATTTTTTGACATTTGACAATTACATGAAAAACTACTGAAAAATATATTTTAATATTTTTTTAATACACCGAAATACAAAAATAGAATGTGATTGTTACTTTAACGAATTTTGAGAAAACTTTAACAAAACATATCCACAATTCTACAATATAAGATGTATTTAGAAAAATTTAATAAATTTTTATAAATATCGACTCAAAGATTTAAATTCAAAAAATCAAAAAATAAAATATACATTTTTAACCATTAAACCAATTTATCAAAATTACTTGGAACAAAATCAAGTCAATATTCACATTTAGTAAAAAAATTTCTAAATAATCCTAACATTGTTATTTTGGTAACTCAATTAAGAATTTTTTTTTTTTTTTTGAAAATTGAACTCGATAATTTAGTCTAAAAAATAGTTTTACAAATTATTAGTTATCATTTGTAGATAATTATTCATTTGGTTTCAAAATATTAATATTGAAATAATTTGTGACTAATTATTGACTATAGTTACCAATAAAATTTTACAATTGATTAAAATTAATCACAAATTATTGATTTAGTTGCAAATGAATAGTATTGAAAAAATAATATATTTATTAATGAATTAATTAGTTTCAAATTTTTCACAAATGATTGCGGTATTGTAACAATTATTTAAGTATAGTTTACGTGGCATTTGGGATAATGGCAAAAAAAAAAAAGAGATAAATTAGTGAAATATTTATCATAAAAATAATTTTAAGGAGTAAAAATGGTTTTTGAGAATATTTAATGTATTTATAAATCAAAAAATCAAATGTTAGTAGAAATAGAGAAAAAGATTATTAAATAATTAATACTAATCGATAAGAAATAATTAAAAATTAATTTGATATATTTATCTGATCCCTATAATACTCAATCACAACTCGGGTTATGTATTTATGCATGGAGATACGGCTATATAAGGACATTCTATGAAGTAAACTACGAACTGCTACATATTTAAATCATGCAAAAATATCAATTCATGAGGCAAGTCGAGAATGTGTTTGGTCGAGATCAACAATCCATCATATCTAAGAGACACGCAATTTATCTACCGGTAAAAGAAGTTCCAATAATATCATATGAAGATAATGTCGCATGTATAATTACATTAAAGGAAGAATACACCAAAATGACAATCTAGCGAGACTTGTTCACTAGAGCATTACCTACTACAACTTTTGAAAAGATGATTTACAAGATTGAATTATATCGTTTTAAAGATCTCAAGTGAAGTTTTCAACATTAAGAGGTCAACATTGAGATTAATGTGTATAAGGAATATTGTACTATTTTTCCTTCATTAGGATTTTTCCCATTGGGTTTTTTTATTTATTATGGTTTTAACGAGGTATATTCCTTGTACGATAGACATTCAAGGTGAAGTGTTATAAAATAATAAATACCCATTTCATATTCTCCACCATTTATATGATTTAATTCACCATTCAATATGAGAAATTGAAAGAACGATGCAATTTATTCAATTATTTATGCATTTTTTAATGGTTCATAATCCTTTCAAATTCTCTTCTTAATTTTGAAGCCTATAAATATGCTTGATTGTTCATTAATTTATGTATAAGTATTTTGTAGAGATTGAGAGGTTATTTAGAGTTGTTTTCTTTTATATTCACTTTATTTTATAATGAATTCATTTTTCTATTATCTTTCTCTTTAATAATTCTATTGTTTCTATTTTTTTTTATAACAATATAAGATTAAATAGACTCCATCGGTGCATGTTTTTTTTCTTAAGAGTGACAAGCAATACAACCATCTCGCTATCATATACAAAAAAAAACAAAACATCAACTTTGCAAAAGAAAAATTAGCTCTCCCACTTATCAATAAGCTTTTTTATGCGAACTTTTCTTCTTATCATGTTTCATTGTATGGACATGCATGAACGGAAAAAGTAAATAGCTTTGCAAAAGCTTTCATCTCACAAATAAATAGGGAACACATAAAAATCATCATCAAAATAATTTTTTGATCGGTATTATTATATTAGTTGCTTCATTGCTCCAACATTTCTCTCCGCCACGAACAACGTTACACCACCTGCTGCATAGCATGGATAACTAACTTGTATTCCCTAAATCAATGGAGATTTTTGAGTATCAGCAAGTACATAAAAAGCATGGTGTGAAAAGAAAATAAGCAAATTCTAGTATGATTAGCAAGGGCAAACTTCTTTTGTAACTTCAAGCTCTAGTTATTTTTGGTCTTCCTTAACAAAAAATTATCCATCGAAGCCTAAGAACACAAATCTAGCATCTAATTATATTAATTTGCTTGCTATATTACGTGTTAATTTCTCCCTACAATTCATCTTCTGTACATGTATTGAATAATCTCTTACTTTCCTACTTACTGTTATCAACTAATTAATTGTTACGTCATGGCAATAACATAACATGCAAACGACAAACATAAGTTAACACGTGGAGAGATAACTCGAATGATGAACGTAATAGTACGATCATTGGCATGCCTCGAACATCTCTACAATTTATATGCTAACAGACATATTATTTCATCTTGGCACCTCATCCATATATCCTACGCGTGGTAAGTACAAAAAACATATACTTACTCACTCTTGGCATTCCCATTGCGTCATAAGGTTTGCTGTAAAGTTCGACATCCCAATATGGCAATATGGGATTCAGAAGAGATGTCAAAGATAAAGTTTGCCGAAAACTTTAATATTTAATAAGGAGATAGAAAAACACCATCCCAATACGGGACTTAAAAGGTAATGGCAAGATATAAAGTTTGCTGCAAAACCATCTTGGTTGGCCCAGCGGTAAAGTTCGAAGTTTTCTTATCTCAACGCCCAAGGGTTGGAATTTCAGTTTAGGTTTTGAGAATGGGGATTATACTATAATTCAATGTACCAGCCCGTCTATACACCGTCAGCTGCTTTGCTGGATCTCAAAATTGGTAAAGCTTGTACTAGAAGCCTGGTCTGAAGGGTCTGCCTAGATATAGTTCCCTCGTTTTTTAAAAAAAATGGAAAATGTAAACTTTAGTGTTAATTGTAAATTACTCCCTCAATTTTCAAGAAACGAATTAATATTAATTTATTTAAAAAAATATATCATTTCTCATCAATCTTTTCATAATATAGATATATTTTTTTATTTTTTTTAAATAAATTGAAATAGAATAAAATGAATAAAATTATTAAGTTCAAACAAGAAAAATTAACTAATTGGTTTCTTAAAAATAAAGGGATTGATTTATAATTTACTTCAAATTTTATGACAAAATGACAAGACATAAAAGAAAATTTTATGAACTCAGCGTCGGTCTGTCGCGAGGGCCGGAATGTATATTTGTTACATTGGAAGGGCTATTCCATAAAGACATCCTCAAAATCTTAACCTTTGGGGGGGCCAGAGTCACATTCCCTTAAATTCGCTAATGGACAAAACTTATCTAAACATTAATTTCAAACAACCCATCCTCCGCGTCTCCCTTAAATTCGGAAATGCCCTTCTCTGTTTCCCATTTAGGCTTTTCTTCGAGTAAAAAAATAAAATAAAATATATTTTTATAAAATAATTAATTAAATTTATATTTATTTTGAAAAAATAGTTTTATATTTATAGGAAAAACTAATCTAATTTATTTTCAAAACAGACAAAAACGCACAGGAATATCCGCTCATGATCCGTTTTTGAGCAACCATGGCCAACTCCAAGTATATCCATGTCTGGTTATGATGTGGGTTCCATTGCCGAGTGAAAGATGGGTTGGTGGTGATTTAATTGAATATCCTAAAAGAAACATTGCGCAGCTGGCCAGCCCAACCAATGTGCAGAACTACTAACTTCTCTTATCTGTACACGTCGCCTATCCTATCCAACCAACCATTCCTCACTCTGTGCCTCACACGTGAGCATAATTTGGTTTTAACTGAAAAATTGAATCCAACCAAAATATCTATTTGAGTTTGGTTTCGATTCGGTTTTATTAGTTTAAACCGAAAACCGAAATTATATATATAAAAAAATAAATGAACTAAATAAAAATAACTTACAGTCTCCCAGAACATTAAGGGCATCTACAGCAGCTTTAGCTCAGATCTCTAGAGCCATTATTTCTTTTTGTGGGAGAAATTGCTGTAAAAAAGTTTATGGGGGAGAGAGAGAGAGGGGGAACGTAGCAGGTGGTGATTTTGATGGGTGCTGGACCGGGCCAGTGAGATATGGGCATTATCATGCTTTCTGGGGTCGAGGATAGCGTTGGTATATTCTGGTTCGATCCAGAAATTAAAAAAGTTTCATGGAATTAAATTTATGTCCATAATAGGAAGTCATGCTAAACGTGAGTCATGGTAAAAGGTTGTCGTTTGATCCATACACTTGTTTCCTTTTTGGCCACTCATTTAACAAAGCTAAATTTTTTTCCGCGAACCAATTTCGAACATATAATCTAATATTTTATTATAACCACAAAATGAAAGGCCTCTGATTTGACAAATTCGGTTTTGTCGGTTTAAACCGAATTATTCAAAACGGAAACAAAAAATTTCGGTTTTTAAATAAAATATCGAAATTAATTTAGTTTGATTTCGGTTATTATTTCTTCTAAATCCATTAATAAAACCCGACCCGTTTGATCACCTACCTGTGACTCCATAAACAATTTCTTAGTTCATCAGTAATTACTGAGCACCTCTGCCTTTCCACGTCTATTAGTACAGTGAGTAATTATTATTTCTGGACCGACAAGATATGAATGTTCTGTAAACCATTCCTTGAAAAATAATATACTAAAAAATAATATGGTTTTCTTGACAAAAGTAAATTAAAAAAAAAAAAAGTGATTCTGTGAGGTTCAGATATCATGTCGTCCATATCTAGCACGAGGCAAGATATATGATATGCTGATATAATGTGCAGTATTATGAGAATTCAGCCATTTCTAATTTAAAATTTGCCATAAGACTAGGAAACTGTTTCTTTCTTGAGATAGCAGCTATAGTCTATAGAGATGTCAAACACAAGGATGGATGCTACTTTACCCTTGTTGGAGGATCAAAATGGCAAGGGAAGGTACTGGAGGTGGATCAAAGTGCTGGATGTGGCAGAGGCAAAGGGCCAAGTCTTGTTTTCACTGCCCATGATCCTTACTAATGCTTTCTACTACTTAATAACTTTGGTGTCTGTCATGTTTGCTGGTCACCTTGGTCAGCTTGAGCTTGCTGGCGCAGCTCTTGGGAATTCATGGTGCACTGTCACCGGCATTGCTTTTATGGTACCTCTCTAGCAATGGCAGGATTGTAGAACAATTGATTTGCATCTATAATTTGAAACGATTTCTTTTTCTGCTATGGAAAAGAAGAACAATGTTTTAGTCCATATGGGTCTAACGCTTGTGTAAACCCTTTTCGATTTGTCACGTATAATGCTATGATTCTGCTTTTTAATTTTCTTTTTTCATTTTCCAGACTGGTTTAAGTGGAGCACTTGAGACGCTTTGTGGTCAAGGATTTGGTGCAAAACTATACAGAACATTAGGAATTCATCTACAAGCTTCCTGCATCATATCCTTTCTGTGCTCTATGATCATAAGCATTAGCTGGCTTTACACCGAGCCTTTACTCATCTTCCTCGGTCAAGATCCTCAAATTTCTAAAACTGCTGCTATTTACTTGAAGTACTCTATTCCAGGCTTGTTCGCATTTGGATTCGTGCAAAACATCTTGAGGTTTCTTCAGACACAATCAGTTGTCATGCCCCTCGTCCTGCTTTCAGGAATCCCGATGTGCATTCACGTTGGTGTGGCTTATGCACTGGTTCATAAGACAGCTCTTGGTTTCAAAGGAGCTTCACTGGCGGCTTCAGTGTCATTGTGGATATCAGCCATTGTGTTGGTCATATATGTGATTTATTCAAAGAAATTTAAACAAACGTGGGAGGGGTTTTCATCTGAATCATTACACCACATCCCAATAAACTTGAAACTAGCCCTGCCTTCTGCTGCAATGGTGTGGTAAGAAAACCCCTAAATGTTTCATTATCTAGGTAATACGTTTTTGATCTGATAGATTTTACAACGTCAGTTTGATGATTTGCTAGTTTGGAGTACTGGGCCTTCGAGCTTTTGGTGCTTATAGCTGGAATGATGCCGAACGCTGAGCTAACTACGTCAGTGATTGCAATATGGTATGCTTTTATCCTCAACGCTATAAATTTGTGCCAAAGTGTGACTGTTCTGCACTTGTTTTTCTTACTTTGGTAATGTTTTTGTTTGTCTTCAGTGTGAATACACAAGACATTGCCTACATGTGTACCTCTGGTCTAAGTGCTACTGTGAGGTAAATGGTTGAAATTAATATTACCTGTCATATTTCTAGTCTTACATATACTTTCCTGTACACTTTTAGTTATTGAAACTATAAATTTCTTCTGATAGCACAAGGGTGTCTAATGAGTTGGGAGCAGGAAATCCTGATAAAGCTAAGCATGCCATGGCTATGACTCTCAAGCTCTCTGTTCTTCTTGCTCTTCTGATTGTTTTATCCCTGGGAATTGGTCACGATATCTGGGCTGGCTTCTTCAGTGATGACCTTTCCATTATAAAAGCCTTTGCCTCGATGACACCTTTCCTTGCTATCTCTATCGCACTTGATGCTTTCCAAGTTGTGGTTTCAGGTTTCAAGGATCCTACTTCTTTCGTACTTCTTTTATCTAATATTTTTAATCTTTTTCTC
The DNA here is from genome assembly GCA_963924115.1 of Dovyalis caffra. Lineage (NCBI taxonomy): Eukaryota > Viridiplantae > Streptophyta > Magnoliopsida > Malpighiales > Salicaceae > Dovyalis > Dovyalis caffra. The sequence goes on along the minus strand of CAWUPB010000858.1, from coordinate 2,458,275 downwards.
ACGATTGCTAATTTATATGCCTTGTTCTAATCTTAATGGATGTATTTTAATTTGATGCAGGGGTAACAAGAGGGTGTGGGTGGCAGAATCTGGCTGTTATTGTAAATGTAGCAACATTCTATTGCATTGGAATGCCGATTGCAGCTATCCTCGGATTTAAGTTTAAGCTTTATTCTAAGGTGAAACAAAACTTATACTTCTTTACTTTTAGACTTTAAACCTTCTAAGACAGCAGTTTTCACCTTGTAACTCATCTTAATTATTTTCAATCTTTATCTGCTTGATTTTCGTATTTTTGCTTGTGTTTTTTTTGGATCAGGGATTATGGATTGGTTTAATCTGCGGTCTCTCAAGCCAAACCTGCGCTCTGTTGTTGATTATACTGCGTTCAAAATGGACTAAAATGGATCTATCAGAGCCACAGGATGATGGCAAGGAAAATTCAAACTTGCCTTGACAACGTCTCAGCAGTATGCTCTTAATGAAGAGAAACATGTTAAGAAACTGGAAAGACGATTTCGACTTCGATTTTCATATTATCTTCTTAATAAATATTTGGCGATTATCAATGCCAAGGGTGCCAATTTTGACAAGGAAAAGAGGAAAGAACCATTGGGCACTCACCATCTTTGAGGATGTTCTGCTTAAAATGTTTTTGATTGGAAATGAAGGCTGCTCTTTGCTATCCCTTCATTAGATATCAAAGTTTGCCGTAAATTTCGTGCCATCAACATTGAATCTAATTATTAGAAAAAACTTTAGTTTAACTAAATTTTGAGTCATATTTATTTGTGAAAGAGTAAAAGTTAATTGCACCATACTGGGATCAATAATGCAGGAGCATTCTTATTAAAAAAAATTACATGGAAAAATGAAGATGGAATAAATGGTGCTAATCAAGGATTAAGAAATCTGAAAATGTTCATAAGTGGCTAAGATTTCAGGCTTATTTTCACAGGCAAAACCAAATTAATTTTGAGCAAGACACTACGGAATCCGTATACTTTTAGGACGCTGCTTGTTTCTAGTTTCCAATGCTTCAAACGGTGGGTGAATGGGAGCATTCTAGTGGGAATTATTGGCGTTATATATGCAAGTGCTCGGGTTACAGAAATAGAATTCAGAAGAACCCAAAGACCTATTGCCAAAATTTTGCATCCTGCGAGATTGTCGTCTTAACAATCATCACATTTGGGAACAGAATATCCTCAACATACTTGGATTGAGTAAGAAGAAGACTCTTAGCATTCCATGTACTCTCAATGCCAAGAAAATAATGCAACCAATGGAGATCCTTCAAAGGAAAATGGCATTGTAGAGTAGTAACAGTAGAAGATAAAAAAAGATGAAGAGCTCCTAGCAAGCACAATATCATCAACTTAAACTAAATATAAAAATAGACACAAATAGCACTTTATTGATAGAAAAATAGAGAAGAATCTACCTTAGAGCCAACAATCCAAGACTTAATTAGGCTTTTAAAAGGCATCAATACTAGGAACGTGGTGTTTGCTTGAGAGCAAAGATTTCTTTCTGCCGACAAAGATCAATGAACACCCGAGGTTGAGTCATAAAAATCTACTCATCAAGAGAGCTATGAAAAGAAAGACATCCAATTATTTAACTTCCAAACTTTTAGAGATCATGAGATAAAATAAGTCATATAGTGATAGGCTTGATGACTAGAGAAAAGGTCTCGGTGTAATCAAAACTAGGGCATTGATGAAAACCCTTGGCAATAAGTCAAGCTTTATAATGCTCAATACTACCATTCGCTTGTTTGATGTGATATATCTATTTACAACCCACCACATCCCGCGATGAAATAGCCGATACCAAGTATTGTTACTTATCAAAGAATTAATCTTTTCTCCTATGGCCTTGCTCTAGTGCACATCCTTCACTACCTAGGAATATGACTAAGGATCCAAAGTTGGGCCAACAGTAGTAACAAAGTTTCGGCTTCATTCAATCCGATTTTGATCAAGTGATCATTAGATGATGACCAACAATGTGCTTGGACCATGGGTAGTGCCACGATGGAAGTGCACTCGGTAGACCGGGTGAGTAGATTGGGTTTATGAAGTAGGTCGGTAGGTTATTGGGTGTGTAGCACTAGAAGCCGGTTGTTAGGTCATGGGTTATGCAATAGAAGAGGCATGCTATTGGGCTATGAGTTGGACAATAGTAAGAGAAAGTTGTAGGGTCATGGGCCGGTCGGTGGCAAGGGTAGGTCGTGGGGTTGTAGGTCGAGGGGCATGTGGTTAGCTTAGGCAAGGTTATAGGTCCAAGGGTGGTAGCGAGGCGGTTGTGCTATGGACTTAGCAAAAGAGGTAGAGGATGAATAGCCTATGAAGTCTAGTGTAAGGCGAACTTTGGACCTAGAAGGCTAATTTGCTTAGATTGAAGCTCGTTAAATTTCAAGGAAGTGGTGGTTGGCGCAACGCATTATAAGGTTGGTCCGAGCTAAGCGAAGCAACTATCCTAATAGTTGTGTGGTAGGATTGCGACCAACAAAAGACCCAAATGGAATGAGTGGTGGATTTAGTAGTGGGCTGACTTGGAAACTAAACTATAAAGAGATTGTTGAAGGAGGCATGCATTACTCTCAATAAATAGAAACTTTTGTTCGGAAAATATGAATAGCCTATGAAGTCTAGTGTAAGGCGGACTTTGGACCTAAAAGGCTAATTTGCTTAGATTGAAGCTCGTTAAATTTCAAGGAAGTGGTGGTTGGCGAACAGATTATAAGGTTGGTCCGAGCTAGGCGTAAGCAACTATCCTAACGAGTTGTGTGGTAGGATTGCGACCAACAAAAGACCCAAATGGAATGAGTGGTGGATTTAGTAGTGGGCTGACTTGGAAACTAAACTATAAAGAGATTGTTGAAGGAGGCATGCATTACTCTCAATAAATAGAAACTTTTGTTCGGAAAATATGAATAGCCTATGAAGTCTAGTGTAAGGCGGACTTTGGACCTAAAAGGCTAATTTGCTTAGATCGAAGCTCGTTAAATTTCAAGGAAGTGGTGGTTGGCGTAACGCATTATAAGGTTGGTCCGAGCTAGGCGAAGCAACTATCCTAACAGCTTGTGTGGTAGGATTGCGACCAACAAAAGACCCAAATGGAATGAGTGGTGGATTTAGTAGTGGGTCGACTTGGAAACTAAACTATAAAGAGATTGTTGAAGGAGGCATGCATTACTCTCAATAAATAGAAACTTTTGTTCGGAAAATATGATATGATGCAAAAAGTAAATTTTCTCAATGGCGATATCTAAACAAAAATATCCTTTGTAAATTTTGTTATAACCTAAAAATACATATTTGTAAAAATGAGGTTGCAATTTATTTTCAGTATAGGGTTGAAACCAAGATAGCAAATACAACCAAAGACTTTAAGAGAAGTATAATTAGCAGATTATTGAAATAAAACCTCATATGGAACTCGATTAGATAAAATTGGAGTTAGAAGTCTATTGATGGCATAAACAAAAGCATTAACGACTTATGTCCAATATTTCAAAGGAATCTGTGCATGATTTTACATAGTCAAACTAGTGTAAACCACATGTTGATATTTGCACTTAGCACACCCATTCTACGCTCAAGTATAACAAGAACTTCTCTATGTAATGCCATTAGTAACAAGATAGTTAGTGAAAGCTTGATACTTACCATCTCAATCTGCTCGCAAGAATTTTATAAGACATCTAAAAAATTTCTCAACCACTTGTTGAAACTTAATAAGCACTAAGTACTTCAAACTTGTATTTAATAAAATAAATTCAAGTATACTTGCTAAAATAAAAAGAAAAAAACATAATATTTAGCACTAGTAACAAAATCAATAGGAGATGGACCTTAAACATCCGAACAAACTAATTCAAAAGGTGCATGTGCTTCTAGAATTAGTAAAAAGCAATCTAATACTTTTACTAAAACTACATGCATGACAAAGCAGAGCAAAATTTTTTTTGAAAAGTTTAATATTATTGCAATGAATAACTTGACAAAGAGTCTAAAGAGAGGCATGACCTAGGCGTGCATGCCAAGATGGAAAAATGACAACCAAAGCATGAGCTACGATAGGAGATGGACAAGGACCGGTGGAACGACTAAAAGGCAAGACATACGAGTCCTTGCTTATTTTGCATGGTGGGAAGTACCTCTTTTGTGTGGATATCCTTAATCATAAAATAAGCTGGAAAAATTCAATAGACATTGCATTAGCTTTAGTAAAGGCATTGCTTGGATATTAAGTTCTAATAGATAGAAGACATATATAAAGTATTTGTCAAGTAAAAAATGCAATTACAAAAAGACATAGAAGATGTGCTAATATGAGATATGGAAAGATTTTTGCCATTTTTAAAAGTGACTTGCTCAAACCTATGGTATTCGAAGAAAAAACTAAGTTGGTCATATATGTTATAGATGATGTGTAACCCCAAAATTAATAATCCAAGGTAGAGATAATGGTGGTTCAACAACAATAACATGGCTAGCATGTTTGAATCTAATATTCTATTGATAATTAGCCTTTGGTTTAAAAAAAGGACATTACCTAGTAATAACGCCACTCCATCGACGAGTTATGACAAATTATTGGATTTGTATTTGTGGCTGAATAATTTGAAGGAGTAAAGGTATTCGAAATGAAGAAGGGTTGATGGAAGAGTAATTACCGGTAGATAAACCACCACTATACTCGGGCACGCCTTTGTTGGCCACAACCACGAGAAAAACTACCACCACTAGTGTAATAACCACATTTGACCCCTCATTTATTTTCACATAAGTTCAAAAAAAAAAAAAAAGAAATTAAAAAATTAAAAAAACCTTGAATGTTGCAAAGTTTGCCTTTTTCATGATTTTTATGCATTTTTATCAATTTTTAGGTTTTTAATTCCTTAGAGTTATTTCCTATTTTAATTAAAAAAGAAAAAAATAAAAAAATAAAAAAAATTGAGAAGATGATTTAGGATCCAATTAACAATGATGTGAAAAGCGAGGACCAATTAGAAAGGGATAAAAATTATGGAACTTGATTGAGCATTAATCAATGTAAAATTTAAAGAAATTAAGAGAATAGGGATTAAATAATTTCAATTAAGGAGCTAATTGGAGAAAAATAATTGAACATCTATTGAAATTAAAAAAAAAAAAAAAAACAAAGCAAGGAAGAACCAAAATTAGTTTTATCCTAAGTCCTAAAAAAATTCTTATATAAACACCCTTTCACTTTATTTTTTAAGGCTCTTCATAATGATTCCCTTATCTCATAAATCCTAGCCTCCATCACTCATCTTTCTATATATATATATATATATATAAACCCTAGCCTTCATTCCCAATCTTCCGACCAAAACAACCTAACCTTCACGATTCACCTAGTACAAAACAATCGAGCCACAAATATCCATAACCTTTACAAAAAAAAAATGTAGAAAGGTACTATTCATCATCTCTCTAAAAAAATTATAGTCACAAATCCTAAGAGAAGACAAACCCCCAAAAAATGAAATTCTATGAAATAGCCTCTAAAAGAGGCCGCCAACCTAGACCATTCACTGAGGCGGACCCATTTGTCTACCAAGCATTTCTCCTCAAATCAATTGTTGCTTGGTTGAAATTGCCTCCATCCGTTACCACCAATCAATAGTCTACCACTTAATCAAAGAATCCACTCATAGTACAAATCAAAGAATCAGACTAAGTCAATATTGTTGAGAAGGAGTCACTCGTTTTGAAGAATCTAATAACACATCATGATGGACAACCATCAATGTTATATATCAAAAAATAATTCAAAACAATTGAATTATTTTGGAATTAGGAATACAATATTACTCATAGGAATAGAATTAAACTAAATTCTATAATTTCTCCAATAATTTAAAAAATTGTCTAACTATATACCATCATTAATCCCTAATTTAATCTACTCTTAAAAAATTAATTTCCAATTAACTCATCTATTCCATTCTAATTCACTCAATACTTAATTCATTTGTCTTTAATTGCATTTACATAACCTAATTCTCTATTTTTCCTAAATTGTTTTCAATTCAAAACCTAATTTTTGGATTTTTCACTCATCTTCAACCTCTCAAATTCTCAAATTTACTCAATTTCACTTCCAATTAACTTATTAAACTACTTACCCAAGATAATTAAATATCATTCAAATACTTAAAATCACTTAATCAAGTTTTTCCTAAATGGGTCTCAAAAACCTTAATCTTAATCTAATCAATTCTTTAAACAAACCATAGCCCAATCTAATTCCATTTCAATATTATCATTAACTATACATAAACATCACAATCCAAAGATCAATTGATCAAAATCTTACCTTTGAGAATTTGTACTTCAACTCCTAAATCAATCCTAGTTCTCGAAGCTTTCGAAGCTTCACTCTAGTTAAGCTCTACCTAAATCTACTTATTTGAGGTTTTCCTAAGCTAATTTTACATAGTCATAGCTTATGATTTGAAAGATGTAAATGGGGGAAATCTGAAAAGAAAATAGCGTGAGAGGGAGAGGAGAAGAAGAAAGAAAATTTAAAAAAAAAGGACGATTCATCGCCCCTATTTATATCATCTCGCATTTTTTTTAACTTAAATATTATTTTTAGGTCATTTTATTATAATTTTTTACAAGATGGTTTAAGAGTTGGTCTATCATAGAGTTGGATGATGCATAACGTACTTGTAAAATCAACATCCATGTTTAAAATTTTAGTTAACTATTAATAATTACAACTTACTAATAAAACGAGATTGAAAATGAGAATACTCATATATTTATAGAATCGGGAGGTAACCTCATTTTCAAATCAAGCATCAACCTCATGTGTAAGTACGGAAGGGTTATTTTATTATAGTTAGGCAATGTATTGGGTTTTGAGAAAAAAATGACATATGCAAGTGAATATCTTTATTATGATGGCAAATTAAGGAGGTAGAATATTAACGATAAATTGTAAGAGTTTTTTTACACTTACTCAATGTAAGATTTAACTTCTTCACACTATAATAATTTGACTTGATAGGTTGTATTATATTCTTTCAATGTCAACCGTTGTGCTTTTGCTTGACCTAAATCTTCTTTACACTACGTGGCACTTTTTGATGCCTAGCATTCATATGAGGCATAAAGTAGTATGAACGAACGATGATCTTTCTTCCACTAAATATGGATTGTATATTGATCCTTCTACTATTTTTTTTATTTCTTACGTTATTTTTATGTTTTCTTCATTATTTGATATGCATTGGGGGGTTCATTAAAAAACCATTAACCTTCATCATAATTTTTTGACTCACAATAATTCTCTAACTCAATTTCTTTATGATGTATCTATTTATTATATCCGAACACAAAATTCTATTTCACCGTATAGTAGTTAACCATATCAATCTCTTTATATATACAGCTTTTGACACTTACGGTGATTATAAAGGAATTTTATTTTACTTTCATCCATACTTTTTATGATGATTAATAGTAAATGCAACAAATTCATCAACCTCATTCACAAAATCCTAATTTAATATCCCTTCAGTAAGCGTAAAGTTGATCCATGCACAATCCGATCTCATTTTTTCCTCACTTTGAGATTTAATAAATTTAAATTTAAGGAAATTAACTTAAGACTCGAAGAAATCAAACGAACGAAACAAAAATGAAAAAAGCATAAAAAACTGGCAGAAATGATCCGGAATAGGGGTTATACTAACGCGACTTAATTGTTATGATTTTTAAACATACACAGGCAAACATGGCATAATCAACAAAATCGACAAAGATGATTCGTAACAATGCTCGGACTAACATGATTTGAAATGTTATGATTTCAGTCAAAGCAACATACATGCAGACATGATAGAAGAAAATTAACAAAAAATATTCTAAATTAGGGCTCAGACTGGCACAAATTTGGGTATCATGAGTTTCACTCAAAACGATAAATTAGCAAACATTGACATAATTGGAAAAATTTGTATATTCAATTAATCACCATCATATAAGCATTAAGCAACATTTAATCCATTAATTGAAAATACAAATAGATAAAATTAAGCATATTTAGTCAATCACAATCAAGCAACAAAATCCAAACACTAAATTCGATGTACCGATATGTGATGGTACGATTGAGTGGTTTGAGCATTTCTGTGATGACTGCTAATGGTGCTTGATGGCTAGAGCTACTGTTGGATACAATAAAGTGAGCTGGAGTTACTGCGATGTTGAAGTGGGCTCGAACTATTATTGACGACTTTGGAGGTAGTTAGAGCTACATCCAGCAATATTAGAAGGGATTGGAGCTGTCGTTGGACACAATAGAGTGAATAGTGATGCTAGAGATTGAGTGATCGATGACATCGGTTGACTAGCGATGCGACTACTTTGGTCAGAATTGGGAGAAGCACAAACTACTAGAGAGCACGACAGTAGCGAAAGTGGGTTTTACGAATTTAGGAAAGGAAGATGGTGGTTATGGCTATTAGTCAACAGTGAAAGGACTAATGGTCATGGCTGTTGGGGTTTTGTGGCGACGTGATTGGCGAGATAAGGCAAAACAACGACGAGTTTATGTGTGAGGGAGGAGAAAATAATGGAGGAAGAATGGGATATTGTGAAATTTAGTAGTAGTAGTTTTTTTTTTTTTTTTTTTTGCAACAAGTGCAATTATGCTGCTATTTTGTTGTTCAATTTAGCTTTTTTTTTTTTTTTTTTAACAATAGACGCAATCCATAGCTATTCATAAATGTCCATGACTATTTGAATATCCCAAAACTAAATAATATTTTCTCTTAGTGGCAATGAAATGATCTATCTCCGAATTACTTTTTTTAGCGATGGACGTATTTCGCTAACTTACGTGGTAAAGTTTTAAGGGTTGATTCAATGATGATAGTTTTCTCGTCATTGAATTTTCATTATAAATTAGTTTGTAGTTAGTCATTAGTTACCCTAAATGTTTGAAAATTGATAACAACTATTACTTATTTGCTAATCCGTCATTGTGTATCGATAATTTCATGTCTATTGCTATTTAGTTGTTTTTTATAGTTTTTCTAGCGAATGTGAGTTCACGGAAAAAGTTATTGAAAAATCGTGTTTCTTGTTTCTTATCTCTCTAAATCCAAATTCTACACTTTTGTGTACTAATACTTCAAAATCATAAAAATAAAGTTAATAAACTGGTTTAGAACCTTAAAATCTATTTTATTACTTACAAAACACACAAAAATCCAAATCACGTTAAAAAAGTTCAAAATATTTTTTGATCCCGATCAACCTCCTTTAATCATTTTGTGGCTTGTGATCACTACAAATAGATTCTTCTATCCAAGACGAATAAATTGAAAGTAAATTCAATGGTAAAAATAACCGAATTGGACCTCACCATCTCTCTCTACCTTCCCTCCTCTCTCTTTGTTTCTCTCTTTTCTTAGTAGTCGGGGACTAGATTGTAATACAAATAAAGTTCTAAATCGAAACAAAACTTTCCGAAAACATAAAAGACCAAAATGCAATATTTTGAAAAAAAAAAAAAAACCTCACACATAAATGCTAAAAATAGCTAAAAAAAATAAAAGACCAAAATGCAGTATTTTCTTCCACGATTTTGTAGTTTCTTTTATTTATTTATTTATTTATTCTAGCCCTCGTGTGTTGTTTGTGTCGTCCATTTGCTTCTCCGTACTTTACCTTGTTTGGCTTTTGCATCTTGGTGGTTTTTTCAATATTATCCTGTCTAATCCAAAATAATAATAGTAATACTAATAATAATAACAATTTGTGTTTCAAGACTGTAGAAATAAATTGTGTTTTCGAAAAGTTGTGTGTTCTGTAAATAATAAACTTAACACAAATAAAAATAACTGGAGTTTAGGTATAATCATGTAGGATTTTGAACTTGACTAATTAAGAGACCACCCATGATAATTTATTTCCATACTCAATTTATACAAATAATAAAAATAATTATTAACGAAAATTTTCTATTATATGGTAAAAGTTTAGTAGACTTGTGCCACAACCAAGTTTGTAGGATAATTTCTTCATCTACTTTCGTCTTCTTAGAAATCTAAAAAGAGAATCCAGAATATGTATATGTTTTATAAGAATAAGTGACTATGTTGTTGGGAAAAGAACCACTCTCTTTTTCTATTTATTTTTTGGTGAGACACTTAAATTGTAAGAGGTACTCATTAATGCCTTTTGCCTCAGGAGTAGAGTGTTATATAAAGCCGCATGAAGTTTCAGAGCAACGAGCATATGATGAGTTGTGCGGGCAAGTTGGGAATGCATGGAGGGACATTAATGAAGAGTTTCTCAGGCCAGTAGATCTTGATCATTTGTCCATACCTCTCCTCACTCGTGTCCTCAATCTTGCACGTGTGATGGATGTAATGTACAAGGATGGAGATGGGTACACAAATGTCGATGGACAAGTGAAAAATTACATTAAATCATTGCTCACTGAGCCAGTGCTGGTGCTGCTAGTATAGTATGACCTTATATTAGTTTGTTAGGAAAGGTTGATAAAAAAAAAATTAACAATTTGCTTCTTTTATGGGTTGAGTTTAGAACTAGGAAGTGATATGCATTTGCCAAGTGCTGAGGTACATCAGGGGAGTTCTGTTCATATGCATGCCTGCTCCCTTAATTATCTTGTCTAGTCCTTTTGCCAGGCTGGTCCTAAAGCTAGCCTCGTACCATCTCAAAAGTGAAAAAACATACCATATGATTGTGATTCTACATTATTTGTGGTCGCCCATCAAAAAAAAAAAAAAAAGAAAAGAAAAGGAAAGTCTTTGTATGAGAGTACTGTACTGTGTTCCAATTCAGAAGCACACATCACCACCATTGCCATTGTCGTCCACAAACAATGAGTCATAGCTAAACAAAATTCTAAGGGAGGCAAAGATAGAGTTGAGTGTATAATGCTATAGTTTGCATTGATCCCCAATTTTACTCATGTCAGCATGAAATATTAAATTTAATTATCTTAAAACACAAAAATTAAAAATTTCCCAATTTTACTCATGTCAGCATGAAATATTAAATTTAATTATGTTAAAACACAAAAAATAAAATTTTTAATTTTTAATTTTTTTAATAAATAATTTTGATTGTGAAATATAATGATTGTAAAGATCTTACATTTAAATTTTATTTGTGAAAAAAATATGTATTTTCTATTATATATATATATATATATGAGTTAAATACATCGCATGTTCTCGTGTCATTTTGAAAACTTTGTAATAAACTTTCTATCTATATATTAATCGAATAAACTTCGTATTATTGAATGTTGGAACAAAACCCTCTTTGTTAATTTTTTTTTATCAAATTAATCAATTTTTACTAATTGACTAATATCTAAACAATTAAGTGACAACATGTGCCAATTCAAAAATAAAAATATAACTTTTTTAAATCAATGTTTTTCTATTTTTTTAAAGTTAAAGTAATAAATAAATATTATAAAATCATTAAAAATTAAAAAAGATGATTATTTAAAAATTTCAATTGTTAATGATTTTATAATAATGGTTAATAAAAAAATTAATGATTATTAATCATTTTAATAAAAAAAGAGTTTGGATTATTGATTTTCTTTAGATTTTTTTTTTTTAATTTTCTTTCGATTCCTGATTTGGATGAATTGATCTGTATTATCCATAAAATAACATGTCTTGAGCTATATATATAAATATATTGAGATTTAGGATAAATCTCTATTTGAGCCGTAATTAGTGCTCCAAGACCAAAAATGGAATACCCTCTTTTCAGTTTTTTTAAATAACATGAAATAAAATAAATTAGTAAATTAAAAGACGATGAATGGAGTTATATGCTGCTTCGTGGTCAAGCATCTCGGAGGATTACATTATTTGTGGTCTCGTCCTTTTCCCAGGCTGTTTGTGGTGAAGCATTTCTCACAGGATTACAGCACATGACTATCGCGAAGATGCAAGTTAAAAATGTTTGAAGAGATTTGGCCAGTTATTTATTTATTTTATAGCACTTCTGGGTGTAATGTGATAAAATGATAATAATAATAATAATAAATCAGAGTGAGTCATTTTTAATGGGCTTGTAGAAAGAAGGATTGGCAATTTCAAGAAATTGATCTAGTGATTAAAAAGATTTGTTTACTTTCTTATTTTTTTAAAAAAAATTTAAACTTTAAGGATAGCAAGAAAGAGAATTTATCATATCCATAACTTTATATAAAAATACAAATTTTATTTGATTTGTCAAAATATCTTTAAATTTTAAGAATCAACCAATGCATTAAGAGTACTTTACTAATAAAAACTAAATATATTGTCTTACCTTAAAAATATTCTACTAGCCAAAAAAAAAAAAAGACTTTTGCTCTATATAAAAGGAAAAAAATATTTATTTATTTTTTATATTAAAATACAAAATATAAGATAATACTAATATGTAAATTGATCAACTCTAATTGATAAAAACACTAAAACATTTATATAATTTTTAAAAAATAATTTAATCTTATTTTTTCATTATATACCTATTTATACATCAAATAAAGCTTTAAATCACATAAAATAAACTTCTCAAATCACCCTCGTACCTTACTGAAACTTTACTTTAACTATTAAAACTTTTAAAAAGCTTAAAAGTAGGTCAATAAAAAAAATAATTAAAATCTAAAAAAATACATCAAAATTTATCAAATTATTAAATTAGATACTAGATTTTGTCTTTCATATATATTAGATTCTTGAATTAGATCCCTAAATCTGAAAAATACATCAAACTTTATCAAATAATTAAATAAGATCCTTAAATCTAAAGCTAGCCTCGTACCATCTAAAAAGTGAAAAAAAAACATGTAAAGTGATCTACATTATTTGTGGTAGCCATTCCCAAAAAAATAAAAAATAAAAATAAAATAGAAGAAGAAGAAGAAGAAGAAGAAGAGAGACAAGTCTTTGCTAACAAAAACAATTAAAAAAAAAGAAAAAATAAATAATAATTCCTATTCATTATTCATTATCTTACAAATTACTATTTATTATGCAGCAGTTTTTGTAATTTTGAATGGTGGTATTTTGTGATTTCTTGGCTATTTTTGGCCATCTATAAGTAAATTTTACATTGGGTTTCGTTTTGTTTCTCGATATTTCTCAAAAATATTTTTTAGTCTCTTATGTTATTAGAAGATACTTTGGCTCCTCATATTTTCACTTTATTTCTTTTTGGTTCCTCATTTTTTAAAAGATATTTTTAGCCTCTCTTGTTTTTAGATTTTAGTATATATATATATATATATATATATATATATATATATATATATATATTATTCTTTTTATTCTTTTTATTTCAAATTGATCTCTTTAATTTGTCATTTTTATGAAAATTCTCATCAAATTATTTTTTTTTATGTAACTTTATTTATTAATAAATATGATTTATTTATTTTTTTCTCTATGTAAGGATTTTCGGATAATTTTTTTAAAATAAATATTTAATTAAATAATAGAATTCATATGTTTTATTTACTTATTCCTTGATATAATCAAATTTTATCTGAATAAACTTTTTAGTTTTTTTATTGCACTCAATTAACTTCAATATATTTCTTACAACTTAAGTGTTTTAAGAAATATTTTTTAATTTTTACCGCACACACTCGTTCAACTTAGTATGGCCATGATATATATAAAAAATATTGAGATCATTGGTTTTTATTAAAAATTAACTATACATTTATGCACATAACATCAACCATTAGTTATTATTTTTTAAAAAAATTAATTTTTTCAAATAAAATAATTGAAATAATATTTTAGAAGAACCACTTAATAATTCAAATACATCTTCTTTTTATACTAATATTATTGATTTTTTTTTTGTAAATAAATATGTATAAATTAAATATCCATATTTTTAAGAAGTTAAAAAAGATTTGTCAATTAATTTTTATACAAGATTTTATATTAATTGTTGCTTTATTTATTCAATGCAATCTTATGAGAAAATATTAATGTAGAAATATGAGAATAGGGTAATATGTTTTTTCTTATTGAAGTGCATGAGTACAACATGTATATATACAAGTCTAGGACTAGTTTAAATCCCTAGAATCAAGTTGTAATTAACTTTCTAGGAATCGACTCTATAATTAACTTACTATATTTATATGAGAATCAATCCTATAGTTGATCGACTATATTTACAACATTCCCTCTCAAGTCGGAGCATAGATGTTAATCATGCTCGGTTTGTTATAGATATAATCAATCCTAGGACCCCTAAAGCTTTGGTGAAGATATCACCTAGTTGTTCTCCAGCTTTGATATCACTTGTATAGATCGATCCTTATTGAATTTTCTTATAGATAAAGTGACAATCGATCTCGATGTGCTTAGTTTTTTCATGAAAAACTCGGATTTGATATGATATGAAGAGCGACTTAATTGTCACACCATAGTTTAATAGGAAGCGAATTTTCAAGACGAATCTCATTTAACAATTGAATATCCACACAAGTTCACACGTGGATTGGGTTATAGCTCTACATTCTAATTCCGTATTAGATCGAGACACAACATTCGCTTCTTGCTTTTCCATGACATCAAATTTCCACCAACAAAGACATAATACCCTATAGTAGATCTTATATCAATTTTAGATCTAGCCTAATCTACATTCGAGAAACACTCAATACTCGTAATAGCCATGATTACTATAGAGTAAACCACGTCTTGGAATCCTTTCGAGATAACATAAGATCCGTTCTAATGTTGCCCAATGAGTAACTTAAGAAAAAGGACATAAACCGACTCACAATGCCGACAGGATATGCAATCTTAGGATGAGTTACTCGTGAGATAATTTAATTTTCCAACTAACATGCGATATCTCTCAAGATCAACAAATAACTCCCCATTATCTCGTTGTATGCTATAGATTAGTAGCTATTGGTATACTAGAAGGTTTAGCTCCTAATTTTTCAGTTTCTTTCGGTAGATCAAGAATATACTTTCGTTGAGAAAGAAAAATACCCTTCTTGGACCCAGTAACTTCAATAGCCAAGAAATACTTCAATAAACCAAAGTCTTTTGTTTGGAATTTGGTATGAAGAAGAGACTTAAGGGCTAAAATACTAGCATCATCATTATCGGTAATCACAATATCATCAACATATACAATTAACAAGATAATACCAGCTTTGATCATTGGTAGAAAACGATATGGTCACAAGTACTCCTTTTCGGACCAAATTCTTGAACTATAGCACCGAGTTACCCAAACCAAGCACAAGGACTTTGTTTTAACCTATACAAAGACCTCCAAAGTTTACGAGACTTTCCTATACTCCCCCGAGCAACAAACCCGGATGGTTGTTCCATATAGACTTCGTCCCGTAAATCATCATAAAGGAAAGCATTCTTGACATCTAACCGATGTAAGAGCCAACCATTAGTAGTAGCAAAAGAGATAAACAAATGGATAAATGCAAGTTTGGCAACTGGAGAAAAAGTATCGAATAATCTACACCATACGTCCGAGCATATCCCTTTGCAACTAATCGAGCTTTGAGATGAGCCACAAAACTCGTTAGGATTAACCTCGATAACATACACCCATTTACAACCAATAGCTCGTTTACCTTTTAGGAGATGCACTAATTCCCAAGTACTATTGTCATCTAAAGCCATCATTTCCTCCTCCATAGCGATCCGCCAACCGGGATGGGATAAGGCCTTATGCAATGTTTTAGGTACGTAAATTGAATCTAACGAAGCAATAAAACAACATAAAGAAGGAGATAAGTGGTCATAAGAAGTAAATAAAAAGATAGGATGAGAATAATGTCGTTTACCTTTACGAAGAGCAATGGGAAGATCAAGACTAGGATCCATAGAGGGAAGAGCTAGCAGAGGAAGTGAGTCTTGATTTGGTTGTAGATCTCGTGGGTGAGTACGATAAGAGTAAACTTGGGTGATAGGTGGCTTAATGGGTATATGAGATTCGGTAGTTATTATCCCGAGTATATATTAAAATATCATCTTCCTCCCCCTTACAATTATATGTAGTAGATTCATGAAAAAATAGAGTAGTCTAAAAAATTTTTACATCGACTCGAAATCAAATAACGACCCAAAGTAGGAGAATAACACCCGTAACCTTTTTGAAGATGAGAATATCTCAAAAAGACATATTTGAGAGATTTTGGATCTAACTTAAACACTTGGAGACTAATATCATGAACAAAACATGTACAACCAAAAACACGTGGTTCGATTGGAAATAAAGACTAAGAAGGGAATAAAACAAAATGAGGAGTATCATCGAAAGAACATAAGAGGGTAACCGATTGATTAAGAAACATGCCGTATACACAGCATCGGCCCAAATTTGTTTAGGAACTTTCATCTAAAAAAGAAAGGCTCTAGCAACCTCTAGTAAATGTCTATTTTTTCGTTCAATAACACCATTTTGAGGTGGTGTGTCGGTATATGATAATTCATGAAGAATTCTATTTTATGTTATATAGGTATTGAATGACTCGGAGAAATACTCTTTCACATTATCACTTCTCAAAACATGTATCGAAACATTAAATTGAGTTTGAATTTTAGAACAAAAAGCACAAAATATAGAGAATAATTCAAATCAATTTTTTATTAAATATAACCAAGTAACATGAGAATAGTCATCAATAAATGTGATAAAATATCGAAAACCAATTGTAGAAGTCATTGAATAAAGACTCTAAACATCGAAATGAACTAACTCAAAGGGTGACATAACCCGTTTATTGACTCTAGGAAAATATAACACACGATGATGTTTAGCAAACCGATATGACTCACATTCTAAAGCGGATAAATTCTAAAACCGAGGAAATAATTTCTTTAAAACATATAAAGAAGGATACCCTAACGACAATGCAACTCAAGAGTTGTTATAATACTAGAACAAGTAATACGTTATAGTATAGGTTAAAGATGATAAATCACTCTAGACTCACGTCCTCTATCAATAATCTTCCTCGACGTAAAATCATTAAATAGACAATAGTTAGGAAAAAATAAGACAAAACAATTGAGAGTTAGAGTGATTTTGTTGATCGACGATAGATTAAATGAAAAATTAGATAAATATAAGACAAATGATAAAGAAAAAGATGATGTAGGAAGTGGTCGTTTCAATTCCTATAATAAATGTGGTTGACCCATCAACTAGAGTTACATAAGGAAGATTTTTATGTGAAACAAAGGAGGAGAGAACATCTTTATTACCTATCATATGATCCATAACACCAAAATCAATGACCCATTTGGAAGAGGATGATACAAACATGTAAGTAGGTTTACTCGTCCCATCACCGATAGCTAGAGGTGGATTGGAAGACTTTAGTGAGGATTGATACCGAGTAACCGAGCAAAGCCATCAACGGACACCATTATAGACTTTTCGGATGAGGAAGAGGCGGGATTAGCCTCTTGGGTTGCAAGGTTTGCAATATGAACTACCTTTTGGGTTTTTTCATGAAGTTTCCAATATGCACGTCTTATATGCTAAGCTCTCCAAAAAAATAACATGTTATTGGGCTATTTTGATCATTTTGTCCGCGATCGCCATTTCCTCTATAAGTATCATTACTACCACCTCGAAAACCAATATTATTTTGGCCAACTTTACCACTTCGACCTTCTCGACCTCCCACATTCCGACTACCTCGGCTCACAAGGGCACTAGTAATATTAGGAGAACGTTGAGATGTCTCTATACGTAAGATTTTAGTGAAGGTGTCATAAAAAGAGACAACTTCGGACTAGAAAGGATTTGTGTGAGAGCAACATCAAATTCGGGTGGTAAGCTTGCAAGAAAACTCATGATAGCCATTTGCTCACATTGAGATTGTTGGGTCTTCACATTTGTACCAAAAGGAAAGAGAGAATTCAATTCCTCATAAATCCGTTTGAAATTCATGAAATATTCGGTAAGGGTTCTATTTTGCTTTTCCGGATGATAGAACTCTTTACATGAATCATAAATATGGGAAAGATTACCCTTACCAAAATATAAAAATGCTAGATAATCTATAAGATCTTTACCTTTACTCGAATATGACAATATGTTTTGTCTTATTGAAGTGCATAAGTACAACAATTAACATGTTTTTTAAAATTTTGTATTTACACTATTATAGGTTTTTGTTGAAGAATGAATGCATAACGAAAAATGAATTGTGTTTTTTAATTAAAAAATTTATGAAAAACATGAAGAAGAATAAATGAAATACAAAATTTTAATTAAATATTGGGTTGAGGTGGGCCTCATGGTTCTCTCGATTCTCATGTCGATCATGGCTTGCTCCTAGGGTTTTGATAGAATCCAATAGTTATGACTCGTTGGATTATGACTTTTAGAATCCAATAGTTATAACTCGTCGAATTCAATAGTTATGACTCGCTAGAATTGAACCGTTAATCGGTTAATTTCAATAGTCACGTATGTTCCGAAAGTGTCTCGGTAATTTATAAATAGAAGACTACTACATAGGATAAAATCAATTTATTTTCTCTAAAATCCTCCTTTTTTCTCAAAACTCTTTTTCTTTTGAAACTCTACAACTTCAAGAGATATTTTCTTGAAGTAATTTCGAGAGTGCTCGCCTACAATTCTTTGTGTGCATAAATTTATCCTAAAGGTGAATTGCTAAAGTCCATACATCATTATAGTGAGAGCAATAATGACCTTAAAGACAAGTGTGATGTATTTTCTATACGTAATTAAGCATTACGTAATTACGTTTTTCTTCAAGATCATTTCGAGATTTTCAATAACCAATATGCTCTATTTTGGTAGCTTTTTGTATATAGACTATTATGGAAGTAAGATCTTTTAACAATTTTTATATTGTGAGATTCGAATATGCCTTGTCGAAGTTTCCTAAAAACTCATTGATATAACAATCACAATCTATTATTGTATTTAAGTTTTCCGTATCAAACAAACGTTGAAATATATTTTTTAATAATTTTTTTATGTAATTATTTTTTAAAAATTAACTTCTTCAAAATTGTTGTTATTATTGAAAATAATTTTGTGGTCAAGGATTTGATGCAAAACCATACGGAACATTAGGAATTCAGAGTCGTATTGTTGTGGGGGCCGGAATGTATGGAGTCGTATTCCGTAAAGACATCCTCCAAATCTTGACAAGTGGAAAACATTGGGGGGCCAGAGTCATCATTCCCTTAAATTCGATAATGGACAAAACTTATGTAGACTTTAACTCTAAACAACCCATCCTCCGCGTCTCCCTTAAAATTCGGAAATGCCCTTTACCTTTTGCCATTTGGACTTTTCTTCGAGTAAAAAAAAAAATTATTTATTTTTTAAAACAATTAATTAATTTTATATTTATTTTGAAAACATAGTTTTATATTTATAGGAAAAGCTAATCTAATTTATTTTCAAAACATACAAAAACCCACGGGAATATTTGCTTGTTAGCTCCAAAAATTAGATGAGTAAAGGAACCAACAGACATCTATCCGCTCATGATCTGTTTTTGAGCAACTCCAAGCATATCCATGTCCGGTTCTATTGCCGAGTGAAAGTTGGTTGCATACGCAGTCTGTGAAAGTGAGCCAAAGGTACGAGAGAACAACACTAAAGGAAACAATGCGCAGCTGGCCAGCCCAACCAATGTGCAGAACTACTAACTTCTCTTATCTGTCCACGTTATTTACCCTATCCACCCAACCATCCCTAACTCTGGGCCTCACTCGTGAGCATAATTTGGTTTTAACTCAAAAATTGAATCGAACCAAAATATCTATTTGAGTTTGGTTTTATTAGTTTAAACCGAAAACCGAAACTATATAAAAAAATTAAATCAAATAAATAAAAATAACTTACAGTCTCCCAGAATATTCCGGGCATCTACAGCAGCTCTAACACAGATCTCTAGAGCCATTATTTCTTTTTGGGAGAAATTGCAGTAAAAAAGTTTACGGGGAAGGGAAGAGAGTGGGGAATGTAGCAGGTGCTGAGTGACTGATGGTGTGGTTGTGTATTAACCATGTGATTTTGATGGGTGCTGGACCAGCGGGCCGGTGAGATATGGGCATTATCCACAACAGGAAAGTCATACTTTGTGGGGTCGAGGATGAAGTTGGTATCTTGTGGTTTTGGAAGACATGTTAAACGTGAGTCATTATAAAAGGTTGTCGTTTGATCCTGAAACTTGTTTCCATCCTACTGAAGCTAAATTTTTTTCCGAACCAATTTCGAACATATAATCTAATATTCTTTTATAACCACAAAATGAAAGGCTTCTTATTAGAGTTCCAACGGGCCAAAGCAAAATCAAAATTAAAAAAAAAAGAAGCAAATTCTGTTTAAACCGAATTAATTATAACCAAAACGGAAATATCAAATTTTTTCTGATTCAGATACCAATTATTATTTCTTCTAATCCCATTAATTCAAAACCAAACCAAACTAGTACAAAACTGAATAGTTTTACCATTTGCTAACTGACAATTTCTTACTGCACCAGTAATTACTGAGCACCTCTGCCTTTCCACGTCTATTCGCACAGTGAGTAATTATTATTTTTTGACCGACAGATATGAATCCAATTTAATGTTCCTTAAACCATTCCTGAAAAAAAGACATACTGAAAAAATAATATGGTTTTCTTTGCAAAAGTAAATTAAAAAAAAAAGTGATCGGTGAGGTTCAGATATTATGTCATCTATATCGAGCACGAGGCTAGACATGTGATATGCTGATATCATGTGCAGTATTATGAGAATTCAGCCATTTCTAATTTAAAATTTGCCATAGAACTACGAAACTCTTTCTTTCCTGAGATAGCAGTTATAGTCTATAGAGATGTCAAACACAAGGATGGGTGCTGCTTTTCCCTTGTCAGAGGATCAAAATGGCAAGGGAAGGTAATGGAGGTGGATCAAAGTGCTGGATGTCGCAGAGGCAAAGGGCCAAGTCTTGTTTTCACTGCCCATGATCCTTACTAATGCTTTCTACTACTTAATAACTTTGGTGTCTGTCATGTTTGCTGGTCACCTTGGTCAGCTTGAACTTGCTGGCTCCGCTCTTGGGAATTCATGGTGTACTGTCACCGGCATTGCTTTTATGGTACCTCTCTAGCAATGGCAGGATTGTAGAACAATTGATTTGCATCTATAATTTGAAACGAGTTCTTTTTTCTGCTATCGAAAAGAAGAACAATGTTTTAGTCCATATGGGTCTAACGCTTGTGTAAACCCTTTTCGATTTGTCACGTATAATGCTATGATTCTGCTTTTTAATTTTCTTTTTTCATTTTCCAGACTGGGTTAAGTGGAGCACTTGAGACGCTTTGTGGTCAAGGATTTGGTGCAAAACTGTACAGAACATTAGGAATTCATCTACAAGCGTCCTGCATCATATCCTTTCTGTGCTCTATGATCATAAGCATTAGCTGGCTTTACACCGAGCCTTTACTCATCTTCCTCGGTCAAGATCCTCAAATCTCTAAAACTGCTGCTATTTACTTAAAGTACTCTATTCCAGGCTTGTTCGCATTTGGGTTCGTGCAAAACATCTTGAGGTTTCTTCAGGCACAATCTGTTGTGATGCCCCTCGTCCTGCTTTCAGGAATCCCAATGTGCATTCACGTTGGTGTGGCTTATGCATTGGTTCATAAGACAGCTCTTGGTTTCAAAGGAGCTTCACTGGCGGCTTCAGTGTCATTGTGGATATCAGCAATTGTGTTGGTCATATATGTGATTTATTCAAAGAAATTTAAACAAACGTGGGAGGGGTTTTCATCTGAATCATTACACCACATCCCAATAAACTTGAAACTAGCCCTGTCTTCTGCTGCAATGGTGTGGTAAGAAAACCCATAAATGTTTCATTATCTAGGTAATACGTTTTTGATCTGATAGATTTTACAACTTCAGTTTGATGATTTGCTAGTTTGGAGTACTGGGCCTTCGAGCTTTTGGTGCTCATAGCAGGAATGATGCCGAACGCTGAGCTAACTACGTCAGTGATTGCAATATGGTATGCTTTTCTCCTCAATACTATAAATTTGTGCCAAAGTGTGACTGTTCTGCACTTGTTTTTCTTACTTTGGTAATGTTTTTGTTTGTCCTCAGTGTGAATACACAAGACATTGCCTACATGTGTACCTCTGGTCTAAGTGCTACTGTGAGGTAAATGGTTGAAATTAATATTACATATACTTTCTTGTACACTTTTTGTTATTAAAACTATAAATTTCTTCTGGTAGCACAAGGGTGTCTAATGAGTTGGGAGCAGGAAATCCTGATAAAGCTAAGCATGCCATGGCCATGACTCTCAAACTCTCTGTTCTTCTTGCTCTTCTGATTGTTTTATCCCTGGCAATTGGTCATGATGTCTGGGCTGGCTTCTTCAGTGATGACCTTTCCATTATAAAAGCCTTTGCCTCGATGACACCTTTCCTTGCTATCTCTATCGCACTTGATGCTTTCCAAGTTGTGGTTTCAGGTTTCAAGGATCCTACTTTCGTACTTCTTTTATCTAATATTTTTAATCTTTTTCTCACGATTGCTAATTTATATGCCTTGTTCTGATCTTAATGGATGTATTTTAATTTGATGCAGGGGTAACAAGAGGGTGTGGGTGGCAGAATCTGGCTGTTATTGTAAATGTAGCAACATTCTATTGCATTGGAATGCCGATTGCAACTATCCTCGGATTTAAGTTTAAGCTTTATTCTAAGGTGAAACAAAACTTATACTTCTTTACTTTTAGACTTTAAGCCTTCTAAGACAGCAGTTTTCACCTTGTAACTCATCTTAATTATTTTCAATCTTTATCTGCTTTATTTTCGTATTTTTGCTTGTGGTTTTTTTGGATCAGGGATTATGGATTGGTTTAATCTGCGGTCTCTCATGCCAAACCTGCGCTCTGTTGTTGATTATACTGCGTTCAAAATGGACTAAAATGGATCTATCAGAGCCACGGGATGATGGTAAGGAAAATTCAAACTTGCCTTGACAACATCTCAGCAGTATGCTCTTAATGAAGAGAAACATGTTAAAGAAACTGGAAAGACGAATTCGACTTCGATTTTCATATTATCTTCTTAATAAATATTTGGCGATTATCAATGCCAAGGGTGCCAATTTTGACAAGGAAAAGAGGAAAGAAACCATTGGGCACTCACCATCTTTGAGCTAGCTAGAAACAAATGAGGGCTGTTCTTCTTACAATGTTTTTGATTGGAAATGAAGGCTGCTCTTTGCTATCCCTTCATTAGATATCAAAGTTTGCTGTAAATTTCGTGCCATCAACATTGAATCTAATTATTAGAAAATACTTTAGTTTAAATAAAATTTGAGTCATATTTATTTGTGTAAAAATTAATGGCACCATAATGGGATCAATAATGCAGGAGCATGCTTATTGTAACCAAAAAAAAAAAAAAAAAAAAAAAAAAAAGAAAAAAGAAAAAAAGAAAAAGAATTACATGAAAAAATGAAGATGGAATAAATGGTGCTAATCAAGGATTAAGAAATCTGAAACTGTTAATAACTGGCTCAGATTTCAGGATTATTTTCACAGGCAAACCAAATTAATTTTGGGCAAAACACTACGCAATCCATACACTTTGACGACGCTTCTTGTTTCTAGTTTCCAATGCTTCAAACGGTGGGTGAATTGGAGCATTCTAGTGGGAATTATTGGCGTTATGGATGCTAGTGCTCAGGCTACAGAAACAGAATTCAGCAGAACCTAAAAACCTATTGCCAAAATTTTGCTACCTGCAAGACTGTCGTCTTAACAATCATCATATGAGGGAACCAGAATATCTTCAACATACTTGGTTTGAGAAAGAGGAAGACCCTTTGCATTCCATATAACACCCAGGACCTAAATAAGTGAGAATATTATTATTGTCTCATAGTAAATGTCAGATACAAAGCATTGTGTCCTTTCTATGATGTTATTAAGTATGGTTTATGCTGCATAAGCCTATTAAATACTTAATAGGTCCAACTTTCCTTTTAAATTTTAGCTTAAAATGCATCTTTAAATTTACTCATTTTAATATTTTATTTTAATAACTTAGATTGAAATAACTAAATTTGTATATCTCGATTTTGTCAAATTCTTTTTCTATAAGCCATAATAAATTTATCTAATTGATACTCATTATTCGATTGTCTAGCCTTTTTCCTTTATTATATAACGTATTTTATAAAATTTCTTGACTACTTGTATCATTATTATCAAATAGTAGTGTGCAGGAAACAAACCGATAGAAACTAAAACTACACATTATTATGTTGTTGCATATTTAAAATGTTCAAAATTTTGTTCTCTATAACCTATATATTTTTTACATGACATCTATTTCAATATCACAATACTACCAAAAAGTGATTTATTTATTCGAAGTTTGTTTCCCCTTTTACTAACTAACCATTTACCTATTCACTATCTTGAGTATCATATAAAATAAAGTAGTCATACTCAATATATAAACCAGAATACAAGACAAGTAATACAATGATATGAAGTAGGTCCAGACTTGCAATTGCGGGTAAGATACACTTGTCGACAAAGATGTTGGAGTCCCCTCGGTAACAAGCTCCATGGAAAACATAGCCATTACTCTATACTCTTCACCCCTACATTACAAGAACTGTGTGAGCGATTACTTAGTAAGTTAATCATGCATGTCATGTATATATGCAAGTGAAATGCACTTTGAAATCCTTGTCATATTCCTTTTTGAAATCATTTTCCTTTCCATGAAATCCATGTCAAGTTCATTCTAAAAAAAAATCTTTTATGTCTTCGAACATACCCTGCTAAACATCTAAACATACATGTCTACACATGCTTGGCCCCTAATTCCCTAAGCACTTCTCCTATGGGGCCATTACCAATTCCCCCACGATTGAAGCCATTACCAATTCCCTCGACGAGAAAAAGCTAGAGCCATTACCAATTTCTCCAAAGAAGAAATTCTTCGACCAAGGCCATTACCAATTCCCTCGGTGAAGGAAATGTTAGGGACTCGAAAAACCATGAAAACCTTTCCTTTGTCTTTGAAAAATCATGAAAAAATACATTTTCATGATTTTAAATCTTTCCATGATCTTGACATGTGTATGCATTTAAATATTGATGCATGACCTCATGAATTAATATAATTCATGCCATGAATGAGTATGCATTTATGCAATAGAATTGCATACCTCAATGAAATGAAAAGCACATAAACATTCATTACCTTTCTATGTATCACATTCTAATCAAGGTATACAATTCAATCACGACAAGCGGTTAACACGGGTTATCATGTAACATCACATTCACCATTCAAGTGACAAGGCATTGTACCAATTCATTCATCCATGCCATAATTTTCATAAATGCCACAAACACTTAATTGCATATTTTGAACACATGCATTACAATTAATCCATCATGAAACGACTAATTGCAACATGTAAATCATTTGTCCATCGCAATACACAAATCAACCTTCTAACCATAATTTTCCTACCTTAGGTCGAATGTGCATCTAATTTGATATAGGTGGATTATTCAATTTTAATGCTAATTTTCATGCTAAATCATCTTAATATACTTCAATAACATATAATAAATCAATTAAACATAAATAGGCCAATTGCATTACAAACCTTAATTTTCACTAAAAACCTTAATATACTTCAATAACGTGTAATAAATCAATTAAACATAAATAGGTCAATTACACTAAAAATCTTAATTTTCACTATTTAGGCCGAATGTATGCTTAAGTGAAACTATGTGTATTTTTTAATTTTAAAATCAATTCTCACACTAAATCATCTAATTGCAATACAATAACATCTTTTCAATCAATTAAACATTAATAAAACAAAAACACAATAAACCCAAAATTCTACTAGTTAGGCCAAAAGTTTCTCTTGGATAAGCTAGGTAGTTTTTCATTTTTCCTACTTATTTTCATGCTCGATTAGTATATTCAAACTTCAATTTCATCAATTATAACCTTTAATCCATTTCCCTCAATTTTACAACTCTAACCCTAATTTATGAAATTAATTCAATCAAAATTAAATTAAAAGTGCAAAACTAATAATTCAAACCAAATAACATGTTCTTGTGATGTAGGTGAGATTAATTAATCCTTTTTAGGTTGATTTTTCTTTCCCTCATTTCTTCCTCTAAGTTTCGGGCCAAATACTAAATTTTTCCTCCTTGGTATTCTTGATCTTCCACTTATAATTCCAATCTCAATTAGGTGATTTAAGGGTGTTTTTAGTGTCGGATGGAATTGGCTTATGATTTCCTAGGAAATTTTTGCAAGAGTTTGCCCATTCTTTTTAAAAAATTTTTCCAACCATTTTTCTTCCTCCTTTATGCCGAATTTATAGGTGATCTTGGGTGGACTTTTGTTTGTTTTGACTTGATCTCCATCCTTTATTTGGTTTAATCTCCACCCTTTATTCATCTTTTAATCCTAGCCTCGTCATTTGGTTAAATCTCCACTATCTATCGTTCTTTTAATCCTAACCTTTGATCACTTCAATCCTATCCTTCCAGTTAGTAAGTCAAATAATTGCATTCATCTATTAAAGGTGAGAGGTGGCAGGTTAAGGTGGAAAGATTTATCCAAGAATGTTTATTTTAGTCCCTTGATTTATTATATATTTTTAATTAAATCCCTACCTTTAGCCCCTTCAATTTTAATTGACTACTTTTGGTCATTTTATAAAGCTTTTTCAACATCTTTATGCCTCCTTAAATTTATTTCAAAACTTATTTGAGGGCTAAATCTTTTAATTTTATGTAATTAGATCCCTAATTTTATGCAATTAGGTCCCTAATCTTATGTAATTAAATTCCTATGCACATAATTAATTCAATGAACTTTCAAAAAATAATCTCTTTTCACAATAAATTCTTGCACTCTCTATGGTAATTTATTCATTAATCACATAATTTTTATGCACCTATCTAAGCACTCAAAATAATTAATTTGCATAAAAATATACTATTCACACACCAAAAAGATAATAAAATATTCATCAAGTATAGAAAAATTCACTTAAGGACATTGAATATTCTAGCATCCCTCTAGCAATTATTCTATGCTTACGGAATAATTTTCACACACATTTAAAATATATTAATTCATTTATTTGTAGGTTCGAGATATTACACCCTTCCTTCCTTATAAAAATTTTATCTTCAAAATTTCTAACTAAATAACTTGGGATATCTAGTTTGCATTTCGCCTTTCTTTCCTATGTTGCTTCCTCAATATTTTGGTTCCTCCATATTATTTTTACCAAGGAAACCTCTTTGTTTCATAATTGCTTGACCTCTCGGTCCAATACTTGTACCGATCCTTCTTTATAACTCATGTCGGATCTGGAGGTCTAGTGGCTTACTTGTTTAGTTTATGGGTTGGGTTTTTGATATATTTTCTAAGCATAGATATGTGAAATACATCATGAATTGAGGAGAGAGACGGAGGTATCGCTAACTTGTATGCTTTATCGCTAATTCTCTCTAGGATTTCATATGGTCTAATATATCTCGAACTTAATTTTCTTTTTTCTACCAAACTTTATCACACCCTTCATTGGAGCCTTTTTCAAAAACACCTTATCACCGACCTAATTCTAACTCTTTTCTACTTACATATGCATAACGTTTACGTCAACTATGCACTCGTTTTCATTCTTTCTCTAATTTGTTGCACTACGTTAGCTATCTGCTGGATTAACTCCGGTTCCAACAATTTTCTTTCTTCCACATCATCCTAGTGCATTGACAATCAACACTTCCTTCCATATAAAGTTTTGTATGGTGCTATATTAATACTTGCTTGATAACTATTATTGTAGGTAAATTCAGCTAATGATAGGTATCTTTTCCAACTTATGGACCGAGTCCAACACACAAGCTCGTAACATATCTTCCGAGTATTTGTTTCACACTTTTTGTCCGTTCGTCACTTTGTGGATGAAAGGCGAGGGCTAAATCTCAACTCGGTTCTCATCACTTCATATAAGCTTTTTTAAAATCGTGATGTGAATCGTAGATCTCGATCCAATACGATCGATATAGGAATTCCATGTAATCTTACAACTTTCCTCAAATATAATTTTGCATATTGGTCCGTGGAATACATTGACTCATGTAATACCCGATACCCATTAAAATTAAAAAAAAAAATTAAAAGTATCAAAGACAAATGAAAATTTTTTTGAGGGTATGGAATGATCCACAAAAGGTTAAAAGAATATTCGGAGTAGTTAGAATAGTTTTCCTATGCTTAATGAATATTTTGTTGATTTTATGATTTTTGTGTGAAATAATTATTTTAGGCTTGTTGTATGTGTATGAAAAATGTTTTGTTTGCATAAAATTTTTGCTAGAGGGGTGCTACATTATTCTATATTATTGGATGAATTTGCTAATATTCCGTGAATATTTTGTTTGAATTTTACTATGTATGAATAGTGTTTTTGAGATAAATTAATTATTTTAAGTGCTTTAAGGATATGAGAAAATTATCCAAAGGGTATAGAAAAATCATTTAGGATTTGTAGGAATATTTAATAAATTTAAATGAATTTTTATTAAAGGAAATAGTGTAATTTTTACACTAAATAATTAATTTGAAGGTGTAAATGGGTATATAAAAATTATATGAATGATGATTAAATTATTTTAGAAATTGTTCGAGTTTATTATGAAAAGAATTTGGATTTTTGAAAGGTATGGTATGCAATTTTAGACTTAGGGACTCAATTGCATAAAATCAAAAGCTTAAACTTTCAAATTAAATTAGATAGAAATTTTTAGGGTCAAAAAGTTGTTATAAAAACTTGAAAAGAAGGATTTAAAGTTATCAATTGAATTAAAAGGGGACTTTTAAAAGATTAGTCTATGAAAGCTTTCGCAATTTGGAGGACTAAAATTAATTATTTTTCATCCATATTTAGCCAACTTGTAGCATTAATTAAGCTTGGATTTCAATTAAATTACTGGCTCTAATTAAGCTTGGTGGAAGGTTTAACTTAAAACAAGGATAAATGGCTAAAAATTAAGCCAAAGGAAAAGAAGAGGTTAAAATTTGAATTAAGGGTGGATATTAGGTCAACGAGTCCACTAAATTTGCTTATAAATAGAAGTGCTAGAAAAATTAAAAAGGGAAGGAAATTAGAGAAATACAAACTAAACTCTTTCAAAATTTTCGCTCAAAAATTATCCAAAATATTTTCAACCAATTTTAGGTACTCCAAATTAGTAAATTAAACCTCAATTTCAAGTTGGGAACTAAAAATTCCAAGAAGAAATTTAGTGGAGCTCATTCGAATTTAAAGGGAAAAGAGGAAGAAAAGAAATCTTCAACAACCCAACTTTTCAAGGATGAATTGGAGCTTATTTGAGTAAGTTAACTTCAGCTACGTCATAAAGAAAGTTTAATTTCAAGTTAATTTTATGTTTGATGCTTCAATTTAAGTTAATTGCAAAAGTTATAAAAATTAGGGTTATGGTTCTTAGTTAGGAAAATTAGGGTTTAGATGTAATTGCTTCTTAATACTGTAATTAATCAATTTAAACTTAGAATAAGGTAATGAGGTGAGTGAGAATAAGAAATTACATTGAAATTGAAAAATTAGCTCGGATTATTCAAGTAAGGGTTTAGGCCCAATAAGGTTCAAATTGAAAATTATACATGTAAAGAACCAACTAATACTTAATTAAGTTAGTTCTTGATATTAGGGTTTAATTGAGTGGAATTGTGTAAGAAATGGGTATTAAAGTTGGAAGAAATGGTTAGGTTAAGTTAAGGTACCATTTGGCCTAAGTTAGGAAAATTAGGGTTTTGTGATTTGATTTATTTATTTTAATGTGTAGTTGAGTTTTGAAATGCCAATTGATGATTTTGAAGTGTGTATGTGATGTATAATTGACAATGTTGGTGGTTATGAAGTTTGATGTTTTATGTTGTGTATAGGTGTAGTTATTTATAATGGTTTAAAATAATTTTATTAAGGTAATGTTGATAATGCATTTATGTTGTTAAATTATGCAATATCATGGCATATATGCATCTCATTTTGACATGAATTTCATGAAGCAATAATGGTTATGCATTTTTAATAAAATGCATATGCATGTCTAATTTAATGAAAGATATTTTAAAGTCATGAAAATATGTTTTTATTAAGGTAATGTTAATAATGCATTTATGTTATTAAATTATCCAATATCATGACATACAAGCATATCATGACATGACATGCATTTCATGAAGCAATAATGGTTATGGATTTTCAATAAAATGCATATGCATGCCTAATTTTATGAAAGATGTTTTAGAGTCATAAAAATATGTTTTTATGTCATGGTTTTCTAATAAGCAATTGGAAAGATTTATGAATTGAGATTTTCATGACTATGAGGATTTTTATGAGAAGTGCTTCACGGGTTTTCCATACCTATAATGGTTCATGGTTTAAAGGATAGGGCCTGGGGAGTGCGGACATGTATTTCTGTAGGCTCAACGAGCCGTGGCTCACGGATGGGTTTAATTCGCTAGACATACTATGAAAACTCGAAGTACTCGTGATAGGACATGTCCAAAGAAGAAAAAGTTTTTTAGATTGATCTTGAAAAGTATTTATAACATGAAAAAGAATTTTATATGAGCATATGAATGATTTATACATGAATTTTCATTTCATGCATAACATATATTAGTTAACTTACCGAGTTGTCACCTACCTATTTGCTTGTGGTGTAGCTAATACAGGTAAAGATGGTAATATTCTCTTTAAAGCCGACTACCGAAGAGACCGTCTCACTCGTATACATTTGAAGTGATTGGAAGATGGATCTAGTGCACACCTTGACTTTTCTAGGATCGAATATATTAGTTTACTTTTTAGCCATGTCTCGTGTTTTTCCATATGATAATGAAAGCTACAAAGGAGTGAGTAACTAGCTAAGAAGAAATGAATGTAAATAGAAAATAAGCTAATTTTGTAGTAGATAACATTAAATTGATTTTGTATCTTAATGGTAGATTGTATGTAAACAAGTATCGATAATAAAATAGTAGTATAATTGTATAGTTAGTGTTGTTTTCTTTAAGTTAATTATTTCCATGTTCGCATTACCGGTATAATAAGATAATGAAATTAAATAGATAATAATTAAAACAAATGATAATTAATACAAAGAAATAATTAATTATTTATCAAGTAATGGATCATAACTAAATAAATTTATATAAGCTAATAGAAAAAGAATTTGAGAAAATCTAGAGTCACAAATCCAATTATTTTAGTTCAAAAAATTTAAACAAAATATTAAAATGCAAAGAATTAATAGTGCATTTTTAACTAAAAAGTAGGACCTAATCATCATTATTAAACTTTCACAAGCATAAATCATACCTAGGTATATTATGAATAAGTCATAGTGCTTTGTTAGCTTGTATTCATTATACTTCAAATGTAGGTTAATGACGATAATATTCTCAACCTAAGTAGGTTCTAAGTTGGGGGTGTTACAATTTAATTGCTAGAAAGTGAACTAACTTGTTTAATTGATCCACAATGACCCAAATACTACTAGTTCCACGTTTTGATCATGGCAATCAAAATATGAAATCTATTGATATGTGTTTCCATTTTCACTTAGGAATGTCCAATGATGTTAACTATCTTGAGGGTTTTTGGTGTTTAACTTTGATTTGTTGACATGTCAAGCACCTCATCACAAATTTTACAATATCATGTTTCATTCCCTTCAACCAATAGATATTTTTGAGATCTCGGTATATTTTAGTACCGAAGAAGGTGTATGGTGTAAGGCATGGCCTCGAGCTTCCTTTAAAATTTTCTTTTGAAGCTCCTCGATGTTAGGAATACATAGTCTACTATAATAGCGTTGGATACCTTCATTATTGATGGTAAAATCCATCGTTTTTTCTTCAACTATCTTCTACTCGAATCTTTAGTAACTCGCATCATATAACTATCCTTTTTTGATCATTTGCATGGTATCCGATTGTAAAGTCATTACACCTAATAGATTTATCTTACTTCTTCTAAACATAATTTCCAACTAAAGTTTTTCTATGTCTCATGTAATTTGTACTTGTAAAGTTACTATTGACTTTTGACTCAATGCATCGACCGCGACATTCGCTTTATCAAGATGGTAGTGGAAAATGATGTCATAATCATTGAGTACTCTAAGCCATCTTTTTCGTCTCATATTTAGTTCCTTTTGGGTGAAGATATATTTATGAATCTTGTGATCGGTGTAGATGTTACATCGTGCACCATCAAGTAATATCTTAAAATTTTTAAGGTAAAAATAATAGCAGACTAAGTCTAAGTCATGAGTGGGGTCGTTCTTTTCATAGTCCTTTAACTATCATGATGCATAGATATTTTCCCTTCCATCTTACATCAAGATTGCTCTCAACCCTATCCGAGAGGCATTAGTATAGACCACAAAATCTTTATTATCCTTTGAAAAAGCCAATACCGAGGATGTAATTAGCCTCGAATTTTAGTTATTGAAAACTCCTTTCACATTTGTCATCCCTTTCAAACTAGGCATTTTTCCTCATTAGCTAAGTGAGAGGCATCGTTATGCTAGAGAATCCTTTTATAAATTTTAGATAATAGCTTGCCATCCTAAGAAAACTTCTTACTTCTAATACATTCTTTGGTCGTTTCCATTACTCGTATTGTTTGCACCTTACTAGGATCTACCATAATCCCATCTTTGGATACATTGTGTCCAAGTAATGCTAATTGTTTAAGCCAAAATGCACACTTTTTGAGTTTAGTGTACAATTCATGCTCTCATAATATTTGCGAGTGCTTTTCTTAAATACTCGTATACTACTCATGACTCTTTGAGTATATTAGGATATCATCGATAAATACAATTATGAATTTATCTAAGTATTCATGAAATATCCTATTCATCAAATCTATAAATACTACTACCGTATTAGTTAACCCAAATAGCATTACTAAAAATTTATAATGCTTCTATCAAATTCTAAAAGTCATCTTTTTCATATTATCCTTGTTAATCCTTAATTGATGATATCCCGACTGGAGATCGATCTTGGAGAACACCGAACTCTTTTTCGGTTGATAAAAAAATCATCAATTTGTGAGAGAGGATACTTATTCTTGATGATCACTCGATTCAAATTTCGATAATCCATACATAATTGTAGTGAACCATCTTTTTTCTATACGAATAATACTGGTGCTCCCTACGATGAACAACTAGGCCAAATATAAGCTTTATCCAAGTAGCTCTTGTATTTGTATCTTAATTTTTTTTTTTAAATTCTACTAGGGCCATTCGGTGTGTCCTTGGATATAGGGGTTGTTCTTGGTTCCAACTTGATTTCAAATTAGATGTCCCTCTTTATAGGAAATCTCGATAAACTTTTAGGAAACAAATCTAAAAATTTCTTTACTACTTTAATTTCTTTTAACTTTGGACTCCCCTTCTTTTTAGTATCAATGATGTTTACTAGGTAGTCTATACATCCATCTTTTATCATTTTCTATACGGTTATTGTTGAAACTACGGTTACATATCTTATTCTAGTTTCAGCTTACAACTCAAATGGTTGCTCACCCAATGATGAAATATCACTTTCTTGGCTAAACAATTAATTGACGCTCCATATTTAAATAAGCAATCCATATCTAGTATAACGTCAAAGTCTTGAATACTCAAGACTATGAGATCGACATATAAAACGTGATCTCAATTCTCACTTCACATTTCTTAATTATAGCATTTGATTCTTACAACTCTCTAGATGGGAGTGTCACTTCATAAATAATATTCAACACTTTAGATGTCACACTTAATCTTCTTAACAATGATTGTGTAATAAATAAATACATGGCACTCGAATATAACAATGTATATATAGTATGAATAGAAATTAGAGTGTTAACACATATGATATTAGTATGTCGTTAACGCATATGATATTAGTATGCTCCTTATCTACCTCCTCTTGTGTCATCGTGTAAACGTGATTAGGAACTCACTCGTCCTTCGGTTGGTTTCTTCTTTGGACAATTGATAACCAAATGGCCTACTTCTTGATAAAAGTAGCACACATTCTTACCAACCGGATAATTCCAGGGTACGGATGGCCATATTTTATGTAATTTGGTATGCCTCGATCTCTTGTACTTTATGGCATCGTCTACTCCTTCCCCTTTTTGTTATCCTTATGCCAATTTCAATTAAAAGGCATTTTCTTGCCGATTGGCTTGAACTTATTTATCATACTTCGTCCTTTACTTGTACCGGCAGGGTACTCGTATCCATTCATTCTAATTTATCTCAATTTGGAGTGCCTTCCTAATCATATCTTTATCGGTTTCGTAAACATTTAGATAAAACTCCTAATCTCCATCTTTAGCCCACGAAGAAAATGCTCTTTTTTTGATTCCTTGTTCTCACCAATAAAGGTAGCATCACGACAATCATGCTCAAATTTACAAATGTACTCCGCCACCAACATGTCCGCTTGAATTAGTTGTAGAAATTCCTGTATCTTTCAAGGCTTCACTATATCCAAAAAATGTTTCTCATTAAATGTCTCCTTAAATCGACCTTACATGAGTTGTGGCATATTAAGGGGAACCTTCATCAATTTCCATTAATTTTGAGCATCTCTAACCAACATAAAGATTGCACACGCTATACGATCTACATTACTCATAGCTAAATGCTTGAAAATAACCTCCATAGACTCAATCCATTCTTCTACAATGGCGGGATTTGGACCACCCATAAACTCTTTAGGTTAAACCTTTAGAAGCACTCCACCACTTCGACTCATTGTGGTGGTCGTGCTTCGACCGTCTCGTATCGTTGCATGTCCATTATCCTTTTTATTTTTTTCTCATGCCTTTCCTATTGTTGTTCCATCATTCTTTATCGCATTCTCGGTAGCTTCATTAACTCCCCTTCTCGGTCCGAAACTACTCGACTCAAACCTATGCTATTATCATCATTATTATTAATAATCTTTTTTGATGGAATCTTATATCTCTCTAATTCACATGTTTAAACAATGTAAATTATGTCATTCAGTTTATTCCTTAAACATTCATGTTAATCATATCATTCACGATTAACATTAACATTGCATTCATTTACAACATTTGCTTGCATTGCAACAAGTCATTCATACACATAACATTCAAGCATAATAATTTATCACAATAAATCATCAAGTCTTTCATTCACATTCACTAAGCAATGATAACATATCAATAATCAAATATACTTGTTACTTAATTTATCTCTCATGTATCCTACATGCACCTTCCTTTCAATCCTAGGTAAACCGTACTCCGATACCACGTCCGTAACACCTTTGACCTAACACCTAAATAGGTTGAGGATATTATTGTCGTGACTCACACTCGAATGTAAGACATAAGGCATTATATCTTTCTTATGGTGCTATTAGATATGGTTTATGTTGCGAAAGCCTATTAAATAATACCTAATAAGTCCAACTTTCCTTCCAAATTTCAGCCTAAAGTACGCTATTAATTTTTTGGTTTTAACATTTTATTTTAATAGTTTAGAGTGAAATAACTAGATTTGTGCCTCTCATTTTTGTCAAATTTTTTCTATAAGCTAGAATAAATTTATCTACCCGATACTTATTATTAGATAGTCTAACTTTTTTTCTTTATTATTTCACGTCTTTTATAAAATTTCTTGACTACTCGTATCATTATTATCAAATAGTAGTGTGAAGAAAATAAATTAATAAATACTACAACTACGATTACTATGTTATTACATATTTAGCATGTCCAAAATTTGGTTGATGTTCAACTTATTTATCTTTTACATGGTAGCCGGTTCAGTACCACACTACTACTAAAATTGGTTTATTTATTCACAAGTCTATTTTCCTTTTTTACTAACTAACCATTTACCTATTCATTACCTTGAATATCATATAAAATAAAGTAGCGATGCATAATACAAAAAATAGAATACCGAGGACAAGTAATACAATGACATGAAGTAGGTCCAACTTATAATCGCAGTAAGATACACTCATTGAAAAGATGGGAGAGTCCCTTCGGTAACAAGCTCCATGGAAAAGATAGCCATCACTTTATACTCTTCACACCTACATCACAAGAATTGGATGAGTGGTTGCTCAATGAATTAATCATGCATGCCATGTACATATGCAAATGAAATGCATTTTAGCAAGTAAATGCACTTTGAAATCCTTGCCATGTTCCTTTCTGAAATCATTTTCCTTTCCATAAAATTCATCTCATGTTCATTAAAAAAAATCTTTTTTTGTCTTCGGATACCCTGTGAAGCTTCTAAATATACATGTTTGTGCTTACTCGGCCTTTAATTCCCTAAGCACTTCTCCCATGGGGCCATTATCGGTTCTCCCACAGTCGAGACCATTACCAATTCTCCCAACCGGAAATGCCATTTCCTATCAAATAGAGCCATTGCCAATTCCCCTAGCAAAGAAATTCTTTAGTGGAGGCCATTACTAATTGTCTCGACGAAGGAAATGTCGAGAACTATGAAAAACCATGAAAACCATAAAATGTTTCCTTAGCCTTTGAAAAATCATGAAGAAATATCTTTTCATAATTTTAAACCTTCTTCATGATCTTGACATGCGTATACATTTAAATATGAATGCATAACCTCATGAATCAATGTAATGCATATCATGAATGAGTATGCATTTATGAAAATAGATTTGGATACCTTAATGAAATGAAAAGCACATAAACTTTCATTATCTTTTCATGTATAACATTCCAATCAAGGTACATAATTCAATCACAAAAAACATTTAACACGAGGCACCATGTAGCATCACATTCACCATTCAAGCGACAAGACATTGCACCAATTCATTCATCTATATAACAATTTCCATAAACATAAGCAATCATGCCACAAACACTTAATTGCATACTTTGAACACCTGCATTATAATTAACCTATCATGAAACCACTAATTGCAACATGTAAACCATATAACCATCGTAATACACAAATCAACCTTTTAACCCTAATTTTCCTACCTTATGCTCGAATGTGCACCTAGATTGAGTTAGGTTGGAATGTTCAATTTTAATGTTAATTTACATGCTAAATCATCTTAATATACTTCAATAACATGTAATAAACCAATTAAACATTAATAGGTCAATTGTACTAAAAACCTTAATTTTCACTCGTTTGGATCGAATGCATGCCTAAGTGAAACTAGGTGTATTTTTCAATTTCAAAGTCAATTTTCATGCTAAATCATCTAATTGCAATACAATAACTTGTTTTCAATCAATTAAACATTAATAAAATAAAAACACAATAAACCGTAAATTCTACTATTTAGGCTAAAAGTTTCTCTAGGAATAGACTAGGTAGTTTTGCTTTTTTTTTCCTTCTTATTTTCATGCTCAATTAGCATATTTCAACTTCAATTTCATCAATCACAACCTTTAATCCATTTCTCCCAATTTTACATAATTAAGAACCCTAACCCTAATTTATGAAATTAATTAATCAAACTTAAATTAAAGGTGCATATCCAATAATTCACACCAAATAATATGTTCTTGTGATGTAGATGAGATTAACTTACCTTAATTTCTCTAAATTAATCCTTTTTAGGTTGATTTTTCTTTCCTTCTTTTCTTCCTTCAAGTTTCAACCAACTACTAAATTTTTCCTTTTTGGTATTCTTAATCTCCCACATATAATTCCAAGCTTAATTGGGTGATTTAAGGGTGCTTTTAGGTGCTTGTTTGGTAATCAAGAATGAAGCACCGGGAATGAGAATGTAGAAATCGAAATGAAAAATAGGGAATGGGAATGGGAATAGGAATCGAAATACTATGTTTGGTATCTTATTATTAGGAATCGGAATGAAACACCGAAATAACTATTATTGTGTTTGGTACGGATAAATAGGAATCGAATGATATTATATATTTACCATTATATCCTTCAATAACCATAATAAATTTTGTCATAAAAGCAATTAAAATCAAAATAGACTATTTAAATAAATTATTTTCTTATCGCCTTTTCGTACCCGAAGAGCAAATCCACGTACTAACTAACCTAAACCTTCAAAAACATATCATACTTGTTTAGAAATTAACTACCTAAATGATTAAGTTTAATAACCAAGTATAGCCGGGACCAAAATTTAATGAATATGCCGGGACAATTTCATAGCAAGAAGTCGAACTACTCCCGTTATAGGACATAATTTTTCCGATTCTTCCGGACTATTGTTTTCTATACTATTCTTCTTATTCTTGTCGGCTTAATTAATCTTACAGCGA
This sequence comes from Dovyalis caffra, assembly GCA_963924115.1. Lineage (NCBI taxonomy): Eukaryota > Viridiplantae > Streptophyta > Magnoliopsida > Malpighiales > Salicaceae > Dovyalis > Dovyalis caffra. The sequence goes on along the minus strand of CAWUPB010000858.1, from coordinate 2,419,772 downwards.
AAATGAGAGACGGACCATCGGTTGTGGACTTGAAATGAAATATCCCTCGTTGATGCCTCACCATCATCCATCATGTCACAACAATGAGTCGAGCAAATTAATTGACTATTCGTTTCCAAAACAAGTGAAAATAAAAAATTAAGTCACATCTCGCTATTCGATTTCTAACAATGAATATCACACAAAATCCAAAATCCCTCGCACTAATCGAGTCCGCTTGATTAAAATTTTGAAACTTTCCAGGACACGATTTTGAAAGAATAAAATCAATTATAAAATTGAAACCTCATCTAAAATTATGTACCGTAGTTGCTTTTTTTTTTTTTTTAAAACCTTTAGGATGATTAAAATCATACGCTGGAAACTATTTTAAACTAGAATAGAAAGCTTTCAACAAACTCTGTTTTAAACTATTTTTATGAATTCCTATGTGACGTCAAATAAGATGTAGAAATCAACCTAGTAAAATCGACTTCTCCCATGTAGATAATAAAGTCTCAATAATGCAATCAATTGTAGTAACAACTAAAAAAAAATCTCATAACTTAAAAAATGTCAACTTAATGATACTTTCGAAATAGTTCTTGAACTATTTAAAAATCCCAAAAACAAATATAAAATATTAAATTCAACTACTAATAATTTTAAATTTTAATTAATAGACCCAATCTCGATGCGTGCAAACACGACCTTGTAATTATCCGGAATACTAAAAAACACTTCAACTTTTTTATCATCTTGACCAATAATACTTGCCGATTTAACCAATTCAAGTTGGAGAAAGTCCTTCAAGGCTCGCTAAAGTTTCAAACACTTTGCTTTTTTTTTTTCACTCATAGCAAATGTCGACTCCTTCTCAGCTTCAACTAAACTTTTGATAGACTTTGATAGCTCCATAAACTTTGCTTGTAAAGGATCGGTTGTTCCAAATTTCCTCTTATATTTTGTTTTTCCAGACTTCAATCGAATTGGTTGCATCTTGACTTATGGAAGCCGACTCGTTGAGTTTGAATATGTCTCATTCACATCTTCATTATCCATATTGTTGTTAGTTTGGTTGTTTTCTGTAATTTCTTCTTCTCCAGGACCTCGAGCTTTATCTCCTGTAGCCCTATCTTTTGCATAAATTTCACATAATTTACCAAAATGAACAAACGACTTCATATACAATGCCGATGCTCCATCACGACTCTACATAATAACATTGTGTTAATAAATTAAACAAAAAAATTAATATTTAATAATAAATTGAAATAAAGAAAAAAGAAAAAATAAACTAAAAACATCTCTAATACACTCGAATGAATGACTAACTATGCATAGAAAAAATGAACCATACCTTTGCCCATCCCGTAAAAACCGATTTATCTCATATCACCTTTTTTTTGTCATCATCCCATCCAAACCCACTCGCCATTTTTTTTAATCTCCAATATATAGCCAAGTTATTTTTTCAATATCTTAATCTTTGACTCGATATGCGGCTTGCCTTTAATACCATATCCCGGTATTTTTTCTTCCATAAGCTTCTCAACATGAATATAATATCCATTTTTATAACCAATATCAACTTTCCAATTAGTGCCGACTAATTCCAAAAGGATATCAACTAACACCAATTCTTCTTGGCTATTCCAGTTTCTTTTATTCCTACCCCTTCCTCGCGCAGTTGGTTCATGCTCGTAAATTAACTTATTCCACTTTTGAATTTTCCATCTAACTAATAAAAAAAATTACATAAGAAAATATATATATGCAAAACAATTACATACCGTCTACACACATTTGAAATAAACAATATCCATACCACCAATCAAATAATATAATTCTTAATATATTAATAGATGAAAGCATAAATAAAAAAAAATTAAATAAAGCTCCATACAAAATAAGAACAACAAAAAAACTATGAATATCATTCACGTTATCTTCTAGCTCTCCACGAATCATACATTGTTCTAGCTAGATTATCCCTCCAAGTAGTCCATTGATTTGTTGTTTTAGTAGTAGCAATATAATTTGTGTTATCAATATCATCTTCTCGCTACGGTATTTAAATATTACTCCATTGGGTCAACTCTCATTTGTTGTCGAATGAGATTGTGAATATAACTACATGCTAATATGACGTCAACTTGTGTATCAATAGGATAGTAAGTTGGATATCTAAGTGTTTCCCATCGTAACTTTAACAACCCAAATGTCCTTTCAATCACATTTCTTGTCGCTGAATGTTTCATATTAAAAAACTCTTTTGTCGTATTTGGTTGATGTCCCGTTCTCCATTCATTAAGGTGGTAACGCCGACCCTTATAAGGGGCAAGAAATCCCTCATAATTTTTATATCCAACATCAACAAGATAATAGAAACCTAATAAATAAAAAAATAAAAATTAGAATATTAAATAGTAATTAGTATAATATGTAAGGTTGTTATACAATATATCTCACCCCTAGGAACTTTCAATCCATTTCTCCTAGTTAAAGCATCTCGAAGCACTCTTCCATTGGCATATGAACCTTCCCAACCAGGAAAAACATATATAAATTGCATATCTTGAGAACATACGCCTAGGACATTTGTTGCAATTTCATTCTTTCTTGTGCGATAGTGTGGCTTGTCAAGCACTGGTACATTTACTCTAATGTATGTGCCATCTAAAGCTCCTAAGCAATTCTAAAATAAACATAAAACTAAAATTAAATTATGACAATTTACTTTAATTATTAGAGAACATTTTGAACACAAGACACCCGCCTCAAACCACCTCCATCTTTCATCATTGCAATTGATGATAATAGATTCATGGGTTTTAAGTAAAACCCTTCAAAGCTTTACTACTCGCCTTTAAAACTCCATGAAAATGTCTGCTTATTGTCTCCCCTCATCATTGAAAATCATATTTAATTTCTCGATTTTTCTCCTTAAATGTGATAAGGTGCAAGAATATTGCAACCATTTCCTCAACATTCATATTTCTAGTATCACTTAGCCCTCCGATATCTCGAACTAATGAACAAAGAACATTAAAAGTATGCCTATCCATTCTAAGTTGTTCAATACATGCAATGTCGCTAGCAACAATCATGCCATTGAGGTGGTGAATACGAGTTATTGGATTGTCTACTAGGTTCTTTCCTCAACCTAAACATACGCCTCCAAAAGACATACATCAATATGGTCAACAATATAATAACTAATTTGATCCTACGGCTTCTTTTTGAGATGTGTCTAACAATATCATTGTTGCGAGGTGGACGAGCCATAACTCGTTAACAAGAAAAATAGAAGAGTAAAATGTTTTGTACAAACAAGGGTGATCACATTAACTCCTAAGCAAATTCTTCGATGGAATGATTAAAACCATACGATGGATGATGGCAAATTATGGACAAATACGATGAGAATAAATTGAAACATTATTCGTACGTACAAGCTATGCCTAGTCCGCAAAATAAATTGAAATTAAAAAACAAAAGGAAAGAATCAAAATTTTCTTACTACCGAATCTACCTAAAAAAAAGGATCTTTAAAATTGATTGGGAACTAATTCATTAAAAACTAACGTACAAGCTATACCCAAAGTGGAATGATTAAAATCATACACCGGATGATGGCAAATTATGGACAAATATGATGAGAATAAATTGAAATATTATTCTTACGTACAAGCTATGCCCAATCTAGCTGAATAAATTGAAATTAAAAAACAAAAAGAAAGAATGAAACTTTTTTAATTATTGAATCTACCAAAAAAAGGATCTTTAAAATTAAAACTAGTAAATTCTCATTCTAAAAAAGATTGGGAACTAATTCATTAAAAACAAAGGGAAATTATGCTGAACTAATTTTTGTTCATAACAAATTAAAAATTCAATAAAAAAACCTTTATTTGATTCTTATTAATATAGACCTTACAAACAAACCCGCATCCAAAAAACTAATAAATGCTCATTCTCAAAATGATTGGGACCTAGCAAACAAACCCGTGTCATAAAAATGAGATGTTGATTGTTGTAAGCCCTTTAACCATAAATAATTTAATAGTAAAAAATTTGTAGCCGACTCAAGGTAACAAACTCTCTTCAATTCAAGAATCAATTTTTATATCAAAGAAACCTCAAAATATGCATAAATAGTAAAAAATCGAAAGAAGTACCTTTGAAGGAGGGGAAGGACTCTTGCAGTGCTCCAATAATAAAAAACAAGATGAGCGAGAAAGATGAGTACGTTTGGTGGCCGATTAGGGAAAAAAATAAAAAGGCGATAGTATATATAGTGGTATTAATGTAGTATTGATTAAAACCTAAGGTTATTTTTGAGATAAAAAAAGCGTTGATTAGGGAAAAAATAAAAAGGTAGTAGTATATATAGTGGTATTAATGTAGTATTGATTAAAACCTAAGGTTATTTTTTAGATAAAAAAAAGTAGCGCTTTTTTTTTCATTCCCACTTATTCATTTCCTCTTAAACCCACCTATCTAACGGGAATAAAATCTTAGCAAAAGTTTATTCCCATTCCCTATTTTTATTCCCATTCCTATATCATTCCTTATTACCAAACACCTTACCATCAAGGAATGAAGTGTGAATTCCCATTCCCGGTGCTTCATTCCCGATTACCAAACAACACCTTAGTGTTTAGATGGAATTGGCTTATGATTTTCTAGAAATGTTTTGCAAGAGTTTGCCCAATTTTTTTAAAATATTTTTTTAAACATTTTCTTCCTCCTTTATGCCGAATTTATAGGTGACCTTGGGTGAAATTGTGCTTGTTTTGACTTGATCTCCACCCTTGATTCATCTTTTAATCCTAGCCTTTTATTTGGTTTAATCTCCACCATCCATCTTTCTTTTAATCCTAACCTTTGATCTTTTCAATCCTAGCCTTCCATTTGGTATGTCAAATAATTGCATTCATTTATTAAGGGTGAAAGGTGGTGGGTTAAGGTGGAAAGATTTGTCAAAAAAATATTTATTTTAATCTCTTGATTTATCATACCTTTTCAATTAAATCCCTACCTTTAGCCTCGCCAATTTTAATTGACTACTTTTGGTCCTTCCATAAGGCTTTTTCAAACATTTTTATGTCTCCTTAAATTTATTTCAAAACTTATTTGAGGGCTAAATCTTTTAATTTTATGCAATTGGATCCCTAATTTTATGTAATCGTGTCTCTAACCTTATGCAATTATAGCCCTATGCACATAATTAATTCCATGCACTTTGGAAAAATAATATCTTTTCATAATAAATTCATGCACTCTCTATAGTAATTTATTCATCAATCACATAATTTTTATGCACCTATCTAGGCACTCATAATAATTAATTTGCATAAAACTACAGTATTCAAACACCAAAAAGACAATAAAATATTCATCAAGCATAGAAAAAATCACTTAAGTACACTCGAATATTCTAGTACCCCTCTAGCAATTATTCCGTGCATGTGGAATAATTTTCACTAATTTAAAATATATTAATTCATTTATTCTTAGGTTCGAGATATTACATTCTATGTAGCCTTAATGCCAAGAAAATAATACAACCGACGAAGATCCTTTAGAGGAAAATAACGTTGTAGAGTAGTAACAATAGAAGATAAAAAAGATGAAGAGCTCTTAGTAAGCACACTATCATTAACATAAACCAAATATAAAAATAAATAGTGATAGTATGTTATTGATAGAAAAATAGAGAAAAATCTACCTTAGAGCCTATAATCCAAGACTTAATAATGCATTAGAAAGGCATCAAAATAAGGAACGAGGTGCTTGCTTGAGATTAGAGAGATTTTTTCGATTGATAAAAATTATTTGATTGTTTAGGATTAATGAACCCTTCAGAGTTGAGTCATAAAAACCTGCTCATCAAGAGAGCCATGAAAAAGAAAAAAACATTTAAGACGTCCAACTATTTAACTTTTTAGTTTTCGAGACCATAAGAGATAAAATAAGTTATATAGTGATAGGCTTGTTGATTGGAGAAAAGGTCTTGTAATCAAGCCTAGAGTGTTGATGAAAACCCTTGGCAATAAGTCGGGTTTTATAGCTCTCAATACTACTATTAGCCTGTTGCTTAGTGTGATTTATCCATTTACAACCCACCAATTTTGCAATGAAGTAGTCGATACCACGTCCCACGTATTGTTACTTATCAAAGATTTAATCTCTTATATCATGACCTTATGCTAGTGCACATCCTTTATTGCCTAAGAATATGACTAAGGATCCAAAATTGGGCCGATAATAGTAATAAAGGTTTTTGACTTCAAGCAACTTGATTTTGATCGAGTGATCATTGGATGATAATGACCAATGTGCTTGGACCATGGGTTGTGCGAGCAGTGGAAGTGGGCTGGTGGATTAGGTGAGTAGATGGGGTTTATGAAGTAGGTTGGTGGGTTGTTGGGTGTGAAACACTAAAATCCGGTTGTTAGGCCATAAGCTATGTAGCAGAAGAGGCAGTCGTTGGGCCATGGGCTAGACAGGTAATAGGAGAAGGTTGTAGGGTTGTGGGCTGGTTATTGGTAGGTGTAAGCTATAGGGTTGTGGTTTAAGGGGCATGTGGTTAGGTTGGGTGAGCCGTTGTAGGTCCCGGGTTGGTAGCAGACCATTGGACTATGGGTTGAGTAGAAGATGTAGAGGATGAATAACCCATGAAGTCTAGTGAAAGGTGGACTTCGACCTAAAAGGATGATTTCCTTAGATAGGCTCGCTAGATTCCAAGGATGTGGTGGTTGGCGAGCACGATTGCAAAGTTGGTCCAAGCTAGGCAGAAGCAACTATTCGACAATTGGTGTGGTTGGATTGTGATCAATAAAATACCTAGATGGAATGAGTGGTGGATTTAGTGGTGGTTTGACTTGGAAATCAAATTGCAATGAGATTGTTGAAAGAGGTGTGCACTACTCTTAACAAATAAAAACTTCTATTCAAAAAATATCACATGATACGAGATACAAATTTTCTAAATAGAAATATCTATACAAAAATATCCTTCGTAAATTTTTTTATAACCCAAAAATACACATTTATGAGAATGAGACTCGTAATTTATTTTTAGCATAGGGTTAAAACCAAGGATAAGAAACACAACCAAAGACTTTAAGAGTAGCATGATTGGCAGATTGTTGAAATAAAATCTCATATGAAACTTGATTAGATAGAATTGGTGTAGGAAGTCTATTGATGACATAAATGGTAGTATAGTTCAATATTTCAAAAGAATCTATGCATGATTTAACATAGTCAAACTAGTGTAAACCACATGTTGATATTTGTGCTTAGCACACCCATTATATGCTCGAGTACAACAAGAACTTCCCTATGTAATGCAATTAGTAACAAGATGGACCTTAAACATCCGAACAAACTAATTCAAAAGGTGCATGTGCTTGAAAGCTAGAATTAGTAAAAGGCAATCTAATACTTTTACTAATACTACATGCATGACAAAATGGAACAAATTTCTTATTAGAAAGTTTAATATTATTGCGATGAAGAACTTAACAAATATTTTAAAGAAAGGCATGACCCAAACGTGCATGCCGGGATGGAAAAATGACAAAAAAATCATAAGCGATAGTAGGAGATGGAGAAGTACTAGTGGAACAACTAGAAGGCAAGACATATAGTCCTTGCTTATTTTGCTTGGTGTGAAGTACCTTTTTGAAGTGGATATCCTTAATCATAAAATAAGGAGCAAATAATTCAATAGATACAACATTAGCTTTAGTAAAGGCATTATTGGATATTAAGTTCGATAGATAGTAGGCACATATAAAGTATTTGTCAAGTATAAAAGGCAATTACGAAGAGAAACAAAGGATGTTCCAATGTAAGTTATAAGAAGAGTTTTACCATTTTAATAGTGACTTCCTCAAGCCCATGTTATTCTGAAGAAAAAGCTAAATTGGTCATATATGTTATAGATGATGTGTAGCCCCTAAATCAAATATCCAAGGTAGAGATAATGGTGGTTCAAGCAGCAACAACATGGTTGGCAAGTTTGAATCAATCCAATATTTTATCGATACTCAGCCTTTGGTTTAGAAGAGGGACATTATCCAAGTAATAACACCACTCTTTTGACACTTAGGATAAATTATAGGATTGGTATTTATGGTTGAATAATTTAAAGGAGTAGCGGAATGCTCGAAATGAAGAAGGGCGAGTGGAAGAGTAATTACTTATAAATAAACCACCACTATGCTCGGGCATGCCCTCACCGGCCACAACCATAAGAAGAACTACCACCATTGGTGTAATAACTCCATTTGAGCACCTATTTATTTTCAAAAAATTAAAAATTCAAAAATTCAAAAAAAAAAAAAAAGAAATGTTACAAAGTTTGCCTTCTCTTGATTTTTATGCATTTTTATCAATTTTTAGGATTTAATCCCTTATAATTATTTTCCATTTTTAATTAAAAAAAGAAAAAAAGACAAAAAAGAAGAAGAAAAAAATTAAGAAGATGATTTAGGATCCGATTGCAAATGATGTGAAAAGCAAGGATCAATTAGAAATGGCTAAAAATCAAGGAACTTGATTGATAATTAATCAATGTGAAATTGAAAGAAATCAAGAGAATAATGATGAAACAATTTCAATTGAGGAGCTAATTGGAGAAAAATAATGGAACATCCCTTGAAATTTTTTTAAAAAACAAAGCAAGAAAGAACCGGAATTAGTTTTATCCCAAACCCTAAAAAATTCCTATATGAAATTTTTTTTTTTTTTGGGAAACAAGGATGATACCTTGGCAATTTATTAATAATAAATCATAAAAAATAAAAGAGGAGGACAATCTAGCCTAACCCAAACATATTGGGGGGACAAAAGAAGCCTTATTCCTAAAAGCAAGATGACATCTTGTAATTACATAACCCCATCCTATCTTTCCTACTAGCCACTTTAATAGCAAGTGGCAACCGAGAATAACGTCTATAGATACTCGTAGTCTTTGGCCGAGTTGCCTCATTTGCCAATCTATCCACCACCATGTTCCGTTCCCTCCAAATATGCCTAACCCGATGACCGGCCATTATTTCCCGACATTCACGAAATGAATATGTGTACACCTAGGGAACCTTATTTTTACCTAAAACTATATTAACCACAAGTATAGAATCCGAGTCAATGATGACCGAATCCAAATCCAAATCTTTACACAAAAATAAACCATCTCGAAAAGTTAAAATTTCAGCCTTAGAGTTCGTACCTTCTCTATAAAAATTAGCAAAACCTACAATAAACACCCCGCCTCATCACGCAAAATGCCTTCCCCTATGCAAAAACCATCACTAGTCGATCCATATTCAATTTTAACTTACTTGCTAGGAGCGAGCTCCCGCTTAAGCCATTTTCCTCTCTTGAATTTTGATTGAGTCGTAACTAGACTAAGCTCTTGTACTTTTCTTAAGCAAGAAATATTCATGTGTTTTTGAAAGAATATAAGATACATATATCCCGTAAATCAATATTAACTCTTTGAATAATGTTAGTTAGATTCATCACTTCATCCTCTTATTTGGCCTTACATATGCTTTTCCATAATTCCCATAAAATGAAACATATAGTACTTACTTGGCGTATACTTGATCGCATAGTAATCGACGAATACCAAGTCCCGCATAGACCTCTATGGAACTTAAAAAATTCTATAAGCCAAAAACATTCCTAAAATGGGCCTAAACCTCGAAGCAATCTATGACACCGTAAACAAGTGTGCTAAGGTCTCCTTCTAGTGATCCAAACAAGACCGACATATTGAGGCACCGGGGATATGGAGTTCTTTTATCTTATAATTAATTGGTAAAGCACCTCAAAACCACTTCCATATGAATATCGTCACCCTTGTTAATATGATATGTAAGCATTCTATATCCTCATAGCCCAAGGCCACTTAGGTGAAGGGATGCGACAATGATTCCAATAGGTCTTCGTGTCAAAAACATCTATTTTGGTCGGCATACAAATCAATCTATCATCGGTTAAATCATTAAAATGAAGCTACATTACCTCATTATGATACCTAAAAAGAATGAAAGGTAGGAACTCTATTAATTCTTAAAAAGCCTATCATATAGTAACTCTATCATCCACGAAGCCGCGGGGACTCCATAGGGGTGCCATACCAATTAACATTCTAAAACGAAATATATCGTTTGCCTATTATCCATTGACTAAAAGAGATTAAACTCGATAAATGTGTGGCCATAGCTTTCCAAATATGAGAAGAGATTCTTGAAATATTACCTCCATCACCATATTTTGCATGTAAAAATCATGCCTAAAGACACGAGCCTTGAAGATAAGACTAAGCTAATTTTTCCTATAGGGCTTACATTACCTATCTTAGACTCTTTAGGCCCGGACCTCCTTTGCTTCGGCATGAAAACTTGACTCCAAGATATCTAATGGTATCCATTGTCATTTGACGAACCCCACAAAAAATTGGCCATCCGACTCTCAATCCTTTATAAAGTTCCTTTAGGAACTAGAATTGCTTGCAAGTACATGTATGGGGATACTACTAATTACTAACCGAAGTAGGGTGAGTCGCACACCAAATGACATTAATCTCATCTTCCATCCACCTAATCTCATCCCGATCTTTTGTTTAAGAGGTAAGAAATACACCTATCGTAATCTTCCAACAAACAAAGGCATGCTTAAATACTACATTAGAAATTGAAAATGCCCGCACCTCGTCCACTATTTAATAGCTATTATTCTCCGAGCTATCGTCTTTCTTGGAGTATAAAAAATACTCTTAGCCATGTTCAACATTTGCCCCGAGTATTCTTTATACCGTTTGATCAACCCCTTCAAATGCATCAATGACTTTTTTGATCCCTTAGTGAAAAGCAACATATCATCCGTATGGAAAAGATGTGAAATAGGCAAAACACCCCGACCTAGGACATATGGTCGAACGTATCCCTCTAATATAACATTATTTAGGTTAACGGATAGAATTTGTTATGCTAAAATAAACGACGAAAGGTGGCAAAGGATCACCTTGCCTAACTCCTCTGCTAGACTTAAAGAAACCAAAGTTCTTTTCTTGCATTCAAATGGTACACCAAACATTGCTAATACTCCTATATATCAAGTCACACCACACTTCATTAAATCCCATCTCATGCATTACTCTTAACAAAAAAGGCCATTCTAGTCTATCATAAGCCTTCGACATTTCCAGCTTAAAAATCATATTATCCCCGTGGGCTTTCTAATTTAAACCCGTAACTAACTCTTAAGCCAAAATGACATTTTCAGTTATGCTTCTACCTTTTATAAACCTAGCTTGTTCTTGATGAATTACATTGGATAATACTATATTAAGCATATAAGCCAAAATTTTAGAAATTATCTTACAACTAAAATTTGACAAGCTAATTGGTCATAAATCCCCTAGACAGTTCGGAGTTCTTTAATTTTGGGATCGGGATAAGTATAGTAGAATACCTCTAAGTAGATGACCACCTCTAAAGTCATCATGGATAGCCTCAACTACGTCTACCCGAATCACACCCTACCATTCTTTATAGAAATGGCTTATAAAACCATCCCATCTTGACACACTATATAGATTTATACCATCAATTGTAGAAAAAATCCCTACCATAGTCGAAACTCCTATCACTAATCATTTTTTCCTTCGTGATAGTCTTAGAAATCCCTAAAAATATGGCCTTATGGTTTACTATACGTCCAGATCATGATCATAGTCCGAAGATAATTAACAACTTCAGACCCCTAATTTCGTAATGTCATCCATGAAAGTGCCATCCTACCTTCGAATTCTAAAAGATAATTTTTTTGCATTCTCTTTAATACACGTATGAAAAAAAAGCTATATTTCTATCCCCCTCCGTTACTTATTTAATTCTTGCTTTTTGCCGCTTCATATTGTCATCCTAGTGAATAATCTAAGCTAGCTCTATATTCTTATCCCGTATCAAACCTACGAATCGAACATTCCAATTCTAAATCAAATCCCGATCCAATTGAAAAATATCATCTTGTAAACATTCCATTTCCTACTAATATTTTCAAATACCTCCCAGTTCCATACCCTTAGTTGGCTTCTTAGGTGTTTCAACTTTTGATATAAAACCTCCATAAAATCCATAAAATGCTTATACTTTAACCACATCATCCGAAACCTAAAATCCCATGACACTTTTCAACCGACTAAACTAAATCAATAAAGGACTATGATTTGAAATCGTTCAAGTAAGGTGCTTGAATCGTAAGGCTTAACCTTAATGTCAAGAAAGCACTATTGCCTAACACCCTATCCAATCTCTCCCGAATCCTAGCCCACCCCGACTAATTGTTACACCAAGAAAATTTACTCTCTTGATAACCCAGGTCATCCATAATCCACTCTATCATAACAATTATTAAACTTTAACATACCACTTATATCACAATTGCTACCCTCTATTTTTTTATCCGTTAATGCTAATATATTAAAATCCCCTCCCATAATCCATGGATCCATTGAAATTAATGCCAACTTATTCAATTTAGCTCATAACTCTTGATGTTCATACCTATTACAACTCTCATAAACCATAGACACACGCAACACACCAAACAAGTGTCCCGAAATGTTTACCGTAACTACCTACTTATGTACAAACTCACTCCCCACTATAATATCCTCATCCTAAAATAGCTAAATAGGTGTATTTATCGGATGATACTACATACATCTGCTATACTTAATAGATTTGGCTATATATATCATCTATTTTATCCTCACCTAGCTTAGAATCAATAATAACCATAAACTTTATATTATGTTGTTTCTTTAAAATCTTAACATAATTAATCATATCCTTATTTCTCATCCCTCTAATATTCCAAATAAGTCCAAACATTATTAAAAAGATGATAAGGGGGTACCTAGTGCTTTAAAAGTCGACCTTGTTCTTCCGGCACACTCAAGTAGCTAAAGCTTCCTATTTCGGCTAATTTCTGAAATTTCCTAAAATTTTTCTTTACTTCTTTCAAATCATTATCCCGGTTATCCAAACTCCTTAAAGATAGTCGTTTAAAGTTTTTGATTTTTTTCTTCCTCTCATCTTCAAACACCGACCACTTTCATAGAGCTATCTCCTTATTCGTGCCACTCTTAATAAAACTATGAGTCCGTAAACCCGGTATATCATCCTTTTGCACCATCAATATTGTACCCATGTTGATCTCATCATGGGTTCCTTTCAAACAAAATGTGGTATTATCTACTTTTCTTGAGTTTCCATCCCGGATATCTTTATTGTCCCATTCCTCTAGAACTCCTTTAGCCATGACATTCTCACACAAATCTTTGTACCTAGCCACTCGTAATTTTTGAAATATCTAGGACCTTCATATCATTCCCAAAACCTCGAATCTAAGTCATTCTTTCCTTCATCGGCTTATGAAACTTTTAATGGCACAAAAGGATTAGACACTTCGTGAAGCCGACCCGATCTTGATACTTTTTCCCCCATGATATTGTGTGTGGAGATCCCTACCGCCTTTTTTAAAATCACTCGTCTATCGAAATCAAAGGCCCTACCTCCAGCCTAGCCTTGTCAATGTTTAAAACCTACCCCACTCGTCGTACTTCTATAGTCCGCCATCGTGGACGTGATTCCTCTGTATGCAATATCTTCGACTATCATTTTCTCAAAATTGTGAGCCCTACACATATCCAAGCCTTGAGGTTGCTTGCTATACTCACCCTTTCAAACTAGCTCACAAGTTTTCCCGGCTTGGATACTTTTTTTTCCATTGTAACCCACTCGCCTCTTATCTCTAATGAATGATTGTTCGTTGCTACTTATTTTGTTCCTCAATTGAATGTCCTTCTGCTAGATAGTTTCCTTTGTAGGGTTCCCTTTGAATCTCTTTCGACAACTTCCATCATTATGTCTTATCGAGCCACACCTTATATAATATACCAAGTTCCCTTCATATTCTATTTTTTGCCAAAACCTTTCGTCCTTTGAACTTCCCACCTAAATTCTACTTGGTAAATGTTAGTGTAGGTGCCCAAGATCCAACCACATTTGGATGGGCTTGAGTTAAATAATTATTACATGATTTATTTTAATAATAATAAAAAAAATCATTATATTAATTCTTGTGTTTTATGTTTGTAAATTTAGTAGAATTAGATAGAAGTCCGTATGATATGCATTTATAATAGTGATTGACGAAAGATGTGAGATAAACACTAATGCATATAAATGATATAACTAAATGTCCCAAGTCTAGCATTGTCAAGAATAGACATTGACTATATATGGATAGACTTGTGAGTGCTATGCTCATGTTAGATGATAGTAGTAGGTGTTAGTGTTGGTGCCCAAGATCTAATCATGTTTGGATGGGCCTAAGTTAATGTATCATTACATCATTTAATAAAGAAGTCATTCTATTAACTCTTATATTTACATGTTGATAAATTTATTAGAGTTAGATAGAAGTCCTTATGATATGCATTTGCAATAGTGATTGATCAAAAGATATGAGACAAACACTAATGCACATAAATGATATCATTAAATGTCCCAAGTTGTAGCATTGTCAAGAATTGACATTAACAATATATGGATAGACTTATGAGTGCTATGCTCATGCTATATGATAGCAAGAAGAGATCTCACACCTATTGGTATGGTGATGCCAAAGCAAGCGCTTAGGTGATTTATGTTAGAGAACATATCACTAGACTTGACTCACCATGAAAACCCACTTGGTTTTAGTCTATAAAAATCTCATACGAGATGGGTACAAATGATCCTTAAACTCGAAGTCATCACAATTATCTCATTGGAGGACTTGTGTACCTTGACACTCATTTCGATGGACCCATTAATGGGTTGCACATGGGTGATTCGTTGGGTACACTAGGAATCCAATGGAGATAGATGTATGATTAAGATAGGATATGTCATTTCTTGTATTCTAAAAGAGTTATCACATTGCACTTTGATAAATGTTTGCTCAAGAAATCTATGGCCACGGTAAGAGTACACCAATAGAGCATAGTTGGTTTACTCTAAGAGCTAAAACATTTGAGAATCAAAGAAAACTTATGTGATCGTAATCGAACAAGACTAATAACCAAGTTTGAGATCACACTGTGATGAGTTAACATGAGGATCGAATTGTATAGTAACCATTCTCGTGAAAGGTAATAATGGATTAACTAATCCTCCTAGAGAATTGGGTACTCATGATGCCTTGCTAGAGGTCAATCTTGATTTATGTATCAAGAGATTAAAATAGGAGTATTTTATTTTTGATATATTGCCAACATATTTAGGAGCCTATTGAGTCACACACATAAGTTTAAGTATTCACATTACAAATGAGAAGCAAAGATATTGAAAAAAGTTTTCAATTATTAAAGTTTTCTATTTTGATAAGATTTTTCAAAAATGGAAAGTTTTCTATTTTAGAAATCGGTTTCCTAATTTGGAAGTTATTTTCAAATTTGGAAATAAAAAACCAAAAAGGAAAGGAATTTTCTAATTTAGGTTAAAGGGTATTTTGAAAAATTATTTCCTAATGTGGACCCCGCCAAAATAATCTAAGAATATTTATTTGGATAGTCCAAATAAATTAATTGGGCTAAAATATTTTTGACCCATTAGATTTAATTAAAAAGCTTAAAGATAATTTTGATGGGAGGATAAACATTAACTTTATTGGATAAGGATGAATGTTTTAAAGATAAAAATTAACCTTATTAGACAAGGTTGAATGTTTTAAAAGATAATAATCAAATAGTCTATATATAAAATAACTCCTCATCCTTAGAGGATAAGGAAGCAACAACGTAGAGTCCTTTATGGACTCATAGCCACCCTCTCCTTGTCCTTGGAGGACAAAGAAACTCTCCTCCTATAAATAAGAGGAGAGGTGTGACGTAAAGGAGGGTAATGATAAACCATAGAGTATTTTTGGCCAAGTTAAAAACAAAAGGAGAAATTCAGCCAAACGAAAAAAATAAGGTGGGAAATTTCAATCAGCCCTAAAAATCACCTAGGGCACACGGCCAAGAGAGCAAATAAAAGAGAAAATAGTTTTCTCCTAAAATCCTAGCAAGAGATACTCTTTCTTCTCCTTTAAGGTTGTTACAAAATTCCCTAAAATTGGTTTCTAGAGGAAATACTTAATTAGAAAAGGTGGAGCTAGCACCCCATTAATTTTAAGTGCTTATTTGTGGATACTTGGGTCGCGTGGATGATCAATAGAGGCGGGAAACTTGGATGAATAATCAAAGAAAAAGAATTTAGATCTATGCTACAAAAGGTAATCCTTTACTTTTAGCTTATTATTCATGTATGTATGATTACTAGATTCAGCGACATGATCGTGGACCCTTAGATAGAGGAAATTTATTTATTTATTCCGAACCTCCACAAGATGCATGGTCCTTCGGTAGGAGATCTCACGGCTATTGGCATGGTATTGCCAAAACAAGCATGTAGGTGATTCATATTATAGAGCATATCATTGGACTTTACTCACCATGAGAACCCATTTATTTTTAGTCTATAAGAATCTCATACGAGATGGATACATATGGTCCTTAGACTTGAAGTCATCATGGTTGTCTCATTAGAGGACTTATGTATTTTGACAATCATTTCGATGAATCCATTAAAGGGTTGCATGTGGATGATTCGTTGGGTGCACTAGGAATCTAATGGAGGTAGGTATATGACTAAAATGGGGCATGCCATTCATTGTATGCTAAAGGAGTTATCATATTACACTTGGATAAATGTTTGTTCAAGAAATCTATGGCTATAGTAGGAGTACACCTATAGAGCATAATTGGTTTACTCTTAGAGCTAAGATATTTGGGAATTAAAAAAACTTGTGTGATCATAATCAAACAAGATTGATAACCAAGTTTGAGATCACACTTGTGATAAGTTGACATAAGAACCGAATTGCATGGTAACCATGCTCGTGAAAGGTAATAATGAATTAATCAATCCTCGTAGAAAATTAGGTAATTATAATGCCTTACTAGAGGCCAATCTTGATTTATGTATCAAAAGATCAAAGATGATTTTTTTGTTCTTCATACATTACCAATATATTTAGGAGCTTATTGAGTCATAGGCATAAGTTTAAGTATTCACATTATAAATGAGAAGTAAAAATATTGAAAAACATTTCCAATTATGAAAGTTTATTATTTTGGAAAGGGTTTCCAAAATGAAAAGTTTTCTTAACTAAGAAGTTTCCTAAAAGAGAAATTTTTCTTAATTAGGAAGTTTCCTAAAATGAAAAGTTTCCTATTTTAGAAATTAGTTTCCTAATTTGGAAGTTAGTTCCAAATTTGAAAGTAAATAACCTAAAATAAAATGAGTTTCCTAATTTAGGTTAAAAGGTATTTTGAAAAATTACTTCCTAATGTGAACCCGCCTAAAATAATCTAAGATTATTTATTTGGATAGTCCAAATAAATTAATTGGACTAAAAGAGTTTTGGCCTATTAAGTTTAATTAAAAGCTTTAAGATATTTTGTTAGGAGGATAAACATCAACGTTATTGGATAAGGATGAATGTTTTAAAGATAATGATTAAAAGTCCATAATTAAAATATCTCCTCATTCTTGGAGGATAAGAAAGCAACAACCTAGAGTCCTAAAAGGGACTTAATGCAGCCCTTCTCTTTGTCTTAGGAGGACAAGAAAACTCTCCTATAAATAGATGGGGGGAGAGAGAGAGGAGTGGTATAACAAATAACGAGAAAAAGGGGAAAGAGAAATTTTGACCAACCCACAATAATCATTAGGGCACATGACGATGAGAGAAAAAATAAGAGAAAATAGTTTTCTTGAAAACCCTAACAAACCACACTTTTTCCTTCTCTTTTAAGGTTATTGAAAAATTACTCGGGATTGATTTTCTATAGGAAACACTACATAAATTAGAAAAAAGGTGGAGCTACCACCCTTTCGATTTTGAGTGCTTCTTTGTGGATACTTGGATTGTGTGGATCATCAATAAAGGCGAGACACTTAGATGGCTTTTGTGATAAAAGAATTTAAATCTACACTTCAAGAGATAATCCTTTATTTATTGCTTTAAACTCATGCATGTATGGTTAGTAGATTCAACGACTTGATCTTGAGCCTTTAGATGGAGGACATTTTTTTATTTATTTCGCACCTCCATAGGATGCATAATCCTTTAGTAAACTCTTAAAGACATCAACGTCCAAACACATATTAGAAAACATTGGGTGTGTGAGTTCCCTAGTCCTCTCATCCATCCTTAGAATGCTACCAATCCCCACTCCTATCCTTTTAGGATAAGATGGATTGAAAAATAACAATGGGAGATAGGGTAGTCATACCTAAATTGAAACTATAGGGTCGTCCCTTCCGAAGTGGAAATTTGAGTTCCATCGAAAGACATGATTCATGCAGTTTGTTATTTTATGATCCTCCTATGATAGAGCCATCACTGAGTCTTTTTCGGTCTCGAATTTCACCATTACTTTCCTAGGATCCAACAAGCCTATCACCGGCTCTCCCTTCAAACTCCATGCCCTTTGGATATAGGATCGTATGTCCCTAATGGATAACTTTCCCCCGTAAATTTTAAAATTAAAGTATTTTGAAACTAAGCAACTCGTCATCTCTAGCTCAATTGGAGAGAAAATACATGTTGGTTTAGAGTTAATCAAAGATGGTTGCCTTAAAGCTAGAGGAATCTCCTTCAATTGATACACCTTTGTCTACTTCGACTTTAGCCCTTGCGAAGCTCGTGCACTCAATGCCTTAGCATTGGAAATAGTCGATTGGTTTAAGTGTTTTTCTAGCTACTTGAATTATGATATGTTTCTAACACTAGACTCGTAGATACTATTTTCTTCATACACACACTAGTCTCACCTCGAGGTTGATTAGCCATGGCCGAAACTATCTACTTCATTCCTTCTACTCTAGCCTCTAATACAACATTCTTGCTTGCACCTAGATTGAGGGCTTACTATTCACAGATTGTCTTTAAGCTAGACATCACTAGTGTTTGATCCAAAGGTAATGGAATGGATTTGTTCGTTGTTTCACGAACACTTTTAGAATGTCCTAAATTTTCAATACTAACCCTAAAATTTTCCTCGTCTCGATCCTACTTTGCCATGGTTAAAGCTATCCGAGTCTTTATATGAACACCCTTTCATTGTGTTTTTTAAGAGTCTTCATAATGATTCCCCTACCTTAAAAATCCTAACCTCCTCTCTCATCTTTCTACCAAAAAAAAAAAAAAACTTTAGCCTCCATTACCTATTTTCTTACCAAAACAACCTAGCCTTCATGATTTACCTATCATAAAACAATCTAACCACAAATATCCATAACCTTACCAAAAAAAGATATAAAAATGTACTATTCATCATCTCTCTAAAAAAATTATGGTCATAGATCCTAAGAGAAGAAAACGTGAAAAAATAAAATTATTCTAAACGACCTCATCCAATTCGAACCATTTGTGGGCTACACCCATTTATCTACCAACATTCCCTCCTTTAATCGGTTATCACTCGGTTGAAACTACCTCATTCCGCCACCACCAATCAATAGTACACCACTAGATCCATGATTCTTAACTAGTTAGGGTGGAATAAGACATAAGAGGAGGCAAGAATTGAAGAGAGAAAGTTGACAACTCGACCTTAATTTAAACTCCGTAAATATCACCATTTTCCTTCCAAACCAACAACTCCACTTGTTAGAGAAGTGTCCCTCCTCCTTCTAAAAGCTCTTCCCCTCCTTGAAATCACGAGGACATCTCATCGAAATTATCAAATTAAGGAGAATATTTCTCTACCTATTTATCCTCAACTCGACGCAATCTCTTCGATTCGATCAAATCAAATCTCTTAACTGCTATAGAAATATTTCTCATGGTCCTCCGAGTAGTTTGGTCGTTCTGCTATTGCCATGTTATGGCTAAAATTATTGTGAGGAAAAAAAAGGAGAAATGACCAAAACTTCACCCATGTCGGTCTCCCTCCTTCATCAACTATGAGGGTTGCCACCATCATAGAATGATAGATAAAGACCTCCTCCTACCTATGAATTGATCAATGAAGGGCATTAGAAGGTGTTTGGATATGTCGATAGTAATGGTCGGGCTTATCAAGGGCATTTTGGTAATTTACACTAAAGGTAATTTTGTCATTTTCTAGTAGCATCCCAAAGACATTTTGGTGACTCTTCGGTGACCATTCGGCTTTTTTTCTTATCTTTTTTTTTATTTCTTATATGATGTTGTTTTGTAATAATAATAATTTTATTTTTGCTAACAAGCCTATAAATATTTAGGTTGTGAATGTATTTCAATGTATGGAGTTGATTTGATTGTGATATCGGAATAATGAGTCTCCTATTTATTAAGGACGGGTGATTGATTTTGATGTATAATTTATCCAATAATGAAAATGCTAAAAAAAATAATGGGTTGAGTCGAGTCAATTCCATTCAGCATTTCATGTAATCGCTTTTAGTTGATTAGGTCGTTCCTCGATAAGCCAATTGTGTCGGGACCTTAATTTAGATCCGATGCTAAATTGATGAAGTTTCTAAATTTTGGAGTTCGATGTTAATTTACTATGATTGGAAATAAAAAAATTAATAAAAAAATGGTTTTTCTTACATGTCTCAAAATAAAACACCTATAGTTTAATTAAGAAAAAGAACAAAAGTGAAAGAGTTTTAAGCATATTTAACAAGTCTCTTATCTATTTGAGACAAATGTTGTTAACTCAAGTCAATCATCTTAGTAATTTCATCATTCTTCGATATACATATTATGTCAAGACTTAAATCAGATTTGATGTTGAATTAACGAGACTCCTAGCATTGAGGTCCAATGATCGATTTAATATAATGCTAAGAATAAAAAAAATCATTTGGTTTAGGTAATATACTTAGAATTTAACTTAGGATTAATTTTGGCAATAATAAAAATTTTAGGAGATAAACTTATAGAATTAGACCGGACATGGTATCTTTCCTTGGAAAGAGTGGCTTTTGATGATTATTATCTTCCCAAAGGCATAACCAACTCCTTACCTCGGGATCTCCGAATAAGTACCATTTTTAGGTTTTCTAGTCCATTTAATACTAGGTAGTGATTTCAAAATTAATAATAACTCACATAACCAATAAACAATATTTCAATTAAAATTTTTTGGAAGTCCCCTTCATATCAAGTAACGACATAATGATGACTCCATTGAAAATTTAGAGTTAGACCATACGTTTAGTCTTGTTTTATTTATTTATTTTTGTCATTTATTTTTTTTCATTTAATTAATTATAAGTTATTTATTTTATGTATTTTATTTCTGGTATTTTAATTCCTGTATATATATTTTAAGTCCTTTAATACATGTTATTTATTTTCTTCATACTTAATTTTTTTAATACATATTTTGTGAAACAGATTGGATGTGTTTGCTTTGAACTATTACACACATCACGAAGAAAGTCTATAGAAACTCTAGACTCAAGCTAACACCCTATTAGGATTTAGATAGAGAGATTCAAGTGGTAAGTATGATGAAAGTTTACAAATGCTCATTTGGACTCTCATTTAGGCCAAAACTCACACTACGTATAGGAAATTAAGAAATGACATTGTCGTATCCCCTAGAGCATAAGGTTAAATGTTGAATTACTCCACTAATAATTTAGATAGTCTAAAAACTTGAAACGAACTTAGGAATAGACAAGTCTTGCCTAAACCTTAGAAAAACTATAACCTATCGACTAGGATTATCCATTTAAGACACGAACTATCTTTAAATGATGTCAATTCTAACTTTTGTTTTCGTAGGTTATCACCCGAATAAATCATGATAGAGAATGACATTGAAGATTTTAGGGCTAGATTAGAGTAGGCTTAGTTTGAGGAGGGAGACCATCTACCTTTAGATTTTTTGTCGAAGCTATGAAAAAATAGGACTTACAAGCAATGAGTATACTAATAAAAAGAAACTCATACAAGATTCGAAACTTCATCGCCATTATTGTCTCATTTCCTAGTCCGGCCCTATGGAGAGTTGAATAGGGATCTATTATTTAATGAAAAATATCATGATAACCGTAATGTGATCCAAGTGGTTGTAACATTTGATTATTGTATATAAATCAAACAATGTCTTTGTGCTTCAATGAAAAATGGCTCAAAGTCACATTTAAAATATAGTCCAAATTTTAAATTCATTCATGTATATTGTCACAAGATGTGTTCATCACAAAGAGTTTCAAAAAAAAAAAAAAAATCCCCATTAAAGATAACTTTGATTTGAGGTAGGATGTTTCTCGAATCATATATAGAGTTGTATCCTCGGCGAGTATTAAAAAAATATGATTTGGCCCATCTTTAATACACACTTTATCATGATTTGAAGATTTACAATAGTAAAGCAACGTATCTAACCTAGCTCACATCATACATATATAAATTTACCATATATATATAAGTTGTTTTTTAGGATCTAAAATATAGGTTGTCTTGCCAAAGCTCAACTCCCTCCTCAAATCCACTACACCCGACTTAGACATCACCAAATGAAAAATAAAGAAAGAGCATAGTAGGAACATGCCCATCAATAAAAACTTGACAAAATGAAAAAGGAAATTACCCATTTGACTAATCTACTGGAAAAAGCTTTGTTGGCACTACTAAGTAGTGAAAACACTTTAAACCAAGGCTAAGCCCGTGGTGACATGTCATATGCCTTTCCAATACCAAACTTGTATCCTAGGCCATTTACTATCCTACCCACTAATATTGGGACAACATCATTTACAGTTGAGGCCTTATTCCTTACTATGTCATTTGCTTATGCAATGAGCCCTAAGCACAATAAATGTAAAGTATGCCTATCGTAGACTTCACTAACGAGGAGACCATCAAAGTGAAAGTGATGGGAGAGCCTAACATGGATAGGTTTTTCACCATTGAATAACATTTTAGGGCTATTGAGAGAATTGATGTGTATGATCCAATGAGAGCTATTGAAATGTGTTTTGTTTCTAATATGATAATTCCTATAAAGTGTAGAGTATCGAAGTTCACCAAGTATATAGATACTTAATGTCTTATGACTCATTTGAGAATATATTACAATAAGATGGCTGAAGTTGTGCATGATGAGAAGTTATTTGTACACTATTTCCATAATAGCTTAGGCGATTTTCTTTAAGTTCGGTATATGAGGTTGGATGACACCAAAATTAAGAAATGGAGAGATCCGGTAGATGCTTTTGTTAAAAAACATAAGTTTAACATAGAGGTTTCTTTAAACTAATCTACTTTGTGGGTATATAAAAAGATCCAAAAGAAACCATTAAGAAGCATACCTAAAGATGGTAACCTAAATTCATCCATCATTACTCGAATAAAAGTTGATCACTATTTTCTCAAATACTTTCAAGAAACCACATTTTTAGTATTTGATTGGGAACTCCTTTAATTTTACTAATATTGTTATCATAGCTGAGAGGATAGAACAATTGATTAAAAAAAGGAACGATTCCTAATGGTTATGAGAAGAGGGGCAATGGTAATACAAAAAGAAAGGATGGTGAAGTATACCGAGTTGGGATTAAATTCTTTTGATATAGAAATTGATGGAGTAATCGAAAAAGATATGAAAACCATGAAAATCCTAGCAAACATCCAAAATCTTACATCTACCGGACACACATCCAACCTAACAACCGTAATAGTCGGTACTTTTCCAAACCTAAATACAACCACTTAAAAAAGTAAACCTATCCTTCATATCCATCAAGTCAACCAAGTAAGTTTTATTTGCCTAATCAAACTTAATAAGCAGTTCAATTCCCTCAAACTATTAAACTCGACCAAAATGCCCTAATATTTAGGACCATAAATAATGATTACCCTTACCTTTCTCATTAGGTGAAACATTTGACCACTCGGTAAGTATTGGGTTGATCACCATAATTCCAACCTAATTTGATGAAACCTCTTTATCCTCTATGGTACAAATAAGTTTAGAGAAATGAAGGTCATTCATGTACTACTAGATATAACATTGATGATTGTTTTACTTTTAAGAAGAAACTGTTTGGATTTGATCAAACAAAGTTAGATCAATTTTGACGTGGTTAGTATGCTCCCAATATAAACATAAACCTACTCCCAAACCATATAGTTATTAATACGGGGGATGGAGATATTGAGTTAGTTTGTATACTCATAATTTTCAACTACTCGTCTTTTAATTTTGTCAAATTTTTGAACTCTATTTATAAAAAAAACATTTTGGCTATGCATGGATTGAGTCACATCTTTGAATGGAGTAGCTCCTATCATCTCTTATAATTTTATATTGTTTGATATGAAATTAAGAGATGTTCAATTGAAAATAATATTTGGCATTACATCTTTCTCTATCAAGAAAATATAATGGCAAATTCCTTCAAAAATATTTAAAAGATTGATCAAATTTCAAAGCATGACATATAGATGCTAGAGACAATCCTTCATTTCATTGAAGCTAAGATATATTTTCTTTTCCAAATGACCTTTCGAAGTTAGCTAAGATTAATCAAAATAAGGGGACAGTCTCTCATTTTGTTAAAACCAAAATGAAATCCTTTTGTCTTTTCTTAAATAAACTCTCACATGAATTTTTTCCCAAGAAAAACCTCACGAAGCCCAAAGTTGAAAGACCGGATGATTGGTGTCCTATATAATGATGAATAGTACATCTTCATGTCATAATCCCAAGTTACATTCATCATTTCTCCTTTTTGATTAATCTAAAGGTTTTCTAAATCAATCATTATTTTTTTTTAAGAAAAGATTAGGATTTATCGGGATCCGTAAATTAGCTTTTCATATAAAGAAAGACTATCTTTCATATATCTCATAAAAAGTTTATCTCTTATTGTCCCACTTTGAGCCTTAGTGATTTCTTTCATGATAACAAGAATAGGATCACCTTTCACACTAGGAGGTAGAATATGAAGTCTATAGATGGTCAATGAACTCTAAAAAAAAAAAATTCCAAAGAACCCCATCAATAATTCCAAAAAAAAGGAATGTAAAACATGTTAAAAAAAGAAAAAAAAAAGAGCATTCCTAATGGAAATTATAAGTCAAGATGAGAGTCAAAGTTTAGAAAAATAAACAATGAGAGTTGAAGCTAGAAAACAAAGTCGCAATCAAAATGACAAAGTCATTGTGATAAGCCTAAGAAGAAAAAATATCTCATGAATATCGAGATGACACAAAAGCCTAACCAAATGCTAAGGTGACAAAGTTCGGGTGACATTACCTAAAGAGGCTTCATGAACAATAAAGTGGTCCTATATCATAAGATTTTTAAACATTTTTTAAGCCTTCATATGCCCACTATTTTTATAAGCCCTGACCATAATTTACATTATATGCTTATACAAGTCTTTTATGATCAAAGGTAGTTTGCTCGTACTAATGAATTCTAATCTCAAAATAAACGGAAGAATGATTGAAAAATGAAGAAAAAATGACTAGTTGATATGCTATTTATCTTCCTTTTTGACATCAAATCATAAGTTTTCATCAACTAACTTGGGGGTAAGGGAAAAAAAATCAAAATATTCTTGGGCAAGATTATCCTTTATAACTATTTTTTTCAAAATACTTTTTCTCAAGCTTTTCTATTCACCAAAATAGACTTATCATTTGATAATTCTCTTTCAATAACTTTAAAAACCAATTTTTATGCAAACCTTGCATGATCTAAAAATGAATGCAAGTTTAGCCCAATAACTCTCTTGAAGAAATTATATCATACCATTTGAATGCCATGTTTTGAATCTTGATTAATAAATTTAAAAATCTTCATGAATGAAAGTAATTTCATTATCATTGTATTTTTTTCAATTGATCTAAACTATACTTAAGAGAATCATTTATGTTCATAGGTTAATCCATTGAAACCAAAGGTCTATTAAATGATCTTTCTCAAAAGATGATAAAATTTTTTAAGACCAATTTGCAAATTAAGGAACAAACATCAAAAGATGAAACGTGAACACAATATGTGATTGTGCTAAGAGATGTGGCAAATGCATGATCCGAGCCAGCACTTGAGGTCATGCCATGATATAATGTGAATGATAATTTAGAAAATTGAGAAAAATTAGAGGCAAAGGATAAGGACATAATAACTTTAATTGAGTTCAACAACCGATCAAATAATAGCATCATCATGCCGGATGGAAGAATGGAGGCCTAAACGGTAAGTTTTTGAGCATTACTCAAAGATGCTAATGCCATCAAGCTATAGGGCAAAGAGTAGTCCTAAGAGAGGATAATGACTTAACAAAAGTTTGACAAGCAATCAAAGTAGTTGAAAATGATCATGTAGGGGTAGATCATTAAAGATCATGTATCCTATGGTGGTGCATAATGAAAAAACATTTTCCTCCACTTAAAGGGCCCAAGATCATGTCATTGAATCAACTAACTATATATACATGAATTAAAGCAATGAGTAGAGAATTATCTCTTGTAGCACACATCTCTTTAGTAGAAAATTTATCCAAGTGTCCGGACTCTATTGATGATCCACCCAATCCAAACATCCACAAAGAAGCACTCAAAATTGGTAAAGTGTTAGCTCCACCTTTTTTGATTCGTGTAGTGTTTCCTATAAAAATATAATCTAAGCAAGTTTATGACAACCCAAAGAGAAGAGAGAGGAGGTGGCATGCTAGGGTTAAGGAGAAAATAATTTTCTTCTAATTTTATTATAACTTGTATGTCCTTTTTAATTTTCTTAGTGTGCCAAATTTTCTCTCCCCAAAAATCTCTCTTTATGTCGTATCTCTCCTCCTATTTATATGGGGGAGAGTTTCCTTTCCCTCTAAGGATAAAGAGAAGGGCGATAAATAAGTCCTAATTGGACCTATGGTTGTTCCTTAATAATCCTCTAAGGATTAAGAGTTATTTTACATGTGAGCTTTCGATATTTATCTTTAAAACATTCATCCTTATCCAATAAGGTTGATGTTTATCCTCCCATCAAATATCTTAAGGCTTTTAATTAAACCTATTAGGCCAAAACCATTCTGCTATTAATTTATTTGGACTATCTAAATACATAATTTTAGGCGACCCATATCGGAAAATAATTTTCTAAAATACCATTTAACTCTGAATTAGGAAACTCATTTCTATTTTAGGTTATTTGCCTTCAAATTTGGAACCAACTTCCAAATTAGAAAGTTGATTTCTAAAATAGAAAACTATTCATTTAAGAAAACTTTTCATTTTAGGAAACCTTTCCCAAAATAGGAAAATTTTAGAATAAGAAATTTTTTCTAATATCTTTGCTTCTTTTTAATCATGTGAATGTTTAAAATTATATGTATGGCTCAATAGGCTTTTAGATATATTGGCAATGTATCAAGAACAAAAGACTCCTCTTTTATCTCGTGATACATAAATCAAGATCGGCCTCTAGTAAGGCATTATGACTACCTACAAAGAAAGCTATTTGGATTAGGAATTTCATGATAGAACTTGGTATGGTTCTTTCCATTAAGTCACCAACGTCTCTATTATGACAATAATGGTGCCATAGATTAAGCAAAGGAACCCAAGTCTTATCAAAAATCTAAAAACACATAGAAATGCATTATCACATTATCGGAGAGAGTGTTGGAAGAGGCGATGTAGCCTTATAGAAGATAGTGTTAGGTGAGAAACTTACCGATCCACCAAAAAAGGCCATGACACACTAATAGTTGGACTATTATCTTAATACGATGAGTCTTAGATACTCAAATGAATGGTTCTAGTATAAGTGAAAAATTGTTAGATATGTATCCGCAAAAGCCATATGCATTAGGCGATTTGTAAATAATTATCGTTTTATAGAAATAAAATATATATTCATTATATGAAAGTTATTTGTTATTTTAAATATAGCCCTTAAGTAAATTGCTAGAATATCTATACTCAAAGATGTTTAGAATATCAATGATAGATATTCCTGGAACAAAATACTTTAAAGAGTTCATAATCCTAGGATAACCGATTGGACATCATTTATGTGGAAGGCTATCACCTCTATTTGTTTATAATAATGAGTCTCATGTTATTTGATATGTGATATCAGAATAAAGATGTGGACACTTTATTTTAGAAGGTTGAACAATGATATTAGATGATCATAACATTAAGTTCTTACTACTTTTCAATGATTTATCATCCGGAATATAATGGTTCATATAATTCCTTAACTCGAGATGGCATAGGTATCTTATAAGTAGGTGATTAGGGTGTGTTACTACTTATGTATCTATGCTAGTCATTTATGGATATATGGCATATGGTGGCCCTAGTGAGTTATGTGTAGGAGGTAGGAGTTTAGCCAAGATGGAATACATTACCTTGAGTAGACAAGGATAAGGTCCCATGCTATCCGATTATTCTTGACAAACAAAGTTCTTGGACAGGATACATAGATTTACTAGAAAAGAGTTTCTAGTATGAGTCTTACAATATTAAGAATTAGAATCAAAATAAGGTCATGATATCTAAGCAATCAAGGTTTGATATTTACATGACCCTAGCTAAGATCAAGATCTTAAAATGAAAAGATTCTAGTGTACTATAATTATTATCATTGGTTTCATGGAATGTATTTAATCGATTTAGTACATCCATCTTTAATTAGGTAGTCATGATATGTTATGCTAGACGTCAATAGTGACTTATGAGACTAAGGATGCATTGAGAATATTCTTAAATAAAGAAAACAATTTTCTCATGATAACAAAGATTTGAGATCATACTCCCATTACTAATTAGACATGAACTTAGAAAGTCACACACAATAGAGTTGTTATTGAATGAGCAATTATTGTTTTGATTATTAATTAAAGTGTTTAATTAATTAATGAGAAATAATATGATTAAACTTGTAATTGAAATTACAAGGTCTCTAGCACGTCCTAAGTTTAATCCAAGTTAGGGTAAATTAATCAAGATTTGATATATATTGAGAGTCATTAGGTTTTAGGTCAACTAATTGATATATTAATTAAGTAACATAATACACGTATGATCATTAAATTAGTCAAGTAACATAATATTAGTGGAAGATTATGTGTCTTGATTAAGGCATGAATAATCATTAAATTAATAAAAAAAATCTTAGTGACAAGTTACGTGTTTTAATTGATACATGCATGATGACATGACAAGTGTCTCTTTGAAAGAGACAATTATCACTACTCATGCATGCAAGATTCTCCATCCAAGATATATTAGTGGAGAGTGTAGAGAATCCGATGGGGGAAAGATTGTGTCTTGCTTTTTTTGATCACTAACTCTCTTAAGGTAAGACATATATGACTTAAAAAATAAATAAAAATAAAAAAAAAAACAAAAAAAAAAACAACTTAACCCATTTATTACTTCAAGCTAGACTACTTAGTCGGAGCGTGAGATCAACTTTGGACAATTAAATGAGAGGATTAAAACTAACAAACCAAATCCTAGACCGAAGGCTCAATCGTGTAGAGTTCGAATGACCGAACTAGAGGATTCACATTTGAGGAGCTAATAAGTGAAATTAATTTATTTGTGATAAACTTCAAGATGTATGAATTTACTTTATTGGTATAATGCTTTGCATGTGTGTTCTAGATACCTTTTAGTTGATTCTTGAGTTATGGGTTATGGGATATCTACTTGATGTGTGATGAGATCACACCGATATCTAGTTTTTGGAATTTTTGAAATTTTGAATGCTTCGTTGCTCTTTTCTCCCATTCCTTTTGTCGACTCCAATAGCTACTAGGTAATAAAACTAATTCCTTGGTTGATATAACAAACAATTGAAAAAAAAATTATAGAATAAATTTTAGCCTAATAAATAAGAAAATAATAATTAAAAGTGATTGTGTCAGCAATAAAAAAAACTAAGAAATTTTTTTCTTTTTCTCTCTTTCTATTGCAATCGAAGGAAACTAAATTTGATCTTAATTAATAAAATAAATAAATTCGGTATCAAACTCATCAAAAAGTATGAAATGAGATTATTATTAGATAATTATTACAAAGGCTCTTAAGAAAAATTTCTATCTAAAAAATTCATCAATTTATTTTTAAATCTCTCAAATCTCAAATAATATTTTTCTTACCAAAATATCCAATAATTAACTAACGTTAAGTTGGGGGGTAATTATTGGGTGTTTTGGTATGAAAAATATAATTTAAGGTTTGAGAGATTTAAAAACAAATAGATGAATTTTTTAGATATAACATCTTTTTGGTGGCTTTTTTGGTAATTCTCCTAATAAAAAATTACATTAGGATCTATGAAAAGTTAAACAAATATTTTCACCTATGCTCAACCTTTTTTTTTTTCTATTTTCTTTTTTTATATATATTTTTTTGTATCTTCCTTTTGTAAATGTACTCATATCTTCTTATATAATACTAAACTTTTCCATTTATCTATAAGTTTTCTACTGCATTCTATCTATCTCTAAATTTTTTTAAAATATTCAATGTCCTTCCAATCAATTTTTCCAATCATGGATATTTTTGTGACCAAATACCCTTTACTAAAATGCCAAAAAAAAAAAATTAAAGTCACATGACGTGCTTGTTCTATTTTTAAATTCTTTAGTTTTTTTTTTTCATTTCAATCAAGGGTATTTAGCTTAAAAAAATTATGATCGAAAAAATTAATTAGAAAGATAGATTGAATATTTAAAAAAAAAAATAGAAACAAATGGAAGACTACGAGTATTATATAAAGACATATGAGTATATTTATCCTAGAATAAAACTTGTCATCTTGAACATTTTATTACCATCTAACAACTAGCTAGCTTGAATTTGAGTAAATTTATTTTGCAAAAAATATTTTAGAGGAAAAGTTTTTTTTTTTCAATGTGAAACAAATATTAGAAAATAATTTAACAAAAAATTAGTTCCAATAAACCCCTATATAGTACCTATTTGGAAGGAAATAATTCTAACCTCAGAAGGAGGGAAAAATGTTTGCCTTGGTACTAGAAACTCATAATTTTCTCCAACATCATAACTTAACCACTTATATAACTACTACTATCACAATAATAACCACCACCATCCCACAACCACCATTGCTTCTACGTCCACCTAACTATCACCAACCATGTTACACCTCCGACCTAGAACCCAAATAGGTCAAGAATATTATAGGTAATGCCTTATATTCTAAGTGCAATAAATACGAGGCATCAAGCCATGTCACCTTTTATTTTTTTAATTAATTAGTATTTGTTGTAGAAGGTCTTTTATTCGAATTACTAGGTCCATCCTTTATTTTGAATTAGGTATAAAATTTTTTCCAAACAAATTGATTTAATTTAAAATAGCTATTAAAACTTGGAATGTAATTCCAATTCTTCCTATTAAATTGTGTATGATTATATACCCATAAAGTTTTCTCAAAAAGTCATGTCTATAAAATTAAATTTTAATGCTTTTAAAATAATATTTTGAACTAAATTAACATGATTTGCCTCTTTAATTTTTCCCTAATTATTCCCATAAAATTCAAATTTTGATAATTTAACTATTATCATGAAATAATCAATTGGCCCTTGATTAATTTAATAAAAATT
Source organism: Dovyalis caffra (assembly GCA_963924115.1). NCBI lineage: Eukaryota > Viridiplantae > Streptophyta > Magnoliopsida > Malpighiales > Salicaceae > Dovyalis > Dovyalis caffra. Next base: position 2,388,063 of record CAWUPB010000858.1, on the reverse strand, counting down.
TAGATAAAAAGTCCATTAATTCCCTAAAAAATTTGGATTACTTGAATTAATAATCCCCTCAGCCTCTATTAAATAAACTTAACCCTAAATGATACATGAATTACAATTTAATAAAAATCCTTAAGATTAGAAATTTAATTAGTTTGACTTCAATAAAAATAATGTATTTAGCCCATCGGAAGCCAAATAAACTTTTAAACCTATTGGAGGCTATTTTTAATAAAAACATCAATTCAATTTAATTAGCCCATATTTATTACATCAATTATTCCATATCCATTAATTATTTCTATACCAATTAAAAGTGATTAATTCTTGCCAATTAATTTAGTCATGGTTTTAAATCACTTAAATCCTTATAATCTAATTTATTCCAAATTTTAATTCCTTAACCAATTTACTTTTTCATTTAATCCAACTGATTTAATTAACCATAAATTTCATGCATAATACCATATTTTATACTATTAACCACACTCATATTTATTTATTATTTAGAGTCATCCTAGTACATCATTATTTTACAAACCATCAATATAAACCCTAGTACACACACCAAGGTTCCAAAACATGATAAAAAGGAAACTTAAGGCTCTCCAACTCACAACTATATTTTAAGTACATAAGTCGGCAAGTTGGCTCGCACTCGACAATGACCATTCAAAACATATCATCATTTTTTATCTTTCTCACTTACTCCATAAGAATATAAGGTGAGAAGCGGTCGGTAAGTATAATCCATTCATGAAATGCATGTGATGTAGTTTGAAAATCCTTTTTGTGCGGCTTTGTAATTCATTTTTCTCTTCGAACGCACCTTGTCAATTGTGTAAAAACATGGAATTATAAAGAAAATCACAAAAGCACAAGGTACGTTTCCTTTTTCCTTTTCTTTTTCATTTTCCTTTTCCTTTTCTTCACAAGCAGGAGATCATTCCTCTTGCAAACTTTTTTTAAGGTACATAGCCATTTCCTTTAAAAACATGCATTTTCTTTTTCCTTTTCCTTTGAAAATCATGAAGAAAAATCCTTTCATGATTATGGAATGAAATTCATGCAATTAAGATGCATTACCTTCCTCATTTCAATAAGCATGTTTGCATAAGCAACAACATGCACATGTAACATAAACCTTTTAAACATAAACATATGCCTAATAATTCATGGCATGTATGAATTTATCATTGAATCAAACAAATACAATAAACCATGAAAAATGGCTCTTGGTCGAAACATTCAAGGTAGATCCATCTCATATAATCAAACATATATCAAGCAACCATCACACAAATTCATCCTTAAATAATTTACCAAGCATCAATTCACCATAATTTATTAGAAATAGGCAACTACCTTAATTACTCATCTTGGTCGAAACTTCCACTTCACATAATCATGTAATGTTTTACAATTAAACACTTATTTTCATGTGAAATCAACCTTTCACACAATTAGACAACATTAATCACCAAATTAATTCAACCAATTCTAAACTTAGGGTTTGCCCGAATTATTCAAGTTACGCAACCATGATCATTTCTTCAATTTAACTCATGTTTTTATACCTAAATAAACATATAAAAATTAATTTAACCAAACTACATAAACTAATTCTATTAACCTTAAAAGTTGAATTTGGCTGAATTACCCTAGCAAACAAATCAAATGTAATTTTTCCTCTTAAACACATTTAATCATGCTTAATTAACCTAAAGAGCACAATTGCTTGAAACCAATTGAATTTCCCTAAATTAAGCTTTAGGAAGAAACTTTACAACCCTAAATTACCAACTTTGAACTTCCAATTGAACCTTAATTTATCATTTATACATGGTAATTTTTCCATCAAAAGCATAATTACAGCATCAAAACATCATAAATATTCATATTCAATGTACCCAAACAATTAAGCATCGAACTTACAATTTTCAAATATTTAAATCATCATATATCTAGCATTAAACCATATAATTCTTGTGTTATAGTTGGGACAAAAATTACCTCAATTGATGCTAGAACAATTTCTACCTTGATGGCTTGAAAATTCTTCCTCCTTTTCTTCCTCCAAAGTTTTACCAAAAGCTCCCTTTTTCCTCTAACTTTTTTGTGCTGATTTTAAGGTGTTTTAATGTTTAATTTGGTGGATTTAGGAGTTGGTTATACTTAAAGCTTGGTTGATTTACCTTTGTTCTTCATGTGTTTAAGATTGTTCATCAACCTTTTCTTCTCCTCTCCTTAACTAAATATATGTAGGAAGAATTGCCAAGATTAAGCCAAGTGGATGGACACTTGGTTTAATCCTCCAATTTCCTTCATCATGTTATTTTTTTATATATATTTTTCTCTAAATTTATTTATTTTTCCTTTATTTCCTTTATTTTTCTTTTCCTTGTTGACATCGGTCCCGCGAGGGGGCGGACATGGAGTCGCCACCTAGCTAATCGGGGAGAATTAGGAAGCCCTAAACATACTAGTCTACATAGAACTCTAGGTAATGGGTCGATTATGTATAGGAAAGATATAATATCATCATTATATCATCCTACTTAAAGTAGGTCTGCATTGTTTGCTTATAAACATAAAAACCTAATTTTTATTGTATTATGCTTCTATGCCTATTTAAATGAGTTTATTTTATAAAAAATATAGAATATAGTAGTTTGGATGTAAAACAAGGTAGTTTGGGAGTTCAAGCTAGTCTAAGGCCAATACTCCTTACCCAAAATGGGAAAGATGGGGGAAGTTAGAATTTCGACTAATCATTAGTGAACACGACCTATTATTAATAAATATGTGAGTTTTTAAAGATGGATAGTTTTTTATTGGCATTAGTATCAAATCACCGATGACATCACTCACTCAAATCGGAAGCCACCGATGGCTTCAAGTCATGAATTTAGGAAGCTAACTATAACTTTGTCACATAAGCGAAAAGCTACCAACCACTTTATTTAGCTCAAGTAAGGAGCATATAACTATTTTAGAAGTCACTAATAGCTTTATCAAATAAGTGAAAAGTCATTGACGACTTTGTTTCAAACAAGAAGCTATTAAATAAAAATTATTTTGAAACCATTAGCGAGCTTCGTCACATTAGTAGAAAGTCAATTACGAGCTTCATTTTGATAAAACAAGAAATAAGAAAAAGAAAATTGGAACAAAAAATAGATAAAATGATTTTAAAACCACCAACGGCTTTGTCACATACGTAGGAAGCCATTAATGGCTTCATTTCCACAATTCAAGATTAAGAAAAAGGAAACATGAAACAGGAATAGAAAATGAGGAATAAAAAATAGAAAACACGTATAGAAAACGGAAAAAATGATTTCAAAACCTCCAACGTCTTTGTCACATTAGTGGAAAGTCACCGGTGGCTTCATTTCAACATTACAATTAGAAGACAAAGTTAATTAATGAATTCATAAAAAACAAGCAAAAACTTCACATTTAGGAATGTAAGTGAAACAAGTAAAACAATGTAATTTTTCATTTAATGACCATTACAACAATGTTTGCCTCAACCATATTTAAACCATGATTATTTAAAAAAAATACAACCATTCCATTCACATTTTCAAATAAATCAGTAATTTTTAATGCTGATTTTTGAAGAGCATAATGGTTTCAAAATTTTTATCCACTCGCAACTTAGATGTCTAATTTAAAGTCAGCTTTACTCTCTTTGCTTTCGATGAAAATTGGTTATTCGGTTAGTAAAAAAAAAGAGCAACTAATTGTTAAAAAAATGATATGGATCCCACTAAAATGACCAAAAACCTCTCAAAAATCCATATAAATTGTCAAGGTTACTATTGTTGTCAAAGTTGCTATAACTATACAAATTTAGCAACAACATTTCTATTGTAATTTTTCTATCAAAAATTAACACAAAACCAACCAAACATAGTCCTATAATAGTAAAGTTTTTTTTTCCTTTCTTTTCTCATCTTAAATTAGTTACAAATACTATTCACAATCGCAAAACCAACTCTTTTGTATATTTTTTTTGCTTTTGTTTCTATTACACCTAAATGGAAGATGCAGTATGGATATTTCTTGGCTCGGAGGTGGCAAATGAGGGGTCGCTTTAGATGAGAAAGTGGAAAAAAGGGTTGTTTTGTTTCAAGTGATGTTGGGGTTGTAGGTTGTAAAAAGGAAGTTTTTTTAAGGTATAAAAGCTGTTATTTTGAGACTCGTAAGGATTATTATTTAAAAGGTATAGGGGTTGCTATTCGGAGGCTAAAAGGTGGGGAAAGGAGTCGACTGGAAGGGGTCGTAGAGGACTATTTAGAGTAGATGTTTAAGGGCTATAATAGGGTTGTTTTAGAGGCTATAATGAGTTTTTTTTTAGGCCTATTTTGGGGGCAGGGGTATGGGAATGGCTACTCGTGCATAAACGGACATGTGAGCCTTATTACCGTGTGCGAGGGAGAGGGTTATGGCTATGGTGCACGAGCTGCTCATGCAAAGAGAGGAGGGATTAGAGGCTTGTTTGTGCGGAACTATCGGAGGTTGGCATTAGGTGTGTGCATGAATTAGAAGGGCGAGTTGTTATGCTAGGTGTATGTGCAAGCTTGGAGGTAACGCTCGTTATGTTGGGAGTACAAATGAGCTAGAGGTAGGGCTGCTATGGGTAAGCTTTAAGGAGGAAGGTCTATAACAAAGGGGGAGCTAGAGTTTTAGGAGGGGCTCTTGTGATGTAGGTGATAGGGTTAGGAGATATGAGGAGGAGAAGATGAAGAGGCTATAGTGATTTATCAAGAGGATATGTTAGAGAGGAGATTGAGGGGTTGTGGTAGTTTGTAAGGGGTGTATTAGTGAGGGAGAAGTTGTAGTAGTGAGGGAGAGTGAGATGATTAGAAGAAGGTGGTGATGAATAGTAAAAGGTCTAGAGAGGAATGATAAAAATAAGTTTAGGCTTTTTTTCTAACCAAAGATGGGGGAGGAGGAATATAGGGGGGTTACCTCCCCTTCCCCTTTCTCCTTTTTTTGTTGTTGCAACTAATAAAGGTTGAAGGTGATGTTTGTTCGAGGAAAGTGGTGGTGACTTCGGATTAGGGAGAGGATATAAAGACCTGTGTTATGGGTAGTAGCTAACGGGGGATAAAGTTTCAAGCAAGAGAAGGACTGCTATGGGTAGATCTTTCGTAGCTAGAGCTAACCTGGAGCAAGGAGGTGGTTGGGCTGCGGTCTTGCTTTGTTGGGCATGCGAAGAGTTAGAGGTGTAGCTGCATGCTGAGTTAGGCACCCATGGAGTTGGAGATACAGCTACTATTTCGGGTGTGAGAGGAGATAGAGGTCGTGGCTTGTAAAAGAGAAAAAAAAAGAGGTTTACTAGATCAAGGTTTTTGGGTAAGGAGGAGTTGTAGTAGAGAGAGGCGGCTTGGCGCAACAAAATGAAAGAGATGAACAATGCTTGATACTAAAAAATGCAAATAGGGGTTTTTATAGTTAGGGTTTTTTGACAAATTTTGTTTTGGGCATTAGTTCTCACGATCCATCGATTTAAGCTCGATTTAATTATTTGTTTGGATGAGGTCCTTAAATCTCAATTAGTTAGGACTTTTCTTTTTTACTTTTTTTTCAATTGTGACCCCCTTTTTATTTTAATTAAAGGACAAATTTTTTTTTATTTTTTTCATTGTATCCTCAATTGTATTTTTTTTTATTTTCAAACTTTTTTTAATGAGCCCCTTATAACTAATCTAAACTAACTATCCCAATTGATTTTGTTTTCATTTCTTTTCTATTTTTTTAGCATTTTGTTTTTGTTTATCATCATTTTTTTGCTATTTTTTGCAATAAATAAAAATAATAGGAATAAAAGTTGTGTGGTAACATTCCTTTTTTTATTGAATATTTTAACCCATCCAACCATCCTCTCTTGCAATTTTTGGTATGAAATTCCTCCTTATTTGGCTGAATTAATTGGTCTCTTAAATTTCCAAAGAGCTGTACTTTGGTCACTAAAATTTGTTAATTAATTCAATCAAATCCTTAAATTTTTGTTACTTAACTTTTAATTATTACAAATCAATCCTTATCCTAGGCTTTTTTTCAAGTGCCATAGTGGTCACTAAATGTTTCTAATTATTTTAATCAAGCACCTAAACTTGTAATTTCGTTCAATTAAGTCCCTAGGATTTTTTAATTAAAACCCTAGAATTTTAATATCCTAATAATTAATTATTCATACTTACTAAATTAGGTACTAAATATCTTGTTCATACCTCCTAATATTTATGCATACATAAATATTAATTAACACACTTTATTAAATATTCACCTATTTAATTAGACATTCATAAATAAGAATAATTATTCATATATATATATATATATATATATATATATATATATATATAGAGAGAGAGAGAGAGAGAGAGAGAGAGAGAGAGAGAGAGGTTTTTAGTTCAAGATATTATATCCTTCCCTCTTTATAGAAATTTCATCCTTGAAATTTCTTATTCAAATAACTCTAGATATTTTGTTTTCATTTCTGCTTCCCTTTCTAGGTTGCTTCATCCGTATTATGATTCCTTCATAACACTTTAACAAAAGGAATCTATTTGGTTCTAAATTGCTTTATTTCTTGATCTAAAATCTAGACTAGTCCTTCTTCATGACTTAGATATATTTATAGCTCTCACGGTTCAGTCCTTAGAATATGGTTCCGTTCCTCTATATATTTTCGAAACATGGACACGTGAAATAAGTTATGTACCGATGAGAGAGATTGAGGTAGAGCTAATCTAAAGGCTCACTCTCCAATCCTCTTTAGTATTTCAAATGGTCTAGCATATTTCATACTCAATTTGCCTTTTTTCTTGAACCTCATAATGCCTTTCATTGGAGTCATTTTTAGAAATACTCTTATCACCAACTTCAAATTCCAAATCTTTCCTTCTTAGATTAGCATAACTCTTTTGCATGTTTTGATCTGTCTTCATCCTCATTTTGATTTACTCCACCACCTTGGTTGTTTGCAAGATCAGTATAGGTCCTAGTAATTTTTGCTCACCAACTTTATCCTAGTGTATTGGTGACCTATATTTTTATCCATATAATGCCTCAATGGTGCCATACCCATACTAATCGACAATTGTTATTGTATGCGAGTTCTACCAAGGGTCGGTATTTTTTCCACCTAGCAAATCAATTAAATATACATGCTTGAAGTATATCCTTAAAAATTTGATTCACCCTTTACGCCTATCCATCAATTTATAAGTGGAAAGTCAGTCTTGAAATTCAAGTTAGTTCCCATCACATGATGTAAGCTCCTCTAAAATCATAATGTGAACTATAGGTCTTGGTCGAACCAATCAAAACCGATATCCTATGCAATCTCATAATCCTTTTTAAATACGAGTTTTGCATATTACTACACGGAATAAGTGGATTTAATTGCCAAAAAATGAGCTAACTTAGTTAGTCTATCAATTATCACCTAAACACAATATACTCCTCTTTTGGATCTAGGCAATCCGAATATGAAATTCATAGTAACGTGTTTTCATTTCAATTTAGGAATATCTAATGGCCTTAGTAGTCTCAAAGGTCCTTGATGCTTGACTTTGACTTGGAAACATGTTAAGCATGGTGCCATATAATCATCAATGTCTCACTTCATCCCACCTCACTAATAAATCTTCCTCGGGTCTCGATACATTTTATTACTTTTTGGATGGATGGAGTAGGATGTGGCATGAGCTTCCTTTAAGATATCCTTCATAGCTCTTTTATTGTAGGAATACATAATCTGCCATGGTAGCATCAAGTACCATCGGCATCTATGGTAAATTCTATCCTTTTCCTTTTAACCACTTCCTGTTGAACTTTTAGAAACTCAACATCTTATATTTGCCCATCTTTAATCCTTTACCTCAAAGCTTGTTGTAACACTAGTGCATTCAATAAATCATTGCTAGTTCCTTTAGGTTTAACCTCCAACTAAAGTCCTTCCATTTCTCCGATGATTTCTGCCTGTAAAGGTGCCATTAACTTACATCTTAAAGCATCTTCCATAAAATTTTCCTTACCGGGGTGGTAATGGAAAGCAATATCGTGATTATTTAATACTTTAAGACACCTCTCATGTCTCATGTTTAGCTCTTTCTATGTCAAAATGTATTGAAATCTTTTGTGATCAATATAAATGTCACATTTAACACCATATAGATAGTGCCTTTAAATTTTTAATGCAAAGATCATGACATCTAACTCCGGGTCATGAGTGGGATAGTTCTTCTTGTAATCTTTTAATTACTAAGATACATAGGTAATACCTTTCCATGTTCATCAAGACAACTCTCAATCCAATCCTTGATGCATTAGTATATACTAAAAAGTCCTTATTATCCTTCAAAAGAGTTCAAACTAGTGTTCTAGTCAATCTAAATTTTAGCTCTTTGAAGCTCCTCTCACAATCATCATCCCACTCGAATCTAGTATTCTTCATGTCAAATTGGTAAATGGTGTAGCTATCTTAGAGAATCGCTCCATGAATTTCCGGTTATAGCACTGCAATTCGAGGAAACTTCGACCTCGGGTACATTCCTTGATTGCTTTCATCGTTGAACTCGCTTGTACCTTGTTGAGATTGATGAGTGCCCAAATGAACTAAATTTAATTTACTTTTTTTACCGATGTTTGTATCAACAGCAAGTCCATGTTGAACCCTAAAGACTCGGATAACTAATTCAGTTTATGTAAAAAATGGATGCTTTATTGTTTGTAAGCTGAATTTATAAAGAAAGAAAACATAAAATAAGAAAGATTTCAAGTTATGAAAACCTTTAGCTCAAGAGGAAATTCAAACATTCAACTTACGGATTGATCATCGATACCTAAATTACTACTTTTTCATAGAATACTTAGTCTAGATTTACTTAGATGCTAGAATAAACCAAATCTTTCATAAATTTATTAACTTAAAACTTCAAGCCTAAATGAAATTCTTATTATTTATTGATTTTGGTATGGATACAATCCTAATCTAATCAACAATAACATTAAGAATTAGAAAGATAGCTAAGACTAAACAATAATTTTAGGAAACCTAAATCATTTAATTCATCCTTTTATTTCTCTTAGTTAATTAAACCTAATTTGCTACTTGAGCTAACTTTTCGTAACAATTACGGATTAAGAGAGTTTAGCTAGCAAATCAATCATAAAAGATAATCAACTAATAGGCCTTATAGACAATTACCAATGTAACCATAATTACTTAAATTCAAAGATCAATTAATTAAGTTTAAATAAACAAAAGATACTCAAATCATTATGGATATTTTAAATATTAAACTCTTGTCTCATAATCATTTACAAATTAAAATTGAAATCCTTTCAATTGAATTAATGAAATTGCTAAACATTGTTTGATGCATAAAACTCTAAATATAAAAAAAAATGTAAAAATAAAGTATTTCCATAATGTGCATCTCTAGAGGCTATTTATACATGTAAAGAGATAAATATGAGAGCCAACAAAAGTCTTATTCTACCTAGTTTTCGAATTTGACTAAGACTTATTTTCCGAATAGGACTTTAGGTTATGTTGAAACATCCGAATTGAATTAGAGTTAGAAGAAGGAAAAATATGGACTTGGGCTCTCAAAAAAATTTTATTCCTTAATGTCTTATTTTTATAGGTTTTTGAATATCCTTAATCCGATATGTATAACTCAAGATATAAATCAAACACTAGGCGTATTCTGGATTGTCACGGAATCCGAATTGCTTCAGGATTGTTTCTTAAAATTTACAATTGACTTTGATAGTCCAAAACTAAATGGAGTTATGCATGCAAACTCAATCCAAAAAGACTAATATGTCTACTTTAATTCTTAAGAAGGTCACTTCGATGTTCTTGAGCTCTAAGGATTTGAAATTCTTATTTGTTCCTTTAAAGGTCAATCTGCTAGAATAGAAAATTTCATCCAAATTAACACACTTTTGCTCCTTTGACTTCAATCTTCTCCTAAATCACAAAATAAATATAATTCAGCATATATAACCTAAAATCACATCTAAAATACTAAATATAAGAGAATAAATATCATCAATAATGCTCATTATCAAGTATCCACCATAATTCCCTTCTTGAAAACTATATGTATAAGAAATGCTACTTGTTTAAGCCAAAATGCATGCTTTTTAAGTTTAACATATAATTTATGCTCATATAATGCCTATAACACCTTTGTCAAGTGCTCTACATGTTCCTCATGAATTCTGAAATAGATTAGGATATCATTAATTCTATGGAGAAGTTATCTAAGTATTCATGAAACACTCGATTCATCAAGTCTATGAATACGACTGTAGCATTCATTAGCCCAAATATATCACTAAATACTCATAATGCCCATATCGAGTCTCGATGGTTTTCTTCTTTATATGTCCCTCTTTAACCTCAATTGGTGACATCCTAACTACATATTAATTTTAGAAAATACCACACTCCCTCTTAACTTATCAAACATGTCATCAATACGAGGAATCGGATATTTATTTTTAATGGTCACTCGATTTAACTCTCGACAATCAATATATAATCATAGTGATCCATCATTCTTCTTAACAAATAATACTAGTGCTCCTCATGGTGAATACCTAAGTCGATTGTAACCACTTATCCGAGTAATTCTTATGATTGAATGTTTAACTCCTTTAGTTCTGCTAGAGCCATTCTATAGGTTGCTTGTGATATATTTCCCTTCTTGGTGGTAATCCTCATAAAGTTTTAAGAAAAGAAAAAACGGGAAAATCTAGCACTACCTCAATATCCTCTAATCTTGGACTTCCTTCCTTAACAATATCCACTATATTCACTAAGTAACCCATACACCCACCTCTAATCATCTTCCAAGTTATCATCGTCAAAATAATGGTTACTTGGTTTTAGTTTAGTTTCGACCTGCGACTCGAATGGTTGCTCTCTTAATTGATGAAACCCCACTTTCCTGGCTAGGCATTCAATTGATGCCCCGATATTGGACAAACAATTCATGACCAAGATGACATCAAAATATCTAATCCTCAATGCTATTAGATCAATATTTAACACATTACCACCAATCGAATTTCACGAGTTCCTAATTATACTACTAGATTCCGTTAACTCTCCTAATGGAAGAGTTGCCTAAAAAATTATATCAAGCATCTTAGGTATCATGCCTAATTTTCTCAAAAAAGACTATAAAATGAAGGAATGTGTGGCACTTAAATCTACTAATGTATATGTAGTAAAGTTAAAGATCAAAACATTACTTGTATATAACGATGGCAAGCTCCTTGTCGACCTACTCTTGAATCATGGCATAGACCCATCTTGGAACTTGCTCGAGTAGCTTTCCTTTTAAGGCAATTTATAGCCATATGATCCGCCTCTTTGCGAAGTAGCGGACATTGGTACCAATTAAGCATTTATTAGTATGAAAATGGCCAAACTTAAGATAATTCAGCTTATTCTTCACTTTCAACTTTTATTGTCTCTCGAGAGCCTAAGCTTTCTAGGTATTACCGTGCCATGGCCTAATAAAAGGCTTCCTCTTAACAGATTATCTATCAAATTTATTTGGAATATTTAGCTTTTTTCTTGATGGAAATTGAGTCCACTCCCTCTAATCAACATCTATTTCAAATGCTCTACTAACCATCTTGGCATAATCATTTACCGATATAAGGAACAAGCTTTTGATTTTTGCCTTCGGATCTTGAACGAAATGTTCCCTCTTCTATGCTATAATGCCTAAAATAAATGCCGCAAACCGACATTCTTGTTTAAAATTATGAACATATTCCATAATAGACATGTCACCTTGTTCCAGGTGTCAAGAATTCTTGGTGCTCATAGTGTTAGAGAAATATTTCTCATTAAAAACTTCTTTAAATACGCCCGAATGAGGTAAGGCACATCCAAGGAAATTTTAGTTGAATCCCACCATATGCGAGCGTCACCGGTTAGTATGCAGAATGCACAAGCAACCTTATCTACATCCTCTATGGCCATATGATCAAAAATCATTTCCATAGATTTTGCCATTCCTTAGCGACCATGAGGTCGAGTTTACCCCAAAATTCTTTTGAATTGAATTTTCGAAAACACTCCACTATATTGATATGCTATTACGGTCTAGCTACCACAAGATTTGGTGGCTGTATATTAATCAACCTCTACATCATTTCTAGCTATTGTCTTAGCAACGTCATTAGTTGTTCCTCATGGTTTGACATATTCCAACTCGACTCGCTTCAATATTGTTGTTCCTCTTTAGTGGCATCCTAATTTATTCGCATAACCAAGCATATTTCATGTCACATATTTTCATTTACTCACTCATATATATTTCGACCATTACCAACTTCAATCAATAAACATAATATTTGCTCATAGAAAGCATATCACACATATATGTCAAGCACACTTACTCGAACATAAATAACATTCACGGTTAGTCAATCATACTTACTTATTGTCAAGTATCTTATTTGATCTCCAAAACCATATTACTATGTCAAACCTACTTTGATACCACTCTATAATACCCCTTGCCTAGGACCTAAATAGGTCTAGAATATTACGAGCAATGCCTCACATTCCAATTGCAATGAATGCGAGGTATCAAGCCACGTCACCTTTTAGTGCTTAATTAATTAGTATTTGCTTGTGGAAGCTATTTTATTTCAATAACTAGGTCCATCTTTTATTTGAAATTAGGTATAATTGTTTTCCCAAAACAAATTCATTAAATTTAAAATAGCTATTACAACTTGGAATCTAATAACAATTCTTCTTGTTAAATTGTGTTCCAATAAATTTTGCTCAAAAAGTCATGTTTAAAAATTCAATTTTAATATTTTTAGATAATATTTTGAACTAAATTAAAATGATTTTCCTCTTTAATTATTCCCATAAAATTTAGATTTATTAATTTAACTATTATCATGAAATAATCAATTTGGCCTTGATTAATTTAATAAAACATTAAGATAAAAGTCATTAATTTTTTTTAAAAAAAATTATTTGAATTAATAATCCCTTTGGTTTAATGTTTTATTAAATAATCTTAACCCTAAATGATACATGAATTAAAATTTAATAAAAATCTTTAAGATTAGAAGTTTAATTAGTTTGTCTTGAATAAAAATCTTTATTTATCCCATTGGAAGCCAAATAAAGTTTTAAGCCTATTGGAGGCTATTTTTAATCAAAATACTAATTGAATTTAGTTAATCCATATTGATTACATCCAATTATTCTACATCCATTAATTATTTCTCTACTAATTAAACTTGATTAATTCTTGCCAATTAATTTAGTCATGGTCTTTAAATCACTTAAATCATTTAACCCTTCATTTGTTATAATCTAATTTATTCCAATTTTAATTCCTTAACATATTTACTTTTTCATTTTGTCCAACTGATTTAATTAACCATTAATTGCATGCATAAAACCATATTTTCTACTCGCTAACCACACCCATATTTATTTATTATTTAGAGTCATCCCATTGCATCATTATTTTACAAACCATAAGTATAAATCCTATTACACACACTAAGGCTCCAAAACATGATAAAATGAGAAAGTTAAGACTCTCCAACTCATAACTATATTTTAAGTATGCATGTCGACAAGTCGGCTCGTGCTTAGCCATGACCGGTACTTCGAAACATACCATCATTTCTTATCTTTCTCACCTACACCACAAGAAGACAAGGTGAGCAATCCTCGATAAATGTAATCCATGAATGAAATGCACGTGATGCAATTTGAAAATCCTTATTATGCTTTTTTGAAATTTATTTTTCTCCTCGAGTGCACCCTATCAATCGTGTATATAATCGATCTTGTTTAAAAATATGCAATTGTGAAAAGATAACAAAAAGCACTAGGTACCTTCCTTTTTTATCTTTTCTTTTCCTTTTTCCTTTTCTTTTTTCTTTACTTATCGTTTTCCTCGCAAGAGGGTTATCATTTGTTGCAAACCTTTTCAAAGGTACCTAGTCATTTCCTTTCAAAACATGCATTTCCTTTTTCCTTTTTCCTTTGAAAATCATGAAGAAAAATCCTTTCATGATTATGGCATGAAATGCATGCAATTAAGATGCACTACCTACATCATTTCCATAAGCATGCTTGAATAAACAATAACATGCATATGTAACTTAAACCTTTTAAATGCAAACATGTGCCCAATAATTCATGGCATGCATGAATTTATCATTAAATCAAACAAACACAATAAGTTGTGAAAAATGGCACGTGACCGAATCATTTAAGGTAAATCCATCTCATATAATGAAACATATATCAAGCAACCATCAATACATCCATCCTTAAATAATCTACCAAACATCCGTTCATCGTAATTTCTTAGAATTACGCAACTAACCCTAATTACTCATCTTGGCTGGAACTTTCGCTTCACATAATCATGGCATATTCTGTAATTAAACACTTACTTTCATGTAAAATCAACCTTTTACACAATTAGGCAACATTAATCATTAAATTAATTCAACCAATTCTAAATTAGGGTTTGGCCAAATTATTCAAGTCAAGTAACCATGATCATTTCTTTAATTTAACTCATGTTCTCATACCTAAATAAACATATAAATATTAATTCAACCAAACTACATAAATTAATTCTAGTAATCTTAAAGTTTGAATTTGGCCAAATTATCCTAGAAAAAAAAATCAAAAGCAATTTTTTTCATTTAAACACATTTAATCATGCTTAATTAAGCTAAAGAACACAATTAATTGAAACCAATTGAATTCTCCCAAATTAAGCTCTAGGCCAAAACTTTCAACTCTAATTTACCAGCTTCAAACTTTCGATTGAACCTCAATTAATCATTTAGACATGGTAATTCATCCATCAAAAGCATGATTACGAGCATCATAAACATTCATATTCAATATACCTAAAAAATTAAACATCAAACTTGCAACTTTCAAATACTTAAATCATCATCTATCTTGCATCAAAATCATGTAACTCTTGTGGTGTAGTTGGAACTACACTTACCTCAATTGATGGTAGAAAAATTTCTACCTTGATGGCTTGAAAATTCTTCCTCATTTTCTTCCTCAAAAGTTTTGGCCAAAAGCTTCCTTTTACCTCCTCCTTTGTTTTGCTTCTCTAAGCCTTCTTATGGTGATTTTAGGGTTTTTAGTGTTTAATTTGGTAGATTTAGGGATTGGTTATGGTTAATTCTTCCTAAGCTTGCTTAATTTACCTTTGTTCTTCATGTGTTTATGGTCGTTCATCAACCTTCTCTTCTGCTCTCCTTGGCCGAATATATGTGGGAAGAACTCGCCAAGATTAAGCCAAGTGGATGGACATTTGGTTTAGCTCCCCCCCCCCCCTCAAATTTCCTTCACCATGTTATTTTTCTAGATTTTTCTCCAAATTTCTTCATTTTTCCTTTCTTTCCTTTATTTTTCTTTTCCTTATTTTCTTTTTTGGTCCAATATTTCAGCCCTTCTAACCATCCTCTCTTGCAATTTTTCGTATTAAATTCATCCTTATTTGATCAAATTAATTGGTCCCTTAAATTTTTAAAGAGTTGCACTTTGGTCCTTAAATATTGTTAATTAATTCAATCAAGTCCTTACATTTCTATTCCTCAATTTTTAATTGTTACAAACCACCCCTTATCCTAGGCTTTTTCCAAATTCCATAATAGTCACTAAAACTTTTTAATTATTTTAGTCAAGTACCTAAATTTTTAATTCCTTTTGATTAAGTCCTTAGGATTTTTCAATTAAACCCCTAGGATTTTAATATCCTAATAATTAATCATTCATACTTACGAAATTAAGTACTAAATATTTCCTTCATACTTCTCAATATTTATGCATGCACAAATATAATTTTTATGCATACATAAATATTAATTCACATACTTAATTAAATATTCACCCATTTAATTAAACATTCATACATTAGAATAATTATTTATACATATATAATTATTTAAAGAGGTTTTTAGTTCAGAATATTACAAGTCACAACCACCATTGTATCTTCCTTCCACCATGATCTCTAACACCACCACTATCATCACAATAATAACTATTTTTTCACCACCAACACCACCATTACCAATACCACTTATCACCATCGTTTGATTATATATGTAACCGCCACTTCATCATTATTTTCACTATCACAATCATCACACATTGTCATTACTACTATTACAACAATCAACTGCTGCTAATTGTTTCAACCACCATCATTACCATCTTCTTATTTAAGTAGTTACCACTACAATCATCATTTTATCACTATTTACATCTTAACTACTACCATAACAATCATCTATTTATGATCATAACTACTATAACCAATATTATCACAACCATTATCATAAATACTTGTAATAATAAGCATAACCAACACCATCATCAATCTTTCTATCACCAACACCACAATTTTCTCATCTTATTATCATCATTCAAAAACCATAAGTGGAAAATAATTTATTTTACAGAAAATTATTTATTCTTGATACATCCAAACAATAGAAAATGACTAATTTTTTGGGAAAATATTTTCTATATTTTTTTTAGAAAAATAATTTTCACAAAACAAACGACCCTAGTGATTTAGTTTTAGTTATATTTCTAGTTAGGAGGTTTGCTCCAAAGTATAAGAGTGTTTCTGTCGAGTTTATAAATGTTTAACACGAAAGAGGAAAAAAATGATGAAAACAAGATATGAATGTGAGACTCGAAAAAAATAGATTTAATTATAAATTAGTCTCTCTAGTTAATAAAACGAATTAATTAGTCCTCAAGTATGAGAAATAATGTAATAGTCCCTGTAATTTCTTATTTCATTAGCTAATTAGTGCTTCTGTTAATTCTTTGTTAATTAATCAATCTCTTGAGTATGAGAAACAATTTAACCGTCTTTGCAGTTTTCTATTTCGTTAATTAATTAACCCTTCAAGAATGTGAGAAAACAGTACAGTGGTAGAAACCACAAAGTAGAAAAATCATTAAAAATATATATATATATATATAGATTTCTCTATTTATTTTGTATTTTCTTTTGAAAATAAAATAAAATAAAAGGGAGGAGACATGAGCTTTTTATTTTGTTCTTTCTTTTTTTAAAAGAAAAAATAAAAGTAGAAGAGATGGAAAATTTGATGACAAACTAAGGGCATTTTGAAACAAAGCTACTAAATTGAGGACGCCTCAGTATCTTATAAATAGAGAATTGACGGAGGGATGAATTAATTATCAGAAAAAGAAACTACAAGGACTATTATTTCTTGCCATACTTGAGGGACTAATTATTATTTTTTCACTAAACTAGAAGAAATAATTTATAATTAACTCAATTATTCAAGAAAAAGATAAACTGGACACTCAAGGAAAGCCAGCCACCTAGGAAAGCAAAGTAACCAGCAGCCCGCTGAATTCTAACATGGTATCGAGAAGGGGCGGCGGAAAAAAAAAGCTATATATTTTATGCGTCCAGGTTCCGACCCTAATTATTTGTAGTGGAAGGTAAAGAAATCTTAGAGATCAAGAGATTACCGAAAAAAAAAAAGGTTCAAAATGGATGAAAATACCTCAAGCTAACAAACAACCGGAGAGAGAAGAGATAGGTCATTGCACAAAAGATGATGTGTGGTACAACGAGAGCACACAGTAATCAATTAGTCTCGTAAAAAGTGATCCAGTATGAACCGCCATTGTTGTACTTCAAAACCATACATCAACACTTATAACATGCTATGCATGTGATCACATATAAGGTGACTCCAATGGATTAGTCTTATCCAAAGAGCCAATTATGAGTCACATATGAGTACGACAATGATGAGTCACGCATGAGTATCATCAAATTTGGAAGATTATTAGCACAAAATGGTTAACTGCTCTTTATATTTTCTTATTATAATTTTTTATTATAAAATTATGAATATTTATGAATATTTCATATTCTCATTATCCATTATTCTTAATATAATTCAATTTATCATTCAATATAAGAAATTAAAAAGATGATGTAATTTATTCAATTATTTATACATTTTTTAATAAGTTATAGTCTCTTCTAATTTTCTCTCTAATCTTGAAGCTTATAAATAAGCTTGATTATTCATTAGTTGATGCACAAGTGCTTTGTAGAGATTGAAAAAATTATTTAGAATTCTTATTATTTGTATTCACTTTATTCATTGTGAATTCAATTCTTATCATATTTTTTCTCAATTCTAATATTTTCACCATTTTTTTTATAACACGTTATCGGCACGAAGCTCTAACCAATCGAGACAATAGACCATAAGGTATGTATTTATCAAAATACTTAATCAATTGTTTCAACCATTAGATTTCTTCGCATAAGTGCTTTACTAAACGATCTAAATTATTTAGATCGTTAAGAGATGTATGTATCTAATTTATTATGCAATTTAAATCGAATGATACACGGAATATATATTTTAAAAACTTAAAGGATTTAATATATAGAATCTAATAATATAATATATATTATTTGAAATGTTTAAATTTTATAATTATTTTTTTATTTAAATTTTATTATTAAATTTTTTCTTTATTTCCTAATATTATTATTATACTTTGCAATATAATTTTTTTTATGGTATCAACTATCACAAAACTTGATTTTGTGACAATTGACATTTTGGACAATAATTATTGATCATGAGTGCTTTGTCTCGAGTAAATATTCTTTGTTTTTCATGTCTCGAATATGCTCTTACGGTAGCATATCGAAAAACGAGTTTAAAAAATATTTTGAATGAATTTCATACTAATTCATGGCTAAATAAAATGAAAAGTTGTTGATGAAAAAGAATAAATCTCATCTAATTGGATCTATTCTATTCCACGAAGTAAATGTGATAATTTATAATAATTTTAGACATGGACGAAGATGCGGTCATAATCATAGACGTTGTCAAAATAATTATCATTATAATCGTGATGACTATAATATTATATCTCATCATCGAAGTGGATAATTATGAAAAAGAAAAAGAATGAAAATAGATAAAGTCGGTATTCTAAAAATGAATGTTATAGATATGGTGTGAATGGACATTGGTCATATATCTTCCATACACCAAAGCATCTCATTAAGCCTTGTCAAATCTCATTGAAAAAGAAAAAAAATAAAATATAGAAGTTAATTTTATATTTCAAAATAGAGGTAATTAAAATTAATAACTTGTTGGTTTTTTTATTTCTAAATACGATGTTTTATAGTTTCTTATGATTTTTATTCCATAGAGATAATGATAAATTTATTTTATTATTTATTTATTTATGGTTATGAAAAATTTATTTATTTATTTTATGTTAATATTATATTTGATAATATCAATTTAACAAAAAGCTTTAGAAAAATGATTATATTATGATCTAAAAAGATAAAATTTTTGAAGCTCTAGAAAAGTGAATATACTATTACTTGAACGGACAACTTTTAGAGGCTCTAAAAGAGTTGATATATTATTACTTGAAGTGATTAATTTAAAAGCTCCAGAATAACAAATATGTTGTTATCTTAAAGGATAAATTTTATTATACATGATATACTATTCTCTTCAAAGTCTCATAGAAATTTATTGAGTTTCAAAGATATTCATCTAAATGGATATCATATCAAGATAGCAAATGTGAATACTTGTATATCATAATTATTATATCCAATAGAAAATATGTATTGAAAAAAAATTTACTCACTTTCTCTTTTAATTTTTATTACAAACATTGGAATGATTGAAACAAATACTATAGTAAACCAGAAATTTACTAGTTCAAATATTTTTATTATGTGGTATGACTTGGTGATGTTGTCCTTGGTCTTTCATTATGAAAAAATATTATTAGAAATTCATATGGACATCTATTGAAGAGCCAAAAGGCTCTTCAATTTAATAAATTTTCATGTTCCGCATGGTATCAAGGCAAATTGATGATTAAGCCATCACTAAGTAAAATTGAGATTGAATATTTAGTATTTTTACAATATTTAAGGTGATATATGTGGATCAATTCATCCACCATATAAATCATTTAAATATTTTATAATTTTAATAAATGCATCCATAAGATAGTCACATATATGCTAATTATCTACTTAAAACACGATGTTTTCGAGATTGCTAGCAAACTAATTTGATTTCGAGTATAATTTTTAGATTATGCCATTAAAACAAGTCACCTTGATAATGCTTGGTGAATTTATTTCTCAAGCATTAAATTATTATTGATTGGCTATTAGAATAAAAGTTGAACATTTTGTTGCTCATGTTCATATTCGAAAGGTTTAGTAAAATCTTTTATTAAAAGGCTTCAATTGATAGCTAAACAATTATTTAAAATAAAACTCCTTGTTTATGTTTAGGGACATGCAATCTTCCATGAGCAACACTTATTCACATCGGATCCATAAGTTATTAGAAATTCTCTCCCCTTTAATTGGTTTATGGTAATGAGCTAAATATTTCTTATTTAAGAATTTTTTTAGAATTGTAGTATATATTCGTAGTGTTCCTCCATAATGAACTAAAATGAGCACTTAAAGAAGATTGAAAATATATGTTGGATTTAAATTCTTTTCGATAATTAAATAACTTAAACCATGAATAAGAGATATTTTTACAACTCGATTTATCGACTAGCATTTTGATAAAACAGCTTTTTCAACATTAAAGGAGAGAATAAACAAAATAAGTTGTTGGAAATATTAAAAAAATAGATTACATGAAGTAGTCTATCTTATATCATCTTGATCCTCATATAAAACAATGTGAACTAGAAGTTCAAAAGATAATTCATTTACAAGATATTGCAAACCAATTGCAAGATGCATTCTCGGATTCTAAATGAGTAGCTAAAATGCATGTATCCAATGAGAATGCTCCTATTAAAATTGATGCCCTATAATGACAATCTATTAATATTATAACAAATGAATCTAAAGTACGCTTAAAGCATGGAAGATCGATCGGTTCTAAAAGCAAAAATCCTTAAAAGAAAAGGGTACGATGAAAATTTAGAGGATGCAAATATTTATAAAACGATCTAAGATATTTTTAATAATAGGCTTCTAGAAGAAGTCAAAATGCTTGAAAAAAATCAAGAGACTTTGATAAATTATGTCAATACAAGGAGAAAATAGGACCGAAAAGAAATATTTATTGATAAGATTGTTGCATATAATGTTTCAATTGATATCTTAAATGAAAATAAGGATCTTGAGCCTATATTTATTGAAGAATATTGACATAAAGATAATTACTCTAAATGAAAAGAGCAATCCAGGCGGAATTATGTTTTTTACAAAAGAGTAGTTTTTTGAACCCATAGATAAAACACCTAAAGATGTTAACCTAATGGGATATAAATATGTATTTATCCGAAAACGAAATAAGAAAGATGAGATTGTAAAATACAAAGAAAAACTTTTAATATAAGATTTTCGCAAAGAACTGACATTGACTTTGAGGAGACATATTCTCCTATAATGGATGTAATTATTTTTTTTCATCTCATTAGCTCTGGAAAAATATATGAAAAAATTCATATACATGCATTTAATAAATGTGATCACAATTTATTTGTTCATTTAAAATGATATCTATATAAAAGTCTCGGAAGGACTTAAGATGCTTGAAGCATGTAATAAATATTCTCGAGAAATGAATTCAATTCAATTATAGAGATCTCTATCATAATTATTTTACTATTAGTTTTATTAGTTTAGTTTTTAGAAATTCAATTTATGTTATACTTTTTATATTTATTTTTCAATATCTACTCTTTATTACTAGCTCTGTGTGCATATGCTATAATTATTTCAATAAATATTTATTGAAAGAAGGTTATAAAAATAACCACATCTATTCATGTATTTTTATAAAAAAAAATTCAAAAAAGGGTTTTTGATAGTTGTTATATATGTTGATGATTTAAATATTATTGTAACTTCGAAGAGATTTAAAGTGCCATAAGTTATTTAGAAAAAGACTTTGATCTGAAATACCTTACAAAAATAAAATTTTATCTTGACTCGTAGTTTGAGCACATAGAAAATGATATTTTTATTTGTCAATCAATTTATGTAGAAAAAGTTGTACAATGATTCTATATAAAGCTCATCCATTGATTAGCCCAATGGTAGTTTGTTTATTTGATATTCAAAAATACCCTTTTTGACTTCGAGAAGATAACAAAAAACTACTTGATTCGAAGTATCATATCTTACTACCACTCGGTACATTGATATATTTTACTAATAATACTCGACTCGATATAGTCTTTTTTATAAATTTATTAATAAGTCATAGTTCTACTCTAATATGTAGATTGGAATGGAATTAAACATTTCCTACATTATCTTCCGAGAAAAATTTGATATGATAGTTATGTTACTCAAAGTCGAGTTTAATTGGCTATGCGGATGTAGGTTATTTATTTAATCCATACAAAACTCGATCATAAATGAGTTATGCATTTACACTTGGTGATACGGTTATACCATGACATTCTATAAAGTAAACTATAGCTGTTAAATATCCAAATCATGCAAAAATATCAATTCACGAGGCAAATCGAGAATGTGTTTGGCTAAGATCAATGATCCATCATATCCGAGAGACATGTAGTTTATCTACCAATAAAAGAAGTTCCAACAATATCATATGAAGATAATGCTTCTTGCATAATTCAATTAAATGAAGAATTCGATCAAGTGACAACCCAGCAGATTTGTTCACTAAGGTATTACCTATCATAAATTTTGAGAAAATGATTCATAAGATTAAAATACATCGTCTTAAAGATCTCAATTTATGTTTTCAACGGGGGGCCAACATTGAGATTAATGTGTACAAGGAATATTATGCTTGTTTTCCTTCACTATGATTTTTTTTCATTGGGTTTTTCCTAGTAAGGTTTTAACAAAGCATGTTCTTTATACGATGAACATTCAAGGGGAAGTGTTATGAAATTATGAATGTCCATGAAAATTTCACATTCCCATTACTCATTATTCTTAATGTGATTCAATTCATCATTCAATATAATAAATTGAAAGGGTGATGCAATTTATTCAATTATTTATGCATCTTTTAATAATTTATAATCTCTTCCAATTCTCTCCCTAATCTTAAAGCTTATAAATAGGCTTGATTATTCATTAGTTGATTTACAAGGGCTTTGTAGAGATTGAGAGAATTATTTAGAGTTCGTATTATTTGTATTCACTTTATTTGATAGTGAATTCAATTCTTATTATCTTTTTCCTCAATTCTACTATTTTCACTATTTCTTTTATAACATCTTTTAGTTTTTTTTTTAATTTATCACATCTTTTTACTCTTAATTTTTTTAATATGGTTTCTTCGATAGTTTTTCAATTAATTTTTTTTATTAAAATTGACATTTAAAAAAAAAATCACGTGTTATGATATGTCATACAAATTTACCACATAAAAAAAAAGATAACAAATTTCTTAAAAAATGAGAAGAAAAAGAAAATTATTTTTCTCTTGCTCCTTTATTTCATAAAACCTAGCATTTTTTTTCACTTTCTTTTTCTCCAAGTTACAAACTACAACAATTTACACCTTCTATTTTTGTTTTTCTTTTTTTTTTTTTTTTCAACACAATCTCACATTCACTATTTGCAAGATCTAAATTGCTAATGTATAAATTTTTAAAATAATCTCATAACTTCTGGCCATTATCTTTGAATTATGCAAAACCATGTCTTCCCCCATTGTCAAGCTTTGAATCCCTAGAATGAAGATGGAACAATTCTTCGTGATCTTCAAGAGCCCACTTGTGTAAACTCCTCTCTGCTTCCTAAAGATTTTGATACAGTTCACAATTCCAGAAGAATAAATTAAGAGCGAATTGTACAATCTAGTTTATTGAATGAATCAATGCAATGAAGAGTGTAATATAAGAAACTATAAAAGAGTTTACAAGAATTATTGAATATAGAGAGAGAAAATAGAAAATAAATTAAAGAAAAGGATTTTACAAAATGATACAAAAATGGCTTACTTCTCTTGATCATTTTCCCTTACAGACTCAATTACCTAACTGCTCAACTCTAACAAATTTCCTAACAACCTCTCTAACTAATTAACTAACTTCATAACAGCTTTTACCCCTTCTTATTCCATGGTAGCTTCCTTACCCCACATTAGCATTGTTAACAATGTCAGCATTAGCTTAAGTCCTCTTCAAATTCTACTCTGAATATGTCAATGCCTCTTTGTTGAAAAATATTATCCTCAAGGTTAAAATCTAGATATTTCTACTGCAAATCAAAGGCATACCCTTAAGTAGCATCAGCAAGAAAACTATATGACCAATGAATCAATAATTTTGTAGTAGCCATTTTAGCTCTCTTAACCATCTTTATGTCTAGAATAGCTAATGGATATGGGTTGTCCTAGTAATTTCATCTTCTTTAACCCAAATGTAGCATTGTATTATTTGCTTTAGTTGAGAAAAATCTTGATACGAGATTGCATAGGGTTCTTCACAAAATTCCATATTTCAAACCCATTCTACGAGGGCCTCTACAGCCACAGGTTCTAGATATCGATCTGTTCTTATGGAACCTAAACAGAGATGCATGTATGCTTTCTCTTTCATTTTGAAAAACTAGGAAAAAGTCTGATGGGTTTATTTCAATGGTGATGTTAATGGACAAACAAGATATAAATTTCATACCTAAAATCTTCTAAGTAGTTAATCGAATGTAGAGCTAGGCTGTTATACTATTTTCACGCCACCCCTCTAAAGGTGATGAGAAAGATTTTACAGATGACGTTTGTCTCTTGAACCACGAGTTCAAAAGCAATTTTGACATTCTGTATTTGTTCCCTAAGGTCAATTGTTTCTTCGTAGATATCCAGGTCCAACTTTATTGTGATGAGTTTCTTTAGGAGCTCAACTTTCAAAATCCAATTAGATAATGGGGACACTTGGAGACTTGCGTGGAATTGACCTAGGTCGTTCTAGAGGTTTATTGTCACATCCCCCGATATTGGACTTTTTTTTAGGTTATGTGTCACTTGGAGACTGTCTGGGGTGTGAGACTTCCTCGTGGTGCCTTCTTTGGCAATGTTCTTTAAGCTCTTGATGGAGTTTATTTTTCCCCGTTTCCTTTTTTTTTTTTTTTTTTTGTCCAAAGACTCTCTTAAAAGGCCTCTTTTTCCTGGAGGAGGGGTCGATTTGGCTATGAATCAGGAAAGGCACTGATGTTTAAACTTTTTCTTTTTCGCATTTTAAGGTTCCTCTCCTTCCTTGAAGGACAAATGTCTATGCTTGTTCAGGGGGAGTGCATTGTCTACACAATTTCCTTCTGACACCAATGAACAAGTCATTAACATTCTCAGTTGTTTTTGGCCTTGTAAATAGATCTCTGTCAAGGCATCAATACGTTGTTATAGCTAGAGAATGTTAGTGGATAGAGTGTTGGGTTTGACAAAATTAAATGTTATGGACCATGATGGAGCTTCTTGATTTTCAACCACGAAGAAGTTTAGAAATTGAGAAATAAGATAACTAAGGAATAATTTTTCTCTTAGTTCTTATAGATTGTGCCACTTATGATGTTGTGATCCTCAAACTGTTTGAATAGTTAGATGTTGTTTCTTTTTTGTTGATTGTAAGGTGGTGATTTTTCTTTTTCTTGGCATCTTATGGCATAAACCTACAAAACAAAGTCATTTTCTAGTGTTTGGAGGATCCTGTCATGACTAAGTTAGCATACCTAAAGAGATGTTTTACCTAGTTAGACTTGGTAATATATCTTTTGGCGAGTTTTGGCTTAAACGAGGCTTAGTAGTGTGTTTTACTATATTTAGAGAAGATATACATTATTATTTTATCAATATGTAGACTATAGAAGACATAACCTATTATAATTGTCCTATTAACCTTTGTATATGAGAGTCTTCCTTTAATGTGAATATAGTCCCTTAATAGAACTACTAATGGCCTTATTGTAATCATTGACAATGAGTGTTCCTCGTGACATGTGAAGAGGCGCATCTATCTTAAGTATTGTACTTCTTACCTTCTATCTTGTGGATATGATGTCCGTAATGAGGTCGAGTTTCCCTAAGCATGACTATTCGAGTACAAAGAACTTTGACGTTAAGGCTTTGTTAGGTCGAGTTTTCCAAAAGGATTATTGGTTACAAAGGTCTATCTACTCTTATTTTATCTTTGTCGTGTCACTATACTTTTATTCATCTTAAGTTCATCCTTTTACATGTTGTTTTTGTCTTAATCTCATCTCTCCGTTAATTTTTGGACTAACGATGTTAACTTTTTTTATGTCTTAATCTCATCTCATTACTCCATTTTTTCATTTTAAACTTATTTTTTAAAAATAAATAAATTTTGAAAAATAAAAAAAATGAAGATGTATTCGGTCATTCTCTCTAAAAAAAAAAGTGAAGATAGATTTTTTTTTAATCCAAAATATCCTTTTATGAGCCTAAATGTGTCTCCATAATAAAATGTAATGGCAAATTTTGCCCCTAAATTATTACAATTTGACAATTTCATACCTAAATGCTTTCTTTCCTTCATCAAGACTTCAATTGTCGAGACAATTGTTTGATCGATAAAGGATCTTCACATTAATGTTTCATAACATTGTAGTATTAATTCTACTAACTATGGAACTCTTCCACTAAATTCACTTGGGTGGTGCCTTGCTCAATTTGACTTAGAGGGCATCTTGAGGTCAAATAACCGCATTGCTTTCTCTTGCTCCTAGTTTTTATCAATTACCATAAATTATTTTCTCCATTATAATAACATACATCAAAGCAAATGGCATAGCTACTAATAAAATAAAGGGGGCAATTGACCCCTTTATTTTTTTAGGAAAAAAATTCTATTTATATACACATAAAAAAAAATTTAATTAAATGCAATTTGTATCTCAATGTCACAAGGGTACTATGTAGAGTTCTAATAAAAAAAGAACTAATGTATCAATAGCCAATTAATCGGTAAAAAGCCCAAACCTCAAAATTTTTAAAACCTAATTACCTAAATCTTTTTGGCTCTCGCTTATCTTCCTCTCTTGTAAGTGATTCTAATATTGTTTATCTTCCCCAATTCTTGTAGTACCTTTTTATTTAATCTGATAATTTAATTTATTTTTCTTAATTGTATTGTTGTCCTCTCTTTTCTCCTTCTTTACATATTATCCTTCTTTTGATTAAAATAAATTGATTCGGAATCCCTAACAAATTGCTATAGGTACTTGACTTCATTTATACTTGCCTAATTATTAAGTTTTTTTTTTTTTTTGTCCTCTTGTCTTAAGTAAAGAAAAAACATTAAGTATTATTTTTGTTTTTCTCCTCCGTGCTACTTGTGAGTGCCTAGCCTTTATGTTTCTTCTTCATTATTCTTATTATTATGATTGGGAATTAGGTGATTGTTGCATCTATGATGTATTAAAAGCATATGTTAAGATTAATTTATAGATTGTATATTATAAAATTAGTTACAACATAAATTGTGCTAAAAAACATTTCTTTAATGATTGAGTTAATTGAATAAAATTATAGAACCCATACTTTTTTTATGGGGATTATATAACCTATATTGTTATTATTGGATGGAATTAACAAATATAGTATATATTTGATAACAATTATTGATTCTCTCTCTTTTTTTTCTTTGTTTTTTAGTTATGGAAAGGTACTTTAAGAGAAAAACTATGTCTAAATTATTGCCACCTATTCAAAACCAAACAAAGTCATGATGAAGAATGCCACAATTTGAAAAAAAGTTCTTATGAAATTGATTTAGCACATCTTCTATCAAATCCTACACTATGAAAACCAATTATGGATTATTATCCTAACATAAGGGATGAAGTTTGAAGAGCATATCTATAAAAATGACCTTATCAACCTCATGAACATAATTTTAAACAAAATCTACAAAGAAATGTGTTAAGAAGGTATAATCCATCTTGGTTTGATGAACATTGCATATGGTTAGAATATAGTAAGGTGAAGGAAGTGAGATATTGCTTATGTTGTTACCTTTTTAAATTAGATAGTAAAGAGTATGGTGGTAGTGGTGATGCCTTTGTTATGGAAAGTTTTAGCAATTGGAAGAAAAAAAGAAAAGTTACAAGCGTATGTTGGAGGTCCTAATAGTACATATAATCGGGCTTCCAATAATTGCCAAGTTTTGATGAATCAATAATAACAACTACAAACAATTATCAACAAGCAATCAAGACAAGCTCGAAGTGACTACCGATTTTGTTTAAATGATTCAACTAACTATGTTCGATTTCTTTTAAAATAAGGTTTAGCTTTTCATGGTCATGACGAATCAAATTATTCGAGTAATCAAGAAAATTTCAAGACAACTTTAAAACTTCTTTGTGATCATAATGAGGTATCAAAAGAGTTACAATAGATAAGTGTTTTCAAAATCTTAAATTGACATCTTCGGATATTCAAAAAGATATTTTGAGTGTCGATGTAATTGAAACCACTAATTTTATAATTCAAAACCTTGGGAAGGCTTTATTATCTATTCGAGTAGATGAGGCTTGCGATATGTCAACTAAAGAATAAATGGTAATTGTTATACGCTATGTGAACATGGAACGCAAAGTGGTTGAACGCTTTTTAGATACTCGTGCATGTTGGAAACACCAATGC
Source organism: Dovyalis caffra (assembly GCA_963924115.1). Lineage (NCBI taxonomy): Eukaryota > Viridiplantae > Streptophyta > Magnoliopsida > Malpighiales > Salicaceae > Dovyalis > Dovyalis caffra. Next base: position 2,359,308 of record CAWUPB010000858.1, on the reverse strand, counting down.
TTTGTCATTAAAAGCTGCAATTGAAGCAATATTTGCCAAGCACAACTTAAGCATGTCAAGACTACGTGTTCAAGGCTATGATGGGGCAAGCAATATGCAAGGTGAGTTTAATGGTCTTAAATCTTTAATTTTAAAGGAGAATGAAAGTGATTTTTATGTTCATTATTTTGCACATCAACTTCAATTAGCACTTATAGCTATTACAAAAGAAAAAAAAATCACATGCCCATTGCCTTGCTATTTAGTTTAGTTTCAAGTATTCTAAATATTGTTGGGGGGTCTTGTAAGTGCCATGATATGCTTTTAAAGTTTCAAGCTATTAATGTCTACCTTGAATAGGCTAGAAAGACGTGATGGGGTTCACATTACACTACTTTGATTAGCTTGATTAAGATGTTTTCTTCTATAGTTGATGTCCTTAAATTTGTTATGGAAAATGGAAAGTCTAACCAAAAAGTTAAAGCTTGCACTTTATTGGATTCATTGCAATCTTTTGATATTTCATTTTGTCTTTATTTCATGATATGCATATTAGGAATCACTCATGAATTATCACAAGCATTGCGAAGAAAAGATCAAGATATTGTGAATGCTAAGGCCTTGGTTAAGATAGCTAAGCAATTAATACAAGATAATGGATGGAATTTGTTATTGGATGAGGTATCTTTATTTTGTACTAGCTATATAATATACAAGTCCTTAATATGAAAGATACACATATTGCTATGAGACGGTCTCGACGTAATACTAAGAAAGTGACATGCATCATTACAAGGTTGAGTTATTTTATGTAGTTATAGATTTGAAACTTCAAGAGCTTAATAATCGGTTTAATGAGGTGAACACAAATTTTCTTTTATGTTTTGCATGCTTGAGCCTAGCTAATTCATTCTCTACTTTTGATCAAGATAAGTTGCTTCGTGTTGCTCATTTATCCTTTTGATTTCTCTCGTTATCCAACTCATTACGCTCTTGAAAATCGGTTAGAAACATATATCATTGATGATATGAAGTCTAGTTGTGAGTTTTCTAGCATGAAAGAAACTGGTGATCTTGCTGAAAAAATGGTGCAAACAAGAAAGTATATTTTGAATCGATTGGTTTATAGACTCATCACTTTAGCCCTTGTTCTACCAGATTGCAACTGCTACAATTGAAAGAGCGTTTTCTGCTATGAAATTTTTAAAGAATTGTTTGCATAACAAGATAACGGATCAATGGATGACTGAATGTTTGATCATATATATTGAAAAGGATATATTTAATGCCATTGATAATGAAGTTATCATGCATCGCTAGCAAGGCATAAAGAATCGTAAAGAACAATTGTAATTTTGTTGTTTTTATTAAAGAATGTTTATGAATATTTTTTGTTTGAAATATTTAACTATTTAGCTACTTCATTTATGCTAATATGTATTGCATTAGTTTTCTATATTTTTTTTATGCATAAGACTATTATATTTTGTCCTCCTTAATTTCAAATCCCAGGTTTGCCACGATCAAAGCCAAGTACCCCCTTCAAATGCTTCACGGTACAAATGAATAGTGATACACCATTTCACATGTCGGAAAATCGTTGGTTTTTTTCTTCTTTTTTTAATAGTGTTGATTACTTTTGTTTAACAACCTTTTCAATCGTAGGAAACCACAATGAATAGTGGTGATTTCTTTTGTTTAACAACCCTTTCAGTTCCTTGATGGCTGTTATTACATGTTTTCTTGGATTGCAGTTTAGTCATATACAGCTTGTTCATTTTAAGGTATGACACATCTTGTTCCCTGATATATAGTGCTTTTATGGGTAATTACATTTTGTTGTTTAACTATTTGTCTTGTCAACCAATCTGTATTGATGTTAAGGTTTGATGGACTCAGGTAATAATATTTATCTTGCTTTGTTTTCTGCAGGGCCACATGCAGAGGCTGTGTTTGTGGTCTGTGTGTTCTTTCACTACACTAATTACTGGATTTGTTTTAGAACTTCTTGGTAGATTTCCTATTTTAACTATTCATTTAACATTAATGATTTCTTCTAGGATCCTCTTTATTTCAGTTAAATAATGTTTGGGAATATTTCAGGCATTCCTTTTTGTAAAACATTATATACATTGAGCTATATGTGCATTACAGCAGGAGCATTAGGCTTGGCTTTAACGAATTTTCTTTTATATAGTAAGTTTATCATTTGAGTACTACCTAATAAACAAATAGATAAATAATGAATAATTTTTTTTATCATTGCACTTGGTAGTTTTCTGGTTATTCAGAAAGAACTTACGACATTAAATTGATATACAATTTACTTGCTTTCATGTGTTCAAAGAGGAGATCTTATTGAGTCAAATCACTTAGCCTGAGCTATTCATATAATTTAATTGGGTTAAAGCCAGGGAAATTATGATAATATAGAAATTGGCGGTTTCTTCTTGACATGTGATGGACTGAACGCTTCAGCTCAGGTTTAGTGGAGTTTTATCTGTTGCAATCTATACTCTTTTTTGATACATTGACATGGCTCAGTCTCCCTTATCTCCATGCCTTTGTCTCTCTCTCTCTCGTTTTGAAATTCAATTTGTAAGTGAAAGGAGGTAAGCCCGCAACTTCCATTTAAGAAATAAATAAATAATAGTTCATTGACAGTTTACCATTAAGAATAATGAAGATTAGATAATTTGAATCACATATGTTCAATCTCTAATACTTTTGGATTCAAATTACACAATTTAATACTTTAAACTCAAAATTACCAAATTGCTGTATTTTGGAGGTAAAATTTGCCATTAAACCTCTATAATAATAAGCAAAATTTGACTCTATGATAATAAGCAAAATTTTGAGCATGAAATAATATTTATGGTATTTTTTAAATGTGAAGAGAGTTTAGGTTAAATTTCTCAAACTAAAAAATTTATAAAATTAAAATAAGTAAATTATAATATAATTTTTTGAGGTATTATAAAATTATAATATCATTTAAAAGTTTAAAATTTAACTAAAACTCTCTTAATATTTAAAACAATACTATAAATATTTCATTTTAAGGATATTTCATTTTATACTTAAAATTTATTTACTACCATAGAGATTAATGTAAACCCATAAAACATATTTTGGACAAAAACAACATTTTTAGCTTCACCTTTTTCTTATTTTGTATTTTTATTTTCAACTTTTAGAAAGAATATTCGAATTTATCTTCATTTTTTAAAATTTTTTTTACTTGTCAAAATTTATTTATTTAAGTTTGGTAAAAACAAAAGATTAAGATGGAAAAAAATAGAGGGATAAGATTACAATAGGAAGAAAGAAAAAAAAAAAAAAAAAAGTGAACATCATTAGCTCAACAGTTAACTGAGAAACGAGATTAAAAAAAAAAAAAACCAAACCAAACGTGGAGGATTAAAGTTCATAAAAAAAAATAGAAGAACAAGAAGAAGAAGAAGAAGAAAAAAAAAAAAAACTTGTGTAACCATTAATCCTTTTTCAAAAAAGATTGGGTCTTGTGTTGAGCTAGTATTTGAATGATCCATTATACCATGGCATATCACCAAGGGTGTCGATTCAGTTAAGGAAAAGTAAAGGGAGCCAACTTGGGAATGGCTTGTTCAATGCTCTCTTTAGGTCAAGATAGATACAAATGAAGACGCTCTTTTTTTTTCTTTTTCTTTTTTTCCGAGGTGAATTAAAGACTGATCTTTGCTAAATCTTTACTATCCGTTCAATATATATTAAAGAATACTGCAAATTTCACACCAGCATCATTAAATCCAGTTAATGGTGAAACTTGCATCGAAATAAATTTTCAGTTTATCCATTCGTACAAGTCATAATTAATATATGATTCCTGAGAAGAGCCCTCTCTGAATGGAGCTGGTCTCTATTATGATTGTTTGCTGGTTATCAATGTGGAAGATTTGGCAAGGTAAAAAACATGGGAAGCTTCAAGACCAAAATTGCCTCGGCTCTCATTCAACTCCCAGGTGTTGCTTCCTTGCTTGACTAGCAATTAAACATAGCTGCTCTACCAGTGAAAGTCACTAGAAGAGGAATCTTAAGGTGAAAAACACACAGCAATTCTTAACATACGAGTTCTGAAAAAATGCACAGCAAGTATCAACAGATAAGTCCCTGAATTACATGTTGAAATTGTTCAGATTATGTCCTTTTTGCAGTAAAATCCCTCTGAAGGTGTACTTAACCACAACTTTTTCTAATCTGAATCACAACCATGACAGAATCTGAGGGAGCAATTAAGTTTAAACAAATCCTATAAAGGTCTCAATTTTATCTTGTGCATGCAACAGCAATTTGAAACGCTATAAAACTTTTCACTATCTGTACTACTATGACCTCTCTATTGGAATTTCAGAATTTGCAACAGACCCCTAGAAAGAAATAACACTTTCATTCCAACTATTGTAAGGGAAACCCTCTCTTCAGCTTGCAATTTTTGATGGAGTTGTTTTTCCTGGTGAGTCACTATAAATTTAACTGCTTTATGAGAAGCCAAACATGTTTCTACGACAAGCATCTTGATTTCATCACTTACCTTTCGCTAGTTACTTGCAAAGTTGCAATTCACCTAAGCTGTCGCAATCCATTAACGGAGAGGATCCTGTTAGACGACAATGGGGTTCTCTTTATCTCTGGTTACAGACAGATCTGTTTTGGTCCAACTGGTCCTTACTGTAATCATCAAGAGCACGCCGGCTTGGCAACAGAGGCCACAGATTAAGCCAATCCATAAACCCTGCACCAAAGTAAATAGATCAGAATTCATAAAAGTTAATACGCATCAGTGCCTTGTTACGTTTATTTCACAAAGTTGAGTTACCTTAACATAAAGCTTTAACTTGAATCCAAGAACACAGGCTATAGGCATGCCAATTAAGTAGAACGTTGTCAAGTTAGCATAAACCGCCAATTGCTGCCAACCACAGCCCCTGGCCACCCCTGCAGTATGTCAAAATGCATTTTTGTAAAATCTAAGCAAAATTCATTTGAGAAAAGAGTGAACAGGGAAATTGTGATTAGTCCTTTAATCAGAAACACTGCATCTAATTCCATTTCATGGATGATGAATATGAGAAAATGTAAAAATTAACTTCAAAAAATTAACTTCCTCTGGCTACAGAGAAGTGCATGATTCGAACCTGATAAGACACCTTGCACAGAATCAAGAGCAATCGAAATTGCAAGGAAGGGAGCCATTGAGGCAAATTTCTTTATTATTGTAGAACTACTACTGAATAGGCCAGCCCAGATGTTGTGACCAAATGCTAGAGCCAGAACAACAACAAGGGCAAGAAGGAGAGAGAGCTTGAGAGTCACAGTTACAGCACGCTTAGCTCTATCTGGATTGCCTGCTCCCAACTCATTTGACACCCGCGTACTGTTACATGAAGTTATTGATTTCAATATCTAAAACAGAAGAATGAAACAATACCAAAACAAGTGAAATATTAATTTAATTTATCAGCTAACCTTGCAGCAGCACTGAGTCCGTAGGTTAACATGTAGGCCACGGTTTCTGTGTTCACACTGAATATATAAACAGAATGAGAAATAGTACTTAAAGCAACGATTTCTTCAAGAGATGGAAAAGGCAGAAAATAACAATTGAAAGTACCATATTGCGATCAGTGAGGTACTTATTTCTGAGCCTGGCATCAATCCTGCTAGGAACACCAGAATCTCAAAAGCCCAATACTCCAAGCTGGCAAAACATTTTGGTAAAAATGGAAGTGAATTGGTAGTGCGATTTTAAGTGTCATGATCAAGAAGTAAACTTAATCCTGTACACCTTCACTCACAAATACAATTGATTAATTCATTTAGATGTCTGGCTTGCAGAACCGACGCATCACGAAAGACGAAATTTTAGGCATGCCTCTATAAGCATGCAGAACTAGAAGAGATCAAGTTTCAAATTGTAAAGGAAAGGATTCTTACCATACCATTGCAGCAGAAGGCAGGGCTAGTTTCAAGTCACGAAGAATGTAACGAAATGACTCAAATGAAAACCCATCCCATGTATGCTCAAATTTCTTTGCAGAAATCACATAAATGCCTAACATTAGGACTGATATCCATAGTGAAATTGATGCTGCCAGTGGAGCTCCCTTAAACCCAAGAGCTGTAAAATGAACCAAAGAATAAGCAATACCAATATGAATGCCCATTGGTACTAACGAGAATACCACAAGGGGCATCACTACAGATTGTGTCTGAAGAAACCTCAGGATGTTCTGCAGGAAGCCGTACGCGAACAGTCCAGGAATGAGACACTTCATGTAGAGAGCAGCGGCGGTAGAAATGTGAGCATCTTGATGTAATAATATCAGAATTGGCTCTGTATAGAACCATATAACCGATATGGTAATGCAGAAGATGAACGATATAATGCTGGATGCTTGTAGATATATTCCGAGCATTCTGTAAATCTTTGCACCAAATCCTTGACCACACAGTGTTTCAAGTGCTCCACTCAACCCTATCTAAAAAACATACAACAGGAAGAATCAACCAAGTAGCATCGTCTCAAAAGAGGGTTTTAAAAGAAAACGAGACCATGATGAGATAATTTAAATTAAGGGTTCTATCCATTAAACAAATGATTTATGAGAACTTAAAAATATTATAGCTATATTAAGAACATAGTAATGTATCTACAAAATGAAACTAGCCTAATTTCAAAATATAAAAGCTGATCCAAAAATAGTTTAACCATTAAAAACAAAATGAAATGTGATTGAAAAGAAGCATGGGCTATCTTATTTAATTTACTTTGTTGCTAATTATATCGATATTACCTTGATTATCTAAAGAATGTTATGACACAATTATGCACTACGAATTCTTCAACGACAACAACATTTGATTACCACTACCAAACTACAGGCATTGTGTTCTTAATTTACTCTAGTGGTCTTGCCTTGAAACGATTTTAAAGAAGAATAGAATTACGTAATGCCGTATATATATTTCAATCAATTAACTTAGTTTTCTTTTTAATTTCTTCAGTTAAATATTTGAAAATTTTATTAAAAATCCACTTTATAAGTTATCTTTTCTTTCCAATCCTTTCTAATATGAGATAAAATTTTAACTTAAAAATATTTTTAAATTTTCTTCATAGCACACTTAACTTATTATCTAATATATCTAAAGTTTCTAACAAAACTCAAACTAGTCGGTTAAGTCATGGGACCTTTTATGTATACTGGGCTTTTAGATTTTGTTCTTTAAAGGCCATGATTACGTGCTTGCTAAATTCACGATTGCCATCACACATAAAGTTGAGCAAACCAGATATCCAGGTTCTAGTACTTCAAAACAGAATTGTTAACAAATTCCCCCATTAATGTTTTTTAGAGTAAATTATAAATTAGTTTCTCTAGCATGCAAAACAAATTAAATAGTACTTGTTGTTTTCAAAACTAATTAATTAAGCTTTTAATCAGTATTGATCACAATTAATTTACTATTATTTTGTTTCAAAAATATTTTTTTTTGTCAATATTTTCATATATTTAACTTTTTTTATATTTATTAAAAAAATAAAAAATAAAAAAATATTAAATTACAAGTAGATTTAAAAATATAAGCCCAATTAATTATTAAATGAACTAATAGAATTTTTTTTTTTTTTGAAAAATTAAAGGGACTAATTTATAATTTACTCATGTTTTTTAAGCTACTGCAGATGTTAAAAATAAAATAATAATAATTATTATTATTATTATTACTATTATTATTATTTTCTATCATGTTTTTTAAGGGGTCTTGACTTGATTTGGCAATAAAGGCAACCTTTACGTTTCTCGTTTTTGAATTGCTCAATTTTATCATATACTGCTACTGCTACATGTAGTGCATAAAAAACTTGACAAAAAATCAACACATCTTTTTTGGAAAGCAAGTCAAATAGAGACGATATCTTGTCGGTTGTACACAATTCTTGAAAAAAAAAAAAAAAAAAAAAAAGGACGAAAATTAAGGAAAATAAGAGAGGTTGAGTTACCATGAAGGCAAAGCCAGTGACGGTAGCCCATGAGTTAGCCAGGGTGGCTCCAGCAAGCTCAAGCTCCCCGAGATGACCAGCAAACATGACCGACACCAAAGTTATCAAGTAGTAGAAAACATTAGTGAGAATCATGGGCAGCGAAAACAAGAGTTGGTTCTTGGCCTCTTCAACATCTAACACCTTCTCCCACCACATCCTTCGCTTGTTACTTTCTTCTACGCTACTATTACTACGCTCTAAAAAGGAGACAGCTTCTAGACTTGTGTTTGGTATCATTTTCCCTTTTCTTTTGTCCTCTCCTCCTTCCTTCCACTGCTTTTTGTCTATCTTCAGTGCTTATACAATGTTGCTAGCTAGTTCTTTTGTGTTTAACCAAAAAGGTGATGATGATGGGAAGTTATGGTGAATCAGTCCAGTTACGTACGTTGTGTTTAAACTTGAAGTATGGTTTTTCAGATGACTCCACACCCCATTTTCAGTGAGAAGTATGATGACTCAAGATATTTATTTGAGATTATGGTTCAAAGCAGTAATGAGAAGGATTATTCAATCAATTTCGTGAGGTCGACTTCCCACATGGTCCTTTATAATTAATTCCATATATCTAGGTTATATTAGCTATTCAGTAAAAATATATTCAATTTCAGTGCTTATGTGTTCGATTTTAACACAGCCCAGTCGGTAATACAATATATATCTACTTATAATTAATTTTATTATGAAAAGATATTATATTTCGACTTCGATACACTAAAAAAAAAAAAAAAAAATCATTTGGCCACGGAAACCGTCGCTAAATGAAGAAAATAAATACTACCACGTATATGTACCTCTCTCCTCCTTTTCTTTTCTTTTTTTCAAATTGAGTTTTCCTATTTTAATATTTTCATATAATTTTATTCACCAATGTTCTTTTTAGCTTCTAATGAACTCTTAAAAAAAATAATAAATAACATATGTTCTTTATATTAGAAAGAATTACATCCATACATGCACTCACATGAGTACTTTGCATTGTTCAGGTACAATTTTTAAAATATTCACCTCATGTTCTCTTATGAGTGTATGACTAGAACCTATTCTTATAAAATAGCATCAATTTAACATCTATTAAACTTTTTTAACAATTAATTAATTTAAATAACACTTAATTAAATATTTTAACACCTAATTAAATTATTTTACACCTAATTAAAATTTTTTAACAATTAATTAATTTAATTAACTTATTTTAACACCTAAATAACATAATTAACAACTATTAAAATTATTTTTCACCTAAATAAATTACCTTAACACCTAGAATAATTATTTAACAACTAATAAATTACCCCTAACAAGAAAATAAATTAAACTAACTAAAAATTAAAAAAAAATTAAGTACATATATATAGAAAACAACAATATATATACATTTAATAAACAAAAAAACTAAGAACTCACCTTAGGAGAGTTCGGAAGCCCACAAATGAAAGAGGAGTGAAGGAAGGAGTTGCTGCCAATAATGGACACACGTAAAAGAGGAGGGAAGGGTGGAGGAGAAGGAAAGGAGAGAAAAAAGAAAAAAATGCAGGAGGAAAAGGGAAGGGATGGAGGGGAAGAAGCGAGAATGGGAGTTTAGAGGAGCTCATGGCGTCTATGGAGGTTTTTTGGGGTGGTGTTGCTAGCCAAGGAGAAGAGAAGAAGGGAGGGAAAAATGAAGCAAAAAAGTGACAAAAACCCATTTAGGGATTTTGTGTTTAGTGACGATTCGCATTCTATCGCGAAACCATTTCTAAATACTTTTTTTAAAAAAAATAATTTTCCCTTTAGGTTGAAATAAAGATGTTTTTAGTGATGGTTTGTAAAACCATCACTAAAAAGCAATGTATTTAGTGACGAGTCTAGTTAGACTATCGCTAATTTATGGTTTTTAGCGATGGGGAACCATCATTAAAAACCGAATTAAAATGGTCAAATTCGCGATGGTCTACATAGATTGTCACAAAAAATTCTTATTTTTTCACCGACATTTTTGAAAACCATCATTAAAAACCACCTAAATTCAAAACCATAGCTAAACACCTAAGTATTTACGTGGTTTTTGTGACGGTTTGAAAAATCGTTGCGAATTTGTGAGTTTATAGAGATGGTTTTCAAAATCATCACTAAAAACCCAAAATCGTAATGAGATTCGCAATGGTCTACTCAAATGGTCGCGAATTTTTGGTTTTTAGTGACAATTTAAAAAAAACTATTGCTAAAAAATGATCTCTAATCCTCTATTTTGTTGTAGTGATAAATGATACTAACGATGAAGTTTCTCTAAATAATTGGATTGTAAAAAAACACAATGTTTGATATATGTTATCAATGTAACTACAATACATTCATTTTTTTTTTACAAAATAAATAAATAAATCCAAATTTGTGAGATGAGTATTTATATATTAGAGGTTGGTAGTTAGCTTTTCGCGCTACGCTACGGTCTAAATAAAATAAATTTATTTTAATTTTTTTAGTTTGTACTATATTGTCAGTCAATTAAAATATAAAAATTAAAGGTAAAAAAAAACATCTAATTTCATATTTTTTAATCAAAATTTTCTATTTAATTTATTCTTCTTTGTGTTTTTCATAAATTTTATAGTTTAAAAAAAAAACACGATCTATTCTTTCTTATGCATTTATTCTTAAGTAAAAATATCTTAATAATTTTTTTCATAAGATTGCTTGAATAAATATAACAACAATCGATATAAAAACTTGTATAAATTTTAACAAATGAATTTTTTTATTATTCTTTACTATTGATGAGAAGATAAATTTTTTTTATATATATATATAATCAACAATATTAATATAAAAATTATATTTTAATCATTACATGGTTCTTCTGAAATATTATTTTACTTATTTTATTCAAAATATATTAATTTTAATTTTTTAAAAAAATTAATAACAAATTACTGGTATTATGTGTGTAGATACATAATTAATTTTCAATAAAGTCAATGATCTTAATTTATTTTTTATACATCATGGCCATACTTAGTGGCTCGGAATGTGTCTCATAAATAAAAAAAAATAAAAAAACTTAAATTGTAAAGAATATATTGAAGTTAGCAAACTCCAATAAAAATAATCATAAAATTGATTCCAATAAATTTTGATTATATAAAGAATAAAAAAATTAAATATATGAATTCTATTTTTTAATTAATTAATTATTTAAAAATTCAAAAAAAATCCATACACGGTAAAAAATAAATTATATTTATTAACAAATAAAATTAGTTAAAAAAGAAGAATAAAAAACTATTTTGATGAGAATTTTCATAAAAACAAAAAATTGAAGAGATTAATTTAAAAAAATAATATATGTATATATATAATTTTCCTATATGTATGGATTTTTAAAGGTCCTTGATTTTTTAAAAAATATATTTTTGGTTCAGAGATGGACCGGGCTTGCCATTTTTTGGCTTTTTTTCATGCATTTTTTTTAATTGAATTTTAGTTTTTCACACGCATGCACGCACATGCAAACGCGCGCGCGCGTGTACGCACGCATGCACACACACACACATGTGTGTGTGTGTGTGTGTGTGTGTGTGTGTGAAAAACCAAAATTCAATTAAAAAATGCAGGAAGAAAAAAAAGCCAAAAGAAATGCCAAGCTCTGGTCCATCTAGGGACCAAATATATTTTTAAAAAAAACATCGAGGACCTTCAAAAATTCATACACATAAGAAAATAAATTATATTTATTAACGAGATAAAATTACATAAAAAAAAAAGAAGAAAGAATAAAAAACTAATTTGAAGAGAATTTTCATAAAAAAAGAACAAATTGAAGAGATTAATTTTAAATAATAAGAATAATATAATCCGATATATATATATATATATATATATATGTTTACAAAAATCCAAAATTCAATAAGAAAAACGCAAGAAAAAAAAGCCAAAAAAAAAAAAAAAGGCAAGCCTAGTCTATCTAAGGACCAAAAATATTTTTTAAAGACATCAACAATCAAAATAAAATATAAAGCAAAATTTGCATATGAATGCCTAAAAACGACCAAAAAGCACGAAAATACGATCTTCCAAAATTAAAAAAAAAAAAACACAAAGTAAATAATGATTTGCAAGAGAATGAATAAAAAATGATAATGAAAATCTCTAAGTTGTTTTTGTTAATTTGCTCCCCATATATTATTGAGGATTTGATTATTAAAGAATGAAGAAACTATATATATATATATAGGGTAAGCAAGACTTGTTTAAAATTTGATTGAAAAAACTATATAGTCTTAAAGTATCAAAATTGACCTTATCCTTAACATTAAAAAAAATAGATTCTATTTTATAGGGAAATCGAATTTGAGATCCCATAAACGTGAAAGAAATAATAAATTCTATTTTGTTGTACTACCATTCATTTAGCCTTTCATAAAAGCTCATGATTGGAAGTTTTCAAATAAATGTTGATTGCCAAGAGAATAAATTTGATAGATCAAGTTAATGAATTTTTCTCTTTTCATACAAAATTATAAAATGAAATAAAATAATGAAGTGTGGGTTGTTGAATTTTGGTACTATAAAAAAATGGCCTTATTAATGCTATTAGCTTTTAGTTTCTATGAAACAAAAAAGAAGATAAAGAAGCGAGGAGCATATGGAGCATTAAATTCTCTCCCACAAAAATGATTAAATTTACGAAAATAGATAGAAAGTTAGTTAATGCATAACTAAGAAAAGGTGGGCACAAACATAACTTGATAGAAATAGTAAGTGGCAAAAAAGTAATTAGGAAGGGAATTCAATGGTGCCAATAAACTAAAGGATCATATATCCTATAGAGGTGCAAAAATAAATAAAAAATTTCCTCCATCTAAAGGTTCAAGATCATGTCGTTGAATCAACTAATCATATATACATGAATAATAAGATAAAAGTAAAGGATTACCTCTTGTAGAGCGGATCTAAATTCCTTTTCTTTGATTAGTTGTCCAAGTGTCCAGCCTCTATTAATGATCCATGCAGCCCAAATATCCATAAAAAAGCACTCAAAATTGATGGGGTGATTGCTCCACCTTTTATAATTAAGTTTTTCCACTAGAAATCAATCTCGGGCAATTTTGTAACAACTTTAAAAGAGAAGGTAATAGTATTTCTTGCTAGGATTTTGGGATAAAACTATTTTCTCACTTTTTTCCCTTTTGGCCTTGTGCCTCCTTTAGTTTGGAGGCTGATCGAATTTTCTATTAGGTTTTTGTCTTTGGCTGAAATTCTCTATTTTTTTATCTCTTTTTCTTTACCGCCCTTCTCTTCCTATTTATAGGGGAGGAGTTTCCTTGTCCTCCAAGGATAAGGAAAGTGGCAGCCTTGAGTCCATAAAGGACTCTAAGTTGTTGCTTATTTTATATGTGGACTATTTGATATTTATTTTTAAAACATCCATCATTATCCAATAAGGTTGATGTTTATTCTTCCACCAAAATTATCTTAAGGATTTTAATTAAACCTAATGGGCTAAAACTATTTTAGCTCAATTAATTTATTTGGACTATCTAAATAAATACTCTTAGATTATTTTTGATTGGGTCCATATTGAGAAATAATTTCTCAAAATACCCTTTAACCTAAATTAGGAAACTCCTTTCCATTTAGGTTCTTTATTTTCAAATTTGAAACTAACTTCAAAATTAAGAAACCGATTTCTAAAATAAGAAACTTTCATTTTAGGAAACTTTTCATTTTAGAAACTTTTCATTTTCCATTTTAGAAAACTTTTCATTTTGAAAACTCTTTCCAAAATAGAAAATTTTCATAATTGGAAAATTTTTTCAATATCTTTGCTTCTTAATTGTAATGTGAATATTTGAACTTATGCGTATGACTCAATAGGCTCTTAAATATGTTGGCAATGTATCAAGAATAAAAGACTCATCTTTTATCTCTTGATACATAAATCAAGATTGGCTTCTAGCAAGGTATCATGACTATTCAATTCTCTAGGAGGATTAGTTAATCCATTATTACCTTTCACGAGCATGGTTACCATACAATTCGGTCCTCATGTCAACTTATCACAATGTGATCTCAAACTTGGTTATTAGTCTTGTTTGATTATGATCACACAAGTTTTTTTCGATTCCCAAATGTCTTAACTCTTAGAGTAAATCAACTATGCTCTATTGGTGTATGTAACCCTCGTAAAATCCGTAATCGTATAAGTGTACGTATCGAGATATTTATATTTGTACGTATATATATATATAGTATATCGATTACGTACGTGAAAATCCGTAACCGAGTCAACATATGTACTGGAATATGTGGTATGTATGTATTTGTTGAGAGTAACGGGTGTACGTCAATATTTATATATAAAAAAAACGTTGGGTAAATTAGCTAGAAAATTTCTTTTATATGGAATAAGTATAAATAAAAAAAAAAAAAGAGAAAGTGCTAATTGTCGAAATTTCGGGAGGAATTATGAAAATGTAGTTAATTTAATTACCTTCATTTAATCACATTTTGGCCTCTACTTTCTACAAATTTTCATTGACCATCACCCCTTCTTCCTTGAAATTTAAACCCATCATTTCATTAATTTCAGTCACATTTACCTTGCATTCCACCACAAGCTCTTGACACTTGTAATAAACATTAAATGGATGAGATTAGGTGAGATATTTAAGTAAGAAAAATGGGATAAGGATGCATTTTTGGTGCATCCCGTAGCTGCCTTAAAACCAAGAAAGAAAGAGTCAAAGAGAGGGGAGAAAGAGAAAAAAAGGGAAGGAAAAAGAAGGGGAAACTAAAAGGAAGCAAAAGAGATTTTAGGAAAGTTAATCCAATGTAAGTAGGTTTCATTTTTTTTTCTTGCTTTGTTTATGCTTTCCATGTTTATTTTATGAGTTATTTAATTCATGCGAAATGTGATTATGGTATTTGTCATGATTTTAAACACTTGATGTTTGATGATGGATGGTTAAGCATGTGTGTTGAGAAATGTGCTTTAAGAGAAGATTTTCGGATTTTAGGAGTGGAAAAACCCGAACTTGGTGTGATTTATTTTGGCATCTTAGAGTGATTTTTAGAAATAATGCAAAGAATGAAAGTTGTTGATATATGTGTCTACTATGTCCATTTAAAATTTCGTGACTTTTAGAGATATATATATGGAGTTATGACTGAATTGGTATGGATCATTCGGATGGAACCTCTACTGGAAAAATATTTTATTCCGAAAGTTGTGCGATTTATTTCGGGATCATATAGTGGTTTTTGGGCAGAACTCAAAGAAGAAAAGTTATTCATCTATGTGTCTTCGATATGTATATAAAATTTCATGATTTTATATCTGTATGTAAGGATTTATGACTGATTTGGTACGGGTCGTTGAATGGACCAGCTACTGGAAAAGTTTATTTAGTTCCGAAACGTGTGTGAATTATTTAAGGATTTTAGAATGATTTTTTAAGGCAACTTAAAGAATGAAAGTTTTTTCTCTATATGTCTAATATCTCCCCTTAAAATTTCGTGAGTTTTAGATATATATTTAAGGATTTATGGCTGGTTTGGTATAGGTTATTTAGGTGTGCCACTTGCTGAAAAATTTTAACCTAAAATAAATGGACTTGGGCTTGGATTAAAATAAATGGGCTTGGACTAATATTAATGGGCTTGGACTCGAGTTAAAATGAGATGGGCTTGGATTTAAAAATAAAGTGGACTTAGATTAAAAAAATGGACTTGGGCTTGGATTAAAATAAATGGGCTTGGACTAATGTTAATGGGCTTGGACTTGAATTAAAATAAGATGGGCTTGGATTTAAAAATAAAGTGGACTTAGACTTGAACTTGGATTAAAATAAATGGGCTTGGACTTGAGTTAAAATGAGATGGGCTTGGATTTAAAAATAAAGTGGACTTAGATTAAAACAAATGGACTTGGGCTTGGATTAAAATAAATGGGCTTGGACTAATATTAATGGGCTTGGACTTGAGTTAAAATGAGATGGGCTTGGATTTAAAAATAAAATGGACTTAGATTAAAACAAATAGACTTGGGCTTGGACTTAAATAAAATAAACTTGGAAATGGACTTGGACTAAAATCAAAAGGCTTGGTTTTAAAGTAGATGGGCTTAGACTAACGAAAATGGGCTTAGGCTAAAATAAGTGGACGTAGATAGAAATAAAAAGGATTTTAAAATTTTAAAGAAAATTTATTCTTTCATAGAGGAAATTAAAAAAAAAAAAGAATTGGACCTTTTTTAATTATTAATGAAACTAATAAACAATATTAATGAGCGAAGGTTGTGTTCCCGCTATGAGTACCATGATTGGTATGTGAGCGCCGAGTGAATTCCGAGTGATGGTTGGACCATGAGTATGGCTTGAGAAAGAAGGGCTGGTACCCGAGTTTGGTTGAATGTAATTAAACATGTCATCACGTGCATCATGTGCATTGGGGGTGGAAATAAATTGAGAAAAATTATTGAGTCTTGAATTGACACGGTTTGATAACCGAATTGAGTGGATTGGGTAATAGCAAGGAATCCATAGTGCGAGCTCTATTTACTAACACCGTTAAGTGAGGGATAATTTCGCTAACCGTATGCTACAACGAGGGATAATTTCGTTGCGAGCGGTAGGTGATATTGAGATCACCGAGAGAAAGTAATAGAGCGAGTAAGTGATAACATGATCACCGAGAGATTGGGCGCATGAACTTGCATATACCTAGGGTACCGGATTAAAATGGATGAAAATATGAGAAACACAATAGCATTGCATATCACGTGCATCACCCTACTTACCGAGCTTTGGCTCATTCCGTTATTGTATTTGTGTGTTGTTCGGGCAAGGGCAAAGTTAAGTCGATCGAGGATGCTACCGGTTCTCGTTAAAAGAGGCTCATGTGTCACTCATAAAAATAGGAATATCCTTTGTGTCAATAAAAAGGGGTACGGGCCTAGGTTGTAAATTTTTAGGCATTTTGAATATGTTTTAAATTATAGAACTATTTGTAATAATGTTATAAATTATATTATACGTTTCCCATGGTTTAGTTTCATTGTGTACGATGGAGGAAGTAGGGGACTTAGTCCCAACGAGTGTGTCGCGTCGGTCACGTCCGTTAGGTAATAGGTAAGGGAGCCGAAGGCGTCACGGTGTACTCCTACTATGGCAACAAATTTCTTGAGTAGACATTTATCAAAGTGCAATGTGATAACTCATTTAGCATATAAGGAATGACATGTTCTATCTTAGCCATATACCTATCTTCATTAGATTACTAGTGCACCCAACGAATCGTCCACGTGTAACCCATTAATGGGTCTATCGAAACGAGTGTCAAAGTGAATAAGTCCTCTAATGAGATAACCGTGATAACTTCAAGTCTAAGAACCATTTGTACCCATCTCGTATGAGATTCTCATAGACTTAAACCAAATGAGTTCTCACGATGATTCAAATTCAATGACATGCTCTCTAACATAAATTACCTAAGTGCTTGCTTTGGTATCACCATGCCAATAGGTGTGGGATCTCCTATTGCTATCATATAGCATGAGCATAGCACTCATAAGTCTATCCGCATATTGTAATGTCCATTCTTGATGATGCTACGAATTGGGACGATTAATAATATCATTTATGAGCATTAGTGTTTGTCTCACATCTTTCTATCAATCACTATTGCAAATGTATATCATAAAGAATTCTATCAATTCTATTGAATTTATCAACATGTAAATAAAAGAATTAATAGAATGACTTCTTTATTATTATTAAAATAAATGATGCAATAACATATTAACATAAGCCCATTCAAACATGGTTGGATCTTGGGCACTAACACTAACATTGTTTTCCTTATATGTGAACTCGAATTGGCCATTGCAAACAATTCGATGTGAATAATGATTTTTTGCATAATGAACTTGTCTAAAGAAGTCTATATGAATCTTCCTCAAAGATGTAGTGTACCCGAAGTTCATAGTCAAAAGGTGTGCACGATCAAGTAATAGCCTTGAAGAACATAGTTTGAAAGGTTCACAAAGTCAATGATAGGTTTTGAATACCATCAAAGCAATTCGGATCATACATTAGTTCTAAAAAAAATATAGGAAAAGATTACTATGCTCAATATATAGGTAGAGATAATGATTCTAAAGAACTAAAAGTTCTATAGAATTATTTATCTAAAGAATTTAAAATGAAATATATAGGTCTTTTGAAATATTTTCTTTATATTGAAGTTTTTCGATCGGATGTAAGGATTTTTCTACCTCAAAGAAAACATGTCATAGATTTTTACAAGAGACTAGAATATCGGGATGTCAACCAATTGATACACTAGTAGAAAAAGGTTTGAAATTATATATTGAAGCTAATAAAGTGCCTATTGACAAAGGAAGATACCGGATACTTGTAGGGAGATCGATGCACTTAGCTCACATAAGGCTAGCTCTTACTTATGCATTAAGTGTTGTTAGTCAATGTAAGCATAATCTTAGAGAACAACATATGAATGCGATCATGCGTATTTTGAGGTATTTGAAGTTTACCTTTAGAAAGCGAATCTTGTTTACAAAAAACACAAATTATCAAAATATAGATGTATATGCTAAAGCCGACTAAGTTGGGACGAGTAGATGATAGATGATCCACTTCAAGTTATTTTACTTATAGGTTGTAGTCTTGTTACTTAGAGAAGCAAAAAGAAAAATGTTTTTGCACGCTTAAGCACGGTAGATGAATTTAAAGGTATGACACTTGGTCTTTATCAAGTATTATGGTTAAGATTTCTCTTACAAGATTTGATTTATCCACTTAGACAACCAATTTGACTATATTGTGATTATAAAGTTAAGTGTGATATTACACATAATCCGGTTCAACATAATCGTGCTAAGCATGTCGAGATGGACAAGTTCTTTATTAAGGAGAAACTAGATAGGAAAATTTTGGAGTTGCGTTAAATGAAATTGATCAATTACTTGATCTTAGAAAATTGATATCGAAGTTGAGTGTACATTAAATGTATAAATGTCAACTAAATATGATTTTAGAAAATTCATCATGGTATAAGTTTATTATTGAAAATTTATAAAGATGAGAAAGTTAAATATTGTTTTTTTTTTTTTTCTTATTTTGAGTTGAACTACTTTCTCTTATTTTAAGTAGTTGTAGCCCCAAAAAGAAGAAGAAGAAGAAAAAGAAGAAGCATTGGATGTGCATAGATTTTAATAATTATGTGAAGTATCATGGTTAAGATTTCTCTTAGAAGATTTGAGCTATCTACTTATACAACTAATTTGGCTATATTGTGATAATAAAGTTATATGTGATATTACACATAATCTGATTTAATATAATTGTACTAAGCATGTCGAGGTGGATAGGTTCTTTATTAAGGAGAAACTACAAACTAGATAGGAAAATTTTAAAGTTATGCAAGATTCAATCACATGATTGGTTAGTTAACATCCTCACAAAAACGATTTCAAATCAATTGTTCTCAAGTGTTATAGATAAATTGGGTATATATAAGATCTATGCACCAACTCGGAGGAGACTGTTGGGATTTTCCTTTTTTCAATTCTTTTCTAGTATAGAATTATTTAATCTTTGGAAATTGATCAATTACTTGATCTGAGGAATTTGATTCTTTCCTAATAGATAATCACTTGATCTGAGAAATTTGATGGTAGAGTTGAGTCTACATTAAATGTATACATGCCAACTATACATGATTTTAGAAAATATATATATATATTTGAAATACTTTCTCTTATTTTAAGTAGTTGTAGCCAAAAAAATAATACGATAAGAAACATTGGATGTGCATAGATTTAAATAAATCTGTGTGGGGACTGAAAATAGAGAATAAATTTGATGAATGCATATAATTATTGAGAGAGAAGTCGGAACTCGGAATCATCTAGACTTGTCTGGATTCCATGAGTCATTCATTTATTTATTAGGGCACGTGATTGCTACTAATAAATAATAATGTCTGCAGCAGGTTATACTCAACCACTTCATACGCCTTCATCTTTTTCTGGATGTCCTACAAGTGATCGTGATCTTGTGACCTAACCCCGGTTTTTTCCAAAAAAAATTAAAAAATAAAAAGTCAAAAGTCAAAAGTTTTCATCATATGAAATTTTATTAAAAAGAAGGCCAAGCCGGAAAGGAATTTTCTTCTTCGATGATTCTGTCAAAGATATTTTTTCTATTTTCTCTTTTGTCAGAGGTCAATGATGTTGTCACTAGCTAGCAAAACCATCATAAATAACGTTTTGGTGATTAATAACACACAGACACACACTTCATAATTAAAATTTAAGACTTAATTCCCTTCAAATTTTCTTTTCTTAATTGGACCCCTAATTTCAAGTTATTAAGAATCACCCTGGCCAGAGATAAAATCATCAGTCCAATTGATTACTATAGATGTTACATCAAACATTATCACAGTACATGGGATGCAGACGTACATATTATCTAGAATTTAAAATGTTCTGATTTGTTCATAAATTTTAAGAGTATTTCATATCAGATGTACTTTTGGCACCCAGTAAAATAACTTTTCTTCTATTTGTATTTATCATTTGGCTTGGTAGTCTTCATGACTGCTTGCGGTTTCAAATTTGAAGTGACAAGATTAAATCCAGTAACAGATACTGTCAATTGCTGAAAAAAATATCAAAAAAAAAAAAAAAAAAGTGAAAAGCTTGATTAGAAATTGGGATTCAGTGATCAGTGTCATGACAAGTTTTGAAGGGATACTGATGTCATCTGTGAAAATTAATTGTCTCTTTTTTAAGCGAGAGAAGTCTGCACAACTATATCTAGCTTGAGAAATTTAAGATAAGGACTAACTTTATTTAGAATTACTGTTGAAGAGGATTTTCGTCGATGCATTGTACCTATCTATATATGTTTCTCTTTCTCACGTCAAATACGACTTTTCTAAATTGTAATTTTCGTGGTTAAGTCACTGACCCAATAAAAAAGACACGTTCAATGAATAATAACAGCAGTAAGAAAAGGCTAACATGTATTTCCAATAGGGATGCTCTATGTGTGACATAATGCAATATTCACAACAAGAAGAAAGAAAATCTTTAGAAACTTAGATAAACAGATATGTTTTTCACATTATCATTTAGGATTCAAATGATAGATAAATTGAAATTTTTTATTTTTAATAAAATATAAGTTCAAATATAGATGATATGTGAAGAAATTTTTTAATACAAATCAAAGATAGATCAACAAATAGGTTAAAGTATAGTGTAAAGAATTAGTATTGTGATTTATAAAAATAATAGTCTAACAATCAAGTAGAATGATTGCAATGAATGAGAAACGTAGAAGAAAAGACAGGTATTATTAGTAAGACACAAATCAAATAGCAAGTAGATGGTTAAAGTCCAAACATATGAAACTTTAGATGTTATTTGGTATGGGAGAGTAAGAGTGAGTGAGAGAGGTTTGAAAGAGAGAATTTAGAAGTTCAACTAAAGATAATAAAAAAAATATATAATTTTTTCACAACAATGTGAAGTTAATATTTATAGTAGAAGATAGATATCAAATGATTGCTAGGATCACATTATGTCATTCATATTTAGATGATTGGATTTGAGGTAGACAAAAAAAAAAAAAAAAAAATTAATCAAACTACTTCAACTTGTTAGTAATTTTAAAAAATATATATCAATTAGATTTTTCTTTAACATAATTACTTCGAAACCACCAAGTTAATTTTTTTAATACATTTTTAAAACAAGACATGAACATTGATTTTATCATAATATCCGTATCCATCATTATACAAACTAAAGTTTTGTGCTCAGCGAAATCATCATCAATTTAAACCATTTATTATGTAGTTTGGATCCATAAAAAATTAACAAAAAAAATCATAAATTAATATATAATTAATTAAATTACTTAGTTTTTACGAATAAATCAAGCACATACAAATAGGCTACTTCTTCCATAATAATAATAATCTAAAAATGTAAAAACCCATATAAAAATATCCTTAATTACCAAAAGAAATTACTACAAATGGGGTTTAATGGCAAATTTTGCCTTCATGTTATTGCAATTTAATAATTTCAAACAAATCACGTAATTTAAACCACAAAGTACGGGAGATTGGGCATATATGATCTAAATTGCTCAATCTTTATTATGTGTAATGGTCAATTGAGTTGACCGTTATTTGAAATGCCAAAAACAATATCGTTTCAATATTTAATTATGTTTTTTAAAAAAAAACATTTTAAAAATACTTTTAAGCCCCCTAATATTGAACCTTTTTTTTTAATTTTTTTCTTATAAATATTATAAAAATTTTACAAATTATATATAAAAAAATTTTATAAATATTTTTAACTCTCTAATTTTGAATTTTTTTTGTACTTTTTTTTATAAAATATTATTGTAAAAAAGATAATTAACAATACACAATTTCAAGCCTTAAAAAAATATATATTATATAAATTCAAAATGAGCATAATAAAGAATTGACTCCCTAATTTCATATATATATTAAAAAATGTTTAAAAAAAAGTTCGAAATTGGGAGGTTAAAATATTTATAAATTTTTTTATATATAATTTATAAAAATTTTATAATATTTATAAGAAAAAGTTTAAGATTAGAGGGTTAAAAATATTTTTTTAAAAAAAAATTTTAAGCATAATTTATAGCGAAAAGTCAAAACAACGTTGTTTTAATATTCTAAGTAACGGTTAATTGAGTTGAATATTATACATAGCGAAAGTTGGATAATTTAAATCATATTTGATCAATTTTTAATATTTTAAAGTTTAAATTAACTGTTTTAGTATTATAAATTTAAAATTATCAAATGGCAATAGAAGTGAGGAAAATTTGTCATTAAACCAAATAAATGGAGGGCTGATGCATGAAATATTTGTGTCAGAATGGGCTGGGCGGCCTACTTTATCTACCCAGGCTCTATTTAATTAAAACACTCATCAGAGCTTTAGTATGATGGTTCAAAATTCAACATCGTCCAAGCTTCACTGTTTCTAAGATGTTAATGCACTAAATTGAGAAGTTGTACTTTGATCCAATGGGCCAGATTTGTTTTTTTATTGGCCAGACCCATTTTAATTTTAATTGTTACAATAGATTATGGACATTAATTAATTAACACATGATATTAAATGTGTTTTTTTTTTATAGTGATATTAAATGTGTTTAGATAGAAGCAAATTACCTATTGGACCCATAATCCAAGATTTGGAAGTAAATCGTTTTCCACTTTCACGTGGTTAACAAAATAAATGAAGAATGACATGAAATTTCATAACCCACAAAACAATTACAAATTACAAGTTCAAGCATTGTTTTGAATTTGGCTAAATGATAAACCTCTTCAAAACTTTAATCTATTAGAAAATCAGTCTTTAATATTTTAATTTTCAGCTTCACTTTTCTTAAACCTTTTTTTTTTTTTTCAGATTTAATCTATCTGATCATATAAATAACCTATATATGATGGAAATCATTTGATATGATTTATCTAGGACTCTCTAAAAAATTAAAATTATTTTTTATTTTTCTTTATTTAAAAAAAATTTTGAATTTTTTTTTAAAATAGATTGGACTTTTTTCAACGAATGTGCAAAATATAGACTTAAAATAGCAAGAATTATTTTTTTTTAGAGGAGTTAGTAATTAGTAAAAATCATGGAATAAATTAAATCTTAAAAAAAAAATCAAGAGAGGTCAGACCTAAAATTAGAAATTTAAATACTAATTTTGAAATAAACAAAAATTTAAAAATATTATGACCAATTTAACACTTTGAATTTTTGTGTGAAGAGATAGTGCGTATTGGTTTTTTTCTTTTTTCTTTTAATAATAATAATCATTGGAGAGTCGGATCTTAATTCAGAGAATCTCCTTCATTACAATTAAAGAAGATAGAATCTCATTAAACAAGTTTCCGGTGTACAATTGCTAAGGCAAGCCAGCAGGGGGTAAAGACTTATTATTCATGATTATTATTTTTGGTAAAATGTCAATAATTTCAGAAGCATGGGAATTCAATATAGATACTTTATTTTCAAAATCTTAATTTTGAGTCCTTATCGTTACGTCGAAATGGAACACAGAAATTTAAATCCTTTTCCAATCCTAACCATACAATTATCCGCGTTGAGCGTTGACGTTTCCTGGAAAGAGACCAATGACATTACTTGAATAACATTGTTGAAACATCCCATCAAAGTCTTTTCTCTCTGTCTCTCTCTCTCTCTCTCTCTAGTTTGTCCTCTATGAAAACTTGTTTTAACACCAATTGTTTTTTTTTTTTTTTTTTTTTGGGGGTCTGCTTGAACAAGCACCTTACTTTGATCTCTTCATGCTCTTGCAAGCACGCATGACTTCAACATCACCAGCCAGACATATTGCACTCACAGACAGCATTTTATCTATATCAGCCTTTTTACATATATATGGTTGGACAAGGTGGAATGGGGTGGGTTTCTTATTTAGAAAGCCAATCAAATTTCACAATTCTTAAAGGGGACAAACAGATATGCAAGCATATGCATACGAATGCAATTGGACATGATACATTATTTCTCAAAAAAAAAAAATAATAATAATAATAATTTATTTCTATGCGTAGTAATTAAAAGGTAGAGGCATTTCATATATATAGATTAGAAAGGAAATGCTACATACGTACAAATTACTTGAGAACAACCAGCAAGGAATAGGAGTCATACGTACACTAATTAAGAGTAGATCAAATATTTTGCACCGACATTGTAGTTGCGTTTAATATATATAAATTACTCTTTCTTCTGTTCCTTGGCAGCCTCTACCTTGGCATCCTCTACCTTGGCAGCAGCTTCCTTCACCTTCGCTTTTCCCTGCCTGGGCTTCATGAAGCAGAAACATGAGCAACAAGGGCACTGGAACAAGAACTTCATTGCTAGCTAGCTTATGCCTTCTCTCCTCTCAAAATTTCTCCAAAACCTTTGTGTGTAGAAAAAGTCTTAGCTTTCCCGTGCTGCCTTTTCTATCTTCTTTCTTATCTAAATAATGCCATTCATTTTTTTATTTTTTCCATTTTGTCGATTTTCTATAGGATTCCAAATCAATCACTTTCAATAAAGAAGATGCCTAGCTAACAAATAATGCGAGCTTTAAAATCTGTAGGAGTGGGGCTGCCCATGAGCAAAGATGAACTCAATGCTCCTAATAAGCTCTTCTTTGTGGGTCATCCTCAGCCCACTTACATTGAAATTTAAGGGCTCCTTTTGATTTCATTGTCTCTCGTTAAAAACTCCAAGCTGGCAACCATTATGTGTACACATGTATATTTTACATGGCCATGTGGTTAAGTTTCAATCTTGTTTTCTTGTTTGTTGTAGTTAGCACAATTATTGTAATGCCCAAAGATTTTGACCATTTCCCCAGTTTTTATTACTTGGTTTTGCTTGATGTCCAAGCTAGAAACTTAATCAACCTAAAGCATAATGGCTATAATGAACTAAAAAACAATTCTTCTTCTTGCCCCTCATTGTTTGGTTTAGCCTCGTACAAATGCTCTACCACTAAAACGAAAAGTTGCAAAAAGCATGTGACTTCCAATCCATTGTGCGATTTTCATGGCTGCATGTGCCCGCAACTTCAAAGATTGGACCTCGCAAGTCGCCTGTGTCTCCCTGTCTTTAATCATATTACTGTTGCAAGCACAAAAATTCTTCAAATCTGAAGACCTCCATGTTCACTTCACATTACTCGTTCACAAATTGATGAACATTAGTCGTTTTATGAGCAACATCAAAATAACTTTCAGTGTGCAACTTATCCTAATGGCAATTCTATATTCCTGTATACCCTGGAATTATCATCCTCTCCTTGCTATGATATGCAAAGAAAAGAGGATAACGAGATTCGTTTTGTTTCTACATAGAACTATAAACAAAGGAGGGAACTTGAAAATAAAAATAATAAAGACATAGTACATCACATTCTAGCCATTTGAATTTTGGGAAGACATCATTAAGGCTTTTATCCTCTGCTTTATTACTTTTGAGCACAATCTTCCGCTTTTGGGGGATCTCAGCTCCTTTCTATTAAAGTAACTTTTTATTTACAAAAGATGAAATATAGGGACGAAAAGCATACATAGGAGTTGTATAGTGACAACGCTTTTTGGAACAATCAGCTTATTTTAATCACAAAGGTCATACAGTGCAAGCATCATAATTCAAAATTTTCATGAAGTTCAAAGTCTGGCAGGTGGTACTACTCGTTCAGCTGCATTACGATAGTCATAGACGCCAATACTGCGTTTTCTTCCAAGACGACCTGCATCAACATACTGCACAAGAAGCGGACAAGGAGCATATTTACTGTCCCCTAAGCCAGCATGAAGAACTTTCATTATCGACAAGCATACATCCAGTCCAATGAAATCTGCAAGTTGTAAAGGGCCCATTGGATGGTTCGTTCCTAACTTCATTCCTGTATCAATATCCTCCTTTGTTGCCACTCCTGTATAGAGAGTATAAAACGCTTCATTTATCATTGGCATTAAGATCCGGTTTACAATGAAGCCTGAAAAATCTTGAGAGCATATCACTGTCTTGCCAAACCTGCAGAGTTAATAGCGATTGAGATAAAAATAAAAGTTCGATTAAAAAAGGAGAAGGTGGTGGAGGGAAGGAGAAAAGGGGGGCCGGTTTGCTTTTAGTGCCAAAGCACTGTCGGAGTATTTTTAATGCCCATTCAAGAAATAAACAAATACAAGACAAAATGAAGGACATAATTATCATAATTATTTGAAGACTCAAGAAAGGCACCATTGTTTCACAGAACAAGGTTTTTCAGTCACCTCTCTGCCAATGCCTTGGTTGCATAAAATGTCTGGTCTGATGTGTCAGCACCACGCACAATCTCAACCAATTTCATTATAGGAGGAGGATTCATGAAATGCATGCCAATCACCTATAGATCATATTTTTCTGACCCAGTCAGAATCCTGTTCTGTTAAAATCAATACAATATACATAATCTGAAGTTAAGAGAACTTCATTTGATTTGTGCAAGTGTTATTAATAGACGGTCTAAGCATTGGCCAAAAACAAGAAACATATTCTAAGCATAACCTGGAGTGGCCTGCTAGTTGCAGATGCTAGGCGGGTAATGGAGATGGAACTTGTATTGGATGCCAAAATGGCAGAACTTTTTGCTATCCTATCTAGTTCAAGGAATAACTTTTTCTTCGCATCTTCGGATTCCACGATAGCTTCAATAATAATATCTGCCATACGCAGCTCTTCCAAATTTGAGCTACACCGTAGACGGCCCAAAGCATCATTACCTGCAGCCTGTCATGTGGAGTCGAAGAAACCCTTTGAAGCTAGAACATATATCAGTTTACACAAAAATAAATTTCTTTGTCCGTCAACATCTCTACCAGCATAATTACATAAAGGAAGGTACAAGCATGGACAGAAACGGGCTTAACCCCTCAAATCAAACTCATAAACAAATTATTATTATTATTCAACTGGAGATTTTGTTTTGTTAGGGCCTGTCTATCAATCTCACCATCCTCCATGTCTAAGTATTGGAGATGCCCCCTTTCTTTGAAGGCCCATGAAGCCTTAAAGTAGCAAGTGGTCTAAACTCACAGGGAAAATTGTCATCATAATGCCTTGCTCATAAGCAATGTAGAACAACATGCTGGTTTAGTTGAATCAAGAAATCATTATATGCAGGTCTAGCTGCTAATATACTCTTTTAAGCTTATTACCAATTAGATTTATTACAGTCCAAGAATCATCCAGCAGAGTGGTCTAATTTGAACTGGTAGTTGTATCATTGGCTAATTATCAGAACAAATTGTCAAATGTGTAATCTAAAAAATGCTACTGAATATTGTATCACTTTATTAATGATTACTAGTTTTTTCAACTCGTGATCATTTTATTTTATGTATATTTTTTAAAGTTTATTGGGAGGTCTACAACTACACAACGGAAATAGTGCTACTCGTTATAATATAATTGAGAAAATGGTAGTCATTGGACCTCAAAGCTTGCTTTATCAAATAAAATTATCAGGTACACAACTGCTAGGCCAAACATATTTTGTAGTGCCAGAATGTATTTATTTATTGGCTCAAGTATTGTAGCAAAAATCAATTATTTTTAACTCAACTTTAGCTTTATTAATTGATTATTATCAACTCAATGACTTAGAAAATTAAGTTTATTTTATTATTTCTTTATTTTAATAGATAGCAAATGTTGTATTAAAATTTTATTAGATTGTTCATTTATCTTTTCATTGTTACTAAACTACTTTTTTTTTTAATGCTAATATTTTATCTAACGAATTAATTTTTAACTGTACACATGATAGATATCATACTTTCAAGTAATAAAAAAAAATCTCTTTTCTTTTTTCTTCCTTAAATACAGAAGTGTTACAAACAGTGTCAAGATGAGTCAATAGTCCAATATTTATTATATAGATGGCAATTCTGTAATTATTAACAGTTCTATATAGTAGAATAGTGAATTAGACCAATTTAAATTTAATTTTAAAATTGATTCATTAAACATGAGCTATCACATAAAATAATTTAAGAAGGATATTCGCTATCCCTGAATTTTTAAATATATGTTATGTTAAGTATTTTTATTTTTGTCATTTTGTCATCAATGATAAAAAAAATAATGCCACCAATTCCTAGGATCGCATGTGTACATGATCTAATAGTTTGTGCTGAAACTAATGAAAACTTTGAAGTGAATGCTTAAAGCAGCTAACCATTTCCTAATGCTTCTCATGAAAAAAATAAAATAAAATAAAAGACTTTTAAGTGCTACATATGTAATTGCTCTTACCTGATTATTTATTGGAATTAGAATTAAATTTAAAAAAAAAAAAAGCCACTTTTAGTAAGTCTGGGATTCTTTTTTAGTTTATTTATTCTTATAGCCACTTTTTAGTCCTATTAATCAAAAATTGATTCAGTTACTATAAAAATCTTCTTTTTTTCAGTAATAGTGGGATTCTAAATTTATCAAAACAACAAAAAATTATAATAACAGGGGGAAAAAAAATCACAAACTGACAACAAGAAATAAATGAGCGGCATTATAGTCTACTCAAAATTTAACCCCCCCAACTCTCCCTCTATTATATAGTAAAGATAGATATAATTAATGAGGCAGTCTTAAAGCTCAGCATCTTCATTAAGTGCCTCAATGATTTTGAGAGTATCGAGTTAAACTTTCCTATTCTATGGTCTGCACCAAGGGTCTACAAAATGGGCTTGCTCAATACAACTCTACTTCCTTCACAATTTTCTTCTAACATATTGAAGGTGAAATCCCTACTAAAGATTTACAGCCAGTCCCAGAGCTCACAACCTACCGAACAAAGTAGATCTCCTCTCACACTGACCAGCATCAGAAGTCAACAAATTAAGCCTTATTCCACACCAAAAAAATAGCTAGAATCAATTGCATACATTTCTCTCCTCCACTTAATCCAGACGATACAAGTACTATCCAAAATCGAATCTTTGATCAGGTATAGTATCTAACGTTGACTCAAAAATGATTCTTAAAAAGTTAGTTAATCTTAAGTCCTACCCTTCGTCTTCGTAATAGTTAAAGTTAAACCAAATTAAAGTTTTTTTCCTCTAGATTGCAAATAGACAATCTTATACTAAAATCTTTCATTCATGTAAAGCTTAAACTAATACTAAACAAAATTCTAACAACAATTTTGTAACCCATCAAAATAACGAATAAACAATCAATTCAGTACTACTACAAGTAACGATAATAGAGCAGCAGCTAAACAGGGTATTTGTTTTTTTCTTTCTTTCTTTTCTTCTTTGGATCAAATATTAGACTTTTACCTGAGAGAGTTGGCCTTTGGAGATGAGACGGTGGATGTTAGTGGTAATAGATTTTGTGGCTTTAGAGAGAGCAACGGGATCTGCGTCAAGTAGCCACACATCGAGCCCGTATACGGCGGCGAGTTGAGCTATTCCAGAGCCCATTTGGCCACTGCCCACCAAGCCTACTTCCTTGATCTCCGTCATTTTTGTTTCACACAACCTCACTGATCAGTGGCTCCTCTAGCTACAGATAAGGTTGTGACGTGTATTGTATCTTTTCTCCTGCAAAACCAAACTAGGGTGATAGGTGTCGCGTAGTGCTCCTCCCCTCGTCTAAAAAATGAGTGCCATTTTTCCTTTTCTTTTTGTGTATATTATTAAAAAAAAAAAAAAAACAAAACAAAACAAAAAATTGTTAGTTATTTAGTTTTTTTGTTATGCTCTAATTATTAATCTTTTAATCCAATTACTCTCAACACACTTCAAAACTTAATCAAACAAAAAATAAAACACAAAAAAAACTTAGCATTTACTATATTTTTACATTTTTTGAAATCAATTTTTTTCAAATAAAATAATTAAAATTATGTCTTAAAAAAATTCTCGATGGTACATACTTTTTAAATAGATTATTTTATATTAATATTATGGATTATTTTGAATATATACATATATATATATAATTTAAAAATTAATCCTCTCATCAATATTTAATAAGGATAAAAAATTTATTTTTTATTTTATAATTTTATGCAACTCTTTTTACATTAATTGTTGCTTCATTTTTCAATACAGTCTTATAAAAAAAATAAATTTACATAATTTTTTTAGCTTTTTGATTAATTGAAATTAGCATTTTATATTATTATTTAAGAAATCATACATAAAGAAAAATATCATTTTTTTACAATATATATATATATTTAAAGAAAAAATTAATTAAGTGTAAAATTTCGATTAAAAAAAAACTCATAAAGTTAGGTGATTTTTTTTTTTTTTTTGTAATTTTGATATATTTTAGTGGATCTATAGCATGGTAAGATCCATCGAACTATAACATTGTTTTCAAATGATTTCACAAATTTTGTACAATCCGTAATATAGTTCGAATAACTAGTTAATTTCTATCTAAAACAAAATAAAAATAACATTAGAAAATAACTTAATTTCAAAACTAATGACATGGCATGCTATTGATTACATTTTTTTAAATCTATTTACAAAATTAAATGAGACTATATATATATATATATATATATATATTTCAAACAGAGAGAATAGTGTTTTTTTTTTTTTTAAGATATGTATCGAAAACGTGAAGGATGCTGATTTTATCAAATAATCCATAATTCAATGAATGTTTAAAGATATCTTTAAACATGAATCGTTCAAGATCTTTTTTTTTTTTTTTTTAATGTTTAAAAATCATGTATCGAATTATCTTATTTATTATTTTACAAATGACTTATATCATATCATGTATTTCAAAAAAAATACATCAATTATACAACTTATATCAAGTATCACTTAATACTTGATGAAGAATAGTACATGCCCGTAGTCTTAAGGGACACTAGCTAAGTTTATATATATATCATGCTCAAGGGTCTTGGCCGTTACATGTTTTTCATAAATTTTATAGTTAAAATATATGATTCGTTATTTTTTATGTATTGATTTTTAAATAAAACCTTGCTATAATCTAACTAGAATATTTAATCCATTTTTTTTAAAAAAACCCCTTTTTTCATAATATTGTATCAAAAAATAAAACAATAATTAATATAAAAACTTGTATAAAAATTAACAAATGAGTATTTTTTTTCATTCTTATTTAACTATGATGAGAATGATGAGAAGACTATTTTTTTTAACAAAAAAAAAATGTATATTGAATTTGTATATATTTAATCACAAAATAATCAATAATATTGGTATAAAAAAATGTATTTGATCATTAGATAGTTCTCCTAAAATATTATTTAAATTATTTTATTTCAAAAAAATAATTTTAAAATATTAAAAAAATGATAACAAATGGTTGATATTATGTGTGTAGATGCATAGTTAATTTTTAATAAACCTAATTATCTCATTTTTTTTATATACATCTTGACCATACTTAGTGGATTTAGAGTATCCAGCATAAATTAAAAAAAATATTTTAAAAAAATAAATGGCAAAGAATATATTAAAATTAATATAATTAAATAAAAAACAACAAAATTAATTTTGATAAAGTTTAATTATAAAAGAAGAAGCAAATAAAAAATGTGAATTTTATTATTATTTTAATTGATTTTTTTAGAAGGCTTTAGACAAATTATCTAAAATATACTTTTAACTTTTAAACACTCTCATTAAAAAATCATAATAATTCATCATATGAATTATATCAATATATAAAAAATAATAAATAATTACATTCTAAAATTTAATTCAAAAGTCGATACATAGAAAAAAAATCATATTTATTAACAAATAAAATTATATAAATTTATAAAATTAATTTCATGAGAATTTTCATAAAAAATGACAAATAAAAAAAATCAATTTTGAACAATAAAAGTAATAAAATCCAATATATATGTTCATTAAAAAGAGATAAAATAATTATTTTTAAAAATTCATAGATAGAAAAAAATAAATCATATTCTATACAATTAATTTTGATAAATTTTATTTATATATAGAAGAAGCAAATAAAATAAGTGGATTTTATTTTTTTAATTGATTTTTTTAGAAGGTTTCAAACAAATTATCTAAAATATACTTTTAGCTTTTTAAGATTCTCATTTAAAAATCATAAGAATTCATCATATGAATTATATCAATATAAAAAAAATAATAATAATATTCTAAAATTTTATTGAAAAATTCATAAATAGAGAAAAATAAATCATATTTATTAACAAATAAAATTATATAAAAAATAAAAAATAATTTCCATGGGAATTTCTATAAAAAATGAAAAATAAAAAAAAATCAATTTTAAACAGTAAGAGTAATATAATTTGAAATATAAGTTCATAAAAAATAATTATATTCTAAAATTTTATTGAAAAATTCATATATAGAGAAAATAAATCATATTTATTAACAAATAAAATTATGTAAAAATATTAAAAATATATTTTTATATAAATTTCTATAAGAAGCAAAAAATAAAAAAAAATCAATTTTAAACAATAAGAGTAATATATATATATATATATATATATATATATATATATATATATATATATCCATTTTAAATTCTAAAAAGATATTATATACGTTTCATCACAGTTAGCCTATGTGAAAAAACCAAAAAAAAAAAAAATTAATTTTTTTTATAACTTTTGCATCAAATTAAAAAAAACAAATCAATTTTAAACAATAAGAGTAATATAATTTGAAATATAAGTTCATAAAAAATAATTATATTCTAAAATTTTATTGAAAAATTCATATATAGAGAAAAATAAATCATATTTATTGACAAATAAAATTATGTAAAAAAATTTAAAAATATTTTTTTATAAATTTCCTTAAGAAAAAAAATAAAAATAATCAATTTTAAACAATAAGAGTGTATATATATATATATATATATATATATATATATGTCCATTTTAAATTCTAAAAATATATTATATACGTTTCATCATAGTCAGCTTATGTGAAAAAACAAAAAAAAAATTATTATTATTTTTTATAATTTTTGCACTACATTCAATAAAATAATTTTATAAAAGTTTGGTAAAAAAAAGCAAAAAAAAAAAAAAAACACACACACACACACACACACACACATATATGAAAACGAAAAAATTCAATTTTTTTAACATTCTAATCTACCTCTTTCAACTATTTTATGGTCTAAGATCATCGTAAACACACTATTCTCATCAAAATAAACAATATGAATGGAAGATCGACCATAAAAGAGATTGGAATTAGAGTCGATCATGGCTTTTTCTCTCATATCTCTCGCATTTAGAGACTAAATTATGATATAAATAAACTTGAAGACTAAAATAAAATTTTTGAAAATACCATGGGCTAAAATGAAATATTAAAAAAACCTAGATATAAGTACCTCAAAGCAACCTAAAGATCACAAAAATACCAATGCATAATGCACATAATTCTAAGTGAACAATAAATAAACAATATTTTGTGAGTGTGTAAATCTTTTTGTTTTTTTTTTTTTAATTTTTTTATTAAGTGATTATTTAAAATGTAATTTTTGTGATTGATTGAAGCTTGAAAATAAAAAATTTATAGCAATAAATCTTTATTGTGTTTGGATTATATTTGAGAATTCACAAAAAAAACAAAATCACTATTTTACCCCTAAATGTTACAACATCTAATTTCGTGATATGAACTTCTTCTTCTTTTTTTTCTTTTTTTTTTTTTATAAATAGTTATACCGATAGTACCATATGTTAATTAAAAAAAAACATATATTAATTATAAATACCAAGCAAAACAATTTATTACTTACAAGTCACATAATATATAAACTATATTAATGATATGGATAAAATATACCACCACTCTCTCTACTATTGATCAAAGTATAAAAAAAAATCCATGAATAAATAATTCTTTGTAAATAGTAATTGGGCACAATTATAGGTGAAAATTAGTTTTTTTTAGCTAAGTGACCTTGGATTTCCATCCAATTTTTTAAGGTAAAATGTGCTACGCCTCTTGTTATTGGTCAATATGCAAATAGTCTTTAAATAAATTATTCAATATAAACTGGATCATTCTATTAAATGAGTTAGGGCGTAACATACTAAGCACTTGATTTTTACTTAACCCAAATTGAACAGAAATCCAATCCTATTCAATATAAGGATTTAATTTTACTTAAAAACTATTTGTTCTGAATAATTTGTTTAAAGATCATACCTACTTTAATCAATTAATAAGGCAAAACTTTTACTCCAAACATATTAATACCAAGTCTAAAGCATTTTTATTATTATTAAAAAAAAAGAAAGAAACAAGGATACAATTAGTTCATTTAATATTAAAAATAAAGGTAGTTTAGTTAAAGAATTAAAATAACATACATCAATCATAAGACAATCTTGCATTACCAACATGATGGAGCCAGAGAAAGGTAAGAAAAGGGAAAAAATAAACAAATGAAAGGAAAGAAACAAAGAGCTAAAGAGGTAAAACGACACAACAGCAGATAACGTGAAAGAAAATAAGGCAAAAACATAAGGGTAGAAAAAAAAAAGCAACTTTAGTGGGCAAATTCCTGGCCTATGAAAAAAAGACGAAAGTGCAAAATAGAAGAAAGAAAAAAAAATGGTTTAATACAAAAAGAAAGAAAGAAAAATACGCAGAGCAGGGCACGCCACATGAAAGGAAGAAAGAACGATTGAGATAACTCCAGAACAAAAACACAATAAGTATAAGTCACAATCCATAGTTTCTTAAGTCAAAATGAACAGTACATGGATAGAAAACTCCCTTTCTGTTTTAGTATTTTTAATATCCTTTTCTTTGGGCTAATGGATGCATGTGATCCTGCATTATGGTTAAATTTTTTATGCCATATAATATATATTTTATACAAATATAGCTACTTTGCTGGTTTTACCATAATACAATGTATATATTTCTAGGGCTTGTTAATAAATTATATGCAGAAAAATCATGATATAGTTT
Source organism: Dovyalis caffra (assembly GCA_963924115.1). Taxonomy (NCBI): domain Eukaryota; kingdom Viridiplantae; phylum Streptophyta; class Magnoliopsida; order Malpighiales; family Salicaceae; genus Dovyalis; species Dovyalis caffra. The sequence continues at coordinate 2,323,664 of CAWUPB010000858.1, read as the reverse complement.
ACACAATTATTTTAGCATATCAATGTAAAGTTTTTTATGATAATTAAGCATGCTATGTTGAGACTGTGATGTCAATTGACTTAGAAGTAGCCACAACATCTTAAGTTATTTTGATGATCACATTAGAGTTTATTAAATCAATATATTCATAAAATACATAGCTTAATTTGTAATTATTTTATAAAAGTAATGACTTAGAAGGTTTATTTTTATGATTTAATTAGAATAAAATAACAAATTGATATTAAGAATGAATTTTATTCTAGACCTTTAGGTGTGAATAAAATTTATTCTTGGTATTTTATTTATTAGTCTTATTATTAATGAATTAGTAAATTTTATGCATGAAGTAATCTCTATCCATAGAAAGGTTAGAATTTACTACTAAATTGAACTTGGTAAATTTGGATAAAGTATATTTTTCATAGTATTAAAATAGTTTCTTAGTTATTGCAACTTTTTTTTTTACTATGTTTATTAATACATATAGTATTTTAATGTTATATGATGATAATGTTGTTTATTGAAAGGGAAACCTCTCTTTGTTTTGGAGTGTGTGGATTTGAATTTGGCTTTACATGTGGATGAATTGCCTTTCCCCAAAAAATCAAGTATTGCTAAGAAAAAGATTAATTATAAGCGGTGAGTGTGAACTTATCACTTAAATTTAATGTTCATAAGGTCTTGCATAAATAAGAGATAGGGATTTCATCCCTCAATGCTCTACAAAAAAAAAAAAAAAAAGAAGATTTTATGAAAGCCATAAAAGAATAATTTGTTCATTATGACAAAGCATTAGCCAACACTTAATGAATAGGTTTTTGAATAAGTCATTTGACTATTTTAAGAGTGTACGCGAGCACATTAGGAAAATGAGAAATGTTGTTTTTCAATTAAAGTCTTTAGATGTGGAAATTTTCAAGATATTATTGATTCTTTTTATTTTGAACTCTCTTTCTATAGAATACAATTCATTTAAAATTTTCTATAACACATATAAGGAAAAATAGACAATTAATAAATTATCGATATTTTGTGTTCAAGATGAAGGGAGATTAACTAGCATCATAATAAAGAGGATTTTGGTTAAGTTTTTTTTTTTTTTTTTTTTTTTTTTTTTTTTTTTAGAGTGCGCTTGAGCATATTATGGAAATGAAGAACACTCGCATGTTGCTCAATTAAAGTCTTTAAAGGTGCACATTTTTTTGTCATTACTTGGTTCATTTCATTTTGAACTTTCTTCTCATGGAATATGTTATGTTTAAGATTTCTTATAAAATAAATAAAGAAAAATAGTCGACTAATGAATTATTGATTTGGTGTGTTCAAGAAAAAGAGAGATTGAAACTTGAGAAACATTAAAGTAGTCATTTGGTTTCTCAAGTTAAGGAAAATGCCAAAAAGGGTAAAACTATCCTCAAAATGAACATGAAAATATGCAAACAAAACAATATGATAATAATAATAAATTTTTCTTTTAAAAATATTAGAGATATATTAAAAATATATTGCCATAAGTATAAAAAATATTTTTCAAAGAAAGGTAAACTCATCTCTTTAGTATGTCATGAATACTTTTTTTTTTTTTTTATTCGAGCTCTTTGTAATATATTATTTGTCTCTACTTGATATTTAAAAGACTTCAAAAAAAGAAAAGAAAAAATATTATGAAAATTTTATTTGTTTATTTTATTTTTTATTATTTATTGGGGATGTGAGTTAAACGATATTTTGGAGTTGCCACTCGGTATTAGAAAAACTAAAAAACCTAAAAATGACACTCGATTCGGAGATTCTAGGATAAGAAGTTAGTTATGCTTTTGGAAAGATATCAAAATCCAAAGGCATCCTTTTCGAGAAAATGTATCATGTCTAGTTTAATCCTAAAAATTTATCTTCTAAAAATTTATATTTTTGCCAATTTATTCCTAAGTCAAATTCTAAGTTTATTACCTAAGCTAAATTAATTTTTTTTTTTTTTTGTGACGAGCATATTGAACCGATCATCGGATCCTGTCATTGAGAATTTTGTCAATTCAATATTAGATCTAGCTTAAGTCTCGATATAATCGATATGTGGAAGAACAACCTAATTACTAAGGTGATGGATTTGAATTAATATTAGTCCCTATTAGATAGGAGACTTGTTAATTTTTATCTAACATTTCTCTATTTTTCTTCTTCTTTTTGTTTCTTTTTTTTTTTTATATCATTTTTCTTTCCATTTTCTTTTTATATATATATATATATATATATTTTAAGGCCGATGGAGAATCGTCATCAATCCTTAAAAATTAGGAGATTAGTCGATTCGTCCACCTATTAATTAAATAATTTAACTATCGGTTATTCAAGCAATATTCAATATTAAAATAAATTTAAAATTAAATTAACAAAGCCTACACATATGTATAGTAGTATAAAATCTATAACCACTATTTTAGATTCAATTAATACTAAATAGTAAGCTAAACTAAATCTAAATACCAAGAGAAATTAATGACTAAACATTAAACTAAATAATTGAAATAAATAATTAAAAAGAATTAAAAAAAAAAATCTAGACTAGAAGTTAGAGTATAGAGCATGCATAAAATTTTCATATTTAATTGACCAAAGTGAAGGATCATGTATCTTATAGAGGTGCGAAATAAAATTTTTTTTTCCCTCCATCTAAGGCTCCCAAGATCAAACCGATGAATTAAGTAATTATACATACATGAATTGAAACGTGAGTAAAAGATTACTTCTTATAGCGTAAATATTAACCTTTACGGAAAAGAAGCCGCTCAAGTATTCGGTCTTTATTGATAATCCACACAGTTTAAGCACCCACACAAGAAGTACTTAGAAGTAGTAAAGTACTAGCTTTACCTTTTTTGTTTTTTACTTGTTTAGTATTTTCTCTTTAAAAATCTATTAAGGAATATTTTGCGACAACCCTAATTGAGAAGAAGAGAGGTAGTGTGTATTTTTGGAGGGAGAAAATTATTTTCTCTTTTTTTTTTTTCTTTTTGCCATGTATGCCCTACTCTTCTCTCCTCTTTGCCACACCTCCCCTTCGTTTATAAGGGGAGTATCTTCCTTATCCTTCAAAGACAAGGTAGTTATGGCATTAAGTCCCAAAAAAGATTCTTGGTTGTTGCTTCCTAATCTCTTAAGGATTAGGTATTGTAATGCATGTGAGCTTTTTGATCTTATCCTTTTAAACCTTGATCCTTATCCAATAAGATTCATGTTTATCCTTCCACTAAAATATCTTATAGGTTTTTTAATTAAACCTATTGGCCCAAACTCTTTTAACCCAATTAATTACTAATTAATTTGAACTATCTAAATAAATTAGGTTAGATTAGGAACCAATTTTCCAAATTACCCGTAAACCTAAATTAAGAAACTAATTTCTTTTTCGGGTAACTTACTTTTAAATTTGGAACTGAATTTTAAATTAGGAAATTGATTTCTAAAATAGGAAACTTTCCATTTTAGGAAGCTTTTTCCAAAATAGAAAACTTTCAAAATTGAAAATCTTTTCCAAAATCTTTGCTTCTCTTTTATTATGTGAATGCTTAAACTTATGCATGTGACTCAATAGACTTCTAGATATATTAGCAATGTATCAAGAATAAAAGAAACCTATTTTATCTCTTGATACATAAATCAAGATTGACATTTAGCAAAGCATCATGACTACTAAGTTCTCTAGGAGGATTAATTAATCCGCAATTACTTTTCACAAGCATGGTTAGTATACAATTCAATCCTCATGTTAATTTTATCATAGTATGATCTTGAACTTTGTTATGAATATGTTTGATTATGATTACACTAGTTTTCTTTTATTCTCAAATATCTTAGCTTTTAGAGTAAATAACTATGCTCTATTGGTGTACTTCTATTGTTGTTACAATTTCTTGAGCAAACATTTATCGAAGTACAATATGATAACTCCTTTCGCATACAATGAATGAAAGTCCTATCTTAACCATCCATCTATCTCCATTAGATTTCTAGTTCACCCAATAAATCATCCACGTGCAACCCTTTACTCGGATCCATAAAAATGAGTGTCAAAGTACATAAATTCTCTAATGATTGACATGTCACCAATCAATGATTGACACGTCACTTTTACTCATCGAAATTTTTTACTTTACAATATCACGTGTTAATCACTTATTGATGATATTTTAATAGAGGGTTTGACCATTTACTTCTAACTCGATTCTTCAATTGTCTAACTATAGATTATAGACTCGCAATTTCTTATTCATGAATATATATATATATATATATATATATATATATATATATATTAAATGTCTAAAATAAAATTAAATATATAAAATTGAAATATTTTTCAATATTTAGTAGTCGATTGTCGATATATATGTGTGATAAGAGCTCTTAGAAATATTAATGGTTGAAAAAGTTATACTAATTTATTTAAAATTAGAAATCTAAATAGTATTTTTGGTACTATGTTGCTGCAAGAAATTCAACAACCTTCTTTAAAAAGTTAAAAAAAAAAAAAACAAAAACAAGAGAAAAAGACTTTGTATAATGATTGATTGGTTATTAACTTATTGTAACCTTTTCATTTGTAGACATTATATATATATATATATATATTAATGTTGTACAGTTTCTTTATTAGCTACCAAACTTTATTTTATCAACAAATGACAACTTCGACACAATTCATTATACTTTTTTTTTTTTTTTTTATCAAACAAGGATGATACCTTGATAATTTATTAATAATTAAGTGAAAAAATACAAGAGGAGGACAATCCTGGCTCACAAACAAGAGCACAAAGAAGTCTAACCCCTGAAAGATTTGTAGGATTTTCCTACAAATCACAAGAAACTTGATACATTGTAATCTAATTAGTTTGCCTTCAAATAAATAAATTTCAACGAAATGCTTATACCAGCTAATTACTTTAATGTAGCCTGCAAATAAATAAAGTTCCTAAAAAATTATCAAGCCGAAAGGTAAATAGTCCTGATTTATCCTCTTGGAGCAATTGCCTATAACTTATGGGGAGAGCATCCTTATTGTAAATGGTTTTTTGAGATTGGTGGTGGAATGCCCAACTTGCTATCCAATCTACCACCTTGTTGCCTTCTCTGACCACATGCTACAACCTTGTATCTGAAGCCAAATTACTCAAACATTATCTGTACATGTATGTTTGCTGTCATGGATAAGAAATCGAACCTGAAAGTCCCTCAAGTGTGAGAGCTGAATCTGATTTGATGATGTTTATAGTTAGATTTCCCTGCTTGCATATTGAAATTCCCTCCATTATTGCTGGGAGCTCTCCTATATTATTGGATCCCAAACCATAAAAACTTGAAAAAGCAATTACTGTTACCTTGCTCATCCCTTAGTATGCCTCTTCCACTATACATATTGTTTCTTGACGAACCATCAGTATTCAACTTGAAACGACCGATTGGAGGAAGATTCCATCTGACCCATTTGCCCCTCATCATGTTACTTAACTAAACCTTAATACCTAATGCTTGTAAACACACTCTATCATGGAAGGCTAGAGATTTCCTCGAAGTAAAGAGCTTGTTAATGTCGGCTAGCCACTGAAGAACTTTGTGTTTGATAGCCAAGGCGTTCATTTCCTCCTCCTCAAAGTAGGCTTTATTTCTTGCTAACCATAACTCCCAAATTATACAATTAAAAGCAATAGCACGAGAGAGAGATTTTTGTGATTGTGGGGTACCTTTGGGAAGCCATTTAGTCATAAGCTACTGAAGGGATGTGGTTCCAATTAGTATGTCTAGCATATCTCAAAAATAATTCTAGGTTCGTTTGGCTACTTCGCTGAAAAGGAAGAGATGCTCCATGGTCTCCTCATACGGCTTGTTACAGCATTTACACTGAGAAGCTAATAATATCCCACAAGCTTTAATATTAGCTTCCACTACTATGACATTATTCAAAAATCTCCAAATCATGACACTAATTTTGCATAGAATCCACTTATTCCATAAGCTTTTCCACCATTCAAACTTTTTTCCATGAACTCTGCTGACCTCATAATAGTCTCTGCTGCTTAACTTTCCTGACTTAGGATCCATATAACATAATTTGTCATCCATGGAACTATCCAGAAGCAATCTATCTAATTTTTCCTTAACCCGATGCAGTAAAGCTGCATATATTTGTTCATTATTTTTTGCTTAGGCTAGAGTAGTTCCTTGAGCTGATGTGGGAGATGGGGGATCTGCCACCATCCACTGATCCTCTTAAAGTCTGATCTGTCCTTTACCTGCAACCCATATTGATCTGTCCTGCATATTTTGTATATGTTGTATAAGAGATCTTCATACCAATGACCCTTTGCTTTTGTCCATGTTGAAGAAGTCATCCAGAGAGCCATATTTTGCCTCAACAAAGGTGCTCCACATTGTAGAACTTGATAAGTAAGACCATGCCAACTTACTTTTCATAGCATGCATAACCTCTTTCAAATCTCTCACCCCCAATCCACTTTCTTGTATAGGTAAGGACACTTTGCACCAGCTTACCCAATGATGTCGACTCTCACCCCCGCTATTCCAAAAAAAGTTTAAAATATAGCTTTATAGCCTAGCTAATGTGATTTTGAGAATTGAGAGAATTTTGAGAAATGGGAATTAAGGAGAGAACGCTTTGTATAAGTGTTAACTTACCCCCTAATGACAAGAGTTTCCCTTTCCACCCGGTCAATCTCGCTTTCATATTTCATTCCAAGAAAGCAAAGTAGTGTATGCGATGTCTCCCTTTAAACAATAGCATACCTAAATATTTGATGACATCCACAATAACAGTAAAGCTAGTCCATGTTGAGAGCAAGCCTTTCCTGCTTGGTGAGATTTTATTACTGCATAATAGCAAGCTTTTCCTGAAGTTAATCAACTATCCACTAGCATTAGCATACTCTGTAATAGGATCATCATGTTATCTAATGTTTTGTTGCTCCTATTGAAAAAACCTAACATGTCATCTGCAAACAATAAATGTGAGATAATAGGCATATTACGACCAGTATAATAAGGAGAGATCAAACTTTTGTTTGTCCATGTGTTTAGTTGGCGATTAAAAGCATCTTGAGCAAGAATGAAAAGAGCAGGATAAAATGGATCTCCTTGTCTCACCCTTCTATGGGATTTGAAGAAACCAAAAAAATTTAAGAGTTTAGGCACATTGAATACCAACAATTACTCAAAACAGCGATATATTAAGTTGCACCAGGACTCTGAAAACCCAAATTTCCTCATGACTCTAAGTAAGAAACTATATTCCAATCTGTTGTAGGCCTCAGTCATGTCCACTTTAATAATGACATTACCCCTATGTACTTTACGATCAATGTCATTAAATAATTCATGTGCTAAGGCAACATTCTCATGTATGGCTTTGCCTTTCACGAAACCAGATTACTCTTTAGAGATTAAAAGAGGAAGAACTCTACTCAGCCTATTGTATCACTTGAGATAAAATCTTATAAGTGAAATTGCATAAACCAATAGGCCTCAATTCTGAAAAATTTAAAGGGTTGGAGCATTTCAAGATTAATATTAGATTAGTAGCTGTAACCCTCTTTAGAATCTCCCCTCCTCAAAAGACATCCTAAACTGCTAAAACCACATCCTTACTGATAATTTCCCAGCAGGTTTTGAAAAGGGAACCCATAAAACCATCTGGTCTTGGAGCACTTTGATCATCTAATTCAAACACAGCAGCCTTGATTTCTTCTGTAGTTGTAATAGACATGAGGTCATTATTTTGATCTTTCATAACCAATTTAGGAACCTCAGCTAAAAAACCATCCTCCAATGCAACTCTTTCACTCGAAAAGTTTTCCTAGAAGTACATCACTGCCTCACTTCCCAGTTTATTAGTATCCGTACATAGAACACCGTCATTTAATGTGAGGGCTAGTGTAGCCTTTATCGCCCTATTTCAGATACTAGCATGAAAGAAGGCTGAATTCCTATCTCCTATAGCCAAGCATTTGACCCTTGATTTTTCCTGAAGCAATAATTCCTCCTGATCAATCAGAGATGTCAATCTGTCCTTATTTTCTTTCAACTGCTCATAATTTCTTTCACTCCAACATCCCAGCAGTGCTACTTCAGAGCGCATAACCTCATCTCTGACACTATCCAACTTTCTATTTATGTCCCTAAAAATATTCCAGTTCCAAGCCTTAAGCTCACCCTGTAACTTTTTCAGCTTCAAGTGTAAGTTCAAAAAAGGAACCTGACTCATCTGACTATTCCAGTTCAGTTGAACAAATGGCAAGAAGTTTCCATGAATCGGCCACATTCTCTTGTAGCTAAATCTAGCTGGCTTTGGGTCCAATTGCTTAATAGACATTAACATAGGACAGTGATCAGAGTACAACCTCTACAAGTGAGAGCAGGTAAGCCATGGACAAAGAGATAAAAACTTATGATTGACTAGAACCTTGTCCAACCTCTTCCATATTCAAGCTCTACCCCTTTGATTATTGCACCATGTAAATTTACTTCCTATATAACCAATCTTGCTCCCCAAAAGCTGAATGCCACTGTTAAGCTCAAATATTGATTTGAGATCAGGTTGAAGACCCTCGATTTTTTCTGAAACATCCGCTATCGCATTAAAATCTCCTCCTATTATCCAAGGCTAAGATATATTTAGAGCATGCAAATTATTCCACAAAGTTCTCCTTTCAACCCCATTACAACTTGCATATACTGCTGTAATTACTGTAGTAGAGTTATTGCAGGAGTCTTGCATTAGAATAGTAATTGACTGTAAGCAAATATATCGTACTCCTACTAATAGATCATCTTTCCACAAAATCCATATATACGAATTCAATGGCTTCCCATGGAGGAAACCAGAAAAATTTAAATAACGAGCCAATTTTGGTAGTTTGTCACATCCCTGTTTCGGCTTTAGCAAAATAAGAAGAGATACCTGATTTTTGTGAATAAGTCTACGAAGGTATCTCTTTGTTTCAAGGGCTCCGACACCCCTAATATTCCATATTATGCTATTCACATGGAAGGGAGAAAAATGGCTCTCTATTGTGATCCCCCCTGATCTAGTCACCCTTTTGCCTTTACTCTGAACCAAGGATCTCAGAATCTTTTTTTCTGCTTATTCGATAATTTACAGCCTTGAGCTTCCAGGCCATTTATTTTCTGATAATATTCAACCTCAACCCAACTTTGCTTATCCCTGTCTGGCTCTGAAATTGCATGGGGCGATAGCTCAGGATCCAAACTCTCCTTGATATTCCCATCATCCATACTGTTTTGATTGACGCCATGGAGAATAAGCATCCATACTGCTTATTCGATAATTTACAGCCTTGAGCTTTCAGGCCTTTTATTTTTTGATAATATTCAACCTCAACCCAACTTTGCTTATCCCTGCCTGGCTCTGAAATTGCATGGGGCGATAGCTCAGGATCCAAACTCTACCTGATATTCCCATCATCCATACTGTTTTGATTGACGTCATGGAGATTATCATAAGGATTGTTCATCACCAATTCCTCCACCACTGCCATAATCTGTGACTCACCTGTACCTCTCGGAGTTGAGCTTCCCTCCATAACTGTATATTCGTTCACTAGTAGATTCTGACTCATTCCATATACAACTCTTGGAACTCTAGTTTCTATAGTATCTGTTACTGTTTCCATGAGTTGGAGCGAAAACTGAGGAAGCTGAAGTTGCGTTGTTCTGACAGCAGGACTGGAATTTACTCCACTTTCTCCTTTTTCAAAAATCTCCGTTTGCTGACCATTAGTAAAATTCAAGCCTATCTGTTCAGTGCTCCCAGAGTTCACCGTATTGACGCCCATCATTTTCCTTTAAAATGATTCTTTCATTTACAGCTGCCCCATTCTGGTTCTGATCCGATAGAGTTCCATTCCCCATATCAGGATGATGCATGTCATTGTTAGCATTTGGCTGGCCCTGTTGGCTTGAAGAGGTGGGCGTAACTCTTCCATAATATCTCTGATTCTGGTTAGCTTGAGTCACTAATTGATTCTCTGTTATTTTTCCTTTCCCTTTTAACTTGTAGTTTGAAACTTCTGTCCTGAAGCTCACCATTGGTTTAGATAAGTTGTTTTGCATATTAGAGGATTTGTTTCTAACAATTTGCCATGCAAACTCCTTATGTAAATTCTGGACCTGAGGGGGCTTAGGAGCTAGAGGCCTCTACTGTATTGTTCCTTGCCCAGCAGAAGGAGGTTTGTACTGTTGCTGTTCTCCTGCTTGGTTTCCATGCCTTTTTCGACAGCTGCCCTTGACATGACCCTGAATGTGGCAAAACTCACAATAGGTAATATTGGAATCTGCTTGTATGGCTTGCCAAAATCCTTTAGATTTATTTGAACCTACTAAAATCCAAACTCTTGATGGTATTGGTTTTGTGAGGTCAACTTTTGTAAATACCTTTGCATGCATGGGATGAGATCCATTCCTTGTGCGATTGTCTAGGAAAAGAAAATCACCAACTGGCCTAACAATTTCCTTTAGGAAAGCCGATGGAAAGAAAGGTAGGGGAAGTCCCGGGAGCTTGAGCCATATAGCAGCCCTAGTGGATTCATGTTTTGGGGAAAAACTATCTATCCACCGAAATGGTCTGAACATAGCATTGTCTATGTGGTGCTGTTCTTGGGACCATGCTCTGGTTAGATCTTCCTTGTTAAATAGGCTGATTAAAACATGACGGGGGTCCAATAATCCTATCACAGGTGCTTCCCTTAAACCCCAATGCTGATGAATATGTTTTCGTATAGTGTTGATTGGTGGCCTGTATTTTGAGAACTTTGCAACCAAAGAGAACTCAAATATTTTTGAAGATAACTGTATATTAGATTCAGAAAAGGCAATTGCTGGTTCAACTTCATGCGTAGATAGGGGTTCTGGTGTGATTTTTAGTGAAGGGAACTCATGTTTGGCTTCTGTTTGAGAGATGGCGGCTGCGACAAAAGTAGGTTTAGGGGTCCTGATTTACGACAAAAAGGGTTTAGTTGTTTCAGTTATTTCAGTTTGGGGGTTTTCTGGTGCGACTGGATTGGGTTGGGGTGCATGATCTGGGACGTTATTCGGCGCTGAGTTTGGAGAAAGTGGAAGGCAGTCTGGTATTTTGAGTCTGGGGAATTGTGGCTAAGATTGGGTAATGGATTGTATGCGTGACGCAGTTAGGATTTGATGATGGGAGAACCGAGAAGTAGCCTACTGTCTCCCCCATGGGGGCAACGTGCAAGCCAAGGTTTCTACTAGAAAGGCTGTGTTTCCATGGCTGCCACAGAGAAGGTAGGATTTTCACTCAGTTTTTTTAATTCAGTACACTTCATTTGGTAACTTCTTACAGAGAAGATAATACAACTAATGTTAGAGGACTTTAATTAAAACCTAGAGGTAAGTTAAGTTAAATTAAGAAAGATTTTATACATATATATAGAGAGAGTAATTTGGACATTAAATTTCTCATTTTAGTAATTGGTAATAATTAAATTTAAATGGAAAACGTATTAAAATAAATTATATTTCATAATCTAATAATTTTAATATGGACAAGGTATTAAAATTGCTATTTTACCTTATTAAAATTGCTATTCTGAAAAAAAAAAGTTTACTTGTGATAATAATTAAGTTTATATGGAAACAGTATTCCGGTTTTAGTTAATTGGGTTAAAAAGTAATAATTGAATAATTTTAATATAAGAAAAGCTATTAAAGTTACTATTTTAATTAATTAATTTAATAGTAAATTTATATGCAAGTCGTTAAATTAATAAACTTTCGAGGATATTTTAATTAAATTAAATATTTCAATATTAAGTTAGTGTTTTTATATATAGCTATGAATTTATTGAAACTATAACAAAGTTTGTCACAACTCTAATCGAAAAAATTATATTAAATAAAAACATAATGCTAAATTTGTTATTCTTACCATTTATTTTTTGTTATTATATTTTAATTAATTATGTTGTATATCAAATATGTATAGTACTTAATATTTAAATTTTAAATATTTTAGATATATGAAATATAAATACAGCAACAAATATTAATAATGGTCGTGTACTTGCATATCTAATTTGCAAGACAGATCGCTTTTATAATATACCATGTACTACATATTTATTTTTTAAGATAAGTCATCTTTACAATATGATCATATACTATATTTTATTTTTCGGGATCAAACCACCTTATACAATAAAGCTATTGCATTTTTAGTTTTGTTTAGAACAATCACTCAGTATATTTAGATCATATTTGCTTATCAAGTTACTTTTTTTCATTTCTTTACAAACTCATTAAGTAAATACGTTGATATTTTTATGTGAGCATTATAAAAAAGAGGTAATTGTCATACCTAATTTTTGCTCATTTTAGTTCATGTTTATTTTGTTTTTAAAAAAATTAACCAAGATGAGGGAGTATTAGTAATTTTTTCAGAAAAGAAGTGACATGAGAATAACAAATTTGATAATGGATTTAATAAAAAAATAAATCAAAATACTAATTCGTTCATTAATCATTATGGTAAGTAAATGGTAACAAAGAATGAATGGAAGATAAAAATAACCTATAACCTCTCACTCTCACTCTCAAAACAAATATAATTAATTAACCCTCATCACTTTGAAGAAGCAAGTGAAACAACAAATTACTCAATGTTGGAAGAAGCCAAGAAGAGAAACAACAAGAGACAACCCAACAATGGCTCCCGAAACTGGCAAAGAGAACCCATCGCCAGCATCCATTCCTGGTGCTGGTGCAGAAGCCATTTCGCTGTCCTGGGCAGAAACAGCAGCAGCAAATGTAGCAATCACGAGCATGAGCACCCATGCCTCGGAGATTCTAACCTGAGCCATTGTCAAAAGCAGAGAGTATGTAATTGCTATGCTTCTTTGTAACTCTGGTTTGGTTTTAGACAGGAGCAAGAGTGTTTGTTGATTGCATTTTCGGGCTTGATAATTTCTCTAATTTATAGTCGGTTTTGTGCGGCGTGTAAAAGTGTAGTCTCTGACTCTGATTCTGCATGGTACATGCAACTACTAGAAAATTAGAATTTGGTTGGCAACGTTCACCCAATAACAGCTGTGTGACGTGTGGATTTGATAAGTGGTCTAAAGTTTTGGTCGGCGGGGCAGCCGGCTGGTTGTCTCACACGTTGCCGCATAAGGGCGGTCTTTTAGAAAATGTATGTCGACGTGCGCAGCAATGGGGGTCTGAGGCTAAATATTAAGGCCAAGTGGATCTTATCCAAGCCCAAGAAGCTTTCTTTCAGGCAATTAGGGGCTAGCAATTTTTGTTGGTAACTTGGTGTTGTCAGCATCATTTATTGGATAATTGTTTTAAAACAAAGTCCCTAAATTTTTATGTTTTTAGTGGGTTTTTTTCAAAATGTGATAATCAATTATTCTTAGCTCATTTATGAAGGTGAATTTTAATTTTTCCTACTCAATCACCCTACTAAATTTGATTACATCATTAAAAAAGATCGAAGATATCAATCTTTTTAGGCTATTATATCGGTATCGACTTATAATTACTCGTTATGCGGAGAGTCAATGTGTCATCGTTACAAAAATAGAGATTATTATGGTATCTTCTTCTTATAATGTGATTTTTCAAAAGACTTTCCCACATTTAGTTATGTCTTTTTCGAATTATTTATTTATTAAAATCCTCTATTTTTTTTCCTTTACTTTATTAAAGCTCCTTATTCTTTCATATATATATTTTTTTAATTTCAAATCTTCCTTTATAATGTCATCAATCAATGATCGACACGTAAGCTCTACTCTTCGAAATTTATTACTTTACAATATCATGTGTTTAATTACTTATTGGTGACATTTTAATAGATGGTTTAAAACAAAAAAGTGTTGAAGAATAAAAAGTTTCAATCCAACCATAAAAGAATAGAGAGTTTCTATAAAAAAGATTCAAAAAATACAAGATCTAAATATGAAAAAAAATGCATTTTTAAATTCAAATACTTTATAGAGAAAATTTAAAAATTCGGTACCATTAAACCAAATTTCGTTAATAATTAATAATTATATATCTAATTGAAAAATGTTGATGAAAGATATCATTATAAACTCTTATTACCTTACCACAAAATCTATTGGATATTCAAAGTAGAAAATAAGTTTGGACTATTTATCTCCTAAGAGAATACCGCAATTTCAATTCTCCTATAAATTTATCACCATAAAAAACCTTATAGCTATAAGAACTCGAAATAAAAATTGGAACTTCCCGACCTAAAGACACCGGGCTAAAGAGAAGCTAGTAAACCCCAAAGACCATTGTGAAGAAGAATTTTAGGCCCGGACCTCGGGCCTCAAATGTAAGAGAGATTTTGCTAAATTCTTTTTTTTTTTTAATTTTCTTTTTAGAATTTCCTAGGTTGTTATTAGTTTTTTTTTTTCCTTTTAATTCAAACTTCTTGCCTTTTTTATTTTGAAAATAAAAAATAAAAAAGAAACTTGACATATGGTTAAATAACTAAAAAAACAAAGTTTTGACTATTTATTCCCTATCATTATAAACTCTTATTACCTTACCACAAAATCTATTGATATTCAAAGTAGGAAATAATTTTTGACTATTTAACTCTTAAGAGAATACCGCAATTTTAATTCTCCTATAAATTTATCACCATAAAAAACCTTATAGCTATAAGAACTCGAAATAAAAATTGGAACTCTCCAGCCCAAAGACACCGGGCTAAAGAGAAGCCGATAAACCCCAAAGACCATTGTGAATAAGAATTTTGGGCCTAGCCCTCGGGCCTCAAATGTAAAAGAAATTTTGCTAACTTTTTTTTTTTTTTTGAGAATTTCCTAGGTTGTTATTAGCTTTTTTTCTCTTTTAATTCAAACTTCATGCCTTTTTTATTTTGAAAATAAAAAATAAAAAGAAACTTGACATATGGTTAAATAACTAAAAAAAAAGTTTTGACTATTTATCTCCTATAATTATAAACTCTTATTACCTTACCATAAAATCTATTGGATATTCAAAGTAGGAAATAAGTTTTGACTATTTATCTCCTAAGAGAATACCGCAATTTCAATTCTCCGATAAATTTATCACCATAAAAAACCTTGTAGCTATAAGAACTGAAATAAAAATTGGAACTCTCCAGCCCAAAGACACTAGGCTAAAGAGAAGTCGATAAACCCCAAAGACCATTGTTAAGAAGAATTTTGGGCCTAGCCTTCGAGCCTCAAATGTAAGAGAAATTTTTTTTTATTTTTTTTATTTTAAGAATTTCCTAGGTTGTTATTAGCCTTTTTTTTTTTTTCCTTTTAATTCAAACTTCATGCCTTTTTTTATTTTGAAAATAAAAAATAAAAAAGAAACTTGACATATGGTTAAATAACCGAAAGATTTTATAGAAAAAAAATATGGGTTAAATTTTATAGTAAATGTGTTGTAAATGCACGGAAAGTTTTTGCTAAATGATATAAAATTATTTGAATAAGATTGTAAATGGAGTACAAAGAGTGCTTTTGATTTGTTAATTCCAAAATTAAATTCTTATAATTGAAAATTTTATCTCTTTTTATTGTGTGATGCTAAATATGAATTATTTTTAAACTCAAAGAGTTAGATCTTTATAATCGACTATATTCTAGGCATAAATCATTAATGATCTAACCTATGAAGTAATGGATTTAATTTAGATTTATACAAAAACTAATCTGAAAATACTTTATTATCTATAAATATCAACCAAAAAAATTATTTATTGGTTGAGATCAAACTCGTGAAATAATTTATATTGAATAATTTAGATTGAGTTTTTCATTAATTTCCATTAACTTTATGCGGACATAAGCCTTAACTATACATGTGGCACCAACATATAGGCTCCACTATCTTTTTATTTTGTCTATAAACTTGTTAATTTTTTTTTTAGTGTATAAATTTTGATATTTGTTATTTAAGTGTGCTAACTTGTAATTTTTTTTTATTTGAATGGTTTCATTAACTTTAGATTGATGTGTCTATTAACCGTATACATGAAACTCGTCATGTGAGCCTATTGTCAAGACACATGGTAATTAAGAAAATAAAAAATAAAAAATTAACGATCTATTCTTATCCTTTGATAGCAACAAGAAAGAAAAATAATTTACATATCAACAATTAGATATTTATAGCATGTATATAAATTATTTAAAAAAAAAAGACAAACAAATTCTTAGACATAACTAGATACAAAAATTTATAGCATGTATATAAATTATATATTTTTTTAAAAAAAAGACAAACAAAGTACTTAAACATAACCGGATACAGGAAAGTAATTGAAAATTAAAAACAACATAGTTGTTTTCATTTATTGAGATAATGATCCGTTCTCATTTTTGAAGTGAACTATTTTCACTAAGGCGAAATTTGGTGTCACGTGTGTAGTTGATAGACTCATCAATTTAAAGTTAGTGGAACCACTCAAACAGAAAAAATTACAAATTGATGTATTCAAATAACAAAGATCAAAATTACACACTTAAATAGAAAAAATTCAAAAATTTATGTAAAAACAATTGACAATGGAACCCATAGGTTGATGTCACATGTGCGAGTTAACGAACATGTCAACTCGTGATGACTTTAAGTCAAAGGACTAGTTGTATCCATCTCATACAAGATTCTCATAGACTAAACCAAATAGGCTCTCATGGCGAGTCAAGTTGAGTGATATGTTCTCTAACATTAATCACCTAAGTGGTTGCTTTGGCATCATTATGTCAATAGGTGTGAGATCTCCTACTCGCTATCTTATAGTATGAATATAGCACTCACAAGTCTAACCATATATATGTTAGTGTAGACTGCTTTAAATCTAACCTTATTTGGATAGGTTTGACTTATTGTAATATTACATTATTTATTTTACTAATAAAAGAAATATTTCTATTAATTCTTATTGTTTGTATTTATTTGTTAGAATTAAATAGAACTCCATATGATATATAGTGCTTTAATGTTGATTGAAAGATGTGAGATAAATATTAATGTACTTAAATGATATCATTAAATTCTTAAATCGTATCATTATCAAGAGTGGATATTGACTATATGCGGTTAGACTTGTGAGTACTATGCTCATGCTATAAGATAACAATAGGAAATCTCACCTCTATTGACATGGTAATGCCAAAGCAAGCACTTAGGTGATTTATGTTAGAGAACATATTACTAGGCTTTACTTGCCATGAGAACCCATTTAGTTTAGTCTATGAAAATCTCATACGAGATGGATACAACTAGTCTTTTGACTTGAAGTAATCACGATTATCTTATTAGAGGATTTATGTACTTTGACACTTGTTTTGATAGACCTAGTAAAGGGTTTTACATGGGTCATTCATTGGGTGCACTCGGGAATCTAATAAACATAGGTGGATGACTAAAATAGGAAATATCATTCCTTGTATGCTAAAGGAGTTATCACATTGCACTTTTATAAATGTCCGCTCAACAAGTCCGTGGCTACAATAGGAGTACACCAATAAATTATAATTGGTTTACTCTAAGAGCTAAGATATTTGAGAATTGAAGAAAACTTATGTGATCATGATCGAACGGACTAAAAACCAAGCTTGATATCACACTCGTGATAAATTAACATAAGGGCTAAATTGTTTGATAACCATGCTCATGAGAGATAATTATAGATTAATTAATCATCTTAGAGAATTGGATAGTCATGATGCCTTGCTAGAGACCAATCTTAATTTATGTATCAAGAGATAAAAGAGGTGTCTTTTATTCTTGATACATTTCCAACATATCTAGGAGCCTATTGAGTCACACTCATAAATTTAATCATTCATATAATAAAAAAGAAGCAAAGATGTTGTAAATTTTTTTCAATTTTGAAGGTTTCCAATTTTGAAAAATGTTTTCAAAAATGAAAAGTTTTTTAAAATGGAATTTTCTTAAAATGAAAATTTTCCTATTTTAAAAATTTATTTCCTAATTTGGAAGTAAGCTACCTAAGAAGGAAATTATTTTCCTAATTTAGGTTTAAAGATAATTTGAAAAATTGTTTCCTTATGTAAGCCTCTTAAAAATATGTAACCTAACTTATTTGAATAGTCCAAATTAATTGGTAATTAATTAGGCCAAATTTTTTAGGCCAATAGGTTTAATTTAAAAACTTGTAAGATATTTTAAGGATAAACATGAACCTTATTGTATAAGGATCAAGGTTTAAAAGGATAAGATCAAAAAAGCCCACATGCATAATAACTCTTAATCCTTGGAGGACTAGGAAGCAACAATCTAAAATTTATGTGATCATGATCAAACGGACACATAACTAAGTTTGAGATCACACTCGTGATAAATTGACATGAGGACTTAATTGTATGGTAACTATGTTCATGAAAGGTAATTATGGATTAATTAATCCTACTAGAGAATTAGATAGTCATGATGCTTTACTAGAGGCCAATCGTGATTTATATATCAAGAGATAAAGATAGGTGTCTTTTATTGTTAATACATTGTTAACATATATAAGAGCCTATTGAGTCACATGCATAAGTTTAATGATTCATATAGTAAAAAAAGAAGTAAAGATGTTAGAAAATTTTTTCAATTTTGAAAGTTTCTAATTCGGAAAAAGATTTTTGAAAATGAAAAGTTTCTTAAAATGAAAGTTTTCTATTTTAGAAATCGGTTTTTTAATTGGAAGTCAATTCCAAATTTAGAAGCAAGTTACTCGAAAAGAAAATTAGTTTCCTAATTTAGGTTTAAGGGTAATTTGAAAAATTATTTTCTTATGTGCGTCTTCTAAGAATATCTAACCTAATTTATTTAGATAGTTCAAATTAATTGGTTATTAATTGGACCAAATTAGTTTAGGCCAATAGGTTTAATTTAAAAGTTTGCAAGATATTTTGATGAAAGTATAAATATAAAACTTATTGGATCAAGCATCAAAGTTTTAAAAGATAAGATGAAAAAGGCTCACATGCATAATAAGTTCTAATCATTAGAGGACTAGGAAGCAACAACCTAGAGTCTATATTGGACTAATTGCTACCACTTTATTATCCTTGGAGGACAAGGAAGACACTCTCCCTTATAAATAAGAGAGAGGTGCAGCAAAGAGAGGGATTAGGGGCTAGGTATATAAGACAAAAAGAAAAAATAAGGAGAAAATAATTTTCTCTCTCCTTAACATAAGCCACCTCTCTCCCTCTCTCTTAAGGTTGTCATAAAATATTTCTAAATAGATTTCTAAAGAGAAAATACTTAGCAAGTTAGAAAAAATAGAGCTAGCACTCTACTACTTCGAGTACTTCTTATGTGGGTGCTTGGATTGCATGGATTATCGATAGAGGTTAAATAGTTGGACAACTCCTTTTTTGCTAAGGTTAAATCTGCACCACAAGAGGTAATCCTTTAATTCATGTTTTAATTCATGTATATATGATTATATAATTCAATGACTTGATCTTGAGAGCTTTAGATGGGAAATTTTTTTTTTGTTTTATTTTGCACCTCTAAAAAATACATGATGCATCAATATAGTCAAATCCATTCTTGACAATGTTACAACTTGAGACATTTAATGATATCATTTAAGTATATTAATATTTATGTGACATGTTTTGATCAATCATTAATGCAATGAATATCATATAAACTTCTATCTAATTCTATTCAATAAATTTAAACAATAAGAATTAATAGAAAGACTTCTTTTATTAATAAAATAAATAATACGATATTATAATAAGTCAAACCTATCAAATCAAGGTTGAATCTAGAGCACCCACACTAATAATATCCCACTCGTACTAGAGCCAACCAGCCATATCCCTTGTCTCGATGATCGAATAAGGGTTTATATTTTAGTTATGAAAATGACTTAATCAAGAGGTCAACTATGTTGTTATCAATATGAACTTTTCTATCCTTACATCACTATGATCGATAATCTCTCTAATCGAGTGGCGACATCGTAGTACATGCTTGGTCCTTTGATGAAACCTTGGTTCCTTAGTTTTTTCTATGACTTCGTTATTGTCGTAGTATAATACTATTGGATCAATAACGCTAGGACCCTATGTATTCGGCCTTCAAGGCATGTGACATTGGAAGAAATTCTTTCTTTGATCCTTCCATATTAAACCTTTTAGTATCATGTCAATGTATCCGCTTTGAGAGACCCCTCACATTCTAAGTGATTTACCTCTATAGATTTTAACTTTCGAATGTAGGTTTCCCTCCTATTTCATATATGGAGAAATTCTTGAATAACTAATCTTTTATAGATTACAACATGATAATGTTATAGCCAAGAAGTACTTTGTTTAGTTTTTCATATAGAATAACCATTACTAGTAGGCTCTTACTAACCTTTTATATACACAAGGTTTATCTTTGTTTTTATAAAAAATCAACCTTTTTTATTACTTTATTAAAACATTGACTTTAATTCCTAGAGGCATGCTTAAGTCTATAAATGCACATTTGCATCTTGTAAATCTTATTTGTAAGTTTTTTAGAACTATCAAGGTGTATCATCTACATATCTTTTTCATTTGTCATTTCTAAGAGTCAATGTCTAACATTTTCATTTTATAAATGTTAGCTTCGTCATTTTCTTTAGGGTACACATCATCATGTGTTTAGACAAGATGATCATATCCTATGTTTGACGAACACGTTCTAGACTTATGAAGTTTTTATGTATTTATTTATTTATAGGGTAGTTATAACACTTTGTAACATATATACTTGGGGTTCTACTATTGGAGTGTTAATTTATGAGTTTACTCGAATCTTATTGAGTTTAATTTTTCTCTCATCGTTTCTCACATCTATAAATTCCTTTCCAAGGAATATAACATGCCTAGTCATGAAGAATACTTTATTCTAGTGTTAGAAAAATAACATCCGTTTTTTTCTTTTGGATATCTCATGAATTTGTACTTCGTTGATTTAGGCTTTAGCATGTCCTCATCCAAACATTTGACATATGCTTTATAGCTCAAATCTTAAGGAAAGATAAATTTACTTTCTTTCCTTTCCATATGTCATATGGTATCCGATCAATAGACTTAATTGGGACCATGTTCGGGATAAAAGTTATAATAAGGAGTGTTTATCCTAAAATGAAATGGGTTATTAGTTCGACACATCATGGACTAGACCATGTCTAACATGTGGTGTTCATTAATAAAGAATCTCATTCTCTTCAAGGTGATCTAAAATTTATTGCTTAAGTATTCATCACCTCTATCTAATCAAAATGTCTTAATACCTTGGCTAGTTCATTACTTAACTTCAATCTAATTTCTTTGAACTTTTCAAATGCTTTGGACTTATGTCTTATTTACATATTCAAAACAAGATCTACTAGCAAGTAAAAGTTATGAAATAATCATGTCTACCTTTTACATGTGTGAACATGAGCCTAAATACATCTTTATGTGTAAGGCCTAACTAATTAGTAGTACTTTCTCCTTTTTCACTAAAAGGGGACTCATGTCTCTTTGCCAAGTAAACAAGATTCATTTGACATCATCAAATGATTCTAGGCATCCATTTATAAGTAGATTGGATATTAGATTCTCATTTATATGGTTAAGTTGACAATACCACAAATGTCTATTATTGAGATCATTTGAGTCTTTTAGCATTTATGTTACATACATGGGAGTTGTATTATGTTCAAAATATACAAGTTATTATTAATCAAAATTTTTCCATATTAAATTTCATCTTTAAAAAGAACAACCATTATTCTTAAATAAAATGAAAAAATTTTTCTAAAAAAAAATGGAAACAATATCCTTAGTCGGTACTAAGAATAATAATATTATAATCATTGAGTCTTAACATAAGCCTACATGATAGTTTTAGCTCATAAATGTCTACAACTAATGGTCCAACTCTTGATCCATTACGGTTGTGTAGGTCATGTCTCTTGAAGCTATCTCGCCTTCTTTTTCTAAGCTCCTACACATTTAAAAAATATGAGCACCACATATAGTGTCACATACCCATGAGGTGGGATTAAAAATAAAAAAATTAGCTTTAATAACATAAACACCCGAGGTGGTTGTAGAACTCTTCTTTTTAACCTCTTCTAGGTACTCCTTGCAGTTGTGCTCTTAATGCCCTTTCGTGTTGTAAGGAAAGCGGACCGCATCCTTTGGGTTATTCCGAGCCTCAAACTTTTGTACCCCTTCAATAGATGTAGTAGAAGACTTGTTCTTCTTTTGTTTTGGTTTTTTCTTTCCTTTCACCACTCCTTTTCCCTTATTAATAAGAAGTCCAAATCTCTTCTTCGTTTGTTAATTTCAAGCTAAGCTTTCCTAAGGATGGACAACAACTCTCCAAGAGGCTTTTTCATGTGCATCATATTAAAGTTCATGATGAACTATTCAAAGCTATTGGATAATGATTACACTACTAGGTCAATGGATAAGTTAGTATCCATTCCAACTTTAAGCTCAACTAACCTATCGATATAGCCTATCATCTCAATGACATGCTTTTTAACGTTGGATCCTTCATCCATTCTTACTCTAAAGAGCTTTTTGCTATTTCATAGAGCTTCTACCTAGTATTCTTCTTAAATAAGATCTTAAGCTTCGTTATGATATCAAAGATGTTTGTGCCTTTATGTTGGCACCTATGCTTTAATGCCATAGCAGACCAGTATGATACTTTGAGAGATGATCGCATCATCCCTATGTTTGACCCATGCTATATAAGCTTCGACTTGATCTTGAGGAGGCTCGGCTAGGAGCGGTTTCTCTATCGTATAGAGAATTTTCTCGGAGTTGGAGGACTATACTTAAATTCATTTTTTAGTAGAAAAAATTTGTGACATTGAAGGCATTACTTTCATCAATGATTGATCATATCGATATGTTACTAGTCATACTCGTGCAATTTGATAAGATAGAAAAATATACGAGTTTGGTTAATTGAATTACATAAATAAAACGAAGCATAAATTAAAGAAGTAAAATTTATGTACGCTCCTACTTTTTTTCAAGCTCTATAATCTTCAATATAGGACTTGAGAAATTTTTTTGATTTATTTTCCTTAGTGGGTTTAGGATCCTATCCCCTAACATGCATCAACCTTAAGTTATCTCAACAAGTTATATATGAAGGATTAGGTAGGTAACTCCTTACCAATTATATCTAATACAACTCCTAATTTCATTAACATGACAACTCTTTGTCATCTCATATCTTATGTGAATACCAATCTTTTTCCATAAGTTTATTGGACCTAGAGTTATCTTAATAAACCTAATAACTTGTTTTAAGTTAGACCCAAATGTTTAGGGTCATCGTATGGCCCATGATTTGATTCCCTCAAGGAATATATCACCTTGAGTTATCTCAACAAGCTAAGAATGATCAAGAGAGCTCTCTCTTCATAATGTTGAAAAGTAATTAACTTGATATTTAATTTCAAGGATTTAATATGGTAGGTCTCATCCTAGCTTGCATACTAGTCATCAATCATATTGATCCTATCATGCATACTAACAATCATAAAATAAGAGCATACATCTTATGTATGACTCAAAGACCAGTGAATGATATTAGATCTCTACTACTAGCCCCCTCGAGCCATAAAGAGACTAGTGGATTAAATACGTAGGTGAAAATTATTATAAATTCTTTAAAATTATCATCACTTCTTGGCTTCCTCTCCTTGCATCTATTTTAATATCCTATCTTTTACTTTTACATTTACTTGAATAAGAAATCTTGAATTATATTCGAAAGGAGTAAGATGAGAAGGAAAATATAATAAAATGATAAAGAAGACAGGACACGCATACCCAATTTATCCAAAATTTATAAATATTCATTCTCATAAACTAGGTCAACTCATCCATATCATTCACCTATGTTATAATCACATTGATACATGGTATACTAATAAAATATATTTTATTTTAATCATAATTATAAATTTATATTTTGGTCATTTTATAAAATTATGAAAATTTCTCTAAATTTTAATTTTAAGACTTTAGGGCGTTGAGCCCACTTTGGGCCCATAGGCTTGAGGCCTCGAGGGCCAATGGGCTGTCATGCCTTAAATGGTCGGTGCCTCATATTGGCCAACGGCTACTATTGGCCTAGCTCTCGCTAGCACATACCGGCCTAATGCACTCGCACATGCTTGCCCTGCTTTGCCCATGTACATGCTTAGCATGCACTTAACATAAGCAAGGCATGTCTTCCCTAGCCTCTAGGCCTAGTATGCAACCCATGCATGCCTACCATGTCGCATACCCGAGTGCACGATTGGCCTACCCAACGGGCTCGGCATGCACAAGGCACGTTTGGCATGTTGCATGCCTTGTACGTGATTGGCCTTGGCCGAAAGCTCGTCGTGCAAGAGGCACGCCCGGCCTATTATGAGCCTAGTGCGTGATTGGCTTGACTAGGAGGTCCGGTGTGTGTGAGGCACGTCTCGCCCGTTGCACACCTAGTGTGCGACCGACCTACCGGGAGGTTTGGCATATGCTAGGCACACCTACCTATCGTACACCCAATGTGTGAGCGACCGGGCCTACGACGTGCCCGTGCATGACTAACCAACCTCCTTGCTACATGTGTGAGTGCCAACGTCCAACATTGGCCTTGTGCACCTTACTTTTTTGAAGCCTAAAAATCAGTTTTAAAAACACATATAAAATACCAAAACATTAAATTTACAATTAGTAATTGATAACTCATATAATTAATCACAATCAACAAAACATATAATTAAAGATTCAATAGTGGCTCTAATACCAATTGAAGGATCATCATCCTATGAAGGTACATAATAAAACAAAAAAGTTTTTCTCAATCTAAGGCTCTTAAGATCAAGTTGTTAAATCAACTAATCATACATACATGAATTAAAGCATGAGGAAAGGATTACCTTTTATAGTGTAGACTTTAACTTTTGTAGAAAAAGAGCCATCCAAATGTCTAACGGCTATCAATAATCCACACAATCCAAGCATCCCATAAGAAGTACTCAAAAGTAGTAAAGAGCTAGCTTCATCTTTTTTTGAATTTTTTAGTGTTTTATCTTTATAAATCTATTTAGGGATATTTTACAATAACCTTAATTGCAAGAAAGAGAGATAGAGTGTATTTTGGGAGGGAGAAAACTATTTTTTCTTTTTTTTTCTTTTTATTATGTATGCCCGACTCTTCTCTTCTCTTTGTCGCACCTCCTTTTTATTAAGCCCCTACAAGGACTTTTAGTGCTTGATTCCTAATCCTCCAAGGATTAAGAGTTGTAATGCATGTGGACTTTTTGATCTTATCCTTTTAAACCTTGATCCTTATCTAATAAGGTTCATATTTATCTTCCCATCGAATATCTTGCATGCTTTTTAATTAAACCTATTATTTCAAGCTCTTTTAGCCCAATTAATTATTAATTAATTTGGACTATCTAAAGAAATTAGGTTAGATATTTTTAAAAGACCCATATTGAATTTCTCAAATTATCCTTAAACCTAAATTAGGAAACTAATTTTCTTTTTGGGTAACTTACTTCCAAATTTGGAACCGACTTCCAAATTAGGAACTTGATTTCTAAAATAAGAAACTTTTCATTTTTTAAAACTTCCATTTTAGGAAACGTTTTTAAAAATAAAAAACTTTCAAAATTGGAAACATTTTTCAAAATCTTTGCTTCGTTTTATTATGTAAATGCTTAAACTTATGTGTGTGACTTAATAGGCTCTTAGATATGTTGGCAATGTATCAAGAATAAACGACACCTCTTTTATCTCTTGATACATAAATCAAGATTGGCCTCTAATAAGGCATCATGACTACCCAATTCTACAAAAGGATTAATTAATCCATAATTATCTTTTATGAGTATGGTTATCATACACTTTAGTTCTCATGTTAATTTATCACAATATGATATTGAGCTTGATTATCGATCTATTTGATTATGATCACACAAGTTTTCTTCGATTCCCAAATGTCTTAGCTCTTAGAGTAAATAAACTATGCTCTATTGGTGACTCCTACTATGACCATAGATTTCTTGATAGACATTTATCAAATTACAATATGATAACTCCTTTAGTATACAAGTAATGACATGTCCTATTTTAGTCATCCACCTATCTTTATTAAATTTTTAGTGCACCCAACAAATCATTTACGAGTAACCCTTTACCGAGTCCATCAAAATAAGTGTCAAAGTACATAAATCCTCTAATGAGATAATCATGATGACTTCAAGTCAAAGGATTAGTTGTTTTCATCCCATATGAGATTCTCATAGATGAAACCAAATAGATTCTTATAGCCAGTTAAGTCTAATGATATGTTCTCTAACATTAATCACCTAAGGGCTTGCTTTGGCATCATCATACCAATAGGTGTGAGTTCTCTTACTAGTATTTTATAGTATGAGTATAGCACTTACAAGTCTAACGAGTATATAGTCAATGTTCATTCTTGATAATGCTACAACTTAGGACATTTAATGATATTATTTACGTGCATTAATATTTGTTTCACATATTTTGATCAATCATTAATGTAAATAAATATCATATGGATTTTTTTTCTAATTCTATTCAATAAATATAAACAATAAAAATTAATAGCAAGACTTCTTTTATTAATAAAATAAATAATACAATATTACGAGTAAGTCAAACCTATCAAGATTGGATCTAAGCACCTACACTAACACTAAAGAACTAGCTAAAAATAAAAATAAATGTTATTGGACATTTGGGCCTATTGGGCTTTAAACCTATTAGGCCAATCCCACTAGGCAAGCCCAAACTAGTAGAAACCTAGACAAAACCTATTTTCCCCTCAGCCACGCCCAACTTATTTTCTTCACGAGGTTGGTTAAGCCTAGCTCTAATCCTCTTTTTCTTTTTTGACTCGGGCCTAGACCCGACCTAACTCCATTTTTCCTCCGGCCCTCTTTTTTTCCTTTGTATCTATTTCTATTTTCCTTTTCATTTTTTTTCTTTCTTTCCTTCTCCTTTTCCTCCTTATTGGCTTGAATGTCGTTTACTTCTCACTTTCCCCTTCTTCTCCTTTTGCTAAAAACTTCCTAATAGAAATGAAACTTCCCAACAAAAATCAAACTCCCTAAGTTAAATGGATAACCCAAGCCTCCTTATCACCACATCATCAACAACCTAAGGGAGGTTGAGGAGTGGGAGTTCACTATGGTAGTGACCTTGTCACTTCCATTTTCCTTCTCTTAAGATTTAAAACTTAAAAACATAACATTGGGTATAAAATGGATGAAAAGAATAATGAAAAAACTTGGGTTACCCGAATGGGATTGGAAAAAATGAAAACAATTGAGGAATTTGGACTTTGGTGTATTACTATTGTTGTTGTATCCCTTATGTTTGTAGGAACTCAAAAATTAGTGGCAATGGTAGGACTTCGTTGCTTATTTAGGAACCAAAAATGATTTATGGACGTATCCAAGACTTGGAACACATGAGTGGGGATAGAAAAAAGGTTAAATTTCCTTACTCAAACTTAAGATGTTCTTCCTTCTCTAGAACTAAAAAGACTCAAACATAGAAATCCCTCTCCGAATCCTAATCTATCTTGAATTCCTACAATAAGATTTAATTACAGCCTACACTCCACTAGATTCCTATCCTCATATCATTCTAAATGATCCGGACCCTTGCTTGCTAAAAACTAGATTCTACCACTTATGCATGGAATAAAACAAATTGAAAATCAAATTGGTGTGTACGTGTAGAGGTGCGGATCGATTCGGAGGTGTATTAGTGGGTGCGAGTGGTGCGGGAGTGTAACATAATTCTTGATTGATATAATTGCCAACAACCAAAAATCGTTTGTTATGTCGTTTGTCTTTAATAAAGAAATGATGAATAGTATAACTAGGAGAGAAATTGATTTTAGGTTGCAGCGAATGACAAGTCATTCGTTTCATTTTGATTTTGTCATTTGCTTTCCAATTTAAATTTGGTCCCTAGGTTTTTCAAATTCTTACAATTACACCCCTAACTTTCATTTCAATTATATCCCTATCGACGTTCAATTTCAGTCCTAATTTCATTCAATTGCACCCCTATCTCTTTCAATTTCTTCCCTAATTGACTTTCAATTTCAATTATGGTTATTTTCAATTTTAGTCTTTATTGCCTTCAATTATACACCTAATTAATTATTTCATGCAAAATTTTGTTTCTATATTTTTTTTATTGTATTTTTATATTTCCAATTTTTTTTCATTTCTTTTTTTTAAAAAAATTAATTTTAGTTAAATTTTAATTTTTTTCTTGTTTTCTTAATAAAAGAGAATCCATAAATTAAATAAAAAAAATAATAGTAGTAAAAATAAATCAAAATAAATACAAAAAAAAATAAAAGTAAAAATAAATAAATGAAAAATACTAAAAAATAACATAACATAATTGTAACCTAAAATTTGGGTTATGATAGTTACCCTCTTTTACAATGCTTATAGTGCAAATGTTAAACAAAGTGACAACTTGAGATTGGGTTTGTTTAGTGAGCTTGTAAAGAAGATGTAAACCTAGTGCTAAAATGGTTTGAGTGTTATGGGTGACCTGCTCCAAAAAAGTAAAATACCACAGACCTTATTCTCCGGAGCGACCTATCCCAAAAAATAAAGTGCGAGTGGTCTTGTTAGGTGACCAAGCCTAAATAATGATGATTGCTAGATAGTATTACCTAAAATAATGAACTAAATTAGTAACCTTGCTCGAAATGAGAGAATCATCGCTAGGCAATCTTGCCTAAAATGATGAACTAAGTTAGGTAGCCTTACTCGAAATGATAATTACCATTAGGCAACTTTACTTAAAATGATAAACTAAGGTAGGCGATCCTACTCGAAATAAAAATTATCGTTAAGCAACCTTATCTAAAACGACGAAGTAAGTTAAGCGACCCCACTAGAAATAAAGAATTATCACTAAGAAATCTTGCATAAAATGACAAACTAAGTTAGGCATCCTTGTTTAAAATGAGAATTATCGTTAGTCAACTTTACTAAAATGACGAACTAAGTTAGACAACCCCGCTCGAAATAAGAATGATCGTTAGGTAATCTTACCTAAAATAATGAACTAAGTTAGGCAGATGCTACTCGAAATGGAGAATTATTGCTAGGAAACCTTACCTAAAATGACATACTAATTTAGGTAGTCTTGCCCGAAATAGAAAATTATTACTAGGCAACCTTGCCTAAAATGACAAACTAAGTTAAGCGACCCTCCCTAAAATAGAGAACTATCTCTAGGTAACCATGCCTAAAATGACAAATTTAGTTAGGTAGCCCTACATAAAATGAAAAGTGAGTGCTAGGCAACCTTACCTAAAATGAAGAACTAATTAGGCAGACCTTCCTTGAAATAGAGAAGTATCGCTAGAAAATCTTACGTAAAATGATAAACTAAGTTAGGCAAGCCTCGCTTGAAATGAAATATGATTTTTAGGCAATCTTGCCTAGAATGACGAACTAAGTTAGGGATCCCTACATGAAATGAAAAGTGATTGCTAGGAAACTTTGCCTAAAATATAGAACTAAGTTAGGCATTCCTACCTAAAATGGAGAATTATCGCTAGGGAACCTTGACTATAACAATGAACTAAGTTAGATCGCCCTACTTGAAATGGAAAATTATCACTAGACAACCCTTACCTAAAATGATGAACTAAGTTAAGTAGTCCTATCTAAAATGAGAATTGTTGTTAGGTAACCTTTCCTAAAATGATGAACTAAGTTAGGCAATCTTGCTTGAAATAAAAATTAATTACTAGGAAATCTTTCCTAAAATAATGTGTTAGTGTAGGTACCATAAATCCAACATGTTTAGATGGTTTGATTTATTGTATCATTGTATTTTAATATTAATAAAAAAGTCTTTCTATTAATTTTTGTTATTTATAATTTGATAGAATTAGATAGAAGTCCATATGATAAGCATTGTATTAATGTTTGATCAATAGATGTGAGACAAATATCAATATGCTTAAATGATATCATTAAATATCTCAAGTTACGACATTGTTAAGAATAAACATTAACAACATGCAATAAGACTTATGAATTCTATGCTCATGTTATAAGATAGTAGTAGGAGATCTCACACCTACTAACATGAAGATGCCAAAGCAAGCACTCGGGTGAATAATGTTAGAGAACATATCATTGAACGTTACTCATCATGAGAACCCAATTGGTATTGTCTATGAAAATCTCAAACGAGATGGGTACAAGTGATCCTTTGACTTAAAGTCATCACGATTATCTCATTAGAGAATTGATATAATTTGACACTCATTTTGATGGACTTAATAAAGAGTTACATGTAAGAGATTTATTGGGTGCATTAGAAATCTAATAGATATAGATAAATGACCGAGATAAGATATGTCATTCTCTATGTAACACATCCGACCTAGAACCTAAATAGCTTGTGGATGTTGCTGGCATTGACTTACATTTGAAGTGCAATGAATGCAAGTCAATAAGCCTCCTCTCTTTAACATTCTTAATTCATTGGTGAAGTGGGCAATTTACTAATGAATTACCTAACAAGTATGAGATATTAGGTCCACTTAAACTAACTTAGGTATGATTTTCCTTAGGTTTAATAAAACCTTCACTAATTTAACTTAACTTTTACTAATAACTTAGCCATTTGATTTCTTTTGGTCTTAACCTTGAAATCCCTTTTAATTCCTTATTATTTGTCCTAAGTTGCATTCATTTACATAATCAAGTCACTTACATCATCCTAGCCATATTAAGCAATCAAGTTCTATGACTAACAAGCTTTGTGACTAACAAGCTTTGGCATAATATTAACTTAACATTTAAGTCAAATATTCATTAACACAAATAATATTTAATTAACTAATTTGCATACCAAAATTTTTCTTAAATCACTATCATATATACATGCTAAAATCAAGTTATGCAAAGTAAGTTCTCATACTCTTGAACCCTAGACACACAAATGGGTAAGTCCTCTATATATATTGATGGCAAATCCTCATTTATCTTTATCTTCTCCTACACCATAAGAAACAAAAGTGAGCAATGCAATAGTTAGTAAGTGTAACCCCATGTAACGTATGTGATGCTTTTTATGCATGAATGCATCCGATGCAACTTTTATGAAAACATTTTTGTGCCATTGAAATTCATTTTCCTCTTAAGCGCACACCTTACCAATTATATATATAACCGACCCTTTGTAAAAACATGCAATTATGAAAAATCACAAAAGCACTAGGTACCTTTCCATAATTCTTAGCACATAAAGTGTGCCCATTTCCTTAAGAGAGGGTAATTAATCATCTCCATAAACCTCAAGAGAGGTCACCCTTCCTTTTGGATAAATCCTTAAGAAATAAAGGATCATTCCTCTTCCATAATAATTAAGAAAGGTCACCCTTCCTTTTCCATAAATCCTCAAGAAATAAGGGATGGTTACTTCCCCATAAATTTTCAAGAAGGTACCAAGGCATTTTCTTAGAAAACCTTTTCCTTTACCTTTTTCTTTTCCTTTCATCAAAATTATGAATATAAAATCCTCTTTCATGATTATGATGTGTATATGCATTTAAATAAAATGCAAATAATCAAGTATAACATGTACAAATATAATAAATCAATTACATATTTCAAATAATCAAGTATGCATGTAACATGACCATTTCCATACCATTTATACCTCTAAACCTCACATTAAACCTTTGCTTCATATTAACCTCTCTTGTCCTTTATTTTCCATGTTTGGCTGAATCGAGGCCAAATGAGAGGACAACTATCATTTCATTCAATTATCTTATTAAATTTCTATAAGACGTTCTATCAAACACTATGTAGGCATTAGGTGATATAATCATCAATTTATGTATACTTGAGGTTGTTCATCCACCTTTTTCTTAGAACAAGGACAACATTCAATCACATGTTTCCATTCAATTCAATCATTCAAATATCATAATTCTCACTTCATAAACATATATGTATCATCAAATCATTCCAATTCACTCATCATTTATCATTCCTCAACATCATATTCATAATACCTTAATTAAGAAAATCTTAAAATAATGCTAATCACACATCAAAACATTAATTTTTTATGGTGTAGTTGAAGAATTGTACTTACTTTACTTAGATTTTGATCAATTATCTTCCTTTCCTCCTTTGCTCTTTTCCTTTTTTCTCTATTTTAAGTGGTTCAAGTAAGGTGAGAAATCCTTCCCTCTCCTCGCTTGGTTCTCTAAGTTGGTTTGGAGGTTATTTTAAACTATTTCCACATTAATTAGAGTGATTTGGAATGGTGGTTAGATGGTTGGAATGTCTTTCTCTTTAGGGTTACTTGAAAGCTTTAATGGTGTCTAATCCTTCCTTCTTCTTCTTCTATTTATTTATGACTAGAGTTTTTCCTCAAGATCAAGCCAAGTGTGGCACAATTGGATTAATTAAATGCCCTTTTTTATTTTTGTTGTTCTTCTTCTTTTTAACCTATATTTTTCTCTTTTTTCTTTCCTCTCCATCACCAATTTACTCTCCCTCTCTTTCTATGAATTGTCCAGATTTTTCTAGCTTAAATAATCTCCTAAGTTTAATTGATAGGTCCCTTATAATATTGGCACTTTGCACTTTATTCCCTAAACCTTCAATCTTTGCAATTTTACCTTATCATTTTACTTCATAACTTCACAATTCTCAACAATTTAGCCATCACCTTAGGCCTATTTCAAAGATAATTCAAGTTCTTAGAATTTTTTAATTATTCCAATTAAGGACCTAAACTTATAATCTTTGCAATTAAGCCTTTATGACCAAGCATAACCATACCAATTAGTGTTATCAATCTCTAATTCAATATTTCATCATTCTATTAATACTTCCCTTCAATAATAATTATGCTCCTTTCACTCTTAATTAAGACTTAAACTTCATTCATACATTCAATAAACTTACTTTTTATTAATTAAATAAAAAAATATAATATATTTATAATTATATGAGAGTTTTAGGTCAAAGATATTACATCCTCCCTCCTTATAAAAATTCCAATCTTAGAATTTTCTAACTAAACAATTCGAGATACTTCACTTTCATCTCTTCTTCTTTTTCCCATGTTGTATCCTCTATGTTATGGTTTCTTTATAGCACTTTTACAAGAGGAACTATTTGTTCCTTGATTGCTTTATCTCCCGATCTAGAATCCGAATGAATCTTTTTGATAGCTAAGATCGAGTTGGAGGCCTAGTGCTTCATCTCTTAAAATTTAGCTCGGGTCCTCTACATATTTCTATAACATTGATACATGAAATATGTTATGTACCGAGGAGAGAGATTGAGATAGAGCTAATCTATATAAGTGGTCTCCAATCCTCTCTAATATTTCAAATGGTCCAATATACCTTAGACTCAATTTTTCTTTCTTCTCTAACTTTATTACCTCTTTCATCAATCCCATTCATAAGAACATCTTATCACCGACCTCAAATTTCAAATCTTTCCTTTGAACATTTACATAACTCTTCTACCAACTTTAAGTTATGTTCATTTTTAACTTGATATGCTCAACCAGTTTTCTTGTGTATTAAACCATTCTTGGTCCTAGAAGCTTCCGTTCACCAACATCATCCTAATGTATAGGCGATTGGCACCGTCATACATATAAGGCTTTATTTGGTGCCATACTATTACCGGCTCGATAACTATTATTATAAGTAAATTCTACAAGTGGTAAGTATCTTTCCCATTTGGCAAACTAGTCAAGAACGTAGGCTCGTAACGTATCTTTTAAAATCTAGTTCACCCTCTCTATTTGTCCATCGATCTGCGGTGAAATGTTGTACTAAAATTTAGATTAGTTCTCATCACCTTGTATAGACTTTTTCGGAACCATAATGTAAACCATTGGTTTTGATCTAAAATAATTGAGACTAGAATACCATAAAATCTTACAATCTCCTTTAGGTATAATTATGTATATTGTTGTATGAAATAGGTGGACTTCACTATAAGAAAATGAGTTGACTTGGTCAGCTCGTCAACAATCATCCATATGCTATCGGCTCCCTTCTCGAATTAAGGTAGTCCAAGTATGAAGTCCATAGTAATGTGCACTCATTTTCATTTGGGTATGTCAAGGGGTCTCAATAATCTCGATGGCATTTGATGTTTAATCTTAACTTGTTAACATATTAAGCATCTTGCTGCAAAGTTAGTAATGTCTCATTTAATCCCTTTTCATTGGTAAATTGGTAGTTCTTTTTTAAGTCTTGGTATATTTTAGTACCTCTTGGATGGATGGAATAGGGTGTAATATGAGCTTCCTTCAAAATATCCTCTTGAAGCTCCTTATTTACAAGAACACATAACCTTCCTTGATAGCACCAAATATCTTAGCTATCTATGGTATATTCTATAACTTTTCCCTTAGCTATATCTTTCTAGACTTTAACCGGATCCGGATCTTGTAGCTGACTTTCTTTAATGCTATGTCTTATGTCAAGTTACAACATCATAGCTCCTAACATCATTTCATTACTTCCTCTTGGCATGACCGCTAACTCGTAAACTTTCCATGTACTTCATAATTTAGACTCGTATAACTACCAATGCCTTTTGACTTAAAGCATCCACCATGACATTTGCATTACTTGGATGACAATAAAAAGCAATTCCATGATCATTTAACACTTCAAACCAACTTCTCTACCTTATGTTTAACTCTTTCTATATGAAGATGTACTCGAAGGTCGTTATAGTTAGTATAGATCTCACATTTGACACCAAACAAATAATGGCTCTAAATTTTTAAGGTAAAAATCATGAAAACTAACTTCAAATCATGAGTGGAACAGTTTTCTCATAGTCCTTTAAGTATTTAGATGCATAGGTAATGAATCTCTCATATTGTATCAAACTGGACCCAATCTAATTCTTGATGCATCTATATTAACTATAAAGCCTTCATTATCTTTAGGTAGAGCTAAAATAGGTGTTGTAGTTAACCTAAACTTTAACTCTTAAAAACTCCTTTCATAGTCATTATCCCACTCAAACTTAGCATCTTCTTTGTTATTTTGGTCAATGGAGCAACTAATTTGGAAAATTCTTCTACAAACCTCCTATAATATCCTACCATACTAAGGAAGCTTTTCACCTTTGATACATTTCTAGGTTGTTTCCACTCTTACATCGCTTGTATACTAGGATCAACCATAACTCGATCCTTGGAAACAACATGTCCAAGGAATGCTACTTGCTCGAGCCAAAATGCACACTTCTTAAATTTTATGTATAATTTATGTTTTTGCAAGGTTTGCATTACCTTAGCCAAATGCTCCACATGCTTATCATGAATCTTAGAATATATGAAGATATTATCTATAAAGACTATTATGAAATTATCCAAGTACTTATGGAATACCCAGTTCATCAAGTTTATAAACACTAACGGTGTATTGGTTAACCCAAATGGCATTACAAAAAACTCATAATGACCATATCGAGTTCTAAAGGTTATTTTTTTTAATATCATCTTCATTAATTCTTAATTGATGATACCTTGATTGTAAATCAATCTTAGAGAACATAGAACTTCCCCTTAACTAGTCAAATAAATAATTAATATGGGGAAGTGGATATTTGTTCTTAATGGTCACTTGATTTAGGTCTCGATAATCAATGCATAATCGTAGTGACTAATCGTTCTTCTTTACAAACAATATCGATGCTCCACATTGTGAATAAATAGGTCAAATATATCCTTTATTCAATAGTTCCAATATTGAGTCTTCAAATCCTTTAATTTTATTAGAGCCATTCTATATAGGCCTTAGATATCGGTGCTTTTCCTAGTTCTAACTCAACTTTAAAATCAATTTCTCTTCTAAGGGGTCGTGATAAACTATTAGGAAAAACATCGGGGAATTCCCATACTACCTCAAGATCCTTTAATTTTGAGTTCCCCTCCTTAATAGTATGAATCATATTCATCGAGTATCCTAAGCATCCCCTTTTTATTAACTTCTAGGCCATTATTACCGAGATTACATTTATCAATACAACTTTTTTCTCGACTACTAACTTAAAGGGTTGCTCTCTCGATCTCCGACAAACTACCTTCTTCTTACACAATCAATTGATATATAATTTTTGGATAGACAATCCATGCCCAAGATGACATCAAAGTCTTTAATCCTTAGAATCGCTAATCCACGTATAAAACATTATCTCTAATTTGCACCTCATAATTTCTCACCATATGTCGGGACTCAACCGACTCTCTCGATGGAAGAGTCACCTAATATATTATCTTTAATAGTTTAGGTATCACACTTAATATTTTTAGAAATGACCATGCAATAAATGGCGTGTGACATCCGAATCTATTAATGTATATGCGATAAGGTTATAGATAAAGACATTACTACATACAACCTTTTCCTTTCCCTTATCTCGCCTACTCTTAGGTCATATTATAGACTCGTCTAGGAATTAATTATTCGGGCATTACCTTCCTCTTTGGATAGTCCATTGCTAAATGTCTAACTTCTCGGTAGAAGTAGCATATATTGATGCCAATCAGACGAGTTACTAGTATGTGGGTGACCATATTTTGGATAGCTTGGCTTACCTTGTACTTCATTCCTTAATGGTAGAATATGAGCCTTAGCCTTTTTGGCATTTCCTCTAGCATTTCCTTACCAAGACCTTATAAATGGTTTACTCTATCCTAAAGGGCCAGCGGGCCTACTAGGAAGATTGGGCCTTCTTTTTAGTTGGGATTGGACCCACTCTTTTTATCTAATTCAATTTAGAGTGCTTAACTAATCATCTTCAAGTAGTTATCAACCGATACTTGTACCGAGCTTTGAATCTCAACTCTTAGACCACGTAGGAAGTGTTCCTTCTTTTGTGTCTTGTTACCCGAAATGAAAGTGGAAAATTAACAAATATACTCAAATTAATGAATGTATTCATCCATTTTTATATCTTTTTGTTTAAGTTTTAAGAACTCTTGAATATTTTAGGACTTAATAGTGTTCGAGAAATATTTCTCATTAAACATTCTCTTAAATTATGCCCCGGTAAGTTATGGCACATCTAGGGTGACCTTTGTCAACTCTTACCATATGTTTGTGTCACCCACTAGCATGAATATAGTATAAGCTACTCTATCTGCATCCTTTAGGGCTAACATCTTAAAGATTGTCTCCATGGATTTGAGCCACCCTTCAATAGTCATTGGATACGGCTTGCCTTTGAACTCATTTGGATTAAATTTCTAAAAGAGCTCAACTATGTCCACTTATTATGGTCTGTCTAGCCATTTTTGGATTCTATTGCTATTGATGTTGTACCTCTATCATCCTTTGCATGTTTTACATCATATCTTACTAATGTCTAAGCAATGTCATGAACTTGTTCCTCCCAATCCACAGTATCCCTATTCGGACCCACTTTGCTATTATTATTGTTCCTCTTTGATGGCATTCTTACACTAACCACATACATAATCACACACTTTGTTAGTTTCCTCTTCCTTACTTAATACTAATTTGGCCATAACACATCTACATTCACATTCAAACCTCACAATACATAACATTTTCATGTCCTTAAATAACATTCATACAAGGATCAATGTATAATTCAAAAAATCTCCATATACTTCTCATTGATTTAACTAACATTCATTACATTATCATAAGGGTTTGAAGTAGGTAAGCTAAGCCAAAATGCCTAAAGCAAGGCTATCAAAGACTTAAGGAAAACATATGGCCATATAAAATTTTTAAGAGGGAGTCATACGAGTCGAAGCCTCTTACACAACTTGGAGAGCATTTGGGACACACCCATGTGCATGTCCATTGAAGAAGCTCCACCCAAAGAAGTGTGGCACATAGGCAAAAGCCCTTAACACGTTTTGAAGGGAAATTGGTACATGCCTATGCTTATCCATTAAAGAAATACTCTTCCAAAGGAAGAAAAAGGCACACAAGAAAAATTGTGTGGTATGGTTTAATGAGTAAAGCACACATGCTCATGATTACTTCATTAATAAAATACTCATCCAAGGAAAGGAGGAGACATGGCTAGAATTGATTAACGGTTTGAGGTTTAATTTGGGACATGGTCATGTGTGTGTCTAAAAAAGGAATGGCACTCTAAAGGGGAAATGGAGACGCACGATTAAAATAACCCACGTGGCTTGGAAGAGAAATATCACACACCCATGTTTGATTTATTTATGGAACATACCATTTAAAAAGGAATGGAACATATGGCCACAAACATTTGACATGAATGGAAAGGAAAATGTCACATGGCCATGTGTGTACATTAATTGAAGTATACTATTTAAAAAGAATGAGGACATACAAGCAATAACCCTTTAACATGCCTTGGAAGCCAAAAATGTTATGTTCATGTTCTATGTAAGGTAACCATTTAACAATCCCATTCATCATTCTTTTTTCACCTTTCCTTAATAAATAACCATGCAAGCATATCACATATCTTTAATATCATTCCATGAAATCATACGTTTATTGAGCATTACTTACCTTTGAATCTTACTTTCCATTAAGACATGACTTGCGTGTGCTTAATCAATCATCCTATAGTGGATAACTAGGGTAACTTTGCTATGATATCACTCTATAATGCCCCCGACCTAGGAACTAGATAGGTCATGGATATTATCGCTATTGACTTATATTTGAAGCGCAATGAATAAAATTCAAGAAGCCTCCTCTCCATAACATTCTTAATTCATTAGCAAAGTGGGCCATTTACTAGTGAGGTCCTTAATATATATGAGATACTAGGTCCACTTAAACTAACTTAGGTATGATTTTCCTTAGGTTCAACAAAACCTTCAACTAATTTCATTTAACTTTTACTAATAACTTATCCATTTGATTTTCTTTTGGTCTTAACCTTAAAATCCCTTTTAATTCCTTATTATTTTTCTTAAGTTGCATTCATTTCCATAATCAAGTCACCTATATCATCCTAGCCATATTAGCCATATTAAGCAATCAAGTCCTCTAACTAACAAGCTTTGGCATAATATTAACTTAACATTTAGGTCATATATTCATTAATACAAATAATATTTAATTAGCTAATTTACATACCAAAATTTTGCTTAACTCACTATCATATATACATGCCAAAATCAAGTGAAGCAAAGTAAGTTCTCATACTCTTGAACCCTAGGCACACAAATGGGAAAGTCCTCCACGTATCTTGGCGAGTGAATCCTCATTTATCTTTATCTTCTCCTACACCATAACAAACAAAAGTGAGCAATACAATGCTCAGCAAGTTTAATCCATGTAATGCATGTGATGTCTTTTATGCATGAATGCACGTGATGCAACTTTCATGAAAGCATTTTTGTGCCTTTGAACTTCATTTTGTTTCTTCGAGCACATGCCTTGCAGATTATGTATATCACTCGGCCCTTTATAAGAACATGTAATTGTGAAAAATCACAAAAGTACTTGGTACCTTCCCATTATTCTCAACACACAAAGTGTGCCTATTTCCTCAAGAGAGGGTGATCAATCCTCTCCCATAAACCTCAAGAGATGTCACCCTTCCTTTCCATAAATCTTCAAGAAAAAAAAAAGATTTCTCCTCTCTCATAATCCTCAAGAAAGGTCACCTTTCCTTTTTCATAAATCCTTAAGAAAGAAGGGATCGTTACTTTTTTATAAATCCTCAAGAAGGTACCAAGCCATTTCTTTTGAAAACCTTTTTCTTTTCCTTTTCCTTTTATCAAAATCATAAATATAAAATCTTCTTTCATAATTATAATGTGCATATGCATTTAAATAAAATGCAATGCCATATACATGAACCTTAACATACATACCATTTAAAGTCCACAAAAACATGCACAAACATAATAAATCAATTACATGTTTCAAAAAATCAAGTATGCATGGAGTATGAGAACACACCATGCACAATCAATGAACATGATGAACAACATATCATGGTCGATCATAACAAGCATCATAAACAATGATTTTTACATGAACATGACCATTTCTATACCATTTATACCTTTAAATCTCATATTAAACCTTTCCCTTACATTAATCTCTCTTGTCTTTTGTTTTTCCATGCTTGGCTAAATTAGGCCAAATGGGAGGACAACTATCTTTTCATTTAATTATTTTATTAAATTTATTTAAAATATTCTATCAAACACTATATAGGCATTACGTGATATAATCACCAATTTATATATACTTGATATTGTTCATCCACCTTGTTCTTGAAACAAGAACAACATTTAATCATATGTTTCCATTCAATTCAATCATTCAAATATCATAATTCTCACTTCATAAACACATATGCATCATCAAATCATTCCAATCCACTCATCATATATCATTCCTCAATATCATATTCATAATACCTCAATCATACAAATCTTAAACTAACATCAATCACACATCAAAATATTAATTTCCTTATGGTGTAGGTGAGAAATTACATTTACCTCACTCGGAGTTTAATCAATTCTCTTCATTTCTTTCTTGGCTCTCTTTGTTTTTCGCTCTTCCAAGTGGTTTGGCCAAGGTGAGAAATCCTTCCCTCTCCTTGAGTGATTCTTGAAGTAGGTTTAGAGGTTATTTAAGAGTGTTTCCACTCTAATTAAAGTAATTTGGAATGGTTGTTAGATGGTTAGAATCTTTCTCTTTAGGGTTACTTGGAAGGTTTAATGGTTTCTAACCCTTCCTTCTTCTTTTTCTCCATATTTGTAACTAGGGCTCTGCCTCAAGATCAAGCCAAGTGTGGCACATTTAGATTGATCTCAAGGTGGTTTATTAAATGCCCCTTTTGAATTTCCTTCTTCTTCTTCCTTTCTTCTTTTTCTTTTTGACCTAGATTTTTCTCTTCTTTCTTTCCTCTCCATCATCGCCTTACTCTCTCTTTCTTTCTTTGAATTATCTATATTTTTCTAGCTTAAATTGTCTCTTAAGTTCAATTGATAGGTCCTTCACAATATTGACACTTTATATTTTAGTCCCTACACTTTCAATCTTTGCAATTTGATCATACAATTTCAGCCCTCACCTTAGGCCTATTTCAAAGATAATTCAAGTCTTTAGAGTTTCTTAATCATTCCAATCAAGGACCTAAACTTTTAATCTTTACAATTAATCCCCTATGACCAAGCATAATCATAACATTAGTGTTACCAATCTCTAATTAATTCTTTCCTCATTCTATTGATACTTTACTTTAATGATAATTATGTTCCTTTCACTCTTAATTAAGACTTAAACTTCATTCATACATTCAATACACATACCTTTTTTTAATTAAAAAAAATATATATACGAGTGCATTTACAATTCTAGGAGAGTTTTAGGTCATAGATATTATAGCTTATATGTTAATGGAGTTATCACATTGTACTTCTATGAATGTACGCTTAAGAATCTACGATCACAATGAAAGCATACCAAAAGTTTATAGTTGGTTTACTTATGATCTAAGACATTTGAAGATCGAATAAGACTTGTGTGATCATAATCGAACAAAATATAAACCAAGTTCGAGATCACACTATGATAAATTGACACGAGGATCGAATTGTATGAAAATCATGCTCGTGAAAGGTAATTATAGATTAATTAATCCTTCTAAGGAATTGGGTAGTCGTGATGCCTTGTTAGAGGTCAATCTTGATTTATGTATCAAAAGGTAAAAAAGATGTCTTTCATCATTTTTATATATTATCAATATATCTAAGAGCTTATTGAGTCATACGTATAAGTTTAAACATTTACATGATAAAAGAGAAGAAAATGTTTTGAAAAAAGTTTCTTGTTTTGAAAAGTTTCCTATTTTAGAAAGTCAATTTCCTAAAATAAAAATTAGTTTCCAATTTTAGAAATTAGTTTCATAATTTGGAAATCAATTTCAAATTTGAAAGTCGATTACCTAAAATGAAAATGAGTTTTCTAATTTAGGTTAAGGGTAACTTGGGAAAATGTTTTCGAATATAGGCTTATCTAACCCAATTTAATGGGATGGTGCAAATTAGTTAGGCCAAAAGAGTTCGGACCAATAGGTTAATTAAAAAGCTTGCAAGATATTTTTGATGGATGGATAATCTTGAGCACTAATGGATAAGGTTCGGGATTTACAAATATAAGATTAGACAAGTCCATATAAGCAAAAACTCCTTCTTTAAGGAGTTTTTGCCACCACTTATAAATGGAGTGAGGGAGAGAGATAACTAAGACATAAAAAAATAAGAAAGAAAAAGCTTTGAATGTCTCTCCTTAAGAAAAGGGAAAAAGTTGTGGCACCTCTCTCTAAGAAAATTGGCGTAACCCTTATGAATTTTTTAGAGTAAATTTCACATAGTAGAAAAGGATTGGAGGTAGCACTCTAAGATTTCTATTGCTTCTTGTGTGAGTATTTGAGCTATATTGATCATTAGTAAAGATTAGATGCTTGGACTATTCTTTTTGGAAATTGATTTCTATGCTACAAGAGGTAATCACTCATTATTATTTTGTTATGTTTGTATGAATAGTTGATTCAACAACATTATCTTAAAAACTTTA
The DNA here is from genome assembly GCA_963924115.1 of Dovyalis caffra. Taxonomy (NCBI): domain Eukaryota; kingdom Viridiplantae; phylum Streptophyta; class Magnoliopsida; order Malpighiales; family Salicaceae; genus Dovyalis; species Dovyalis caffra. Next base: position 2,280,941 of record CAWUPB010000858.1, on the reverse strand, counting down.
GATCGGAAAAAATAAATTTTTTTATTTATTTCGCACCTCTAGAGAATGTATGATCCTTTCGTAACAAAATAAGTTTGGCAATCTTGTCGAAAATGATAAGTGATAGCCAAGCAATCTTGCCTAAAATAATTCTAGTAACAAGAGCCAATCATGGTCCATTGCCTTTCAAATTTTATTTTTGGGATAACTTTCTTATCCTTACATTTGAAATGACGCTCCTAAAATAAATCAATAAAATTGATTGCAACAAATAGTTTATTACTTTTGAAAAACATAGGTCGCTCCACCTTGTTGTCACTCAACTCCCTCTTTGGTCCTTCATTCTTAGTTATCTTGACTTCTATATTAAACAATATCTTGTAGTACTATCGAAATTTACATTCTCCCGAGTCTTGATCACTATTCATTATAAACTTAGGTTTTTCACTTTTTTGCAACCAACTAAAGTAGATTGGACTTTTTTAAACCTTAAGGGTGATAACTATCTATGTATTATGGTCTAACCCTATTTTGATTATTCTCAATTGTTTCGATTACTTGTCAAAATCTTATTAAGTCATTATCCTCTCCGAGGACTACTCTTTGCCCTCTATCTTGATGGCTCGGCTATTTTGACTACCGTTCTTCCAATTGGCATGATGATGCCATTTTTTGATTAGTTGTTAAACTCAATTAAAGTTTTTAGGTCCTTTGCTATTCCCTCAAGTGTTTTCAATTTTATGGATTACTATTCAGATCGGGTCATGAGATAGCCCCAAATACTTGGTTGAGATTAAACATTTCCTACTCTCTTGACACAATCACTCTTTGTGCTTAGATTTCATCTTTTGATACTTGCTCATTAATTTACAAATTATCCGAATTTTGTCATATATTAAGAACAATAATTGAATAGACATTTGGTTTCCATGAATTAAGTCATGAACTTGAATGATTTTCTTAAATAAAATTTAGATTATTTGAAAGAAATACGGATATGTTTCGAATGAAAATACTTTCATTCATGAAGATGTTCAAGTTCATTGATCAAAAGTCAAAATATGACATTCAAATGCTATGATATAATTTCTTCAAGAGGGTTGTTAGGCTAAATGGGAAAAATATGTTTGGATCGAGCAAGATTTCTATAAAAAAAAATGTATTTTGATGCTATTAAGGTAAATGGTCAAATAATGAGTCTATTTTAATGAAGGAAAAGGCTTAAGCACAAAGTATTTTTAAAAAAATTGATATTTTGAAAAAATTGAGTTTTGAAGGATAATCTTACCCAAAAATGACTTGATTCTATTTTTTCTTGCCCTCGGGTTAGTTGATGATGTCACTTCCCGACATTCATGGGACTTCCTAAAATGTTATGATGCTTTATTAGTAATTTTGTTTGTTTAGGGATATGAATTATTACTAATTTTAGAGTCACTACCAAGTATTAAAGGAAACTAAGAACCTAAATTAGATGTTAGTTTGGAGATTTTAAGGTAAGGAGTTGGTTGTCTCTTTGGAAAGATATCAATCACTCAAAACTATCATTTTCCTAGGAAAGATACCACGTCCGGTTTAGTCCTAAAGTTTATCTTCGAAAAAATTCTATTTTTGCCAAAATCAATCTTAAGTCGAAATTCTAACTTTTATTTACTAAGAAAATTTATTTTTTTTATATGTGTTTGTGGTATCATATTGAGCCGATCGTTAGACCCCTCTCGTCGGAGTCTTATCGATTCAATATTGGATCCAGTTTAAGTTTCGAAATAATTGGTATGTCGAAGAATGACCTAATTACTAAAGTATGATTGGTTTGAATTAATGTTAATCCATATTGGATATGAGACTTTGTTAATTTTCTCCTAGTATTTTCTTCTTCTTCTTCTTTATTGTCTCATTTTTTTCTTTTTTTTATCATTTTATCATTTTTTTTTGTTGGTAGGGAGTCATCATCGGTCCTTTAAAATTTAAAAAACTCAATAAATTTTCCACCATTTAATTATCTAATTTAATTATCGAAAGGAAGTTTAAAAAACTAAATATTGACTAAGTAAAAATATAAGAAAATAAAAAATTCAAGAATATTAAATATAAATTAGACATAAAATAAAAGGCATGCATTAAAAATTTAGAGCAGATTTACTTAGGAAAAGAGCTAAAACTAAGGTTATTGGGCCTTTTCTAGGATGGCTTACCGAGTAGGCCAACTTGTTCTTTAATTGAGCTTGGGCTAAGCTTACATGGCTTAGGCCAAAGCTCGGCATATTTAACCCCTCACACGATCGAGCTTAGCCCGACCCCTTTCTCATTTCATTTTAGCTAGACCAATACTAGGCCTTCTAACATTTTTCTTCATCATTCCCAAATCAATAGAGATCAAAATCTCTAAATTGATCACCTTCTACCTTCTCTTATTCTCCATCAATCCAGTCTTGTCTAAAACCTAACTTCCTATCCAATCTTTCTCCTTAAGTCCTCACATAGCATAAATAGTTCGATCTTCTCTCTTCACCTTCAAATCCAAAACCCTAAGTTTTCTTCCTACCTCAACCCAATTCCTCTTCTCCCTCTCACCAACCAATCACTTCTCCTTCTTTAAAAATTAGATCCCCAATCTATCTCTTCCCCTTAAATCCTTAGGTGCCTTTTTTAAGCCTATTCTGATCTTTTAAAACTCAAATCTTTTTTTTTCTTTTCATTCCCTTCTACCTCTTTTTATTCTTTTTCGCTCCCAAACCTAGATTTCCTTTCTTTTTTCTTTTTTTTTCCTCCCTTTTTCTTTCCTTCTTCTTCACGCGAACACTTCCTTACTCACTTAAAAATCATTTAACAAAAAAGGAAACCTTGACTTACCAATTTTTAGCTAGACTATGCATTCTTCTTACTTTATTGTCAACACGTAAAAGACTTGACCATTAGAAGCTCATCATGGTAGTGACAATGTCACTTCCATTTTCTCTCTTGTCTATTGCTATGAAAACCTATGAACCGAAACTAAAAATAAACTAGCACAAATGAAACATAAAATGGATGAGTACCTAGTGATTTTGAATAAAGGTGAGGCTTAAATGAGGACTTTGAATGGTTATGAACTGTGGTATCATCTCTCGTTTGCAAGAACTGAAAGCATCAACAATGGCAAGGCTTTATGATTGGTTTAAAACCTAAAAAAGGTATACAAATGTTCTCATGATTTAGGCTAAGTGAAAATGGATTGAAAGATGATGCTAATTCAATAAACCTAAATTGTTTTTTTCTTTTAGAACTAAAAAACCAAGAACTCAAAAAATCTTCCTTTTTCTAAAAAAATCCTCCTTTTTCTCCTTAATCCCTCTTTTTTTCTTTTTTTTTCCTTTCTCTTTTCTTTAGACTACTCGCTACCTTTCTCTAAAATCTCTTCCTTACGTAAAACCTTCCCACACCTTATTTATACCCATTTTACTGCTATCAAACACAACCCTTCATTTTTCCTCTCCTATATTTTGAGTCGTTCGATCATTTCTAGTACAAGCTTTTTACTCCTCATTTTTTTCCTCCCCCAACGTCTTCATTCTTTGTTCTTGTTGTAGCACGTCTTGTGGCCAAATTAAAGAAGAATGACATGTGAGCTTGCTTAGACAAAATCATTAGAAAACCGGAGGAGCCAAAACCATTTTTGGTTTTGAAATGAAAGAGACAGATGAATAATATGTTCACTATCCCAAATATTGGTTTTTTGTAATTTGTAAAAACAATCACTCAACTTTCAATTTTATTTGAATCTCGTCTCTTGATTTCTTTCAATTATGTCCCTGATTTCTCATGATTTTTTATTCAATTTAGCCCCTACTAGCTTCCAATTTCAAATTGTGATTTAATGCAATTATGCCACTAATTAAACATATCTCATAATTTTGTATTTTTACATTTTATCTAGTTTTGCATTTTTTTAATTCTTTTTCTCATTTTTTTTTGTTTGTTTTTGAAGTAAATACCAAAATTAAATAAAAAATAAAATCAAATAATTAAATCAAAGAGGATAATACTAAAAATGAAATAAAAATAAAAACCTAAAAGGGATAAAATTGAAGGAAAATATATAACATAAAATTTGGGTTATGACGAGATGAAAACTTATAATTTGATGTCATAAAGAACAATCGACAAGACACCAACTAGTCATAATTTTTCTTTTTGATCATACTTCATTTTCTATTGAGATTATAATTTATTAGCATGAGCAAATTGCCTTTGATTAGAAAGGGCTTGTAAAGCCACGTAATGTAGGCTATGGTGTGAGCTTATGAAAAAAATATATTAAGGCTTAAAAAGTATTGAAGGGTTTTATGACATAGGATCTCTTTGTTGTCTATAAAAATCTCTTCATGCAATATCGTATAGACTTCGAAACTTTAGCCATTGGTTAGGATTTTGTGTCATCTTGATGTTTATGAGAAATATTTTTTAAAACTTGCTATAATGATTTTATCATTTTGATTGTTAACTTTGTTTTTTAGCCTCAACTTTCGAGTCCGTCTATCCGTCCGAATTTTGACTACCATCTTGACTTATAATTTTACATTAGGGATTTTGTTTTTCTTTTCTTTTTCCTTTTCTCTCCTTTTTTTAATTTTTTTATATTCTCTTTTATTTTTCAAAGCATCGATGGGTTTTTTTGATATTTTTTTTTAGAATTTCATCAACCATTTATGGACTTCATAGTCTACCTCCCACTCCCAATGTGAGGGATAATCCTAGTTTGGATTATCATGAAAGAAATTATCAAGGCTGAGAGTGGGATGATAAGGGATAAAACTTTTATGAGATATATAAAAGATGTTTTTTTCATCTCTAAGGCTAATTTGCCTATATCGATAAATGCTAATATCTTTTGAAAAATAATGATTAATTTGAAAAACTCTTAGGTTAATCGAATAAGAGAAAGGATGAATATAATTTAGGATCATGAATTGAAGATGTATCTTTCTTTATTGTTTAGGACACCAATCATTCGGTCTTTTAACTTTGGGATTCATGAGGTTTATTTAGGCAAAAATTTCTTTCAAGAGTTTATTTAGGGGAAAAAAAGGAAGATTTCTTTTTTTTTTTAACCAAAAAAGGGATTGCCCGCCTATTTTCTCGCTCAAGCAAGGTTGCTAGGAAAGAAAAATGTATTTTTGGTTTCAATGAAATGAAGAATTACGTCCGATATCTATTTATCATGCTTTGAAATTTGATCAATCTTTTGAATATTTTTGAATGAATTTACCATTATATTTTCTTAATGAAGGAAGATGTAATGGTAAATAATAATTTCAAATAAACATTTCTTGATTTTAGATCAAACAATATGAAATTATAAGAAGTGAATAAGAGTTACTCCTTTATTCAAAGATATAACTCAATCCATGCATAGCCAACATGGTTTGTTTTCAGAAATAGAGTTCAAAATTTGATAATTAAAAGATCATATTGCAAATTATGAGCATGGATCTTTATCATAAAACTTTCAAAATCACTCGGTATCTTGATGCCCCGCATTAACAACTATATGGTTTGGGAGTGGGTTTGTTTTCACATTGAGGGCATATAGACTCCTATCAAATATGTTCCAAACTTACTTGATCAAAAGTCAACAACATCTTCTTAAAAGCGGGACAATTATCGATGTTATACCCGAGTAGCATATGAATGACATTCATATCTCTTATTGTATTTGTACCATAAAGGATAAAAAGGTTTCATTAGGTTAGGCTGAAATTGGGGTGATCTCGCCCAATGCTTATCAAGTGCTCAAACATCTCACCCGATGAGAAAGGTAAAAATAGTAGTTATTTGTGGTCCTAAATGTTAGAGCTTTTTGGTAGGGTTTAACGAGTTTGAAGGAATTAACTTACTTGGTAAGTTTAGTTGGGTAAATAGGATTGACTTGGCATATTTAGTGAATATAATGGGTAGGTTTCACTTATTGGATGTGATTGTGTTTAGGTTAACAAGGAGTTATTATAGTGGTTAAGTTGGATGAGTATTGGGTAGATGTATGGCTTTGAATATTTGTCAAGATTTCCATGATTTTCATATCTTCCTCGATTACTCTATCAATTTTTGGATCAAGAGGATTCAGTCATAACCTATCCTTTTTGGTATTGTCACTCCTTTTCTTCTCAAAACCTTTGGAAACCTTCCCACTTTGATAATCTATTCCATCCTTTCAGCAATGATATTAATGATAGCAAAATTAGACTCTATCAAATACTCAAAGTATGGTGTTTTAAAATTATTAGAGAAAATGGTGATCAATTATTGTTTAAGTAGTGGCGAATGAATTTAGGCTACCACTTCATGCCACTTTTGGGGATATTCCTTGACAATTTCTTTTGGGTCTTTTTCATACCTTATAAATCAGATTGGTTTGAAGAAACCCTCCATGTTGAATTTATACTTGTTTTAGAAAGGCATTCCCTAAATCTCTTTATCTTTTAATCTTGGTATTGTCCAATCATATATACCAACTCAAAATTGATCCATTCGAGGCTCTCATGGAAGAATTATATGAGCAATTTCATCATGCACTATCTTAGCCATCTTACTACGAGTACACTCATAGATGATTCATCGGACATCGAATGCCCGAGTACTTGATAAACTGCGGTATTCTGAATTTATTACCAAACACATTTCAATAGCTCTCATCGAATCATACACATCATCTCCCTCAATAGCCATAAGATGTTTTTGAATGGTAGATAACTTATCAATGTTGGGTTTTTTACCCTCTTAACCTTATGATTTTTTCAATAGTAAAGTCAAAAGTAGACGAGACCTTCCATTTGTAAAGCTTATGGGCTCATTGTATTAGAAAATGGCATAGTAGGAAATGATCTCAATAGAAAATGTCTTTGTTCTCGGATTGCTGGGTGGGATAGTTGATGTCTCGGCCTATAAATTTAGCATTGAAAAGGCATAAGAGATTTTACCACGAGCTTGGCCTTGGTTTAATATGCCCCCACCACTTGATAATGCCGGTGGTACCTTTTCTAGTAGCCTAGACATGCGGGTAATTTCCCCTTCATGGTGTCAATTTCTTATTGGTGGGTATGTTCCCACCATGCTCTCTCTTAGTTTTCCATCAAGCATTGTTAGAGTTAAGTGTAGTACATTTGAAGGGGAGTTCGGTTTTGCCAAGGCGACCTATATTTAAATTCCTAAAAAAAAAATCAAAACTTATATGCACGAGTGAATATATAATGAATATATGTATTCAAAAATGAGAATTAGGTTGGTGTGTTACTTTATCATTGCGAACTTCAAATCATAATAAAGCTTATACTTGGGGATAGACCATATCAAATTTTAAGTACTCACTGAGGGTACTACCCCATAGATACTTTGGGTGATTTGAGAAATATATCTATCCTTTTTTTTTTACCATGTTTTGGTTAGGACCTCGAGTGATGGGGATATTTTGTAACAACATACATGAAAGAATTCAAAATTTAGATTTTTAGCACATTCTAAATGTTACTTATAGCCATTATTTATTAAAAGACAAATACAATATTGTTATTTGATTTATATTACAATGATCACTAGAAAATAAATTTTGCAACCACTTAGAATATATTACAATACTCATAATAATTTTTTTTGTTACATAAAAAGATTTATATTCTACTCTCCATAACTCTAGATGTGAGGTAGTAGTGACTATAAGGTTTTTGAGTTTTGTAAAAAAAGAAGGAGCTCTTTTTATTGGTGTTCTCATTTCTTGTAGGTCTCATTTCTTTTAGCGAGTTTTGATGTAAAATTAGATGGTAGATATCTTCCCTCCTTAAATTAGGCCCTCTCTAATCTGATCCTAAAATCCTCAATGGTATTCTCCACTTTCTCTGTCATGATTTGTTTTGGGTGATAACTCGTAAAAACAAAGGTTAGAACGAGCATAATTTCAATATATTTTATGCCTTAATGGATCAATCTTAATGGATAGGATTTAGGTTTTCTAAACATGGTTTAAACAAAACTTATTTAATCCCAAAGTCTTATTAAGTTTCGGATTGTCTAGGTTACCAATGGAGTAATCTAGCCTCTAACTTTATAAACTAGGAGGTATGAGAAGGTCATTTCATTATTTCCTATGCATAAGATGATTTTTAATCAAAATGAGAGTTTGGATGAGAATTAATAGACTTTCATCATACTTACCTATAAATCTCTCTATCTAAATCTAAAATGATTTTTAGCTCGAGTCTAAAGCTTCTACGAGCTTTCTTTGTGGTAAAGGTAACGAAATAAAACAAATATATCCAACCCAATTCATAATGAATATATACAGAAATTAAAATATAAGAAAAATAAATTACATAAATTAAATATCTTGAAATAGATATATACAAGAATAATAAATTACTTAAAATAAATAACTAGGAATTAAATGATAAAAATAAATGACTTGAAAATAAATGAAATTGAAAAAAAATGATAAAAACAAATAAAGGAGATAAATTAAAAGTGGATTAAACCTATGGTCTAACTCCGAACCCCTAATGGAGTCGACATGTTGTCACTACTCAACATTTAAAGGACTTTAAAAAAAAAACTACTATTATGAAAATTTATTTGTTTATTTTTTTTATTATTTATTAGATATGTGAGTTAAATCATATTTTAGAGTCACCACCTAGTACTAAAGAAACTAGAAAACCTAAAAATGGCATTGATTTAAAGATTCTAGGATAAGGAGTTGCTTATACCTTTAGAAATATATCAATCCGAGGAAAGATACCACATCTAGTTTAATTCTAAAAATCTATCTCCTAAAAATTTCTTTTTTTCCAATGTATTCCTAAGTCAAATTTCAAGCTTATTACCTAAGCCAAATTAATCTTTTTATTTTTTTATGGCATCATATTGAATCGATCATCGGACCCGTTGCCGAAGTCTTCTCAATTCAACATCCGATCTAGCTTAAGTCTTGACATAATCAATATATGTCCGTAATAATTGAATTTTTTTTATGTATTGTGATGTTGTGGCATGTGTTTAATTATTGATTGAATGTGTTTAATGTTATGTTCATGTAAGTTCTAAAGTTTCTAGTATTAGTGTAACTGCCTAAGATCTAACTCTGTTTGGATGATTTGAAATATTAAATAATTACACTTTTAATATCAATAAAGAATTTTTTTATTCATTCTTTTTATTTATAATTTGATAGAATTAGATAAAAATCTATATGATATGCATTATATTAATTATTGATCAATAAAAGTGAGACAAACATCAATACTCATAAATGATATTATGAAGCGCCCAAGTCATAATATTGTCAAGATTGAACATTGACGAGTATGTAAAAAGACTTGTAAGTGTTATGCTCTTGTTATAAGATAATAGTTAGAGATCTCACACCTACTAATATGGTGATGTCAAAGCAAACACACGGGTGAATAATATTAAAGAACATATCACTAGACGTGACTTATTATGAAAACTCATTTGGTATAGTTCATAGGAATCTCATAGGAGATGAGTACAAGTAGTCTTTTGACTTGAAGTCATCACAATTATCTTAGTGGAGAATTGATGTATTTTGATATTCATTTCAATGGTTTAAGTGAAGAAGCTGCATGTGGGCAATTTGTTGGGTGTATCGAAATCTAATGGAGATAGATAGATAAGCTGAGATAGGACACATCATTCCTTATATGCTAAAAGAGTTATTACATTGTACTTCGATGAATATCCGCTCAAGAATCTATGGCCATAGTGAAAGTATACCAATAGAGCATGATTGGTTTACTTGAGATCGAAGAAAACTTATGTGATCATAATCAAATAGAAAACAAGCCAAGTTTGAGATCAATTTGTGATAAATTGACATGAGGATCGAATTGTATAGAAACCATACTCATGAAAGGCTATTGTGGATTAAGTAATCCTTCCGGATAATTAGGTAGTCATGATGCCTTACTAGAGGTCAATCTTGATTTATGTATCGAGAGATAAAAGAAGTATCTTTTACTTCTTGATACATTACCAATATATCTAGAAACCTATTAAGTCACGCGTATAAGTTTAAACATTCACATATAAAAGAGAAGTGATTAATTTGAAAAAAAATTCCTATTTTGGAAACCATTTTCCTAAAATTAAAATAAGTTTCCTAATTCAAAAATGAGTTTTCTAATTTAAAAATTAATTACTTAAAATAGAAATTAGTTTTCTTATTTAGAAATCATTTTGATAAATTTATAAAATGACCAAAACTATAGATTTATAGTCATTTTATGAATGAACTTGTTTCATGAGTATGCCATGTATCAATATGATTGAAACATGAGTGAATGGTATGGATGAGTTGACCTAGTTTTATGAATGCTTGGTATTTTTTAGATAAATAGGACATGCGCGTCTTGCCTTCTTTATTACTCTGTTGTATTTCTCTTCTCATTTTACTCCCCATGAATGTAACTTGAGGTTTCTTATTTCGAATAAATGTAATAATAGATAGGAATTAGAATAGATACAAGGAGAATAAACCAAGGAATGAATACATGCATGAAGAATTTGTAATAATTTTTCACCTAGGAATTGACCCACTAGTCTCCTTGTGACTCGAAAGGGCTAGTACTAGAAATTCATTACCATTCACCGATCTCGAGTCATGCATGAGATGTATGAATGTGATGAGATGAATGTTAGTGTGCATGATTATGAATACTTGTGATTATTTTTTAGTATGTATGCTAGGATGAGACCAACCTTATTAAATCCTTCAAATAAAATATTAAGTTAAATGCTTTCCAACGTTATGAGGCGGGAACTCTCTTGGTCATTGTTGGCTTGTTGAGATAACTCAAGGTCACTTTTTCCTCGAAGGAAACAAATCATAGGCCATGCGATGACCCCGAATGTTGAGTTTAACTTAAATGAGTTATTAGATTTGTTGAGATAACTCAAGGTTCAATAAACTTGTAAGCAAGGATTGGTATTCACATAAGATGTGATAAAGACAAAGGAGTTTTCATACCAATGAAATTAGAAATTACATTAGATGTAATTGGTAAGGAGTTACCTACCTAATCCTTTATGTATGGTTTGTTGAGATAACTCAAGGCTAATACATATTAGAGGATAGGATCTTAACCCACTAGGAAAACGAATCGAAAATTTTTCTCGAGTATTATATTGAACGTTATAAAACTTAAAAAAATAATGGGAGTGAACATAGATTTTACTTCTTTAATTTATGCTTTTTTTATGCAATTTGATTAACCAAACCATATGCTTTCTATCCTATCAGATTGCATAGTATGACTAGCAACATATCGATATGATCGATCATTGATAGAAGTAATGCCTTTAATGGCACAAACTTCCTCGACTAGGAAATGAATTTGAGGATATTCCTCCAATATGAGAAAATTCTCTATACAATAGAAAAAGCTCTTCTAGATGAGCCTCCTTTGATTCAAGTCGAAGCTCATAAAGCATGGATCAAACATAGAGATGATGTGATCACCTGCTTAAAGCATCATGTTTACTGTTATGACATTGGAGCATATGCGTCGGCATCGAAGCTCATAAGCTTTTGATATCATAGCAAAGCTCAAGAGCTTATTTGAGAAGAATACTAGGCATGAGCGCTAGATAACAAGGAAGCTCTTTAGGGCTAGAATGGATGAGGGATCCAATGTTGAAAAGCATGTCATAGAAATGATAGGCTATATCGATCGATCGGCCGAACTTGAAGCTGAAATGGATGTTGAATTATCCATTGACCTAGTATTACAATCATTGCCCAATAGCTTTGGACGAGTTCATCATGAACTTCAATATAATGCACATGTAAAAGACTCTTAGAGAGTTATTGTTCATGCTCGGGAAGCTCGACTCGAAATTAACAAAAACAAAAGCTTTGTACTTTTAGTTAATAAAGGAAAATGCGTAATAAAATGTAAAAAAAGCCCAAAAAGAAGAAGAAGTCTTCAATTGCACCTGCTAGAGGAGTGAAAAAGGCCGAGGCTTAAAATAGCCTAAAGGATATAGTTTTCTTTCATTGTAACAAGAAAGGGCATTGGAAGCGTAACTATAAGGAGTACCTAGAAGGGGTGCAAAAGAAGAGTTCTACCACTACCTCGGGTATTTATGTTATAACATCCCCAACCTAAGACCTAATAAGTTACGAATATTACTCGTCGTTAGTCACATTCTAAGTACAATGAATGTAAGCTATGAAGGCACTATGATCTTATTGTAACGTATATAAGAATATTTATGTGGAAAAATCTTTTAATGACATTCGAGTCTTATTTCTTACTTCAACATCGCTATTAATTTTTTTGCATTTATGTTGCGTTTATTTATCATGATATTTTATTTTAATTTATTTCATTTTACATGTTTGTTAAACTTCTAATCATGGCAATATACAATGGATATTTTAAAGTAATTATACTACTACTACGATATTATTATTTTATTATTACTAATTCAATTGCACACCTTAACTATTTACATATATGATCAATTCTATGTCAACTACTCTATGTAATGGGTCTATCCGAAAGCCAAACCCTCATCCAAGCTACATGCGTATGATGCCTCCCTCGGTAGTTAGCTTCGCAGAGAAGTGAGTCGTAGTATCTTATTTATCTACACCATAAGGAACTATATGAGCTACAACTCGGTAAGTTAACGTATGCATGTAGTGTACGTACATGTGTATGTATGCATAAAACTCGATATGCATAATGAATCTCTTTTTCTTATGTCATAAAATATTTTATAAACGATCCGAAAATCCTTTTTCTATCTTTGGACATGTTCCATTTAGGTACTTCGGGGTTTCCTCACATATGTCCGGTGAACCGGACGCATCCACTGGACATACCCTACCGAGCCTCTAAAAGTGCACGTCGGCACTTGCCCAACCCCGAACCATTACCATCACCGTATAAAAAACCTATGAAGTCCTTTCCTCAAAACCTCAAAGTCATGGAAATCTTTTCCTTTAAAATCATTCGATTGCTATCGGATAACCATGACATAAAATATATTTCCATGACTTAAAACATTATTCATGAGCTAAGCATACGTATGCAATTTGCAATGAACCAACAAGTTGTATAAATTCATGAATGCTTACTTAGAATGGTTATGTAACCAAGTCATAAGAATCGATATAAAATTGGATAGCATAACAACGATAGATAACATCAATCCAATATAAACCAACATAGCCATCATTGGGACATCAATCATCATAACCTAATTCTCATCATCAATCACATTCAAGCATAACCATTATTCATAACCTAATGCATTCATGTAGCATTTGAAAGAACATGACCATAACATAAAGGAAGATGAACATTTTTGTTCCATTTCTTTGTTCATTAAACTTACCTTTCATCTTACTTTCCTAAATTCTTTTTCTTAGGATCTTAATTATCTTTCCATATTTGGTGTTTACCGAATTAAGTATCATTTCTTGTTCCAACCTAACTAGGTATTATTTTATTGATTTAGGATGTTCAATTTTGGTTTGGGCCTTAATGGGCCTAAGGCCTAATTTTTCCTAACCCTTTTTTTTTTAATTTTTATGAGCCCTTTTCATTCTAAACCATCTTTTTACTATTTTTTGAGTCTGAATCATCAAGTTTAAGGTTTAAAACTTGGTTTAAACCTAATTCCCCAAAATTCTCATTTAGGCCTAAACTTGACCTCTTTAAAATCCTACCATTTTCTCCTCATTTTGTCTCACCATTTTAACACGAAGGAGCCTAGATATGTAAAAACTATAGGAATTAATTTAATTGAAATTTGGGGCCCGAAATCTGGTCCAAACCCGTATTGGGCCTTAATGGGTCGAAATTGGGCCCAAGCCCATAAAGCCTAATTTCTTCAACTTTTGACAAATTTTTCACTTCAAATCATTAAAATATACTTATTTAAGTGTATATGAATCACCAAACTAGAATCAAATTGCTTTGAACTCAAACACTAATTTGTTTAGTTTAGGCCAAATATAATTTTTAAAAATTAGTGGATTTTTTTCAATTAAAGTGAAATTTTTTATTCCTAAACATTAACACATGCTCAAATAAGTCAGAATCAAGTTTCAAAACACCAATTAAATAAAATAATTCAAAACCCCCAAATTTGGTTCATCAAGAACCCTATCCCTATTTTTTTTTAATTTAGCAATTAAATCAAATCAAGCAATTAAACATGAAATTGACTTGAAATTAAGCATTCTTATGATTTATGTGAGGTTAACTTAATTTTTTGAGCTCTAATTAGACTCTAAATAGGTAGATTGGTGAAGGATTTCTGGTCCTCTTCTTTTTCTCTAAATTTTTGAATTTGATCTTTGAATTTTTCCCTTGATATTTTCGACTTCCCACTTAAAATTCAATCTTCTTCTACTAATTAGAGGTGGATAGAATTTATTAAAAATGTTTTGGGTGATTTTTAATTGTAAGAGTTTCTTTTGTGTTTTTCAATTTTTTCTCCTCTTTTTATTTTTCTAGCACCTGTATTTATATGAAATTTTGTGAACTCGTTCACCTCATCTCCACCCTTAATATAGGAAACTCTCGACCCTTAATTCAATTTCCAATAATTCATTTGCATTTATCCCAATTTTTATCCATTTATTCACCCTTTTATTTAACCCTTCCACCTTACTTATTTTTATCCATAAGTTTTACTGGAATTCACAATTAATTAATTCTCTAGGTTGGCCAAATTTGGGAGGAAAATGAAAAATTTTGGTCCTCCAAGTTTCTAGACTTTTCCATAGCCCATTCTTTCCTAAGTCCCATTTTTATGAAAGAACTCACTAATAATCCTTCCTTTTTATTTTTTAGGACTAATTTTTAACCCTTAACATTCTCACATAATTTAATTTAGATTATTAGATTTTTAATTTTATGCAATCGAGTCCCTAATTTTATGCAATTTAGTCCCTTCTTTTAAAATTCCATCCTATAATTTTCAAAAATAAAATTTCTTTCTAGAATAAATTCAAAAATTCATTAAGGGAGTTTCATTTAAATTTTCATAATTGTTGGCCCTAATTTGAGCCTTCAATTTATTTATTTAGTGTGAAAATTACATTATTTCCTAAAAAACAATATTCCCTATACTTACTAAAATAAATTTAAATTTTCTAGGAACTCTCACACATCCTATATTATTATTATATTCTCTTAAAAAAAATTCTCATACTTTTAAGGTGCCTAATTAAATTCTTTACCTCTAAAAACACTATTCCTACACTTAGAATATTCAATGAAATATTCACCATATGTAGAAAAATTCATAAAATCATATAAAATAATATAAAACCCTTCTAAAAATTATTCTAAACAAAAAAAATATTTTTCATACACAAACAACATGCTTTAATTAATTTTCTCAAGCAATAACTATTATTCATGTACCGAAAAATCACTAAAATATTCTTTAAGCATGGAAAATTATTTTGACCCTTCTAAATATTCTTTTAAGTTTATAGTAATTATTTCTCATTCTTAAAAATATTTATTTATTTATTTATTTATTTATTTTCACATGGTTTTAATATTAAATTTTTATTACATTCCTATTTTAGCGGGTATTGGGCATTACATATGTTATTAATGCTAATCTTTGTATTTCTAAATTTCATCTCATGAGTATATGATACTAAATGTGGTGCTTATATTTTTTAAATGTACAAGAACTTAGAAAAGGAAGAAAGATAGCTTCAAGGGAGAATATCTATATAACCACAATGGATCAAAGAGTAGGACTATTAGATGTAGGTATTTATGAGCTAGCACTACCATGTTAGGATGTGCTACAACTCAATCATTATGATTTTAGTAGAGACTAAAGATGTTATTTTGATTTCTTGTTTTGAATAAGTGTTTCATTTTTAAGAATAATAGTTATTTTTAAGAATAAGTTTTTATGGAAATATTTTGATAATGATTATATGTGTTAAACATAACTCTAAAATGCATAACATAAGTACTAGAAGACTCAAATTATCTAAATAAATATTAATTAGTAAGCAACACCAAACTTAGTCATATAAGCAAGAATCTCATATCTAACCTATTTATAGAAAAGGATATTTAGAATTATTAGATGATGTCTAAGGAATTTTGCTTACTTGAAAAAAGGACATGTATCCCCTTTTAGTTGAAAAAGAGAAAACGTTACTAATCAAAATAGTCCTTATGCATAGAGATGTATATGGGCCTATGTTCACCCAAGCAAGCGAAGAACATGCTTGTCACATAATCATTAATGATAGTGGATCATGTTACGGTTATAAGACACAAGTCTAAAACATTAAAAATGTTTAAAAGTTTAGACTTGAAAAGTGATGAGATGAACTAGCAAGAGTTTTAAAGCATCTCGATTAGATCAAGGAGCTGAATACTTAAATGCTAAAATGTTATATCATTTAAAAGAAAATGATATTTCCTATGGACATCACATGTTAGACATGATCGGTCTATGATGAGTCGAATTAATATCCCTAATTATGAATGAATACTCCTTACTACAACCTTTAAAATGAATAAGATTCTAATCTATTAAAGATAGATCACATATGAGATATGAGAAGGGAAGAAAAATGAATTAATCTTCCTTTAAGAATTAATCTTCCTTTAAAGATTTAAGGCTATAAAATATACGTTAAAGGGTTTGACAAAGACAAAATGAAGCCTAAAATCAATAAAGTGTTAGATTGTGAGATACCCTACGAGTAAGATTATGATGTAAATATCTTACCACTAGAGTAAAGTGTTATTCCTTACTAAGCACACTATATTCCTTGGAAAGGAATTTATGGATGCTAGAAACAGTGGGAGGAAATTTAAACTCAATAAGATTTGAATAGACTCATAAATTAACACTTTAATAAAGGAATCCTAAAGTAGGATGATTACAAAGAGTTGTAACTCTCTCACAAAAAAAACACAAGAATTTCAAAACTTCAAAGTAAATTCGTCAAAAAGACAAAAGAGATATGACCTTTTTCATCTTAACACATTGTGAAGTGAGCCCTAAAAGGGATAACGAAATTAATACTTTTGAAATGGCAATGTTAGACATTGATTCCTATAAAATGAAGATAAAAGGAATGTGTAGTTGACACATCCTAAAAGTTCTCAAGAACATGCAAATAAGATTTACAAAAGGCTAAGGTCCATTAATAGACTTAAGCAAGTCTCTAGGAATATAAATTCACGTTTTATGGAATGATCAAAGAGTTTGATTATTCATAAAAAAAAAAAAAGATAAACCTTATGTATATAAGAAGCTAGTGAAAGCATACTAAGTCATGGTTATTTGACACAAAATCACACCTTGACTATAATATTATTATGTTAAAAATAAAAGATTAAGAAATCTAGAATAAATTTTCTAAAGATAATATGTGAGAGAAACCTATAATCTAAGAGTATAGATCTATAGAGATAGATCACTTGGAATGTGAGGAGTCTTCCAAGGTAGTTACAATGACATGATACTAAAAGGTTTAGTATGAAACAATCAAAGAAGGTTTTTTTCTAATGTCATATAGCTTAATGACCAATAACAAAGGATTCATAGCACAAGCTAAGAAACTAAGGTCTCGTCAACTATCCAAGCAAGTACTACGATGTTATCACTTGATTACAAAGATAAAAGGGTCGTGGTAGCATAAAGATAGAAAAGAACCACACTACGATAATATAATTGACCCCACACTAAGCCCTCATCATAGCCAAAGTATCCGATCCCACTCAATTATCGAGACTAAGGAACATGGTTGGTTGGCTCTAATGCAAGTGGAAGATTGTTAGTGTTAGTGCCCAAGATCTAATCATGTTTGGATGGGCCCAAGTTAATGTATTATTGCATCATTTAATAAAGAAGTCATTCTATTAACTCTTATGTTTACATATTGATAAATTCATTAGAGTTAGATAGAAGTCCTTATGATATGCATTTACAATAGTGATTGATCGAAATATATGAGATAAATACTAATGTACATAAATGATATCATTAAATCTTTCAAGTCATAGCATTGTCGAGAATGGATATTGACAAATGCGGATAGACTTGTGAGTGCTATGCTTATGCTATATGATAGCAGAAGAAGATCTCATACCTATTGGCATGGTGATGCCAAAGCAAGCACTTAGGTGATTTATGTTAGAGAAAATGTCACTAGACTTGACTCGCCATGAGAACCCACTTGATTTTAGTCTAGGGGAATCTCATACGAGATGACTACAAATGGTCCTTAGACTTAAAGTCATCACAATTATCTCATTGAAGGACTTATGCACTTTGACACTCGTTTTGATAGATGCATTAATGGATTGCGAGTGGGCGATTCATTGGGTGAACTAGGAATCCAATGGAGATAGGTGTATGACTAAGATAGGACATGTCATTCATTGTATGCTAAAGGAGTTATCACATTGCACTTCAATAAATGTCTACTCAAGAAATCTGTGGCCATAGTAGGAGTACACCAATAGAGCATAGTTGATTTACTCTAAGAGCTAAGACATTTGGAAATCGAAAAAAACTTGTGTGATCATAATCAAATAAGACTAATAACCAAGTTCAAGATCACACTTGTGATAAGTTGACATGAGGACTGAATTGTATGGTAATCATGCTCATGAAAGGTAATAATGGATTAACTAATCTTCTTAGAGAATTGAATAGTCATAATGCCTTGTAAGAGACCAATCTTGATTTATGTATCAAGAGATAAAAGAGGAGTCTTTTATTCTTGATACATTGTCAACATATCTAGGAGCCTATTGAGTCACACGTATAAGTTTAAGTATTCACATTACAAATAAGAAGCAAAGATATTGAAAAAAATTTCTAATTATAAAAGTTTTCTATTTTGAAAAGAGTTTCCAAAATGGAAAGTTTTCAAAATAGAAAGTTTTCAAAAATGAAAAGTTTCCTATTTTAGAAATCGATTTCCTAATTTGGAAGTTAGTTTCAAATTTGGAAATAAAGAACCTAAAAGGAAAGGAGTTTCCTAATTTAGGTTAAAGGGTATTTTGAGAAATTGTTTCCTAATATGGACCCCATCAAAATAATCTAAGAATATTTATTTGAATAGTCCAAATAAATTAATTGGGCTAAAATAATTTTGGCCCATTAGATTTAATTAAAAAGTTCAAAGATAATTTAGGTATAAGGATAAACATCAACCTTATTAGATAAGGATGAATATTTTAAAGATAAACATTAACCTTATTGGATGAGGTTGAATATTTTAAAAGATAATAATCAAGTAGTTCATATGTAAAATAACTTCTCATCCTTAGAGGATAAGGAAGAAACAACCCGGAGTCCTTTATGGACTCATAGTCGCCCTTTCCTTGTCCTTAGAGGACAAGGAAACTCTCCCCCTATAAATAGAATGAGAAGTTCGGTATAAAGGAGGGTAATGATCAACCATAAAGTAATTCCAGCCAAGTTAAAAAGGAAAAAAGAAATTCGGCCAAAAGAAAAAATAGGGTGGTAAATTTCGGCTAGCCCTAAAAAATCACCTAGGGCACACGGCCAAGAGAGAAAAATAAAGGATAAAATAGTTTTCTCTTAAAACCTAGCAAGAAATACCCATTCCACCTCCTTTAAGGTTGTTGTAAAATTACTCGAGATTGATTTCTAGAGGAAATACTTAATCAAAAAAGGTGGAGCTAGCACCTCATTAATTTTGAGTGCTTCTTAGTGGATACTTGGGTCGCGTAGATCATCAATAGAGGTCGGACACTTGGACGACTAATCAAAGAAAATGAATTTAGATCCGTGCTACAAGAGGTAATCCTTTACTTTTAGCTTATTATTCATATATGTATGATTAATAAATTCAACGGCATAATCTTGGGCCTTTAGATGAAGAAATTTTATTTATTTATTCCGCACCTCTATAGGATATATGATCCTTCAATAAAATAAATCAAAATAAGCATGAAAAATTAAAAAAAAAATAAAAGTAAAAATAAATAAATGAAAAATACTAAAAAAAAAAATAACATAACATAACCGTAACCCAAATTTTGGGTTATGGCATTATGGATTGATTTTAGTTCTACAATCTATATTTTAAATACCATGTAGGAAGGCTGAATGGAAATAAAGAAGGCATATGTTTAAAAAAAATCATATGTGCTTTGAAATTGAAGTTGTGGGGACTTTTATTTTAATTTTAAAATTTGTATTCATTTTGAATTTGAAAAATATCATTTATGCTCCATCATTTTCTAAAAATTTTATTTTAGTTTTTAGACTTTGTAGTTTTGGCTATGGATTTTGTTTTGATAAAAAAATTTTAGTATTTTAAACAAAAAAAATTTCTATTTGTGAAAGAACATTAATTAATGATTTATACAAAATTTTGATCTACACCCTACTTTTAAGCCTAACTACTTATTAATGCATGCTAATACTGGTATTAAAAAAAAAAAAGGAAAATTAATAAGAATTCTTCTATGTCGTGGGATAAAAAATCAGGTCACATCTCCTTTAAAATAATTAAAAATTAGTAAATGATGAAATTTTAAACACTCTTGCTTTACTAATTTTGGTACTTGTGTGGCTTGTATAAAGAAAAAGTAAACTAACAAGACCGAGTAAATGTTTCATAAGGAGCTTAAAAATTTTGGAAATCATACATATTGATATTTGTTGGCTACTTAATACTCATTGTTTAATTGATGAGAGATATTTTATCTCATTCATTGATGATTATTCTAAATTTATATATCTCTATCTATTATTTAATAAGGAGAAACTTGATGCTTTCAATACCTATAAAGCTAAGGTAGAGAAATTTAAAAAAAAAAGAAAAAAAAAAAGAAAAGGACCACCAATATTATAAAGACAAATTAAATTAGGGAGTATTATGGTAGATACATTAAAAATCAACAAATTTCAAGTCTATTTGCAACATTCCTTGAAAGGGAGGGTATTATTGCACAAACAATACCGACACACCACAATAAATTGGTATATCCGAAAAAAGAAGCCATACTCTTTCGGATATGGTAAGGAGCATGATTAGTAATTCTAATATGTTATTATCCTTATGGAGTGAAGTATTAAAAAAAAAATTATGTATATTTAAATATGATTTCATCTAAGGTTGTCTTTAAGAAACCTTTTAAGTTATGGAATGAATGAAAATCTAATTTAAATCATACACATGTATGGAGTTATCCTATTAAGGTAAGATTTATAATCCTCAATTAAAAAATTTGGATCCAAGAACAATTAATGTATATTTTAGTGGCTATGCAGTGAACCTTAAATGATATAGGTTTCATTGTTCTTCTCATAATACAAGAATAGTAAAGGTGAAAAATGCTAAAATTTTTTGAGAATATTGATCTCGAGCGGGAGTGATTTTCTTCGAATGATAGGATTTGAGGAAACATAAGAATTAACCGAGTTGTATAAAGATACAAGATAATTAGTTATTGCTTAAGAAAATCAATCAAACAATATTGAACAACAATCGATTCAAGAGCAACTAGTTTAAGAACAACTAGATCTTGATGAGGTAAGCTCACAAGAAAAAATTAATTTAAAGACATCCTTAAAAGTAAAGAAACTAGCAATTTATATGTTGTATACCTTCGGAATTCTAATTTTGATGTTGGATCTAAAGATGATCCAAACTCGGTTTCATAAGCCATAGATGGAGAAAAATATGCTTTATGGTATAACGCTATGAATGAAGAAATAGAGTCCATGTCTAAAATTAAGTTTCAAACCTTGTCAAATTACTAAAAAAACATAAATTATTGAAACCTTCTATTTAGTCTCTAAGAAGGATTCATTCAAAATAATAAAGATATTGGTAGCCCATTTTGATTTAGAGCTATATTAGATGGATGAGAAAAAATATTTTTAAATAAAAATTTGGATGGATATATATATATAAATATGACACAAATAATCACTTGTTTTATAAACTAAATAAATCTATACATGGCCTCAAGCAAACCTCCCAACAATGGTATATTAAGTTTTACAATATTATTATTTTATATGATTTTATTGAGAATATTGTTGATAAATTTTAAAATTAGTGAGAGTAAATATATTTTTCTTGCCATATAAATAAATGACATTTTACTTGCAACTAGTGACTTGAGTTTGCTACAAGAGACAAAGTAATTTTTTTCTCAAAACTTTGATATGAAAGATTTAGGTGAACCTCTTATATCATTGGTATAGAGATTCATAGAGACAAATCTAAAAGAATATTAGAAATGTCTCAAAAGATATATATTGAAAATTTTTTGAAAAGATTCAAAATGTCAAAAATACATATTTAGTAACACCTGTTACCAAATAGAAAAAAAATCAATATCTATGAAATACATTAAGAAAAGGCGAGATGAATAACATTCTCTATGCATCCGTGGTAGGTAGTTTAATGTATGCATAAGCCTTTACAAGTCTCGACTTGGCATTCATAATAGGAATGTTAGAAAGGTTCCAAAACAATCCTAGAATGAAACATTGGAAAGCTACTAAAAAGTCATAAGATATCCTAGAATGAAACTTTGATATGAAGGATTTGGACGAATCTTTTATGTCATTGGCATATAGATTCATAGAGACAGATTTAAAAGAATATTAGAAATGTGTCAAAAGGTATATATTGAAAAAGTTTTGAAATTTTTCAAAATTTCAAATTACGCATCTTTAGTAACACCTATTATCAAATAGAAAAAAAAATCAATATCTATGAAATACATTTAGAAAAAGCAAATGAATAATATTCCGAGATAAATTTGCTATAAGTAGTTTGATGTAAGCACATGTACGTATAAGACTCGACTTAGCATTTGTACTAGGAATGTTAGGAAGGTTCCAAACCAATCCTAAAATGGAACATTGAAAAGCTATTAAAAAAGTTATAAGATATCTACAATGAACCAAAGATTACAATTAACTTATTTAATGAATTATGTTTCCATACATTTTGTTAAAGAACCAATTCAACTCGAAAGGTTAAGTTGTTAGATAAAGCTTTAAAATAATTTTATATTATTTTTTACTATATCTTCTCAAATAAAAGTTATTTGAACTTGAAATTTGCACTAAGTTACATTACCTTATGCTGAAATTTTAATTTAATTAGAGGAGAATTGTGGGTGATAAAATTCGAATTCATATGTTTTAATTATTAAAGTTTGAATACTATATCAAAAAATTATTTTAATCTAAAAGTTTATATTAAGTTTGACTTGATATAATAATATAATTAAAATTTTAATATTATTTTTGCTACCCAACATTTAGGAAACTTTCAAAAAAAAATTATTAAAAATTGTTTATTTTGTTTAGTTACTAGGGATATGAGTTAAACCACATTTTGTTATCATCTAATATTAAAGAAATTAGAAAACCTAAAAATAGAACTCGCTCAAAGATTTTATCAATCACCTAAATGCACTCTTTTCGAGAAAAGGTACTATGTTTAGTCTAACCTTAAAAATTCATTTCCTAAAATTTTTTATTTTTTATCAATTTATTTCTAAGTCAAATTCCAAGTTTATTATATAAGTCAAATTAATTTTTCATATTTGTTTGTAGTATCATATTGAATCAATCGTCGGATCCTATCATCGGGAGTCTCGTCAATTTAACATTAGATCCAACTTAAGTCTCTACATAATCGATATGAAGAAGAATGACCTACTTGCTAAGGTGATGGTTTTGAATTAATCAATAACATCGGTCCCTATTAAATATGAGACTTGTTAATCTAACATTCTCCTATTTTATTTTTGTTCTTTTCCTTTCTTTTTTTTTTTTTTTTTGTTCTTTTCTTTTTATGTCTCTTTTATTATCATTTTTTATTATTTTTCTTTCCATTTTTATTTTTTTCCAAGGTTGGTGGAGATCGCCATCATCGATCCTTAAAAATTAAGAGACTCGATGATTCATCTACCTATTAATTACCTAACTTAACTATTGATTATTCCAGCAATATTCAATATTAAAATAAGTCTAAAATTAAATTAACAAGTCTTACACAAATACATAAGAGTTTAAAATCTACAACCATAATTTCAGATTTAATTAATACTAAATACTAAGGTAAACTAAAATTTAAATATTAAGAGAAATTAATGACTAAGCATTTTAATTAAATTAAATATTTTTATATATTTATATATTTTTGAATTTTTATTTTATTATTATTTTTTTTTTTTGAAAAATTGATTATGTAATAATTTTTTTAAATAAAAGGTAATGCCTAAAAGTAAACATAAAGCTAATAATAGTAAAAATAGATCGAAATAAACATAAAAATAAAATAAAATAAAAGGCAAATAAAAGTAAAAATAAAAAAAATAAAAATAAAATAACAAAAAATAAATATAATCCAAAGTTTGGGTTATGACAATTATATTAAAAAAATTATCTTAATCTAAAAATTTAAATTAAATTTGACTTAATATAATTTGATATTATTTTATAATACACTCGATTCTCCACCGCATATGAAATTAACATCGTTAAACAACTAGGGTATCGTTTTCATCTTGGTTTGCGATATTTCAGTACTAGGCTTATTGCTTTTAAATTTCTGTAATTAATCCTTGTTCTCGAATTCCTTTTCGAATTTTGCTTTTGCTACGTGTGGACTTTTAAAAAAGGATAGTAAAACCACATCCACGCGACCAAATAAGAAATAGAGGCCCATGACCCAGCTAGGTCAGTACTTTGGATACAACTAGACCCATCTCAAAATTTTCTTTTCTTTTCAGAAATTAGGCCCATCTTCTTTTTACGATTGAATAAAACAAAAACAAAGACAGAAAAAGGCCCATCTCGATTGAGGCATTTTACCTTAGCAAGGAGCATGATGGACGAGATGGAAAAAAGAGAAAGACATGATTGAAGGTGGACTATCCTTTTTATCTTTAGATGCTTTCCCCCTATTTGAGCAATGTCAACTCTCAATTGCTTACGAAAAAGTACGAAAATGGGTATCATTATAGCTGAAATCGTGCACAATACCATCAATTTAGGATCATGAAATGTCTCGGTTTCTGCAAGCTTACTTGGGAAGATTTTATCATCACTAATGATCTTGCACTAAAAAACGAACCCAAAAAAAAAGGGGGGAAGGCCCCATATGGTAACCAGCCAAAATAGCATAATAAACATCAACCTTCTCTCTCTCTAGTTTCCTTTCCAATAGCTTTTTGTTCTGTGTTCGTGGAATTCCAATAGCTTAACTGTGAATCAAATCGTATGCTTTGAACAAAAATGTTTCCCTTATCTAATAATTTCTCATTTAACAAGGGCCCGGCTATATCTATTATCTACTTTGCTTGAAATTGTCACATGTGTCATTTTTTTTCTTGCTTAAAACATTCATGCAATTCAATTTGGTATTGTTCCTTATTTTCATTTTCCAATTTTATAATCAAAAGCTTTTTTTTATTTGACGATTTTTAGACTAGTTTATACATTAATTGAAATTGATTTTTTAAAAATGATTTAAAAAATATATTTTATATAAATTTGATGCATTAAAATAACTTTTTTTAAATACTAATCTTAAAATTTGAAATCAAAACATTAAAAAAATATTTGAGATAAAACTAGAGTAAGCAATAAATGATAAAGAAAAGAATTGCTTATTAAAGGGATCAACTAAACTTTGATAGGTTCCTCTCCAAAATCAAAGTTGTACATTTTTTCCAAGAAATGGACAAGTGAGTTTGGTGAATTCACATGCAAAGCAGGTTGAGTAGTTGACCCGACAAGCCAGTTGCAAAGCAATATGTTGCATTGAATTGAATCATGGCAGTAGCCCGTGACCCCCGCCCAACGCCGCTCCTTCAACCGGCTACAACCAGTCATTTCTTTTGTCTTTATTATGTCTGACACTTTGACTTGCTTTGCTCACTTTTTCCATATTTGTGTGTTTTTTCCCCAGCCACTATTAGAGCGCGTCCCTGCACGTCACAATGCTAATTTGCTAAATTTTATGCGGGGTTATTCTGCTTTAAATTGTGTGATTAGAAAGGTTTTTCTTTTTATTGGAATAATATCATGTTTCTATGTTATACTTTTGTCCCGATTATATCTCTTTTGCTAATTGGAGTGAGCAGCGATTTTTAATTACCTTAAGTTTGCTGGATCGTGTTAAGTGTTAAAATATTGAAAAATGAGAAATTAATGTTTTATAAAATTAGAAAAAGAGTTGAAATAAAAAAATCCAGCCAAAAATTGAATTAGAAAATTGAATAAAATAATCTCTTATTTTTAAATTTTATTATTAAAAAAATATTACTTTTTTTTCAAGAAATTTATGATCACGACAAACAAACAAAAAACAAATCATCAAAAGATAAGAAAACAATATGTCATTGAACCTAAAATGTTAGTTTTTGTCTTCATCGTGATTTGTTTACTATGCTACTTTTTTTCTATTTTTTTTCAATCAAATTAATATTTCTGATATTTTTTTCCTTTCATTTAATATTTCCAGTTTTACTCTAAATGAATTTTTAATTTCAACCCAAGTTTTATAAGTGATATATCTTGTATAAATTTGCTTTGCATTGCATTTTTACAAAGCCTACTGAGAATAAAAGTCTTCTCATAGTTATATGCTCTCTATCTTATAACTTCATAGCTATCCGACCTTCAACATAACCATAAACAAAAGCTGCTCCATCACTAAAGACTCCACAATTAGATAAATCCCGAATGAACAACATAGACAAATAACTCAAGCAAAATCATCCCTTCCATGTGATTAGATAGAAAGAACATGCATTTAATGAGATCATGGTCTTATATGATGTTTTTCATATTATCATTAAATATAATTACACATACATCGATGATCCAAGACATTGTCTAAAAAGATCCTTAACTTGCATATAAATATCAAAAGTTGTTACATACGAGGAAAAGAATTATCCTGTCATTCACTCCATGTAAGTTGATTATCCCCTTCACTATAAAGGTTAAACATTTTATGTGTTATATGTTCTACCTCCTTAACTCTAAAAGTGATATAATATTATATATCTTCTTCTAATAAAACTAAAAATACTATTTAAGAATATTTAGGTCAAACGCTTCTCTTCATATGCAAATTAATCATCGGAGCATCCTTCAAACACTTGAGGAGAATTTGCTTTTATAAGTACTTATCAAATGATTTCCTTTACGATAAATTATATTGACCACATGATCATTTTGAATTAGAAGTTATACTATTGTTAATAATATTTCGAGGATCATCACCTCATCAATAGCATTGTTTGTGAGAAATTGAATAAAAAATTAGTCCCAAACCAATTTATTTTCTCCATCTTCGAGCTTCTCTATGGTCGATAATCGGGAAACTTTATTACATTCAACACCATTTGACTTTGCCAATCCTAGTGCTCCATCATTCGACATTTTACAACTATAGCGATGCATCAAGCTATTAACGGAGACATATATATCAACTCCATAGCAAATAAAGTCTCTAGCCACTCTATTACCGATGCCTTAGACACAACAAGCACCTCTCCGTACACCATTTCTAAAAGCATTCACTCTACCATAAGCTTGATCACATGCGGACTCTTTACACTAAAATAGAACATCTCAAAAATCAAATGAGGAAAGAACAACCAAATATAGAAAGAAAAAAAAGAGGTTGGGAGAAGGAATTGTCATCATTCTCAGAACCCTCAAAAGGTGTCACGACCCCTAAAATGGGCCATGATTGGCGCGAGAATCAAAGAAGCCATGGGGCACACTTCAAGTCAAGCAAGCCTCGAATATCTAAAACTATAATTCTCAAACTCCGTAGCACAACGAATATCATTTTGAATTTGCAATATCACTACTTAATTATTAATATTTTATAACTCCATCACAAACGATAATTATGTAGTATTCTTACATTTTTCAAAAATAATATCCATGATCAAATTCTAATACAACTCTCATCCAATTCATAATATCACTTCCTAGTTAGTTAATATCATATCTAATTCACATTACTTACATATATCAAATATGATAATCATAAACCTATAACAACTTCCATTAGTGTAACCATAGAGCTCTAAAGTGTACTAAATATCAAAATAAAAGTTTTAAAAGATTACAAGTAAATGAGCCACACGGTCGATGTGCCAACTTCAAGACATGCGGCTTTATGGAAGTAAAAAAACAATCTCATAAACCATACAAAACTAAAATAGTGGGATATGAGCAAATCAACTACTCAATTAATAGATATTATATATCATGTCCAAAGAAGGAAAATGGACTAAGGATGATAATTTAGAACCTCCTCGAGATGCAATGCTTATTTCTTAAAGTCAAATGCATATTATAAATATCAAATTATATATCATATCTTAAATAGTTCAAATCCAAATCATATCAAACATCAAATCTATATACAAAATAATCAAATCAAATCAAGTATCTAAATTTACACATGAGGTGAAACAAACATAACATATCATTGGATGCAATCATCCAAAGGCCACACCTCCCATGACTAGGTATACCGTGTATTGGTTGACATATGACTTAGTACTACACCTCTTCTTCTAGTTGGATTATTTTCATATTAATGAGTTTACAAGCTAGGCTTCCTTAGCTAGGTACCCTAAGGTAATCATTCAAATCAAAAATCACATAAACTTATACATATTCCAAAAATATCAAAATTCAATATATCAAATACAATTCACGCTCAAAATCAGATTTGATAATGCAATTCAATATCGAATATCATACTCACAATTTAAACTTAAATACAAATTCATAATAAAAATTATAAATTAAATACTTAATAAAATTACATGAATAAATCAAAATAAAAAATCTAAATTAAACTAGTAATTAAATTCATAAACGAAATCAAATTTTAAGTAAAACACTTATTCAAATGCATATTCAAATCCTTTTCTAGAACCATATCAAACGAATTTTGATATTAAATCATTTCAAATGCGCAAGGAGTACGTTCCAGTCTAAGTTCTAATGAATGTGATTATGTTATATTTAAATCAATGATGCATGATAGATATCTCAAAAGAACTTAAAAGCATAATATGCTACATGTTATCCCTTCAAAGTATAATCAAATGATCAAACAAAATCAAGGTTCTTTGAGATGGAGTTTTACTGCTCCGAAGAATCTAATAATACAAAATGATAGAATAATCATCAATATCATATATCAAAGAATAATTCAAAATAAATGAATTACTCTAGAAATCGGGACACAAATAATTTATAAGAATGAAATTGATCAAAAATATTCAAAGCAATGACTTTAATTAAACTTTTACTCTCTAAACCAATTCTAAACAATTACCAAACTATATTCCAAGTTTACTCTACGATTTTTTTAACAATCAAATATACACTTTACTAAAAATAATCGTCAATCACCAATTTTCAATCAATCTTCACATGTGCAATCTTTTCTCTACAACTCATCATCCTAATCCAATTGAGAATTTCTCAAACCCATAGTTCAACTATCAAATTCACACCACCGTTACCTTATTTCGAGCCTCCATTAATATAAGTACTTACTTAATTATCAATTTCTCAAATTCAATTCAAATCCTAACCTTAACCTACCTCGATCTTCAATTAATGACATACTTAATGTAAAATAACTCCAAAATAACCAATAAGCATCATTTCAAAGATCACTTAGCGTAAACACTTAACCATCAAATTTTCAAATTTAATCTAAACTTTAAACAACTAATTCTTAATTAAATCATCAATTCTATTCTAATTCACTCAATTCTTATTATATTCAACTTTAATTGTATTTATTTAACTTAATTCTTCATTTTCACTAAATTCTTTTCAATTCAAAACCCAAAATTTGAAATTTTTTATTCATCATCTTCAACCTTGTCGCTACACTGTCGTCGTACGGGACCCCCAAAAAAATATCTTTTAATCTCTTTATTTTAAGATTTATTATTTTTTTTATAAAATTATTTATAGAGTTTGGAGTTGCCACCTAGTATTGAAGGAACTAGAAACCTACAATGGGCACTTGGTTTAGAGATTCTAAGGTAAGGAGTTGGTTACGCTTTTAGAAAGATATTTAATCACCCAAAAGCGCCCTATCCTAATAAAGGTACCACGTCCGGTTTAGTCTTGAATCCATCTCCTAAAATGTTTTATTTTTTTTCTAAATTATTTTCAATTTTTTGAAACTCTAATTTTTCAAGTCCTTTATCTCAAGCCAAATTAATATTTTTTAGCGTAGCATCGTATTGAAATGATCGTCGGACCCCTTTCGTCGGAAGACATGTCGGTTCAAATATCGGATCCATTTTTTGAGTCTCGACACAACCGAGTGTGTCAAAGAACACTTGTTTATTAAAATAATTTTTTTTTGTTAACAACGGTCCCTATCGGATAGAAGACTTTGTTAAAAGTTTTATGATTTTTTTTTTAATTTTTTAATTTTTTAATTTTATTTTTTTCATCATTTTTTTTTGTGAAAGATCATCATCGGTCCCTAAAAAATTAGGAGACTTAAGAATCCTCCATTAATTATCGACTCTAAGTATTAAGAAAATAAATTAAAGCTACCTCCATAAATAAAAGAAAATGCAAATACTAAAATTGAAATAATAGGCATGCCTAAAATAAATTCAAAATTAAAATGATATTAATTAAAATAATTACGGACAATTAAAATATTAAATTCTAAGTTAACATAAATTAACAAACATACATAAAATAAACTCAAGATTAAAATCACATTAATTAAAATAATTAAAGGCAATTCAATATCTAAATTAAATATGAAATAACAACATGCATAAACATAAAAACACTTTTTTTTCTTTTTTTCTCTCTTTTACCCTTTTTTTGGGTTTTTTCGGGTTTAGATGGATTGTCCGAGTCCGACCCAATTTTTTTAATTTTTAGGGACTAGATCGAGCTAACATTAGCTCAATCCGGCCACACCCACACGGGTTGGGCTTGCTCAACCCACAAACACTTCTTAATTGTGCTTTTGAAAAAAAAAATAGGTCAAAACCCTTTCTTCTTCTTTTTTCTCTCCTCTCTTCATCCCGTCTCTCCCTCTTTCTTTTTCTTTTCTCTTCTTCTTCTTTTCTTGGCCAATCGCCATGGATGAACCGGTGGTGGTTCGTCCCTATTTCTCCTCCTCCTTTTCTTTCCTTTTCTTTTTTTCTCTTTTCTTTTCCCCTTTTCTTCTTCTTCTTCTCCTCCTCCTCATCCTTTCTCTCTCCTGCCGAAACC
The DNA here is from genome assembly GCA_963924115.1 of Dovyalis caffra. NCBI lineage: Eukaryota > Viridiplantae > Streptophyta > Magnoliopsida > Malpighiales > Salicaceae > Dovyalis > Dovyalis caffra. The sequence goes on along the minus strand of CAWUPB010000858.1, from coordinate 2,249,645 downwards.
GCCATAGACGAACTAGTGGTGATTCGTCCATGGCCACCTAATTCCTTCCCTTTTTCTTCTTTCCTTCTTTTCTCCCTTCCTTTCTTCCTTCCTAAACGTCTTAATTCCCTTCTAGATCGAAAACCCCAAATCGGCTTTTTTCAAAAAATCTCCAATTTGGCCGAACCTAAGTTTTAATTTTTTTTTCAAAATTTCCTTTTAATTAGACCTAATTGACTTGATTTCAAGTGAAATCAAATCAATTCAAACCCTTTAGGACTCAAAATTTTGAAAACCCCCAAATCAATTTGTTCAAAAATTATCAAGAACCCTAGATTTAAATTGACATCAATTCGGCTTCAATTTAGGGTGTAAACCCCAAATTGAACTCAATTAGCCATAAATTTAACCCCTAAGATCAATTTCTAATCAAACAACAAAACCCCCCAAAAATTAAAACTTGACGAGTAAATTTCAAAAATTAAAGAGAAATTCTTTTACCTAGATGAAATTGATTCCGGAAGAGTGATGGGATTTAGCTTCTCCTACAGGTAAACTCTCTCTCTTCTTTTCCTTTTTTTTCTTTTTTGAATTCTTTGCTACTCGCCCAGCTTTTCTTTTTTTGTTTTGCTGATTTTGCTTTCAATTTTGGGCTCTCTTAATTTTTGACTTATCGCCTTCTTTTTTTCTTTTTATGTTGTGACTTGTGCATAAATATATGTATGTGAATGCTTGGTTGGTTCCCCCACAATGATGGTGGGGGATTTTTTATAGGTTTTTCAAGTAGGAGGTTGGATGAGATTGGTTTTGTGTCATGCGCGAGGCGAGCTATGCGGGGTGGTTGTGCTTGGAATTGTGGGCTAGAGGCGGTAGGGTGGTGCTTGCGGGAGTTGCAACGATAGGGTGGTGGAGACCGATTTGGGTGATGAGGAAGGCTGCTCGGGATTTACAGACAATAGAGTGGTTGGCTTGATTTTGTTGACTAGAGGGGAGATTACGATGCGGGGACAAGTTGGGGTTGACAAAATGACTTGGCGAGAGGGTGAGATTGTGGGGCTGTAGGGTGGCCGCAACGGAGGGGGTGTCGAGATTATGGACTTGGGAGGAGTTGGGCGATTGCAAGTTAAGGAATAATGCGGGAATTGCATAAGAGGGGCTTCGGCTTGGGCGTAAAACCGATTTGAGGAATTGTCCGGGGTAGCTAGGAAATGTCGAAAAATTGTAAAGGAAATGGAGGGGAACTGTCCCTCCATCTCTCGCTTTCATTTTCCTTTATATATATATATATATACTTTTTTTATTTCTTTTTTGTAATTTTGTATTGAATTCTAATTAAATGAAAAAAATATTTTTTTTATTTTTTAATTTTGTTTTATGTAAAACAAGTATGAATTTAAATAAAATAAATAAATAAAAGAAAAATGAGTAAAATTTGAGGTATGACAAACCTCTTAAATTAATCAAATTTACCCGATTCAACTTCATAAATCACTAACTAAAAAAAATTAAACATCATTTAATGAATTAGAATTACTTAATCAATTTTTTTTTACAAATGGATCTCAAAACCCTAATACTAATTTAACTTAATTTTTCATTCGAACAACAAACCTAATACAAATTAACTTCAAAATCATCAATAATAATTTCAAAATCATCAATAATACATATAATTATCACCATTTAAAGATTAAATGACAAAAATTCTTACATTTGACGATTGGCTCTTCAACCTAATTTCAATCTAAACCCTTCAAACCTTTCAAGCTTTAATCTAGCTAAACTTCATTTTAATCAACTTGTTTTACGACTTTTCTTCGATTAATTAGACAAGTTTTTAACTTATAAATAGAGGATAAAAAATGGTAGGAAGTTGAGAGAGTTCGAGTGGGGAATGGAGGAGAAGAAGAAAGAAAATGAGGGACAAACAAGCTATCCCTTTTTTTATACTATGTTGTCCAAAATAATTTTTTTTACTTTCAAAATTATTTATAAACTTATGTTCAAGCCTTACAATATCCAAAACTATGATCTATCACACTTAATAAAACTCTAAAGTACTTCAATTATCATATATTATTTTTTAATCTTAAAAAAATATATAAATTACTAACTTAAATCTCATTTTTAGGATGGGTTATTACAAAATGTCACTCTCATAGTCACGAAAAAAAAAAGCCAACTGGTCAAAGCTCTTGAAAAGAAAGATATAGGAATGATAAAACTAAATACTACCACGGCTCCAAGAGCAAACATAACATTATCGAAATAAGTGTAGGAACCAACACATTGATAACTCATCCTCTTTCCAAATCTTATTAGTAAGCCCCAAACTTAAACACACACGAGCGAGACAAATGACATGTAGTCACCATCCAACTTAAGTTAGAACAATACAACCATAAGCTTCAAGCCTCTGCATTCGCTTCCCACATCTTAAACGGCCAAAGTTTCAAAGGGAATTCTCTATAAAAAAAAAAAAAACAACAATCTAGACATGTATGATGGCATGAAAGACCACTTTAGAAAACGAGTCAAAATGTCTAGAGTAATCTAGAGCTACTCATAAGGGGCTCGGATGCCATATGTAAAGTACTTCTTATCATCTTTCGAAGATTGGTGGGGAAGTGGTATAATAATTTAAATCATGAGTTGGTCCTCAATTTGGAAAACCGGTCAAAATGTCTAGAGTAATCTAGAGCTACTCACGAGGGCTCGGATGCCATGTGTAAGGTACTTCTTATCATCTTTCGAGGAGTGGTGGGGAAGTGGTATAATAATTTAAATCATGAGTTGGTCCTCGATTTGGAAAACTTATCCTCTAAGTTGATGGCTTGCTTCTCCACTAGCATTTTTTGCTAAAAAAAAGCTATGAAGACCCATTCTTAATCTTTTAAAAATAGGGAGAAAATACCTAGGCTTACCTCTTTTGCTTCAGTAAAGAAATGCTAAGGGTCGATAGTATGTTGGAACTTGTAGCTATTGAAGTTCTCATATTAAAGATCAACAATGCTAATTTATAAAAGAATATTTATGTTCTCTCTAATAGAAATCTTTAACAAGTAAAGAAGATAGTAGAGTCACATCCAAGTAAAGAAAGTAATAGCCACTCAATAGGCCCACCAAGACTTCTAAAAATCTTTAGAGAAAATAAATAAAGAGAAATATTTCTAACCTACTTCAATTCAAAACATAACCACTAGAGAATTTATACATAATCATTTGTCTTTTCCATATCTCTAAACAACTTTCATGAACGTATTTACCACCATTCGAAAGAAATAGTATGTTAGTCGCCTAACTATAATGAGAGGACCCTCGTACCTCTACACCAAAAAAGATACTCGCCTTTATCAACAAGACATTAGCCATGACACCAACAATTACCATTTCTTAAAAAGGAAATAAAAAGGCTAATAGCTTAGGGCTACCTTAAGTAGTTCATAAGGCAAAAAAGGCCTAAACTAGACTAAGCCAATGCTAAAAAAACCTCGAGAGAACTGTTCCCAAACTAGCATAATATTAGGGGGAGCATTAATAGAAAATGAGTCTAATAAGAGGAAAATAAGAGCTCTCTCGATCCTAACCATCACAAGAAACTCTAAATCCTAGACCAAGTCCATCACATTCACTTATGTAGATATAGAAGGGATAACGTTTCCCATAATAACGTCTTAATAATTTCAACAACAATCTTTAACCGGAAAGTTCATCATAGTTTGGTAGACCTTAACAACAATATTCCGTCAAAAAAGCCTTTGGTTTGATGAAAATGGATCTCTTAAAGCTCTAATATTTTAAAGAGAATAGAAGGAAGGCAAGTCTTAGTGGAAGGATCAATCCAAGTCCTAGTGATCTGTGGGTGTCTCTTTCTAGAATGTAATGGTATGCCCCATTTTCATGGTCATAGAAATAAATATGGCATACAACACCATAATTAGGAGACCACTCCTCCATAAAATCAATGTTGTTATCAACACCTATTACCTACCCTTAAAATTCTCAACATTTGAGGTAAAGGCTATAATCAAGGGAAGCGAGGTTACCACCCAAAGATAATCCTCCTCTAGTATAAAGAAAGCTTAAAGCATACAAAAAAAGGATCAAGCGAGGGAATCATGAGGACCCAAAGATGTAAAGAAAGAATACCACTCTCTAGTCAAAATTCTTTAGACAACCCAAGACATCTTGATGGCAAGCATTTAATTGTATAAAAATGCACATTTATGAAATATAGAATCAATATATTTTGCTATAAAAACTTTTCCAATCAACTTATCTCCATAGAAATATGCAAACTCACCTTTATTAAGTACTATGTACCTTACGAGAATCCCATAAAAAACTATTTAAGGCATTATATTATCCAAGTATGAAGTCACCTAAACCATTAAAAAAGAAAAAGAAATTTACAAATGGTGTTAGTGACAACAAGTTCTTAGGTATGAAAAAAGATCGTGGTTATTACCTTGGTCATGTATAAAGGCACACCTTATCCAAGTCTAAAAGCTTGAGCTTTTTTATGAATTGAAAACTCATTTTCTAAAGATCAAGGTCATCATCTTGCCTAGGTATAAAGGCTTATCTTACTTAGGCCTAAAGGTAACTCGGTCGAAAAAAGGGAAAATTATTCTCAAAACACAATTAGCAAACATTGCAAGACCGAAGTTTAAAATTCATGATAATAAAGACATATCTTGCTTAAGTTTAAAGATACCATGAATTTTTTAAACGATAAGAGACCATTATTCCCCATAGAAGTCTTCGAACCCTATTTAGAGAAAACATGTTGGGTTCCCAATGGATCAAAACAACCATATCATCTGGACATGAAGCATCCCAACCAATTAGTAAGTCAAATAGTTGACACCTCGATGAGAACATAAATAGCCACTCAAGAAAACTTCAAACTTCAAATGGATTAAGGTTTATTACCCTACCTAGATACAAAAGCATAGCTTTTTCAAATTTAAAAGTACTATAATCCTCTCAATGAGTAAGTTTTTAAGGTTTAAAAGTGTCGTTCTTATTGCATTGTCCAAGTATAAAGACACCATAAACCTTTCTAGGAATCAAAAACTCACTCTTTAAAGACTAAGGTTATTATTTTGCCCGGATACAAAGGCTCACCTAGCAACATTTAAACATACCTTGGTCCAAAAAAAAAGAAAGGAAATGGTTCTTAAAATAGTCAACATATAACACAAGCTTAGAGCTACAGAGAATCATGATTTATTATCTTACCCAAGTATAAGGACATACCTTGTTCAAGTCTAAAAACATCATGGTTCTCTTCATAAGAAAAATAGTCCTTATAAAAAAAAAAACTTAAAAAAGCAAAGTCATAAGAGAATAGTTCATGATCAATTCAAAAGTATAGAGACCAAATAACTCTTGATTAAGGTCAATGGAGGTTGGATTCTATTAAAAAAAAACATTACGAAAAGAAGTAAATAAAATATTATCATTTTAAAAAACATATGTCCGATCCTATAAGACATGGGTCAACTAGTCAAGAAATTAAAAAAACTCATGATTCTAAGTCCACCAAGTCAATAATATTTCCCTTAGAGACTTCGAGTAGAACCTTCAAGCATTTTTTAAAGAGGGAAAAGAGTAGGAGTAGAATCAACATTTTACGTAGAGCTTTTTCCCTAGAAAGAAGATGAAAGAGAAACAATAAAAATAGTTTCGGTAAATGTGATACCCTACATAAAAGCGAGAAAGTGAATGTAATTCCTTTGCTTTACTATTGTATGATTTATGCATAATTAATTCAAGTAAGTATACCCTAGTCAAATATGCATATAGTGATGAAATGAGTTTCGATTCCATAGAGACTAAATCATAGCACCAAACAAATTTTAAATTAACCTAAGTTGAAATAAATAATTTATTGAATAAAATTAAAGATAACTAAGAAAAATAAAATCAAATTGAATTCTACCTTGCAAAATCAATGAATGAATATAGTTAGAGTTTAGATTTTTCTTTTTAATCAATGTCATATAATTATCCATCTATTCCAATTCAAAATAAAAAATACCATAATGTTTATAAAAGTTACTTGCATATGATGATATATTTTTCTTAATTAGTTAATAAGCTCTCATAGTCATATTAACCATTTATTCTTCTAATTCTACCATCAAAATTCTAAGTGGGTGTCAAAAGAAACAATAAGCATTAACTTCATAGAAACATTAGTTCTCGAAAAGAATTTGACTCACTAAGCTTCCTTGATTCCCACACATGAGCTAATCATCTTTTGATATCATAGTTTTATAAGTGAATTTTATTTCCTAAAGATCTAACTCATAACAATTCTTTATTCGAGTCATGCATGAATCATCAAATCATTAACATGCCGCCAATTCTTTTGAAGCCATAAACACAACAATGAAGTTTCCTCATGCAAATAATTATAAAGTATTGAATTGAATTAAACAAATAATTACATAAACAAAAGATTAAACCTATCTAAATCCTAACTAAAAGAATTTAGCTAGTCATATTCAAATCCGGACAAAACATAAAAGTTAAAAAGTAAACAAAAATTCTATAAAAAAAAAATTCAAGAAAACTCAATATAGCCTATCAAAAAGATATCGTGACTTTCTCTTCACAATCCCGGATGTTGCACCTAATGCTTGCTTATAATGTCTTGATTTTATTTTTTAATTCTTGACTTCTTGCTTCTTATTTCTCTCTTGAATTTTTTTCAACTAAAACCCTTAAAAACAGTAATATGCTTGAGAAATATGAAAGAAAAAAAATATGAGAGTGAGAAAGAAAATTTTATGGTGTTTTTTTTTTTTTTTTGGAGAAAGTTGCTCATTTTGTTTCTATCTTTTTTGTGGTTTATTTACAAAGAGTTGAAGTCCTATCTTTAGAAATTTTCCTTCATCCTTATAATATTAGGATAGCTACATAATTTCCAAAGAGTATTGAACTAATCTTTATTGTAGAAAGACTACTTGAAACTATATTTCTAAATTGAAAATGGCTGAATTAAGAAACTTGTTAAGCATATGAATTGTAACCATGTCTCTCATTTTTTCATAGCCATAAAAATCACCTCAATACAATATCTAAAAGTGGAGTTATGGCCAAATACGGTTACATAATTGGGTTGTCTTATGAAGTCTAGATTAAGATTAATTTTGTTCCTTTAATCTTAACCTATAAAAAGAATGAAATCAAAATAAACCCAAGTAAGATTAAAATTTAAATAATATGAAAATATTAAAAAATGACATATAAATATGTGAGGTATGAAGTTCTATCAAACCATGCGTTTTGTGAGGAGAAAAGAATTTAAAGGAGGGATCATTGGGAATAAGTAATCCCTCTTTACCAACAATAGCTTTATAAGGGTACAACTCATCAAAATTAAGGATGGGGTCATCTTCAAAGAACTCGGAGAGGTTAGTGTTGATCCATTTGGCCTTGTTAGGGAAATGAAGATCCACTATAATCTTTAGCAATCTTTCAATTCTAGTTGGAAAGAAGCTAGTAGTTTTTTTTTTTTTTTATCATGAAAATTATCAAGAAAGTCTCTAATTTTCTACAAGAAATAGATCATTTCTAAAGCAACGTCCATCTCTTAGGTCATAGTTGTAAGGCTAGCCCTCATTTACTCCACTTTAGAAGAAGAAGGCTTCACAATCTCCTTTAATCTTTGCACCAATGCTAGCTTTTAGGCAACGATCACCCTCTGTTTAGGACGACCTCTAGTTAAGGAGACATTTAACTTCTTCACCCTCTTTTTTATCACTATTCAAAGGGATATAATTTTTTTTTTTTTGGATGATGTTCTTATTAGTGTAGGTGCCTAAGATCCAACCTTGATTGGATGGTTTGATTTATTGTAATATTGCATTCTTTATTTTATTAATAAAAAAGCCTATCTATTAATTCTTATTGTTTATATTCATTGATAGAATTAGATAGAAATCCATATGATATGTATTGTATTAATGATTGATCAAAAGATGTGAGATAAACATTAATGCACTTAAATGATATCATTAAATGTCTCAAGTCATAGCATCATCAAGAATGAACATTGACGAGTATGTGATAAGACTTATCGGTGTTATGCTCATACTATAAGATAGTAATAGGAGATCTCACACTTATTGGAATGGTGATGCCAAAGCAATCACTTAGGTGATTAATGTTAGAGAACATATCACTTGGATTTAACTCTCCATGAGAACCCATTTGGTTTAGCCTATGGGAATCTCATACGAGATGGGTACCACTAGTCTTTTGACTTAAAGTCATTATGGTTATCTCATTAGAAGATTTATATACTTTAACACTCATTTTGATAAATCCGAGTAAAAGGTTGAATATGGATGATTCATTAGGTGCATAAAGAATCTAAATGGAAATAGGTAGATGACTAAGATAGGATATGTCATTTCTTGTATGCTAAAAGAGTTATCACATTGCACTTCAATAAATGTCTACTTAAGAAATGCGTGGCCACGATAGGAGTACACTAATAGAGAATAGTTGGTTTACTCTAAGAGCTAAGACATTTGAGAATCGAAAAAAACTTATGTGATCATAATAGACTAATTACTAAGTTCGAGATCATACTATAATAAATTGATATGAGAATTGAACTATACGGTAACCATGCTCATCAAATGTAATTGTGGATTAATTAATCCTCCTACAAAGCTGGGAGTCAAGATGCTTTGCTAAAGATCAATTTTAATTTATGTATCAAAAGATAAAAGATGTGTCTTTTATTCTTCATATATTGTCAATATATCTAGGAGCCTATTGAGAAACACGTATAAGTTTAAGCATTCACATAATAAAAGAGAAGCAAAGATGTTGAAAAAATCAAAATGAAAATTTTCTATAATGAAAAGCTTCTTATTTTAGGAATCATTTTTCTAATTTAGAAGTCGGTTTCAAATTTGAAAGTAAGTTACTTAAAAATAAAATTATTTTCCTAATTTAGGTTTAAGGGTAATTTAAAAAATTATTTCCTAATATGGGCCTCCTAAAAATATCTAATACAATTTATTTAGATAGTTCGGATTAATTAAACCAAAAGAGTTTAGGCCCATAGGTTTAATTTAAAAGTCCGTAAGATATTTTGGTGAAAGGATAAACTTGAACCTTATTAGATAAGAATCAAGATTTGTAAGGATAAGATTAAAAAGCTCACATGCATTGCAAATCCTAATCCTTGAAGGACTAGGAAGCAATAATCTAGAGTCCTTTTTGGACTTGTTGCTATCACTTTCTTTTCTTTGGAGGATAAGAAAGCCACTCCCCTTATAATAGAAGAAGAGGTACAACAAAGAGAGGATTAAGTGACGAGCATACATGGCATTATAAGAAAAAGAGAGAAAATAGTTTCTCCCTCCTAAAACACGCTAACTCTCTCCCTCTTAATTAGGGTTGTCGTAAAATATTCCTAAATAGATTTCTCAAATGAAAAATTAACAAGTCAAAAAAAGGTGATGCTAGCACTCTATAACTTTTGATTGCTTCTTATATGGGTGCTTGGATTGCGTGGATTATCAATAGAGGTCGAACACTTGGATAGCTATTTTTTATAAAGGCTAAATCTGCGCTACAAGAGGTAATCTTTTACTCATGCTTTAATTCATTTATGTATGATTAGTTGATTCAACAACTTAATCTTGAGAGCCTTAGATAGAGTAAAAAAATTTATTTTATTCTGCAACTCCATAGAATGCATGATCCTTCGGTTCTTATAGCATTATGCCAAGTTAACAATAACTGAAATCTCTTTTTTCTAAGCCTCTCACCTATGAAGACCATAGGCATACATCTAAAGATCCTATAAAAAATACCATAGTTGTGTTAAAGGGGTGGAAGCCTAAAATAAGAAAAGACAAAAGGGAAATACTCACAACTAGTAAAAATTGCATCCCCTTTCACATATTGTTGGTTAAAGAACAACCATCTAGGTTTGACGAGTCTCTATAGAACAATAAAGCTTGCCTAATGAGGTCAACAACCTTCTTTATTCCTTTCTCTACAAGGTAGAACAATCTTTAAAAAAAAAATCTATTCTTAGATAAAGTTCATCTAAGGAAAGGACAAAAATAACTCCCGGCTTTATAGGCGGATAGGGGTCCGCAACTTTATTTATTCCTTGAAAAATAGAAGGACTACCAGTAACTTTTTACCAAAATGAATCTAAAAAAAAATATGATCTTCAAATAAAGGAGAACCCTCTATAACGAGGTTGATACATAGTCATAAGAGCAAGTACAATAACCCCTACTAAAGAAAAAACTTGGACTACATGTTTGGGTATGTCAAAGACCCCAAACTATATGTTGATGAGGTGCTTAGACCTAGGAGAGGAAGAGACAATCATCCTCCTCTTATTTATATAGGCTTGGGCCCTACCCAAAACCATCTTCCTAATAACCATAAGCTCGAAAAATATAATAGAGACCTAGCGCCATCGAGACTTCTTTTTAGAAAAAATGCCTTCTAAGATGTGTTCGTTCCATTAAAGAGTCATAGGAAATGAGCCTTTCTTCAAAAGATTCACCAACTATAAAGGGAAAACACACATAAAAAATAATAATAATAAGACTCAAAGATAAAAAAAAAAAACAAAAGGCTTAAAAGATAGCATAACTACCCTATAAGCACTAGGCCAAGAGTAAACCTTGAATGAGGGAATCAACATAAACTACACCTAAATACTCCTCATGTGACTCCAAAAGGCTAGGTCAGCACCGAACTAAGGAAGAATATTGTTACTACCTACTCTCTAATGCTTCTAAAAAAGTTGCACTCGTATATCACCTAACTTCTTTTAAAAGGCGTTCGCTCTTCATATGTTATAATAAACCATTTCTTCCTCTAATCACTTGGGTAAATTTTCTTCCCTTACAAACACCTTATTCAATAGACTAGCCTTTTTAGGTAGAAAGGTATATAAATAAGACCTTTTAATGCTTTTTTTACTCCATTCTTTTAAGTAAAAAGAATACAAAGAAGCCCCAAGGATGGGACTATCCCGAGTGCTAACAAAAGTTACCAAATATAACCAAAACCATCGACCAATTTAGGAGAAGTTGGCAAAAATTAATGCCAAAATGCTGAAAGACATCCTCTAAAAATTAGAAAGAGGAAGTTTGAAAATGTACTCAATCATGTAAGTAGGAATAATAATCTCACTCGGTCCGATCAAAACTCCTAAAAGTTAATCTCTACATCTTATCATCTTGGTTAGAAATAATAGTATGATAGTCTAGTTCTAAATAATAAGAAAAGGTTGTATTCTCTCCCTAATTACTAGGACCACTATCAACGGGGATGAGTGTTAGTCTTTGAACATCCCATAAAGGGAGAGCTACATCTACATTAGAGATTGACCCATTTTCACCAAAAACAATCTTAGATATTTTTATGACTCTTTTAAAATCGGTCATTTTTAAAGTAAATGTAAAAGAGAAGTTAAAAAGAAGGTTTATTTATCAAAGTATCACTAAAAATTGATAAAAACAAGACAATCACTCTACAAAGGCTTAAAGTGCACTTAAAACAATCACGAGTTTCTAAAAGATTCATTAGACAAAAGAAAATTTACAAAGAAACACTCTAAAACAAACTCTAAATAATCACCAACTCACGGATAATGCTTATCAATTCTTTGAAAGTTTGCATCAATATAAATAAAATCATGAGAAAGTGAAGAGATGTGAAAGGAAAACTACTACTTATAAGTAAGAAATAACATGAAAAGTCTTATGTTGAACACTCAAATGGCTAATCCTAAAAGGCATGTCCCTCTAGACATGGATCAATCATGTATCACCATATGCCCTATAAAAAAAATAAAATAGGTATAGGTTAAAACTGAAGATACTTTAAAGGGCCTCATAGTTTTGATTACTTAAAAAGACTTCTCATACATGAACGTTTAGTCTTCCCACGTGTCTACATAGTTATCGAGATTGTAGGCATCAAATGAGCATGTAATACACCTTTCATGGTTAATAAATAGAAAATATGAGTAAAAGTAGTCGGTTGCCTCATGCATCTCCATCATCTAGGTGTAATTTGAGATTTTACCAAAAACTTTTGCTAAAGTCTTAGGGGGCTACTAATATGCCTTTATAAATTCACCTTGCATTACATATCTCAAAGCCCTACCAAGAATAAAGGCCTTCTTAAAGTTATAACTTCTCTTTCTTATGGCTTCATAGCCACCTAACCCTTAACATAACCATAGATAAGGTCGCTCTCATCATTAAGACTTTATGACCGAGCAAACCCCACATGAATAATACGGACATATGACACGAAAAAAATTCTCTCTCCCATATGATTAGATAGAAATGATCCGTATTTAATGAGAGTGTGGTTTCATAAGATGTTGTCATATATCACCAAACATGTTTACACATACACTAATAATCCAAGACATTCACCTCAAAGGATCTCTAACTCCGCAAATAAATGTCGAAATTGTTACATACAAGGAAAAAGACTAGTTCGGCTTCCACTTTATACAATTTGATCATCCTCTCACTACATAATGGTTAAAATATATGTATTACAAGTTTTGCCTCCTAATTTTAAAGCTGATATAGTATCATATATTTTCTTCTACTAAGAGCTTAAAATACTATTTAAATCTATTCGGACCAAATGCTTCTAATTTAGACATCCGAAAGTCCTCTAAACACTAGAAAATGACTTTTTTTTTTACATGTACTAACCATTTGATCTCCTTCACTATAACTATATTAATAAAATGATCATTTCGGATTAGGATTCATCCTATTATTAGTAGATGATTATCACCTCATCAATAAGCATACATAGAAAATTATACAAAATTTTTTTTTTTAATAACCAAGGCTTAATGTTTTAAAAAATCATAAACTTTACACTTTTTAATGATTTTATTTTTTTTTAAAATTTTGGATATAAAGGTAACCTAGGTTAAGTCTTTAATAATAATACTAGCACATATCAACTTTTTTGAATTAAATTCGATCAAAACTAACATGGCACGTGATGAAGCATGACGAACTTAAACTAAATATAACGAGTAAGATCCACATAAGTAATGACATAGAAAATTAATTACAAAACTTGAAAGATATGTCATCTCCTATATAACCCAATTAGAATAAAACCTCTAATTCAAATTAACCCTAACTTGTATAACCTTTTGTTTTTTATTTCAATTTTACATAAGCACACCCATCTTCCTTCGCTTTTTCTTCATCTCGCCTTTGTCTTTTTAGAATCGAACCACGATATCCTTTCTTTTTCTTCCTTCGTTTGCCTTCATCTTCTAAGAATCAAATCTATAGATCCTTTCTTCTTTTTCCTTCATTTTCTCCTTTCACTTGGCTTAAAATCGGGGTTTTCTAACCACTCGACCGATACAACCCTAACCTTCCCAACATAAGAGATGGGGCTCGGGTTATTAAAAACCCCACCAACATGAAAATTAATCTTAAAACGATTTGCCATCCTGTGGACATAAACACCAACCAAAAGACACATAGATTTTGGTTTGGATTATGTAATTTTAGGGATTGTGATTTGAAATTTTGTTGGAAAAAATTCAAGAGGTTAAAGGTACGATAGTAAATGTTTTGACGGAAAGGGTTTTTAGGATATTTTCTTGAAGGTTTGTCTTACGGGATTTGAGATTTTGAATTTGAGGGATTAGGATTTTTGAAGGATTTACTTGAAAAGACAAATAAAGGTTTGGGATTTTGAATTTGAGGGATTAGAGACAAAGAGGGGTTTGGGTTTTCAATTGCCGAACTAAAGCAATTGCTTTGCAATCGAAGGAGAGAATGAGGTTGGAGGGTCTACGTGTTTGGGGGATGAGAAGGAAGTAGGAGATGAAGGAAGAAGAAAGAAGGATATGCGGGTTTGATTATGAGAAGACGAAGGCATACGAAGAAGGAAGAAGAGAGGATATGTGGGTTCGATTATGAGAAGAAGAAGGTAAACAAAGGAGAAAAAGAAGAAAGATGGAAGTGTTGTGCAAAATTGAAATGAAAAACAAAGGGTTATACCGGGTTATGGTTAATTTGAATTGGGGATTTTATTGTAATTATGGTATATAGGGGATGACATGTCTTTCAAGATTTGTAATTAATTTTTTACGTTATTGCTTACGTGAATCCTACGTGTTATATTTAGTCTAGTTGTCATGTTTCGTCATATGTCATATTAGTTTTGATCGAATTTAGGTAAGAAAAGTTGATCTGTTCTAGTATTATTATCGGAGAATTAATTGATGACATTTCTATTAAAAATTAAAAGAATGAGATAAAATCATTAAAAAGTATAACGTTCGTGATTTTCTAAAACATTAAGCCTAATACCAATAACATTTAATACAATAATTTTGCCCAAAATTTATATAATAAAAAGTAAATCACTTGTATAAAATTATTTTTATTACTTTGAATATGGGTTAGTAAGATTTTTATAAAGAGTGGTTATTTTGTCTTGGGCATTTGTTAAGCCTTAAATAGTAATCAACGTGTTGAAAGTGATGAGAAAAGAGGAATGCTTGTATATAAATTTTTTTCAATAGAAAGCATGTTCATCGATGAGCATCACTGTTTGGGTGTATCTGTCATTAAAATTCAGTAATTACAAAATTAAAAGGAAATATATACTTATATTTTTGGGCAGGGTATAGTAACATTGAAAATAGAAGATTGAGAAATTGGAATCCTTGTTCCACGTAGAATTCCAAATTGAAAGAATTCCACATTTGATGGAGACATGGTGGTGATCTTTCACGCACACATTTCAAACATCGAACCTCCAAATTCCAATCTTCAATCCTCTTTTGGCAGCATGAGTATTGTCATTGAAGCAGCGAAACCCCAGTTGCAAGCCAACCTCATCCTCAAATTAACCCAATTTCCCTACCAAATTAATTTCATTTTTTCTCAGCAAGAGTCAAATTTAGGTATGACAAAAAGAGAGAGAAACTCGTGTGACTTGAAGATTGGCAAGTGAAACAAAACAAAAGTAAAAGTGATAAAATAAGATCATTAATATTCCAAAAAGTCAGCTCTCGTGTCTTTCATTTCAATTCACATACACACTATTATTTCTCACAAGTGTGAGTGAGTGTGTGTTGTTTTCTTTGTCCAATAAACAATAGATTCGCTTCTGTATTTCTTGTCCCTTCGATATCTTTTCTTTCTCTAGATTCTGTCACCTGTTGCTTTCCTTAATAGCTTTTACGTTTTCAGAGAGAGAGGCAGAGGTGTCAAATTTTGAAATGGGAATGAACCCATTTGAGGAAAAGTTGGCCACTGTGGGCTGCTGTATTCACAGGGTGCTTTTACTTCATTTGCAAGTGATGTTTTAACGCCTCATTGAAACTTTTGTGGTGGGTTCTTACTTCTTATCTTGGGTCTAGCCTGGTAAAGGTTCTTTCTTTCTTCTATAGCCGTATTAACTCTTCTTCAAAGCTTTGATCTTGGGATCTGGTTTAACAGTTAATTGTTGCTTAATTTGCTAAATATTGCTTTTTGTTGGCTTATAGGTGCATTGGGATGTGTGTTTGAAGTGGCTTCATTTGGATGACTTTCTTGCACTCACACTAGTACTAAAGGGGTAGTGGTTGTTCAACAGTACAGGGTTTTGGGGATTAGTTGATATATCTTTTTTTTTTTTTCAAGGGTTTTGGTTTCAAGTGGGGTCAAGAGATCTCAGTTTGTTTGACTGGCTTCACTGCCCACCTTTCTATCTATATATATATATTTTTCTTGTTTAACGGTGTGAATTATTGCTTCACTTTCAAGTTGTTAACTTGATCCTTGTTTTGTGGCGCCTGAGGTGTTTTGCATTTTAAGTTTGTCCATTTGGGGTGCTTCTTTTCTTTTCTCTGATGGGCAACACTTAATCAACTGGGGTCTTGGTTTCTTAAAGTTCTAGGGATTTGATTTCACTTCTTTTTGTTGCTTCATTTGCAATTTGGAACTTGCAAGCTGCTTTCTTTCTGGTGGTCTTTTGGGATTTGATATGCAAGTTCCTTCATTTGAGCTTCTTCTGTTGAAAAGCAGTGCATGCCAAAGAAAACATCAGCTTCAACGTGGGAGTCTTTGCCTTGATTTGAGTTGGGGCTAACCTTTGATTTCAGTAATGGTGATGGTGGAGACTGCTCCAATGACTTTCCTCAGATGGGTGTTCTTTGCTTGCTTTCTTTGTTCATCTTGGTGTCTCAAAACCACAACTCAATCTTGTGATCCAAATGATTTGCTGGCCCTGAAGGAATTCGCAGGAAACCTCACAAATGGGTCCATCATAACAGCATGGTCCAACAACACTGACTGCTGTAAATGGGATGGGGTTGTATGTGGAAGTAATATGAATAGTTCAATTCAAAGTAGAGTGACAAAGCTGATTCTGTCCAGAAAGGGTCTTCAAGGGTTAATTCCAGGCTCTTTGGGCCGCTTAGATCAGCTAAAATCACTTGATCTCTCTTGCAATCATCTCCAAGGTGGATTGCCTTTGGAGCTCTCAAGCTTGAAGGAATTGGAGGTTCTTGATTTGAGCCATAACTTGCTATCAGGACAAGTTTCAGGGGTGCTTTCTGGTTTGCTATCCATTTGGTCACTGAATATTTCTGGCAATCTGTTCAAGGAAGACTTGTTTGAATTTGGAGGATATACAAATCTTGTTGTATTCAACATGAGCAACAATTCATTCACTGGTCTCGTCACTTCTCAAATTTGCAACTCCTTTCTTGAGATTCTTGATTTATCGATGAACCATCTCGTGGGCAATCTTGAAGGCTTGTACAATTGCAGCAGATCTCTCCAGCAATTGCATTTGGACTCCAATTCGCTTTCAGGCGCTCTCCCAGACTTTTTATACTCAATGTCAGCTTTGCAGCACTTCTCTATCTCCAACAACAATTTCTCTGGCCAGTTAAGCAAGGAAGTGAGTAAGCTCTTTAATCTTAAAAACCTGGTTATTTATGGAAACCGGTTTTCAGGCCATATACCAAATGCATTTGCCAACCTTACACATCTAGAGCAATTTGTTGCACATTCAAATATGTTTTCTGGGCCTTTGCCTTCAACACTGTCATTCTGCTCAAAGCTTCACATTCTTGACCTTAGAAACAATTCTTTAACTGGACCAATTGATCTTAATTTCACTGGAATGCCTAGTCTTTGTACACTTGATATTGCCTCTAATCACTTTTCTGGGCCACTTCCAAATTCTCTATCTTATTGTCGTGAATTGAAAATTTTGAGCCTGGCTAAGAATGAATTAACCGGAAAAATCCCTGAGAGTTTTGCAAATCTCTCATCCCTTTTGTTTATCTCACTGTCCAACAATAGTTTTGTGGACTTATCTGGGGCACTAAACGTGCTGCAGCGATGTCAAAATCTCTCCACTCTTATCCTCACAAAGAACTTTGTTGGTGAGGAAATCCCCACAGATGTAAGTGGTTTTAAGAATCTAATGGTCTTAGCATTTGGAAATTGTGCTCTCAAAGGCCAAATCCCAGTTTGGCTGTTGAGTTGCAGGAAGTTAGAAGTTCTTGATTTGTCGTGGAATCATTTGGGTGGAAGTATTCCTTCTTGGATTGGTCAGATGGAGAATTTGTTTTATATGGACTTCTCAAACAACTCCCTTACTGGAGAGATCCCTAAAAGTTTGACCGAGCTAAGGAGCCTCATCTCTGCAAACAGCAGTTCACCTCATCTCACTGCCTCTGCCGGCATTCCTCTATATGTAAAGCGAAACCAGAGTGCTAGTGGTTTGCAATACAACCAGGCCTCAAGTTTCCCTCCTTCAATTTTGTTGAGCAACAATAGGATAAATGGGACAATTCCACCTGAAGTCGGACGGCTGAAAGATCTCCATGTCTTAGATTTGAGCAGGAACAACATAACTGGGACCATACCTAGCTCCTTTTCGCAAATGGAAAACCTGGAAATTATAGATTTGTCATCCAACAATCTGTTTGGGTCAATCCCCTCATCACTCGAGAAGCTGACATTCCTATCAAAGTTTAGTGTGGCTAATAATCACTTGAGGGGTCAAATTCCCACTGGAGGGCAGTTCTATAGCTTTCCTAGCTCCAGTTTTGAGGGTAATCCAGGACTCTGTGGGGTGATAGTTTCTCCTTGTAATGCCATTGACAACATGTTGAAGCCTGGAATTCCATCTGGTTCAGAGAGTAGGTTCAGTCGAAGCAATATTCTTAGCATAACAATCACTATAGGAGTTGGGCTTGCGCTGCTCCTTGCTATCGTTTTGCATAAGATGTCAAGGAGGAATGTGGGGGATCCTATTGGTGATTTGGAGGAGGAAGTCAGTCTGCCTCGCCGGTTATCTGAAGCTCTCAGGTCTTCCAAGTTGGTGCTGTTTCAGAATTCTGATTGCAAAGACCTCACTGTTCCAGATTTGTTGAAATCAACAAGTAACTTCAACCAAGCAAACATCATTGGTTGTGGTGGATTTGGCCTGGTTTACAAAGCCAACCTTCCCAATGGTACAAAAGCTGCAATCAAGAGGCTTTCAGGGGATTGTGGTCAGATGGAACGTGAATTTCAAGCTGAAGTAGAAGCTCTCTCAAGGGCTCAACACAAAAACCTTGTTTCTCTTCAAGGTTATTGCAGGCATGGTGATGACAGATTATTGATTTACTCCTACATGGAAAATGGAAGCTTGGATTATTGGCTGCATGAATCTATTGATGGGGCCTCGGTGCTTAAATGGGAGGTGAGACTCAAGATAGCTCAAGGAGCAGCTTGTGGGTTAGCATATCTGCACAAAGTTTGTGAGCCGCATATAGTTCATCGAGATGTGAAATCTAGCAACATACTTCTAGATGAAAAATTTGAAGCACATTTGGCTGATTTTGGTCTCTCAAGGCTACTTCGTCCTTACGATACTCACGTGACAACGGATTTGGTTGGCACATTAGGTTATATACCTCCTGAATATAGCCAAACATTGATGGCAACATGCAGGGGTGATGTCTACAGTTTTGGTGTTGTTCTTCTTGAGCTTCTTACTGGTAGAAGGCCCGTGGAAGTTTGCAAAGGAAAAAACTGCAGAGATTTGGTTTCTTGGGTGTTTCAGATGAAGTCCGAGAAAAGGGAGGCGGAGATTATAGACTCAGCAATTTGGGACAAAGATCATCAGAAACAGCTGTTTGAAATGCTTGAAATTGCATGTAGGTGCTTAGACCAGAATCCAAGGCAGAGACCCCTTATCGAAGAAGTTGTTTCATGGCTTGATGGTATTGGATTGCAAGATTCACAACAATAAGCTATAGTGCTGTACTTTGTTTCAGGATTCTTAGATTCAGTTGGGGTGGACATGGGAAGGTATACTTGTAAAGTAAAAACTCTCGCAAGTTTCTATAATATTGGAGCAAGTCTTGACCAAGTTTCCATAAGAAGTCTTCAGTACTAGAGTATTATTCTATTAGAAATAAGCATATTATAAAATGCTTTGATTTTGTACAGTTTTCTTTTTTCCCCCTCGGAAGTGAGAGCATTACATTAACATGCGAAGATCAAAGCCTTCACATTGCGCTACATATTTATGTAAATGAATGTATTATTTGGTTTCTTTTAGAATTTTTTATCACCGGTTCGCATTTATACTGGATATGTAATAAGGTACTGAACCTTGAGCTTCTAAAACTTAGTATCAACTGACCAAATGACTGTAACTGAAGGATGAAATGTAAAATATGAGAGTATAAGCTGCAGACAATGGAGACTGCCCATCTATTGGCTATTTGTTTTGGCTTGTTTGTTCTCACAACTCTCAACAAATTGACAATTGCAGCTTCTATATATTCTCATATTATCATTACTTGTTCATGGTTTTTTGCTTTGTATTTGCAACTGTTACGGCATATAAACCTTCTCGGCATCCACCATGTCATCCAAAATACAGTTAGCAGACCCTGGAAATCTGCACGAGCAGGGGAAAATACACTTTTTTCTGGCACGTAGTCAGAAGACTCATTAATGCAAAAAAGATACACCAGCCTCCAATTTTCTTGGATAGAGAAGCTTTAAGAGAGCTAGACCGTCACTCTTTGTAGCAAATCCTTTCGTGAAACAAAAGATTGGATTATTTGTCACATCCTTAAAAAAGCACGACTAAGATTTTTCTTGACTGACAGAGAGCCCAAAAATATTAAAATGCAATCATAAAGATGCTTTTTATGAGCTTTTCTTGTTTGGACAATGTTACCTTGCTTTTTTGACTTTGTTAGCAAAGGCTGCTATAGAAACCTACCAGCTAAGAAAGCAACGTATGCTGCTGACGAGAAACACCCCAATAAATCTTTCAAATTTTAGTTTAGGTTTATCCCCACCATTTTTTCTTCCCTGTATCGGCAGGGGTTGAATTTTGGACTGAAAAGGTGGCTTTTAGGGAAAAATAGATAAACAAACAAACAAGCAGCACGAGATTTGTTGGGTCATTTAGTAATTTGATATAATTTGGTAGGTTAAGAAACAGAGACAAACTAAAAGTTATTAGGTAGTACTGATTAGTGACAAGCTTGAAATCCCAAGAAATCAATATCCGATGGTGATAGAACATTATTTTAGATTAATTCTTTTGCATTTTTTAATGTGTAGGATGGATCCTTCACACTGTTGACAATAGTGACAAACGTATGTGCATGGATTGAGATTAATAATTGATTAGTGTTTGGTATCCATCTTTTTCTGTTTACCTGCCACCATTTTCTTTCTACCTCGAGCTTGAAGCTCCGCAAATCTCTCCCTTTCTTTATCCAAATTGCAATCGCATTTTTCAATTTTCAACTCCAATTTTCCTACCATCTTCATGTCTATTTGTCACCGTGTTATAAAGAATACTAAAAGCATTTTGATGAGAAAAAAAGGGCCAGCCTTTCCCTTCTTGTTTTTCGTGTGTAGTCTCACGGACTAAACATAAGGAAACAATTATAAACTCAAGCTTATTGTCATGATGCCCTACCATTTCCTCCACGAGTTGTATCAATCAGCTTTGGTGAGAAAATAGAATCAGAGGAGATATAATAATTGGATTGGACAGAATTGATCGTTGCATTTCAATTCTTGTTGAGCAACTTTGTGTCAAATAGTCATGGGTGACAAGACACAATTGATTATGTGGATCCATCATTCTCAATCTTTTTTTTAAAAAAAAAAAAAATACTCCGATTTGGATTGGGCTAGTTAAGAGGCCGTGACAGCCCAGATTATGAATCTTACTTGGGCCCAGCTAATATTAACTGAGATTTCGTCTAGGGTCTACTTCCGTGTAATGGACCTCAAAACTTTAAATTCTCAACAAATGGGCCTGACGTTGCTGGCCGAATAAACATTTGTATTACCACAAATGGATAACATGCATGGACCTTCCTGGTTTTGTCTTTAGCTGGCAAAATCTAGAGTCTTCCTCTGCTTTCCACAACCTTCCTGAAGGAGAACCATCTGGGTCTTTTGCTTTTTGGGTCTTTCAATGCTCATCGCCTATTTTAGAAGTTGTTTTGCTACTTCATTTCGTGCCCCGTTTTTTTTTTTTTTTTTTTTCTGGTTTTGATAGATCATTTCCTTGCCTTGATTTTGTTGGTATTTATTCTATTGTACCTGTGCCTATGATGATAATAAACATATATGCTATCATATTTTAGATCCATTAAAGCAATCTAAATCATGGGCATATTATTTTTTCTTCTAGCAAGTTTGGACAGTTACAAGTATTGATTTTTTTTTCCTCCTCAATTTGTAAGAGTTTGTAGTGCAAGTGATGATAAAGAAGACCAACAATCAGCCACTCCTTTCTGGAGAATGATGATGTTGTCAAAATAAGAATCATCAGATCTGATGCATACTGCATGCTCTATTTTTATCTTTTTTTCTTTTGATTTTGGTGCTAACTCATGTGCTATCTGCACGCTTGCTTTGAGACTTCGCTTTGCTTTTTACTTGGAAAGCTATAAGTTATTTGGTTTGAAAAATGATGACTATGTCTAGCTAAATGGGAATCTCCCTGAAGCATTTGTACAGTTTCTTCGATCTTCTTTTGTTTTCGTATCTTTATCTTAGTTTATTTTTTTCTTTAATGCTGGCTAATGAGATTAATGGATTTTATAGCATTACAGATTTTAGAAGTATAAATGAACAAATTTTGATTTTGATTTTTCTTTTTGGAAGCTGTTTTAGAGCATTTTACCCAAGGATTTAGTTCGATTCCTGTTGTGGTCTGAGCTGGGGTGACCACTTAGATGTGATAAAATCTCTAGTGTTTTGGAATGTGTGTGTGGCTTGTTATTGTTTGTCAAGATTATGTATCAACGCTTGATCGTTTCACTGTTAGCTGCATCATGATTGGTTGTCTTTTTATTATGATGGGATGAGTTCTTTTAACTGGGGTCTTATACTTTGCTAAATTTCTCTGAAAAAAATGACAAATTCTTAATTCAATTAAAGAAAACAATTCCACTTAGTGTACAAATTAGTATGTGTTAGATTTTGAGCCTCAATAGCGCCAATGATGGCACTAGAACTACCATGGTTTGCTCTTGAATTACCATGATCTCCAATATATGATTATTCAGTACATAAACTGAGGCGACAAATTTCCTTACGTGCTTGTTTTATGTGGCGAAGCCTGTTCATTAACTGATTTGTTTATTTTGACCGTACAAAAATGCATATTTACTTGTAATGAGGATAATTCACTTGTTCAAAAGTCAGTTTTTCGAAAACTAGATGGAATACTTGATATTAACACTTTCCTCTCCTTCATTGACTTTACCTGCTGATTCTTTTTTGAACAAGTTTTAAATATGAGATCCATGTCAATCTTCTATTATGTTGCCTATGATGATTTAATGCACGTATTAACTGATGATATTATTATGATATCAATCAAGTCTGTCACTATCTCTGAGGCAAAGTAATTTGTTGAAGTCTGCTTCTGCATGCGATTTCTCTAGTTAGTGTTGATGCTGCATTTTTTCAAGATCAAAATCATGCCCTTTTGGTATCAAGTGATTTGGAAATTTGATTGAATAAGAACTAACTAAAGTTTTCTGCATGCCTCTGATGGTGCCTGTCCCTCTTTTTTTTTTTTTTTTTCCTTTTTTTAGAACAATGCCAGTGATGGTGTTGCACGTTTTATGACATTAATATTTGTGATTTTAATTGGATCATTTGAGTATGGGATGCTTTTTTTAAAATTTTAGCTACCTATAAACTGAGTCATTGGCTTGAATTTATGGTTTTGCAGAATTTGAATTTGTTACTCGGTTGTTTCTTCTTGTACTGTAATTTAACTGCTATAAAGCCCTGTTGCAGAATTTTATGCATATTTTCTTGAACCCTTTTCTGAGGGCCTCTTTTGCTAGATCACTGTCTTAATAGATTTTAATTTATTTTATTTTTCTAAATTCTGAAATTGATGGTTTGCCAATGATGTGACTTACTGCACGTATTATCAGACACGAAGTGATGATAATTTTTTCTCACTGCTTCTGAGGCAAAACCATGATTTATTATTATTTTATTCTCGTAAAAAGGACGATCACGATCTTAAGCGTAATATACCCTTCTTGTTGGTGCTGACGTGCAATGCCATTTGCAAGATATATATGCAAAATTTTATTACATTTGTGTTCAATGACATTTTCGTAACTGATAAAAGATCCACTGCTTCGGCAATGATTTTAATGAACTTTGTAAATAACAGATCAGTTGCATCAGCTATTTTGAATACTACCCGATTTGTTAGTATGTTAGTAATACTTAGCTGTGTGTATTGGATTGTACTTTGAATCTTATGTCACAATTATTATTTGTCTATGTGGTTTCATGTTTGATTCAAGAGTTTCTAAGACAGTTGACTGAAAGCTTGATTATTGTAAGATAAGAACTTTGAGATTTGACTGGGATTTTTGCCGTTTTCGACTTCCAACTGCATCTCATAATGAAATGAACTGTTGTAGATGGTGTATGGAGATCTGGAGCAGTCTGCTTGTTGCTAATTCTCTTCCAGCTTTTGGAAGTTCAACCATCTATATTGTGTAGCTGTATCATTTCATTTTCAAGAATACTTGTTTTGAACAAATGGAGGAAGCTTAATTATCTTGTTTAGATTTCTCAATCATTTAAATAAAGTTGCATGATAGTTACTTTTTCTGATATCTGATTGATTATTTGATATTTGTAAATCGTTTTTCTTATTCAAAACATGCCACAAAGTTATTTGGATAGTAGAAAATTGGTGGCCAACAAGTTGATGCATCCGTCAATCTTGAGTCTCGAGGAGACGAACCCTCCCATTTGGATATTGGTTTTGGGTACGAGCAGGAGCCATGATGGCCAAGACTTGTGTGGATTATCAACATGATGTTAAATCGGCATGCATTGTATGTTGTCTCGGGTGGTTGATAAACTTTGCTGTTCATAATTGATGAGTTGATTAATGTATCAGGTACTAATGCTGATAATAAATTATGCAATGCGTTTTCCTAAGAAAGAAGGTTGATATTAGCTAGCTAGAAAACACCATTTGCACATCGGTGGCATTAAAATTCGCGATTCAAGGAGCAGACAAGTATTGAGGGTTGAGCACCTAAAACACTAACCTGAATCGTTTCTCGTTTTACCCAAGAAACATGTCAAGTTCTCTCTAAACGTGTCCCGTTTTACATGTACAACACAGTACACATTGTTCTTTGTCATACTTCAAAATTTGTCAGAAGAAATTGATGTTCGAAGAAATTAACGTTCTGCACCAAAATATTTAGCCAGAAGGAAACTATGGGAGCTCTATTTTTGGCAACGAGAGCCACCATTAATCTCTCTAAAGTTTTGTCTAAGGATCACCCTCGTTATGTTGATTCTGCCGACAGATTTTTCAGGGCTTGTTTTTCCACTGCTTTTGAACGTGCTCAAGTATCTCTCTACTGTAATCTCATACTTTTATACATATCAATCTGTGTATCCTAAAATATTTAGGCACAAAGCATGTACTTTGTCTTCAAACTGAAAATCATGGCTCTACAATTCACAACCTTGTCTCGTATTTAATTACATGTTTTTCCATGATTGTCAGTTCCTAAGCTAGACAATTAACAATATTTTACCCTTACGTGCTGAAATTTTGCAGGGTAGCAATGCAGGAGCAGAGACAAGGAGAGAAGGAAACGGCCCAGGTAGGATACCAGGAACATCTATAGTGCAACAAATGATCCAACCAGGCAAGGCTTGTATGGGGCCAAACAACAAGCCCTAGACCCTGATGAACGTACAGGGATAGGAGCAACACAGTTTGTGGCTGACACAGCCAAAGAAGGGGTTAGAAAAGCAACACAAGTAGCAGACACGATTGGGGACTCAGCTGAGAAAACAATGGTTGGTGCATGGGAAGTAGCCAAGGAGGCTAACCAAAAGATTAGAGAGGCAGTAGTTGGTGGAGATGACCATAATAACAATCATCGTAACGAAGACGACAGCAATAATGATGTGGACGATCCGGTGGTTGTCGAGGTTCATAAGATTGATGGACCAGTAGAGTACAGAAAAATTGAAGGAAATATTGATAATTTAAGAAGAATAGGTGATAGAGCAGATTGAGAAAGCGTTTGGTTTGCATTTGCCAGTCACTAAGGTCTGTTTGTATCATGCTGGCTTAATAAGAAAACAATGAATTTGTGGTAGACAAGTGTATTAGGTCATTTATGTTTATGTTTATTTTCAGTAAGGTTTCTGAATCGAGATAAAATGAGCTTCAATAATTTTCCTTTAGCCTTCAATCTGGAGATGTTTCAAGCTCTCACTCCTAATCCTAGGAAAGTAAAAAATCTACCGTATTGAGCTTTGGCTCACCAAAGCAAATACCAGTCACTCATGAGAACCTTAAATTGGCCGATGGCAAGGCTGATCAGGGAAGGTTGGTGCTCAACTAATTAATTCCAAAATGATCATGATCCCTTGCCAATGCCTCTCTGGAGACCAGACTTCTTATCCTTGTGCATTGAAATGAGCTGTCCATTTCTTTTACGAACACGAAGGTTTGTTCTTAGTGTGATTATTACAAGAAGGTAGCACTTGAAACTGAGTAAGTTCAGATCATGAACCGGTTCCCTTTCTCTAGACTACAGGACATTGACTTAGCACTAGAATTCTATCTTCTTTGCAGAAAGTGCCCAAATTTTGTCGAGTTCCATGCTTGGATGGAAAAATATCTTACTTGGAATCTGATACGTTCTTTACTTTGGCCAGATATTGCCAGATAAATTCCAAATTGAAAAGATAGGTAAGCTAAAACGTGAGACAGAGCAACTCAAGGACAAAGACAATAAAAACATTTTCAAGGGCAAGCAAAAGGGACCCGGAAAGATGATAGGCAATACATATAATCAGCGCTTCAATCATCATCACCTATAAATCCATTTTGAAGGCAATCAGAAAGAACAAAAGAAGATGATAGGTAATGCAGCCAGGGAATATAGATCACCAATCTTTCAGTACTTATCATCACCATGATTATAGCACAATTTGGACACACCAAAGAATTTTTGGGAAAAACTGATCCTAAGTCTTTTGCGTTCCAGGACTACTTGACAAAGACTTGAAAGATCTTCATCTTATCAAACAGCTGTTAGGTTCTCTTTATAAACGTGAATTGTTCTTCTCCAAAGCAAAGTCATGATCCATTCATTTGGATTCTGTTTTCTCATTTCATCAACCAACTAAAATTCGTACAGCTCCATTTTATTTGCAGGCTCAAACAAATTAGAGAATCTGGAAAGAATATAGGACCAAAAACCCAACTCTAATGTTGAGAGCAATGGGCACTTTATGCTAGTCAAGATCATATGCCAAGGCCATTCCCATTAATTTGTCATCATCGTAACAGAAGGAAAAGAAAAGAAAAGAAAAGAAAAGGAGAGACGCGGAGGAGTGGAAGGGTGAAAGGTAGGTAGATATAGGACCATAGAATCGTCAAGGTACACTTGTGGGTAGAAATGGATTGGGATATTTATGAGTTCATGTTTGTTATAACATGATTGGTCCCTTTGTGCCCGTTAATGTTGTGCCAATTTTCAAGTCATAAAGATGGTCTGGAATCCTATCCTAAGCATAAATTTTGAGTCTGGCTCCAATATTGCTCAAGTTAGCTTCGTTGAAGTTGATGTCTTTGGTTTCATGTGACATTCGTAAGGATGTTTGCTTGCAAGAAATTGATGTAAATTCCAGTGATGTATGACCCTTTCGTTTGTGTGGATTTGAACTCGAGACCTATCCTTTCTTCCTCGACAAGGAGACTATTATGCTACACTCCATGCTAAATATCAATATCTGGGATACCGTAAACATAGTTTTAACTCATTTTCATTACAGATTAGAGAAAATTAAGATGCTCAAGAATATTGGTTCTAGGGATCTTAATGATATAATCTTGAGGGATACTTAATCCTTTATGATTTGACAAAGACACTGGCTTATCATTAAACATGCCTTTCACATATATTCTTTATGCATGTGCTATGACCCTTTAATACTAAATCCAATTTGGGAATCCTATGCGACAGGGAACGGCCAATCACATATAAGATATGTGCGGGAATAGGATTGATGCCTTAGAAGCAAATGTCCTCTTTCATTGCTACAAAACTATAATCTACATCTGCAAAATTTGTTCAGCCCTTAACCATATACTATAGGAGTAACTTTACATTGCTCATGGAGCAAATAGTATAAATGACTCCATAAGAAAGAGATACAAATAAAAAGGAGAGAGAGAAAAATTGATCCTATGTGAAAATATTCTTCTCATTTTTTATGGGTCCGAACATAATTTTTTTTTTTTTTGTCTATCTTTTTCCTCAAAAGTAGACCAATAGAAGTAACTATTATGTACGAACAATAATTAGTATTTGAGTATTTTAAAATTTCTTTATACCATTAGATGTATTTTACTCAAATTCTAATGCCCCGAACATCATATATGATTTCAGCTATCAATCTGTTTCATAGGCATTTGCTAAAGTTTTCCATTTGGTACGGTTATTGATAGCATGCTAAATTAAGAGTTGATAGAGTACTAAATTAAGAAGTTATAGCTGCATAGAGTTTAATTTTTCTCTAAATATCTTTATGTAATCTTTCATTAATTAGCTTGATATTCTTTTTGTATCATGGATTTTTGTATATATATTGTAAACCATTACGTATCACAATTACACAAAATCTCTTATGGTATCAAAGTAGTCTCTATTAAGTCTATAGAATAGAGAACTTTCCTCTTCCTAAATTCTTCTAACCTAGTTGTAAACTCCTCATATCATCACCAAGATGGTTAATCCAATGTCCTTTACACCTATCTTTCCAAAACAAAACTCATCGATTTCACCAACGCACTTAGTTGCAACCTCAAGAAATTTAGTAGCTACCCTTACTTTTGCAAACCCAATAACTCAAGATGGAAATCGATCTCTCTTAATGCCTCATCTCGGATTCTATTCAAATTCTAAAAGGATGGAGGAATTATGCGGCTCGAAAGTTCTAACTAACCAATCTTCTATTTGGTTATGGTTTGCTCGAATATGTTAGTCGTGATTTACGTTGTCCATCCAACACCGAACAAACTCATCTCTTTTGGCTCGTTAAATCGTTTGATGATCTTAGGAATTTTTCCATAGCACTATCGACCCTTCCATTAATAATTGCATCATTGAAGCTGAAGCATGGAACAAATTAGAAATAGTTATGCCAATCGTTCTAACACTTGTATGCTTTTTCTCTCTCTTATCCTCACTCATGTCCTACAAAAAGGAAGGCAAATTAGTTGCTACTTCTATGAACAAAGTTAAAAGCATTATTGATGATCTTGCTCGTATTGGCCATCTCTTGAGTCATGCGGAAATCATTATCCATATTCTAAATGGTCTTATTGATGAGTTTAAAAAACTAATGGTTATTGTTCTTTTTGTGATACTCCTATATTATTCAAGGATCTCTATGACAATCTCCTCAATGAGGACATCATACAAAACCGGGATGAGCAAATGGAGGAAGATGAAACTCAAATCATAGCTTCGGTTGTTTAATGACGAAACAAAAATAACAAAGGTAGCAATAGTTAATGAAATCATGGAGAACCTAAATTCTCAACCGGTTCAAATGGAAACAACTCGGGAAACTTAGGCTAATTCCTTGATCCATCTTAATTTAGAGGTCAACCAAGTCCTTATCAATCTCGACATAGAAATCGATGATACTCTCCATAAGGTTATGGCTTCGATTCTAATTTTTAATCTCACTCACCATATTGGAATTGAAAATGAAATTATCATTAGGATCAAAATCGAATTGTTTAACCATTATGTGACAAGCTAGATCATAATACCAAGACGTGTCACTCTCGCACTCCACTAGCTTCTCACTTCACTTTACTATAAGCTCGTTATGCTTATGGAAACTCCAACAAATCTAACAATAATTAGGTACTAGATAGGGGAGCTACATATCATATAACTTCGGACCTTCAAAATATATCTATGCATTCTCACTACATTGAGAACAAAGACATCATAGTCGGAGATGGTAATGGAATTCATAAATCTCATACTTGGTTTCTCTATTATTGATTCTCTTATTACCTCATTTACTCTAGATAATATTTTATGCACAATTTTGATAAAGAAAAATCTTATTTCACTCGTCTAAATTTTACACAACCAATACACTTTTATAGATTTTTTTCCTAATGTTTCTTTTGAAGGATTTGAGTATGAGAGCATCTTTAGCTTGAGGTTGGAGTAGGCATGACTTGTACGAATGATCACCGTCATCCTTACCATCCTCTTCATCACCTTCAACTTTTTTCGTATCCATAGCCAAACTATGACATCAATGACTTAGTTATCGATTTTTGCCTATGCAAAAGTAAATTCTCGCTAGTAATTAAATTTTTATTTTTTACTTGCATAATACTAATAGTATTTGGAAATCTTGCTTATGTAACAAAAGTCACAACTTGTCATTTAAGAACTCTTATGTTATTTATGATAAACAATTCTAAATTATTTACTTTGATGTTTGAGGTTTTGCTCTCATTATTTCTTTTGGTAATTTTAGGTATCATGTTATATTTGTTGATTATTATACAAAATATACTTGGTTATATTCTCTCAAATTAAAATGCGAAGTCTTTAGTGTATTTGAAAATTTTCAAAAACTTATTGAAAATTTCTTTTAGACCTCTATTCAAACTATTTACATAGATGGTAAAGTAGAGTATCAAGCTCTATCTAACATTCTTGCCAAACATGGAACTCACCATCTCACCTTGCCTCCTTACACTCTAGAACATGTTTAGTCGGCCAAACATAAACACCATCACATTATTGAAACCGGCTTAACTCTTCTCCACGATGCCTTTATTCTCTTATGTTTTTGGTCTTATGTCTTCCAAACTATGACCTACCTTATAAATTGAAGGCCTTCTATGTCTTAAAAAATGACACACCTTATCTTAAGTTATTTGGTCATCAACCCAAGTTCACCTACATATGTGCTTTTTGGGCACTTTTACTATTCATGGTTTTGCCCATATAACACACACAAACTTGGACTACGATCATGACCATATGTATATCTTGGATTGTCCCTTCCTAGCCATGCTTTCCTATGTTTTGATACATAATCTAATAAAATCTTTATTTCACATACATGTAGTTTTTTTTAAAGTATGTTTTCTAATTAAACAAAATCGTGTTACGTTCTAATTTTTTTGTTACTAAGCACTTTTTTTATAGGTTACTTTTCTTGTTTACAAGTCAAATTCAAAAAAGTCAAATCTCCTTTAACATCTCTCATGATTCAGTCTTCCTTCTAAATAAATCATCTACATTCATTCATTTGACTCTACCTTCTATGACAATCACTTCTCAAAATCCATCTCTATATAAAGAAACTTTTGCTCTTGTTTTTCACCCGAGTGTGACTACTAATACTCTTTTAATCAAGTAAGTAATTCTCCTTTTTTAATTTATAATACCACATACCATCCCCCTTCTCCACCATTAAAGTTCCCTCTTCAAACCGATACTCGTGCATAAAATAATATCCATAAACCAAAAATTCCTTTCAATCCGAACGCCATAACCATTAACCTCTCTTCTCAAATGGAACATACCTCTTTCACCTAAGCAAATAAACATCTCGAATGTCATGATGCCATGTAGGAAGAAATTTCAGCCCTTTGCCAAAATAAAACTTGGACCTTAGTTCCTACTTCACCGACATAAAGCATTATCGGTTATAAATGGGTCTATCAAATCAAGAGATATCCAAAAGGATCCATTACCTATTACAATGACACGCCTTATAGCAAAAGAGTTCTACTAACAATTGGGCATTGATTTTACTAAAACCATTAGCTCCATTGTTAAAACTACCACTATATGTCTAATTCCAAGTTTAGTAGTGTCTTGTGATTGAGTTTTGAAGTAATTAGATGTTAACAATGTTTTTTTACAAAGAAATTTATTTGATTATGTCTTTATATAACAGCCTCAAGGATTTAGTGATCTTAATATCTTAACTATGTTTACGAACTACACAAGGCTCTCTATGGCCTTTGTCAAGCTCCCCAAGCATGGCATATAGAAATTCATTCCTTTCTTCTTGCCAATGGCTTTATCAATTTCAAGAGTGATGCTTTTTTTATTCATCACACAACCAATAATATCATATATATTTTTATGTATATAGATGACATAATTACCACTAGTAGCGATCCTTTTACTATATAATAGTTTACCACACTTCTAGCCTCTCAATTTTCTTAAAAGGACCTCGATGCTCTTAGATATTTTTTTTAAGGATTGAAGCTACTATAACTCTTATTGGATATTTTTGTCTTAAAAAATACATACTAGATCTTCTCTATAAAATCAATATGCATAAAGCAAAAAAAGTTAGCATGTCTCTCTTTAACTAAAACTATGAAGCTTAGTGATGTTTCTCCTAGTCATGATGCCACTTTATATATTTAAGTTCTTTTATCCCTCCAATACTTATCTCTTACTTGGTAGATATTGGTTTTATTATCAAAAAACTTGCCCAATTTATGTATAGTCCATCTTTGTTCTCATTAAAATGTTATCAAATGAACTTTTTGCTACTTGAAAGGTACTTATTATTATGGTCTTTTATTGCCTACTCATTCAACCTCTTCTCTTTATGCCTTCGCGGATGCGGATTAGGCAAGTGATGCTAACACTTGCCATTTAACTTTGAATTATGTTGTATTTTTGGGTTCCAATCCTATTAGTTAGAGCTCTAAAAAGGAAAACACTATTACTCACTAATCCACTAAAGCATAATACAAAGCCACTATGTAATATCCTTGACCTAAAACATTCTTAAATAATTATATATGAGTGAAGGAATTTATGTTTAATGTATGAATATTTAATTAATATATGAGATTAATATTTATGATTCTATAAGAAAATTATATTCTATGCAAGCATGAATATTATGAAATGTGAAAGGGTTATGAAGTGTTTAATTTGACAAGTTTAAATTAGTAAAGGCTATGAATGTGTGAATAACTTAGGGACTTAATTGAAATAAATAAAAGTTTAGAGAGTAAACTATAAGGGCCTAATTGAATTAATTAAGAAACTTGAGGGATCAAATAATTTAGCTATGATGGCAATAATTCATTCATAAATTATAACTAAAAGATAAAGGAAGAGAGAGCCAATAATTCATCCAACATGAATGAATTAAAATTTTCTAGAAAAATATTTAAGATTACAAATACATAATAATTAAGTATTAAAATATATATATTCGAATATATTAATGAAAATGACAAATTAAGTTTCCTAACAAGCTCTTAATATTCTACCAAGGAGGAAATAAAAGAGGAAAGATTAATTAAATTATTTAGTAACATTTTAATTTAAGCACATTTAGAATAATCTAAAGTAATACCTAAGTTACAAATAATATTTTATTGTGTGATAATTTAGAATTGTCCAACACCTAATAGGTACGCTAAAGAAGAGAGGAATGAGAAAATAAAAAAGAGTCTAGCTTAGATAGATATTTATCAAGGAAGCTACCAAGAAATTGCTAGGAAAATTCATGAGAGTTTCCTAAAGGAAATTACTTAGTACAAGGGAGATAGGAAAGCTTCCTTTCGTATCATACCAAATCCTATCAATCGAATCACTTTTTTGAGAAATACGAGACATCTAGGTCATACAAGTAAAGAAATTTATTCATTGATAAGAAAAATAAAAAACGTAAATGGTGATTGGATTGAGCGGCAACAATTCAATAAAAAAGGAGGAGAAATTTCTAGAGAAGGTTTGGGAAAAAAATAAAAATAAAAAATAAGCTAGACAAATATCAAGAAACTAAGACCTAAAATTGATTTAGGTGAGAGGGAGGAGTAAAGCCATGAGATAAAAAAATGAGAGGAAAGGTTAAAAGCTTGAAAAGAAGGAGAGTAGCTGAACAAGAAGAGAAGAAAACCTAGGTGGGCTAGCCGAAACTTTCAAGGGAAAAGAAGAGGAAAACTTCCAAGCTCTTAAGGTGTGATCAAGAGTAGGTTAATAAAAGGTATGTGAATTTCCATCTCTACACCATAAGAATGCAATTGTTGTGTTGATTGAACATGATTATTGATGTTTTAAATGGTTTATTAGATGTTTAATTGATTGGGTAAAACTTATGTTCAATTGATGACCCAATTCTTGTGATGAGTTCTTTATGTTTATGTCTAGATAATGATTTAAGTGATGGATGAGTTTATTATATTTGAATTTTAAATGAGAAATTGATGATGATGTTGTTAAAGGCTATGATTCGACTAAAACTCATCTTGAAATTGAATGACTTAGTTTGATGCTTCGAGTGAAAAACAACTAATTATGATGTTGTATGATCATGATTTATGTGAGATTAGTATGATTAAATAATTGATTGAGGCTTGATCATTAATGGTTTTGTTTAATAGAGCATTTGGCCAAGGTGAAATTCGATGAGGATTATTTTAGTTTTATGTTTTATGGTTAATTACATATTCGTGAGGTTTCATGGACTTGAAATTATGTGATGATTGAGTGAGTAAATCTTGGAATAGTGTATGTTAGTTAATTGAGTACTTGGCAAGCCAAGTTATGGTAAATACATTGATTCTTCATTGATAGTAATTGTTCATGTTTTCTAAAGGATATGATTTATATAGTTACTTAGAGTACTAGCTAGCTATTTCAAGTTATAGCATGAATTAAGGTCAATTGGTAAATATTATGTGTTTAATAGTTGATAGATATGTTATTTAGCCTATTGAAAAGGTTTGGCTTAGGCAATAGATATTTGTTAATTAGTTTGTGATTGAAGAATGGATTGGCCTAAGCTTGATTGTCATGCTTGATTGGATAATTTGGTTGCATGGTATTCAACCAAATGCCAATTTTATTATGTGTTGATTGTGTTGTGTAATTATCGAATATGTACTCGTATGTTGATTGATTATTAGTGTTGGTGCCCAAGATCCAACCATGTTTGGATGAGCTTATATTAATATGTTATTGCATCATTTATTTTAATAATAATAAAGAAGTCTTCGATTAATTCTTATGTTTACATGTTGATAAATTCAGCATAATTAGATAGAAGTCCTTATGATATACATTTACAATAGTGATTGATCGAAAGATGTGAGACAAACACTAATGCACATAAATGATATCATTAAATGTCCCAAGTCATAGCATCGTTAAGAATGGACATTGACAATATACGGATAGACTTGTGAGTGCTTATGCTCATGCTATATGATAGCGAGTAGGAGATCTCACACCTATTGACATGGTGATGCCAAAGCAAGCACTTAGGTGATTTATGTTAGAGAACATGTCACTGGATTTGACTTGTAATAAGAACCCATTTGGTTTAAGTCTATGGGAATCTCATACGAGATGGGTACAAGTCATCACGGTTATCTCAATGGAGGACTTATGCACTTTGACACTCATTTCGATGGATCCATTAATGGGTTATATGTGGATGATTTGTTGGGTGCACTAGAAATCTAATAGAGATAGGTGTATGGCTAAGATAGGACATGTCATTCCTTGTATGCTAAAAGAGTTGTCACATTGCACTTCGATAAATGTCTACTTAAGAAATCAGTAGCCACGGTAGGAGTACACCAACAAAGCATAGGTGGTTTACTCTAAGAGCTAAGACATTTGGGAATCGAAGAAAACTTATGT
Organism: Dovyalis caffra; assembly: GCA_963924115.1. Classification (NCBI taxonomy): domain Eukaryota; kingdom Viridiplantae; phylum Streptophyta; class Magnoliopsida; order Malpighiales; family Salicaceae; genus Dovyalis; species Dovyalis caffra. Next base: position 2,214,355 of record CAWUPB010000858.1, on the reverse strand, counting down.
GATCATAATCAAACAAGACTAATAACCAAGTTTGAGATCACACCTGTGGTAAGTTGACATGAGGACTAAATTGTATGGTAACCATGCTCGTAAAAGGTAATAATGGATTAACTAATCCTCCTAGAGAATTGGGTAGTCATGATGCCTTACTAGAGGCCAATCTTGATTTATGTATCAAGAGATGAAAGATGAGTCTTTTATTCTTGATACATTACCAACATATTTGGGAGCCTATTGAGTCACACATAAGTTCAAGTATTCACATTATAAATGAGAAGCAAAGATATTGGAAAAGGTTTCCAATTATGAAAGTTTTCTATTTTCAAAAGAGTTTTCAAAATGAAAAGTTTTCTAAAATGAAAATTTTCTATTTTAGAAATCGATATCCTAATCTGGAAGTTAGTTTCAAATTTGGAAATAAAGAACCTAAAAAGGAAAGGAGTTTCCTAATTTAGGTTAAATGGTATTTTAGAAAATTGTTCCCTAACGTGGATCTCGTCAAAATAATCTAAGAATATTTATTTAGATAGTCCAAATAAATTAATTAGCCTAAAATAGTTTTGGCCCATTATGTTTAATTAAAAGCCTTACGATAATTTTAGTATAAGGATAAACATCAACCTTATTGGATAAGGATAAATGCTTTAAAGATAAACATCAAGTAGTCCATCTATAAAATAACTCCTTATCCTTGAAGGATAAGGAATCAACAACTTAGAGTTCGTTATGGACTCAAGGTCGCCACTTTTCTTGTCCTTGGAGGACAAGGAAACTCATCCCCTATAAATAGAAAGAGAAGGGTGGCAAAGAGAGAGAGATAACAAAATAGATAATTTTAGCCAAGGATAAAAACCTAATAGAAAATTCGGTTAGCCTCTAAACTAAAGGGGACACATGGCCAAAAAGGAGAAAGAGTGAGAAAATAGTTTTCTCCAAAAATCCTAGCAAAAAATACTCTTACCTTCTCTTTTAAAGTTATCATAAAATTGCTTGTGATTGATTTTTAGTGGAAAAACTTAATCGGAAAAAGTGGAGCTAGCACCCCATCAATTTTGAGTGCTTTTTTGTGGATATTTGAGGTCGCGTGAATCATCAATAGAAGTCTGGACACTTGGATAACTAATCAAAGAAAAGGAATTTAGATCTGCGCTATAAGAGGTAATCCTTTACTTTTATCTTATTATTCAGGTAGGTATGATTAGTTGATTCAACAATATGATCTTAGGCCCTTAGATGGAGAAAGTTTTTTATTCATTCTACACCTCCATAGGATGTATGATCCTTCGATTGATATCAAAGCCTCCTTTGAATATTTGATTGTGTGATTGGATAATTGTGATTAACTATATGAATATGATATACTTGATTATAAATCTTATGTTTTGGTATTTTATATTAATATAAAATTGAAATTTTGGGTCAAAATCAATAAAAGCACGTGAGGTCGACGTTGGACGTCAACCTCATGCGCATGACGACCTCTCGCTAGTAGACGAGTCGCTAGATAGCCAAGCATGCGGCGGGCGCATGCCGAGTAAGCCACGAGCCCACCGGGCCATACGATAGCGACTGGCACGCTGAGCACGCGTTAGGCGCAATTAAGCAAGCTACGGGCCTAGTGTGCGCTAGGCGGCCCGTAGGCTTGCCGAGCTGTGTGCCCAATGTGCGGGCTAGGCACCATGAGCGAATGCACACGAACTCGAGGGTTTGGGCTTCAAAACCCGTGAACCCTTGAGGCCCAAAGCCTATGGGCTCGAAGGCCCAAAAGTTTTAAAATTAAAATTTAGAGAAATTTTGATAAATTTATAAAATGACCAAAATTATAGATTTATAATCATTTTAAGATTGAAATTGTTTCATGAGTATGTCATGTATCAATATGATTAAAACATGGGTGAATAGTATGGATGAGTCGACCTAGTTTTATAAATATTTGGTATTTTTTTAGATAAATAGGACTGCGTATGTCCTTCCTTCTATATTACTCTATTGTATTTTTCTTCTCATCTTACTCCCCTCGAATGTAACTCGAGGTTTCTTATTTTGAATAAATGTAAAAGTAGAAGATAAAGATTATAATAAACACAAGGAGAAGATGCCAAGGAATGAAGATATTTATGAAGAATTTGTAATAATTTTTCACTTATGAATTGACCTACTAGTCTCCTTATGGCTCGAGGGGGCTAATACTAGAGATCCATTACCATTCACCGATCCTTGAGTCATGCATGAGATGTATGAATGTGATGAGATAAATGTTAGTATGCATGATTAGGAATAATGTGATTATTTTTAGTATGCATGCTAGGATGAGGACAACCTTATTAAATCATTTAAATAAAATATTAAGTTAAATGCTTTTCAACATTATGAGGCGGGAACTCTCTTGGTCGTTGTTGGTTTGTTGAGATAACTCAAGGTCACTTCTTCCTTGAGGGAAACAAATCATGGGCCATGCAATGACCCCGAAAGTTGGGTCTAACTTAAATGAGTCGTTGGATTTGTTGAGATAACTTAAGTTCTAGTAAACTTATAAGCAATGATTGGTATTCATATAAGATGTGATAAAGACATCGAGTTTTCATACCAATGAAATTAGGAATTATAATAGATGTAATTGGTAAGGAGTTATCTATATAAGCATGTATGTATGGCTTGTTGAGATAACTCAAGGCTAATGCATATGAGAGGATGGGATCTTAACCCGCTAAGAAAACAAATCAAAAAGTTTTCTCAAGTACTATATTAAAGGTTATAGAACTTGAAGAAAATAGTGAGAGCGAACATAGATTTTACTTCTTTAATTTATACTTTGTTTTATGCAATTTAATTAACCAAATCGTATATTTTTCTATCCTGTCAGATTGCACAGTATGATTGGCAACACATCGATATGATCGATCATTGATGGAAGTAATTCCTTTAATGGTACAAACTTCCTCGACTAGGAAATGAATTTGAGGATAGTCTTTTAACATGAGAAAATTCTCTATACGATAGAGAAAGCTCTTTCAAATGAGCCTCCTCCGGTTCAAGCTAAAGCTCATGAAGCATGGATCAAACATAGAGATGATGCGATCATTGCTCAAAGTATCATGCTTACTACTATGACGTTGGAGTATAGGCGCCAACACAAAAGCTCACAAGCTTATGATATCCGAAGAGCTTATATGAGAAGAATACTAGGCATGAGCACTATGAGATTGCAAGAAAGCTATTTGAGGTCGGAATGGATGAGGGATCCAATGTCAAAAAACATGTCATATAAATGATAGGTTATATCGATAGAATGGTTGAACTTGAGGTTGGAATGGATGTTGAATTATCCATCGATCTAGTATTGCAATCGTTGCCCAATAGATGTGGACGAGTTCATAATAAACTTTAACATGATGTATATGCAAAAGACTCGTTGGAGAGTCATTATCCATGCTAAAGGAAGCTCAACTCGAAATTAACAAGAAGAACAAAAGTTATGTACTTCTAGTTAATAAAGGAAAAGGTGCGATAAAGGGCAAGAAAAATCCCAAAAGAACAAGTCTTCAACTACACCTACCTGGAGGAGTGAAAAGGCCGAGGCTCGGAATAGCCCAAAGGATGTAGTTTGCTTTCATTGTGACAAGAAGGGGCATTAGAAGCGCAACTGCAAGGAGTATCTAGAAGGGGTGCAAAAGCGATTTCTACCACCACCTCAAGTATTTATGTTATTAATACTAATCCTTGTATTTCTAAATTCCACCTCATAAGCATATGATACTAAATATGGTGATTATATTTTTGAAATGTACAGGAGCTTAGAAAATGAAGGAAGATAGCTTTAAGGGAGAATATCTACACGACCATAATGGATTAAAGAGTTGGACCATTAGATGTAGGTATTAATGAGCTAGCACTACCATGTTTGGATGTCGTTGCGACTCAATCATTATCATTTTAGTAGAGACTAAAGATGTTATTTTCATTTTTTATTTTGAATAAGTATTTCATTTTTAAGAATAATAGTTATTTTTAAGAATGAGTTTTGTGAAAACATTTTGATAATGATTATATGCGTTAAACATAACTCCCAAATGAATAACATAAATACTAGAAGACTCAAATGATCTAAATAAACATTAATTAGTAACCAACATCAAACTTAGTCATATAAGCAAGAATCCTATATCCAACCTACTTATATAAAAGGATATTTAAAATCATTAGATGATGTCTAAGAAATCTTGTTTACTTGACATAAGGACATGTATCCCCTTTTAGTTGAAAAGGAGAAAGAGTTACTAATCAATATAGTCCTTATACATAGAGACGTATATGGGCCTATGTTCATCCAACAAGAGGAGAACATCCTTGTTACATAACCATTAATGATAGCGGATCATGTTGTGGTTGTAAGATACAAGTTCAAAATATTTAAAATTTTTAAAAGTTTAGACTTGAGAAGTCATGAGATGAATTAGCAAGAGTTTTAAAGCATCTCGATTAGATCGAGGAGCTGAATACTAAAATCCTAAAATATTAGATCACATAAATGAGAATGAGATTCTCTATGGACATCACATGTTAGACATGATCAGTCCATAATGAGTCAAATTAATGAATACTTCATACTACGAGCCTTTGAAATGAATAGGATTCTAATCTATTGAAAATAGATCACATATGGGATATGAAAAGGGAAGCAAAATGAGTTAATCTTCCCTTAAAGATTTAAGAGTCGTATAATGTACGTCAAAGGGTTTGACGAAGACAAAAGGAAGCCTAAAATCAATAAAGTGTTAGATTATGAGATACCTTAAAGTAAGATTAGGATGTAAATATCTTACCACTAGAACAAAGTATTATTCCTTACTAAGTAGACTATGTTCCTTTGGAAGGAATTTATGAATGCTAGAAATAGTAAGAGAAAATTTAAAACTTAACAAGATTTGAGTAGACTCACAAATTAACATTTTAATAAAGGAATCCTAAAGTAGTATAATTACAAAGAGTTGTAGCACTCTCACAAACAAAACACAAGAATTTCATGAGTATAAAAAAATTCATCATAAGATAAAAATGATATGATCTTTACATCTTGACACATGGTTATGTGAGCCTTGAAATGGATGACGAAGCTAATACTTGTGAAATGACAATGTAAGACATTGATTCCTATAAAAGGTAAATAAAAGGGATATGTAGTTGACACACCCTAATGGTTCCCAAGAATGTGCAAATAAGATTTACAAAAATGCTGAGGTTTATTAATAGACTTAAGCTTTCCTCTAAGAATGTAAGTTGACATTTTATAAAATGATCAAAGAGTTTGATTATTCATCAAAACAAAGATAAACCTTGTGTATATAAGAAGTTAGTGGGAGTCTACAAGTCATGGTTATTCGATACAAAATCAAACCTCGCCCATAACATCATGTTTCTTACAAGAGATTAAGGAATCTAGAGGAAATTTCCTAAAAATGACATATGAGAGAAACCTATATTTTAAGAGTGTAGATCTATAGAAATAGATCACTTAGAATGTAAGGAGTCTCCCAAGGTAGTGACAATGACATGATACTAAAATGTTTAGTATAGAACAATCAAAGAAGTTTTTGTTCTAATGTCACATACCTTGATGACCAACAACAAAGGATCCATAGCAAAGCTAAGGAACCAAGGTCGCATCAATGGTCCAAGCAAGCACTACAATGTTATCACTTATTTATAGAGATAAAAGGATCATGGTAACATAAGGATAAAAAAAACCACACGTACGATAACACTACTAACCCAAAATAAGCTTTTATCACAATTGAAACATCGACCCCTCACTCGAGCATTAAGATTAAGGGACGTGGCTGGTTGGATGTAGTGCAAGTGGGAGATTGTTAGTGTTGGTGCCCAAGATCCAACCATGTTTGGATAGGCTTATGTTAATATGTTATTGTATCATTTATTTAAATAATAATAAAGAAGTCATTCTATTAATTATTTTATTTACATGTTGATAAATTCGGTAGAATTAGATAGAAGTCCTTATGATATACATTTGCAATAGTGATTGATCGAAAGATATGAGACAAACACTAATGCACATAAATGATATCATTAAATGTCCAAAGTCATAGCATCATCAAGACTGGACATTGACAATATACGGATAGACTTGTGAGTGCTATGCTTATACTATATGATAGCGAGTAGGAGATCTCATACCTATTGGCATGGTGATGCCAAAGCAAGAACTTAGGTGATTTATGTTAGAGAACATGTCACTAGATTTGACTTATCATAAGAATCTATTTGATTTAAGTCTATGGGAATCTCATACGAGATGGGTATAAATGGTCCTTAGACGTAAAGTAATTAAGGTTATCTCATTGGACGACTTATGCACTTTGACACTCGTTTTGATGGATCCATTAATGGGTTACATGTGGGCAATTCGTTGGGTGCACTAGGAATCCAATAGAGATAGGTGTATGGCTAAGATAGGACATCTCATTCCTTGTATGCTAAAGGAGTTATTACATTGCACTTCGATAAATGTCTACTCAAGAAATTTATTGCCACAATAGGAGTACACCAATAGAGCATAGTAGGTTTACTCTATGAGCTAAGACATTTAGGAATCAAAGAAAACTTGTGTGATCATAACCAAACAAGACTAATAATGAAGTTTGAGATCACACTTGTGATAAGTTAACATGAAGACTGAATTGTATGGTAACCATGCTCGTGAAAGATAATAATGGATTAACTAATCCTCCTAGGGAATTGAGTAGTCATAATGCATTGCTAAAGACCAATCTTGATTTATGTATCAAGAGATGAAAGAGGATTCTTTTATTCTTGATACATTGCCAACATATTTAGGAGCCTATTCGAGTCACACGCATAAGTTCAAGTATTTACATTACAAATGAGAAGCAAAGATATTGGAAAAAGTTTTCAATTATGAAAGTTTCCTATTTTGGAAAGAGTTTCTAAAATGAAAAGTTTCCTAAAATGGAAAATAGAAAGTTTTCGAAATAGAAAGTTTCAAAAAATAAAAGTTTCCTATTTTAGAAATCGGTTTCCTAATTTGAAAGTTAGTTTCAAATTTGGAAATAAAGAACCTAAAAAGGAAAGGAGTTTTCTAATTTAGGTTAAAGGGTATTTTGAGAAATTATTCCCTAATGTGGACCTTACCAAAATAATCTATGAATATTTATTTGGATACTCCAAATAAATTATTTAGGCTAAAATAGTTTTGGCCCATTAGGTTTAATTAAAAGCTTTAAGATAATTTTTATGGAAGGATAAACATCAATCTTATTGAATAAGGATGAATGTTTTAAAGATAAACATCAAGTAGTCTACATATAAAATAACTCTTTATCCTTAGATGATAAGGAAGCAACGACTTAGAGTCCTTTATGGAATCAAGGCTACCACTTTCCTTGTCCTTAGAGGACAAGAAAACTCCCCTCCATAAATAGGAAGAGAAGGGCGACAAAGAGAGAGAGATAGATAACAAAATAGAGAATTTTGGCCAAGGATAAAAAGCTAAATAGAAAATTTGGCCGACCTCCAAACTAAAGGGGGCACATGGCCAAAAGGGAAAAAGAGTGAGAAAATAGTTTTCTCTAAAAATCCTAGCAAGAAATACTCTTACCTTCTCTTTTAAAGTTGTCATAAAATTATTCGGGATTGATTTCTAATGGAAAAACTTAATAAAAAAGGTAGATCTAGCACCCCATTAATTTTGAGCGCTTCTTTGTGGATATTTGGGTCGTGTGGATCATCAATAGAGGTCGGATACTTAGACGACTAATCAAAGAAAAGGAATTTAGATTTACGCTACAAGAGGTAATCATTTACTTTTATCTTATTATTCATGTATGTATAATTAGTTGATTAAACGAGCATGACCTTGGGCCCTTAGATGGAGGAACATTTTTATTCATTTCGCACCTCCATAAGATGTATGATCCTTCATTGATATGCATATGTGAATGTTTAAATGTGCGTGATAGTGTTATATGTTGATGTTATAATCATGTTCATGTCATTGCTCAATTATTTATGGAAAAAGTAAGGAAATATATATTATTGCATTCATACTCATGACATGAGCATGAAAATGTTTTCTTCATTATTTTAAAGAAAAGAAAGGAAAATGATATGGTTTCTAAAAGAATGGCTAGACACATTTTCAAGAGGTTTAGAATAAGAATGATCACTCTTTTGTGAGGAGAAGGAAAAGGAAAAGGAAATAAAAATGTGCCTAATGCTTTTATGAATGTTTTCAAAATACATGTTTTGAAAGAGGATCGATTATATACACAATCGATAGGGTGCGTCCGAAGAGAAAAACGATTTGAAAGGAAAGGATTTTTATATGAATCACATGCATTTCATGTATGAACTTCACTTAATGAGCATTTAGCTCATCATTTAATTTTATCAAGTAGGTAAGTAGGGTACTAAAAGATGACAAGTTTTAAAGTAAAAGACGTTGTCGGAAAATGCCCGGTTTGTCAAAAAGTGTACTTTAAGCATACGTTTGGCATGGAAGATCTAAAAATTTTGCTTTTATGGGCATGTTTAGGTATTTTAGGTTTAGTTATTTGGGCATGTAAAGTTAAAGGCACTCAATCCTTGTAAATAAATAAATAAGTTTGTAGATAGTAAGTAAGTGACTTTCATGTTTTAAATCATTATGATGGGTTAATATAAGTACAAAAAAAGGTTAACTAAATAGTATCGAACATAAACATAAGAAATGAATAAATTTTTAAAATGGCCTAAGGGAAACTTAAATTATTTAACAAGTTTAATGATTAAAGGATTTTAATGTAGTATAAGACCCATTTAAGCTTCCAATGGGCTTAAGACAAGGATTAACTATCAAAGGGTTTAGGTAAAGATTTTTATCAAAGTGTTTACTTGGAATATAAATCCATAAATTTATTATCTAAATTGAAAGTTATAAAATGATTTTAGAATTTTATAAGTTAATGAAATGATTATTCATGTAATAATTTTCATGATTAAATGGTTTATTACTTAATGAAGATGAAATGGACTATTTTATATTTGAGCGTAGTAATCCGAACTTATATAAAAGGAAGATGATTTAATGAAAATGGATTTAGACCAAAAATGATTTAAGGTAGTTAATATATATGTATGTGTGTGTGTGCGCGTGCACGCGTGCGCGTGGAATGATTTCTATCAAATATGGATATAAGAACATGGAATAGATTTCTAAGTTATATTTAATATTTCAATTAAATGATTAAGTCTAAAGGTAATGGATTTAGATTTTATATAAACATATTTAATGAATGAATAATTATTATAATATTGAATGGAATTGATTTAGTCCTATATGCTTTATGGAAACTAAATTAATTCCTATTTGATATGGAATTGATGTAATAATTTTATATATTAATCCAATGTATATTTTTGTGTAAGTGTATAGTAAAGTGATTTTGAAATATGCTTTATGAATTGAATTTTGACAATCAATCAAAAGGATTTCTAGTTAATTATTTTGGATGATTAAGGGAATATATTTGTAATTATAATATGTTTTCAATTAAGATGGAACTAATTTCAAATTAAGTGAACTTTTGTTGTGAAAATTAATTATTTTAGATAGTAAAGGTCACAAGGCTCGATGTCTCACATTCATTGCACTTAGAACTAAGTGCAATAAATGTGAGGCATTACTAGTAATATTCTTGACCTACTTAGGTCCTACATTGGAGGTGTTACACATTGCTTCCATTAGGATTGAAGTAAATTGATTAACTAACCTCCTTAGTGAACTTGGAGTGTCATTCCCATCTTTGCTAACTATCTATTTTTTACAATATTGGTGCCACCAACTTGTATTGTAATCCTATCTTTCACTCTTGAATGAAGCACATCACTATTGATTTTCATTTTATTTGTGATCAGATAACCATAAGTTGATTTGAGTCTCTCATGTTCATTCTTCTAATCAACTTATTGATTCTTTAACAAAGCCTTTAGCTTGCCAACTTTTCCAATAACATCACACTAAGCTTAGCATCCTTCCCAGTGCCTTTATTCTTATGAGAACATGATTTAGCACTAAATTAGGGAGTTGAGATATGGTATACTAAAATTTAATTTAGGCTTGATAGCTCAATAAATTAGAAGAAAAGGGCCAATGGATTCTTCTTTAGAGGTGTCTTTTTAAACCTTCTTTTTGATTGGATTCACTTAAGCTCATTTTTTAACTAATCACTATGGAGCACATATCTTTTTAAGGCCCAATACCTAATCTATCTATGGCCTAAAAAGCCTTATCCAAAAGAAATAGACTAGAAGAGCTTACATCAACAAAAATAAATAGCTTTCTAGTGAGAGATGTATGGGATATAAAACATAGGTAGATATGTGAAAAGACAACCTTAATTAACCAAGAAACCAATTAGCAAGAAATTAATAAAATAGTAATAGGAATTCATGACTAATAAAGACACGATTGGGACAATTATAAGAAACGAAGACATTGTAACACAAGAATAACATAACGGATGTAAGAAATGTGAAACATTACAATGGAAGAATAGAAAATGGAGGAAAAAGATGGAGCAAGTACAAGATACATGATAGAATATAGAAAAATATAGTTCACTACAAAAGATCATAAAGAAATAAAAATTTGATAAATTCAAGTTGTAGTAGAAGGTAAACACACATAAACAAACAAATAAACTCGCTCAACCTATAAATTACAAATAGTTACACTTATCAAAGTTTCGATAGACTTGAAACTTGTTAGGCTATAGCTTTTAGGTAGTAATTTATAAGTAGTAATCAAGTAGGTCGATAATTCGTAGATCGGTAGCCAATTATTGGTTTCCATCTAATGTTTACAACTATTATGATTCTCAATTCTTATAAAAAATTTTATGTTTGAAGTTTCAGTTTATAAGTATTAACCATTCTCAATGAATATATATCCTTTCCTTTCAACCATTCTCAATGAATATATATCCTTTCCTTTCAAGTTAAGTATTATAAATATTACAACATTGTAATTTTAATTTATGTATTGTTAAAGATTTTAAGTTTGTAGTTTCTAGATTACTATTAATATTGCAATCCTTCTTTTTTAGCATTTAAGTTGTTTAGTCTTCTAGTTTTGGTCTAAGTTTGATATATGATTGCGAATTAGCTTAGAATTTTGAATTATTGGCGTGGAATAGTTATTGTAAATAATCGTCCCGTAATCTTACAATCTAACCAGCTTGGATAGATTGCAAACTCCTTTCAAGAGTTTGCAAATTAATTGCAATTTATTTAGTTTTATATTAAAAGAAAAAACCAAAAACATCACTAGAACATGCGGTAGTACACCTTGAATAATTAATTAGATTCATTCACTTTCATGTATGAAAGATAGACTATCTTTTAGACTACTATCTAAATCATTTTATGTTATAAATATGCCTTAGTAGTTGCTGATTGTATAGAAGTTGCTAATTAGGCAAACTTAGGTGGTTGCATATGTTTTCATTTTAAAGCTTTGACCTATTCTTTTGATTTTTTTATGCATTTTCTTTAGTTACTAAAAAATTAGTTTTCATGGTTTAGATCATGTTCTACATCATGTCATCATGTTTTGTTCATGGCTTAGATCATATAATCATGGTTAGTTTTTATTGCTATTTTTAGTTACAATTTTTTTATATTTAAGCACATTTTGATTCAATGAAAATTCATCAGTTATCATCCAATTTTCTTGAGTTATAAAAACTTTGTTTTAGTAGCTTACTTGGTTTATAGCCTTTAACTTTTGTTGTTGCCTTTGTGAGTTAAGTCCTATAATTGGTATTAAAGCTTTCTTCTTAAGGGTTTATGAGTGAATTTGAGTGAACCTTTCACCAAAAACAATCTAAACACCTAACCGAAATCAATCAACAAATGGACTCAAACTCACCATTCATAGTAATAGCTTCACTTGTTTTTTATGGTGAAAATTACCAGGTTTAGATAGTGAGAATGAAGGCCTACTTGGATGCTAGTGATCTTTGGAAGGCTATTGAAGAGGACTACAAATTTCCTCTATTGCCTAATAATCCAACACTTACTCAAATCAAGAATCACAAAGAAAGGAAGCAAAGGAACTCAAAGGCAAAAACATGCTAATTTGCAATTGTTTCACCAATAATTTTTACCAGGATCATGACCTTAAATCAATGAAGGTTATCTGAAATTTTCTCAAGAAATAATATGAAGGTGATGAGAGAATCAAAGGGATGTAAGTGTTGAACTTGAAAAGGAAGTTTGAGATGCAAAGAATGAAGGAGTCGAGACAATCAACGAGTACTCTAACATGCTTTTAATCATTTTCAATAGGGTAAGATTGCTTAGTATTGAATTTTTTGACTCTAGAATTATTTAGAAAGTTCTTGTTACAGTTCCTAAAAAACTTAAAACAACAATTTCCTTATTAGAGAATTCTAAAAATCTATCAAGTATCGGTTTGGCGGAATTATTGAATTTATTATAGGCACAAGAGCAAAGAAAGCTAATGAGGCAAGAACGCTCAATAGAAAGAGCTTTGCAAGCTAAGCTCCAATTCAATCAAAGAAACAAAGAAAAGAAGAAGATAGAAAAAAGAAAAATACTAATGCAAATAGGGCTTATGCTAATAATAGCAACAATATGAAAAATTATCCTCTATGTTAGCATTGTAACAAGAAAGGTCATCCTCCTTTTAAGTACTAGAGAAGCCCATATGTGAAGTGTAGTAAATACAATAAAATAAGGCATCATAAGAAGATATGTAGGAGTAACTTTCAATATCAAAATGAAGCTCAAGTTGTAGACTAGCAAGAGGAGGAAGAGTAGTTGTTTGTAGCTTCTTATTTTTCTAGTAGTAGCTCAAGTGAGAACTAGCTTATAGATAGTGGTTGTACTAATCATATGACCTATGATTAAGAACTCTTTTGGAAACTTGATAGATCAGATGTGTTAAGAGTCGGAATTAGCAATGGTCAGCACATTACGATCAAAGAAAAAAGAACTATAGCTATTGAAAGCTATACGAGTACAAAGCAAATTTTTGATGTTTTATTTATACTTGAGATTGATCAAAATTTATTAAGTGTGGGATTGTTTCTTAAGAAGGGTTTCAAAGTAATTTTTTAAAACAAGTTATGTTTGATTAAAGATACAAGTGATAAAAAAATTTAGAATCAAAATGAGAGACAAGAGCTTCTCTCTAGATCTAATAGAGGAGGAACATGTAGTATATCTTACTTTTGAAAATAATGCTAAGACTCGGCATAAAAGACTAAGTCACTTTCATTATGTTGTAGTTCTAAATATGTAAAAAAAAAAAAAGGAGTTGGTTCGGGGTTTGCCTCACTTGGAGTCGAGTTACCAAACTACAAGGCTTATCAATATGGCAAATAGGTAAGACTACCTTTCAAACAATCAAATCGAAGAGCAACATAAAGGCTATAATGATTCACACGAGATCTAGCTTGCCCCGAAAAGACTCCTTTACTAAAAAAGAGTAAATATTTTATTTCTTTCATAGATGACTTTACTAAAATATGCTGGATATATTTTTTAGGATCAAGTTAGAGATTGCGGTAGTATTCTAAAAGTTCAAGCAATGGACTAAGAACCAAAGTGGTCAGCAGGATACAAGTTCTAAGGTTAAACAATGAGAAAGAGTACCTCTCTAGATAATTTAACTTATTTTATAAGGAGCCTAGTATTGAGCATCAACCTACAACTCCATATATGCCATAGTAAAATAGAGTTAGTGTGACACCCCCACCTCGGTCCACCGTCTATTACCTAAATAGAAGTGACTAGGCAAGGCGCGTCACGCCGACACTACCTAAACCCTAATCATGTCTCATACGGTGTACTTAAGAAATTAACGAGCATATTACATAGTCAAACCGCATATAGCAAATTTTACATGACATAACTAATTACGGTAATAAAATATGACAAATAGCGACTAATTCCGTACGGATTCCATACCCTCAAATTATAGATAAAACTAATTTCAGCATTTTGTGTTACATATGAGCCTCTTAGAAGGAGCCGGCCGCATCCTTACTATTTTTTCCTTTTCCTATCACATCATAGAAATAACGATGGGGTGAGCCGAAGCTCGGTAAGTGCGGTGGTGCACATGATATGCAATGCTTTTTTGACTTTTGACCATCCTCATCAATTTTAATTTTGGATACCTTAGGTATTAGCGATCTACTCTATAGGTGATTATCGAATCACCGAATGCTAACAATGGAGTTATTCCTCATTGTAGCTATTGCTAATGGGAATCCATTACCTAACAATGCGAGCACATAGCTTAGAATACGCACACCGTTGGATCGCTAACCCCTTTTTATTCAATTATGTTATCAAACCTATTCATACAACTCAATTCTCAATTAATTGCTCTGTTCCCATTTCTTTCCTATTAATGCACATGATGCAAGTGATACCATAATTACAATACCATATTAAACATATCCAAACCATACGGGATTTGACTTCATATATTTTCATAGGTCCTACCCACATAGGGTTTCGAGCATACTCATATACCTTATCATCATGAAATATTTTCATAAGTCCAATCCATACGGGGTTTCGGTTATCCTCATACCCTTTATTATCATGAAATATTTTCATTTTATATCTATTTAAGCCTTATTGACCATTAATTACGTTAATTTGGCGAGAGGAATGGAAACCAAGCAAGTATGAAGTAAAAGTGATGAATTTCGAGTGACCAATGAATTACACGGGCAAAGACACGCCCGTGTGGGAGGTCGTGAACTTTCCGACTAAAGAAAAACAGACTTTCTTCATTACATGGGAAAGGACACTTCCGTGTCGAAGGCCGTGTAATTCTCCGACTTCAAGAAAAATACATTTCTTTATTACACGAGCAAGGACACGCCCTTGTAACTCTCGACTTCAAGAAAAATACATTTCTTCATTACATGAGCAATAACACGTTCGTGTGGGAGGCCATGTAACTCTCTAACTTAAAGAAAAATACATTTCTTCATTACACGGGCAAGGATACACCCATGTGGGAGGTCGTGTAACTCTCCGGCCTAAAATTTTACTCAAGAAGAACCCTAAAATTTCATTTTTCTTTCCTTCCTACTTCATTTTATTCAAGTCTATACAAGTCCCAAATTTATCCATCATGTTTTGTGTAACCCAATTCCATCATTCCCATCCCCCAAACATGAATTTAACCATATACAAGGCTTTTTAAGTTTTAGGAAAGCAACCAACACAACCAATCAATACAACCAACCATATCAATAAGAATTTCAAGGCAAATCAATTAACACAACCAATCACAATAACATATCACCACCTAAACACATGTTTAGTCAATTGCATAAAGATTAAATAAATGGTATAAACAAGTAAAAGGTAACCCACTTACTTAGATAGACTTGATTAGGCTTTTTCCCTAGCTTTTCCTTTCTTTTTCTTCTTTCTTTCTTTCCTCTCTTTTCTCTCTTTCTTTGCCGTTTTCTCTCCCTTTTTGTGTAGCTACGGGATGCCTAAAATTTTCTTGCCACTTTCACTTATTCTATATATATATATATACATGCTTAAAATCTTAGTACTAATTAAGCATACAAATATCTTAATTTAATTTAAGAGAGTGGAAATCTTAGTACTAATTAAGCGTACAAATATCTTAATTTAATTTAAGAGAGTGGAAAGTAATTGGTGAGTCAAGAGAGAGAGAGTGGCCGGTTTGATGGGTTTAGGGTGAGCTGGCCATAATTCATTAATTAAGGGGGCTTATGTGTCCTAACTAATTGGTTAGACTAACTAAACACCCTAATTAACTTAGTTTCAAGTAACTAACATAGTTTCCTTCATGAATTTTTCAAAAATTCCTCCTCTAAACATGAAAATTCCTTTCCCTTTCATTTTGATATTTCCAAGGAAAATATTCCTACATTCCTAAAAGTTTATACATACTCCTATTTCACTTGTATAGCATGTCCCAAGTACTTAATATATAATGAGTGTTAACTAATTAATTTATTTGAACTTCACCCTAAAATTCTCACATAGGTGCCCCAAAATTTCTACATAAGTATTAAATAATCATCATCACTAAATAGTTAAAATGACACCTATAATTACACTCGTATTTAATGTACATTTACATGAGTATTCCAACATATATATGTGTCTCATTAAAGATTTTTTGTGAGGGTTACGGTTAGAGAAAGAAAGAATAAACCAATTATAGAGATGGCTAGATGCATGCTTCATGAGAAACGTTTGCCTAAGAAGTATTGGATAGAGGCTATAAATATTACAGTATTCTTGCTAAACGGACTTCCTACCAAAGTAATAGATGAGAATACTCATTTTGAGGCTCGGTATGATTTTAAACCTTCATTGAAACATCTTAAAGTATTTAGATGTTTGTGTTTCACCTATGTACCACGGATTAAAAGGGAAAAGCTTGATAAAAAAAACTAAGCCTTGCATCTTTATGGGATATAGAATAATTTTAAAGGCTTATAGAGTTTTTCAACCAAACATAAGAAAGATTTTGATAAGTAGAGATGTGCATTTCATGGAGAATGAACGGGCGAGACTGGAAAGATGTATATAAAAAAAATTAGATTGTTGATCCTTTAAAAGATCAAGATGAGTTATTGGATGAACATCTTGTAAGAGGTGTCAACTTGCTTTCCAACATCTATCATATAAGTAATTTTGCAATTCTTAAAGTCTGCAGGCTATTAGGAAGTAGAAAAAGATCCTAAATGGAGGGCTACAATGCGAAGGAGCTTAGTATGATCGAAAAGAATCAAACTTGGGAGCTTGTGGAAAGGCTAGAACACGAAAGGTGATAGGTGTCAAATGGGTGTTCAAAATAGAGCTAAATACGGATGGCTCTATCAACAATCTCAAAGCAAGGCTTGTGGTAATAGGGTATGCTTAAATTTTTGGTATGGATTTCTTTGACACATTTGCTCTTGTTACAAAACTAGATATAAGTAGGTTGCTACTGGCTATTACGACATATAAAGGTTGAAAAATCTTCCACTTTGATGTGAAGTTAGCATTTCTAATTGAAATTTTGAAGGAAAAAAATCTATGTTAAGCAACTTGATGGCTTTATTGAGAAAAGGTAAGAGAATAAAGTTTGTCCATTAAAAAAGGCCTTATATGGTCTAAAATAAGCACCAAAGGTCCGGTACAACACGATTGATGAACATCTCGTTAAAGTTAGGCTTTATTAAAATTCTTAGTGAGTCAACCTTATATGTCAAAAGTGATCAATATGACTTTATTGTGCTCTTTTTGTATGTTAATAATTTCTTAGTTATAGGCAACAATACCGAACTCATTGAGCAATTCAAGAAAGAGATGATGAAGGATGGCATACTTTTTGGCATGAAGATTAGACAGAACCGGTAGGATGTGTTTATCTATTAGAGAAAATATACTAAATAAATTCTAAAGAAATTTCAGATGGAGGATTGCAAAACAATGAGCACTCTTATGAACCAAAACAAGAAGCTCAACAAAGAAGATGGTGCGAGAGAAGGTGGAAGAGGCTATTTACACAAGCCTAATTGGATGCTTAATGTACCTTATAGCAATTAAGCCTAACATCTTGCATGTTGTAAGTTTCTTGTCAAGATTCATGCATTGTGCAAGTGAAGCGCATTTCAAAGTAGCAAAACATGTTCTAAGATATGTTAAAGGAACTATGGATTATGGAGTTACGTTCCATTATAGTCAAAATTTTAATTTTCATGGATATTTTGATAGTGATTGGGTAAGGTCCATAAATGACATGAAGAGTACCTCGGGATACTATTTTAGTTTTGGCTCGGGATTATTCTCTTAGTATTCTAAGAAACCGGAGATTATGGCTCGATCAACTATCGAGGCAGAGTTCATTGCTACCACAAATGCTATGAATCAAGCCTTATGGCTTAGGAAAGTTTTGAATGATCTTCATATGGAGCATAAGCAGAGTACAAATATGTTTGTTGACAATTAGGCGACTATTGCAATCTCCAACAATCCTATCTTTCATGGAAAAACTAAACACTTCAACATCAAGTTATATTTCTTAAGATAAGTGTAGAAAAATGGATAAACATATCTTTTGTACTCGCAAGACTAAAAATCAACTTGCTGATATTTTTACAAAAACACTTCCTAAAAGCGAGTTCGAGTTTTTGAGAGAGAAGCTTGGAAACTACAACTACTGGAGCAAGGAGGAGTGTTGCAAATATGTCTCAACAGACTATCGATCGTGCGAAGTTACCGATTAGGCAAGCTTAGGTGGTTGCATATGTTTGCATTTTAAAGCTTTGACCTATTCTTATGGTTTTTGTTATGCATTTTCTTTAGTTGCTAAAAAGTAGTTTTCATGGATTAGATCATGTTCTACATTTGTTTTGTTCATGGATTAGATCATGTAATCATGGTCAATTTTTATTGCTATTTTTAGTTACAATTTTTTGTATTTAAGCACATTTTGATTCAATGAAAATTCATCAATTATCAGCCAATTTTCTTGAGTTCTAAAAGCTTTGTTTTATCAGCTTACTTGGTTTATAGCCCTTAGCTTCACTTGCTGCCTTTGTGAGTTAAGTCCTAAAATTTTTTTATTATAAAGTGCTCTTGGTTGAGGTCGACATAAAAGAACTTGCAGACAAGAAGAATCATAGAAGATGTTGGAGAAAAACAAGAAAAACGAACTATACTGTTTTGTGATAATAAATTAGCTATATTAATGGCAAGAAATCCAATTTTTCACAACAGAACCAACCACATTGCATTCAAATATCTTTTCGTTCGTGAAGCAACTGAGAAAAGAAAGATTGATATTAAATTTTGCAAATCAGAGAAGTAAGTGGCTGGCGTATTTAGAAAAACACTGTCAAAAGAAAATCAACAACTAAGGAATGCATTAGGAGTTCAAGCTCGATATATTAAGAAGAAGAACGTAAAGGTTAATATGTTGTAACTATTTAAAGTTATTGCTAATATCTATTTAATCTTAACTTTAATTAGTGTAACTTGTGTTAAGTTAATGTAATTAGAGTTATCATTAGTGGTGATTAAAGTGAACGAGTATAAGGCTAAGATGTGATGATTTTTAAGTATAAATAGGGTTGAATGTTCTGTAATTGCATAAAAAGACAGGAAAAAGAAAGAAAGGTGGATGAAAAGTATGCAATTTACCCTCCCCTTGTTCGTAGTTGATTCTGCGAAAAATTGCACACTTACGTATTCTTTTAGTACATGCACTTTTGTTGCTGTTTTGACCACACACAAGCTGATTATTCAGCTAACAAACCTGAAGTCTTACAGCAGGTAAAAAAGAGACGAGGAGAAAAAGTAAAGAGGAATAAAGCTTTGCATGAACAAAAGACAAAATCTATTAGTCCAAAGAGTAGGGTTACTCTGCTACAGTACACTGCTTGTCCAACCCAAAGAAGCAGAATATTGTGCAAGCATAGATGCTGTACCAATCCATTAAAGGGTGCACTAAAAGTTGACAAGTCCTTCTCATGGCTCTGCCATAGATGCAATCTCATCACTAACATTGCGTACTTACGTTCCGAAAATTGGTGATAGAAAACAGAAAGTAATTTGTCTTGGGGGGGCCTTTGTTGAAGATAATTCAAATTCAGTCCATCTGTATGTTTTGCTTTCTCCTTCACGAAAATCAATGCTATAGACTCGCATTATATCCTTCCGGTCGTCCCATGCTCTAAATTTTGATGAATCTGCTGCATTTAAAATGCGAAGCTGATAGTTGATTTGACTCATAATGACCTAACTTTTTTCTTCCTTCTCTCATTGGCAAAACCATCAATCCTAATTCCTATCTAACTCTTTCATGTCTACAAACCAAAGTTAGAAGAT
The DNA here is from genome assembly GCA_963924115.1 of Dovyalis caffra. Classification (NCBI taxonomy): domain Eukaryota; kingdom Viridiplantae; phylum Streptophyta; class Magnoliopsida; order Malpighiales; family Salicaceae; genus Dovyalis; species Dovyalis caffra. The sequence continues at coordinate 2,194,423 of CAWUPB010000858.1, read as the reverse complement.
TGACCAGACATGAAATGCACCTGCTTTATTACCAAAATCAAATTGTTTACTAACTCAACTGACTTACTCTACAAATGTCGTATCCAAACAATGATTGCTTCTGTACTAATATCATTAAATTTCATATACAGAGAGGACAACCTCTAGGGCTGCAATGCAATAATTGAGCGTGAACCACACACATCCAATATTGTCAAATGAAAATGTCACTATAATTAAGCACCAATAACAACAGTTAGGCATAAAAAAAATCATCTGTCATAGCAAATCAAAACAAACAAACTCCACAATCTCTCTTTAAACTTCCTAATCATTCTTTCATTGTCAAGTGACACCATGCAACAAAACACACAGGAATATGTAGCTTGTGGTCCTCTCAACTTTTTTAACCTTTTCCTTAACGCTCTCTCCTACAGGCCTTCATTTTAGTACTTCAAGTGCCACTCCTCACCTTGCTAGCTATAACGCAATACCTCATTTGTGTGATATCCTCCCTAAAATAATGGATGCTAGGACTCTTGAAGGGAAGCGCAACAGTTTGAAAGAAAAAATGATCAATAAAGATGATTTCCTGACTGAGGATGATTTGGAAGATGACATGGAAGAAGATGAGGGTGGCGGCAGTGGTGGTTTCATCGACGATGAAAAGAAGAAAGGAGTCGGTGTTATGTATGGGAAGAGAGGGACTGGTACTGGCGGAGCGTCCCCACCGTCTTGCCAAGTAGAGAAGTGTGGAGCTAATTTAACTGATGCTAAGAGGTACCACAGGAGACATAAAGTTTGCGAGGTTCATGCAAAGTCACCAGCTGTGGTTGTTGCTGGCCTCAGGCAGAGGTTTTGTCAGCAATGCAGCAGGTATTTCTGCTTCATACGTTTTTGTTTAGCTATCTTGCTATCAGTAGAACGTATTTTCTTTTACTAGTAGTCTAGTATTATGGAGACATAGCTTGCGACTTGAAAATGGAAGGGGATTGAGAAGAAATGCGGTATGTTCACACAACAAAATTTCATTTTCCTTGTGCAGCTACTTCTTTGTGAAAAAATATTACCAAGTTTTTTTTCACTTGTAACATTACTGACCCTAAAGAAACTCGTCTGAGTTTAAAGTCAAGCTGAGTTAACTGAATTAGGCAATGTAAGCTCAACGCGAAGACAGTAAGTACCTAACCTATGTGATTTACCGAAGCTAGCAGCAGCTAAAGTTGTTGGAATTACTGGTTCCAAATGCTCAAAGGCTCAAACATATACAAAACAAACTTTTTTCTTTTGATAGTTGTGTTTAAAAACCAAAGGAACAATGGGATTTCTTTAGTATTGCTTAACTGGTATAATTTCTGCAACCTGCTTCGGTTGGATGACAAATGATGGGTTTTCATCTGGATTCCCCAAAAGAAGGTTTGACTGAATTAGGGGTACATTAAATGTAGGTTGCGAATTTAATGGTGCAAGTGTTATGACCCAATTTACTTATACAGTATGAATAGAAATGGTGCTAATTAAACTTGAAAGTTTTTTCTGCTAATCATGGACACAAAATCAGCTGACTGATTAATCTGCTCAAGATTGATGTTCATATATCATGGAACGTTACAAAACTATTGGAGAGGTGCTTTTCGATGTTTGTTCATAGGAGTTGCAGAACCAGTTATCTTTCCGCTCAAAAGATTTTGTAAGATATATGAGCTTTTACCAAGTAATACTTGATTTCTCCTTCTATGCATTTCTATGCAACGACACTTTGACAAGAGAAGTTACTTGAATGTCAATTTCAGCTCATTGCGACCTCTCTCTGTTGAGATCTTTCAGTGACTTACTACGTACAGGGTTCTGTTTAAATTGCTTTCACAAGTCTATAATTATGAGTCTTTGCAGGTTCCATGAGTTATCAGAGTTTGATGAAACAAAGAGGAGCTGCCGTAGGCGTTTGGCAGGACACAATGAGAGGCGCCGGAAGAGCACAGCTGAATCTTATGGAGAAGGCTCAAACCGCAAAGGGGTTGGCACTTCATTGAAAGAAAGTCCGTGCAGGCAAGCTGATGAAAGAGGAAGATTTCAGATAAGCATCCCAACCCAAGGAAGTTCCTCTTACAAGCGATCCCAGATCAGATAAAGACCAAACCAGTGGCTCCCTCTCTTCTGTCAACATATAGCTTAATTCTATCCATGTTTGGGGCCGAATAAAAGGGAACACTTTAACGGGATCGTATGTGCTAGGAGTAATTTAGCCTGGAGTTGTTGTGATGCTGTGTGAGAGAGGCTGTATCATGCTGATTAGGCCTAAAAATTTGCATGTAATATGGTATTTAAGGTTCTACGGGCGTTTGGCTTAGTGGAATCTTGTACCTAGCTATCCTAAAAAGAATATTATTGATTGTACTCTTACTTCTTGCCTAAGTGCAAAAGAACTTTGTTGGATCCATCTTACCAAGAAAACAACATACTTAGTCATTCCAATGCATTGCATATTTCTCTTTCGAACTCCCATCTAAACATCTTTCTGTTTTCCCGTTCCAAGTAGGAAAACTTCATTGCTTGATCCAGCTTAGGATAGGTGTAGCAAAAAATTGCTTCCTAGGTCTGTAAATCCCGAGCCTAACTCATCCAATGAACATTGGTATCATACCTAACCCAACTTCTCCGATGTTTGTGAACCTAGATTGCCAGCTGATACTATCATTTCAATATTTTATTGGTCCAAAACTACTATTCCCTAACTAAACATATACTTCCCATGGGATTCAAAGTATCCATTGCACCTTTTCTTTTCTTTTCTTTTCTTTTTTTCTTCCAGACCGTATCTTGGCAATTTATAGATAAAAGAAGGGGTAAAAAAAGAGGGGCTCAATGTAGCCTAGCCCATAGGATGGGAGGACAAAGAAACTTAAACACCGATCAAAAATTCCCTAACACAAAAAGACCTAGGTATAGGTGTATTAAAGAGCATGCAACATGCTATATGTGAGAAAACTAGAATCTATCCAAAATGCAAACAAAAGAAACCAAGTGGTAACCTACTAAGTTTAAAACAAAAAGCATAACTCATACACAAAAATATATGCAAAATCCATTATTTTGGGCGGTATGTGAATAAGCAATTTGTCTTGAATGAGGGTAGATCTATAAGCCGAGAGGAGATCATTAGTCGAAGTAGCCACTATGAAAGACAAATCTTGGAAAGCCCAATCGCTAACCTATCTACACTCATATTACCTTCCCTATGAATATGTTGAAAAGTCATAGTTGGTGAGATCTTATTCCAACACGATTTGATGGCATAGCTAAGGTGCCAAAGGCATGTCAAGGAGAGAGAAATACATCCTATGACTAGAGAAGAGTCCGATTCTACAATGTCAACCTATAGGTTTCGGTCATAACATAATCTAATTCCTTCTAATAAGGCCAAAGCTTCCCCTTTATAGTAGGTTCCTGGACCATAGGGATTGAAAAAAGCTAGAAGCGGGCTCCTCGTACCATCTTTCAAAACACCTCATATACTGCATATCTTGTTTCTAGAAGCCCCATCCATGTTAATTTTAACTTTCCCTAAAAGAGGAAAGAGTCATTTAATCCACCTCTCTTTATGAGTAGCCATCATTTTTGCTAAATGCCCAACGCTTTCGGATAAATCCCATTACGAAAAGAAATAGACTTTTTTGGGATAAAAAGCATATTCAAGTCCCTAAGCCAATTAAGAACCTTATGTTTGATGGAGATCCAATTCATTTGGATATCCTTATAGATTAAGCATATTCAAGTTTTTTTAGGTAGTGAATGTACCTTGCCTTAACTAGGATCTCATGAGATGAAGCAAGTCTCTAGAAACTAGACTAACATCTAGAGTATTAGCAAAGTAAGACCAAAGTTGACTTACTATAAAACCATATAAAAACAGGTAGTCTCTAGACTCTCTCTTAAATCATCATGTATATTATAAAGGTGTAGAATAAAATAAACAAAATTTCTCCATCTAAGACTCTCAAGATCATGCTATTGAATCAACTAATCATGTATATATTAATAAACAATTAAAGAAATTGTTTACCTCTTGTAGTGTAGAAAAAATCTATGCAAAAAGATGACATCAAAGAATCTAGCATCCGTTGATAATCCATGCGGACTCAAATACCCATACAAAAAGCAATTAGAAACTATTTAATGCTAGCTTCACTTTTTTCTTATATGTCTATTTTTCTTAAGAAATCAATTCAGGATTTTTAATGTGATAACCCTAGAGAGAATGAGAGAGGTGGCAGGCTCGAGGGAGAGAACTCTTTTTTTTTTTCTTAGTTGATCCCGCCTCTCTCTCCCTTATTTATATAGGGGGCGACAACTTCTTCTGAAGGTTAAGGAGATATTACCTATGTGGGCTTTGTCTAACCTTATCTTTGTAAACCCCGAGCCTTATCCAACATGGCTCAAGTTTATCTTTTCATTAAAATATCTTACACGCTTTTAAATTAAGCCTACCGACTCAAACCCTTTTTAGCCTAATTAATTACTAATTAATTTAGACCATCCAAATAAATTTGGTGAGATATTTTAGGAGGCCCACATTAGAAAATAATTTCCCAAATTACCTTTAAACCTAAATTCGAAAACTAATTTCCTTTTCAAGCAACTATCTTTCAAAATTGGAACCGACTTTCAAATTAAGAAACCGATTTCTAAAATAGAAAACTTTCCATTTTAGGAAACTTTTTCTCCAAAATCTTTGCTTCACTTTTATCATGTAAGTATTTAAACTTATGTGTGTGACTCAATAGGCTCCAAGATAAGTATGTAATGTATCAAGAATGAAAGACACCTCTTTTATCTCTTAATATATAAATCAAGATTGAGCTCTAGTAAGACATCATGATCGCCTAATTCTCTAAGAGGATTAATTAATCCATAATTACTTTTATGAGCATGGTTACCTTTCGGGAGTATATCAATTTATCACAATGTGATCTCGAATTTAATTTATTTCCTATTCAATTATGATCACATAAGTTTTCTTCAATGCTCAAATGTCTTAGCTTTAAAGTAAATCAACTATGCTCTATTGGTATACTCCTACCGTGGTAATAGATTTCTTAAATAGGTATTCATCGAAGTGCAATATAATAACTCTTTTAGCATATAAGAAATGACATATCCTATCTTAGTCTTCTACCTATCTCCATTAGATTCCTAGTGCGCCTAACAAATCGTCTTAATGTAGCTCTTAAATGAACCCATCAAAACAAGTGTCAACGTACATAAATCCTCTAACGAGATAACCGTGATGGCTTTAATTTAGAAAACATCTCGTATGAGATTCCCATAGACTAAACTAAATGGGTTCTCATAATGGTCACTTCTAGTTATATGTTATCTAATATTAATCACCTAAGTGCTTAATTTGGTATCACCATGCTAATAGGTGTGAGATCTTCTACCACTGTCTTATAGTAAGAGCATAACACTCATAAGTCTTATTGCATATAGTCAATGTCTATTCTTGATAATACTATGACTTGAGATATTTAATGATATCATTTGAGTGCATTAATGTTTGTCTCACATCTTTTGATCAATCATCAATGCAATGCATATCATATGGACTTCTATCCGATTCTATCAAATTGAAAACAATAAGAATTAATAGAAAGACTTCTTTTATTAATAAATAAAAAATACAATATTATAATAAATCAACCATCCAAACAAGATTGGATCTAGAGCACCTACACTAATAATCTATTACTTGCACTAGAGCCAACCAGCCATGTCACTTATGCCCAATGATTGAATAAGGATCTCATATTTTTGTTATGAAAAAAACTTAGCTAAGGGGTCAGCTATGTTGCCCTTAGTATGGATCTTTTCTATCCTTATATCACCATGATTGATAATCTTTCTAATCGAGTGATAACATCATAGTACATGCTTACATCATTGATGAGATCTTAGTTCCTTAACTTGTGTTATGGCTCGTTATTGTCACGATATAATATTATTGGATCAACAATATTAGGAACAACTTATAGTCTAGATAGAAATTTATGAATCCAAACAGACTTCCTTAGTTGCTTCTACGACTATAATATATTCATCCTCGATTGTTGAATCAACTACTATTTCTTAGTTAGAACTTTTCTAGCTAAAAACACCACCATTTAATTAGAAAATAAATCCTAATTATAACTTAAAATCATCATGATCAGTTTACAAACTAGCATATGTTAATCCTTTCACTACTACATCTTCTCCATAGATCAAGAAAATATCTATAGTATCCATGACCTAAAGCCCTATTAGAAATGCAATTGTGATGCATTAATATTTTGTTTAATTAATAAAAAGTGTTTTTATTGAACGATTAAGTAAGACTAAAGGTTTAAGTCATTTATTGAAATAATTAAGAAAACTTAGGGACTTGAATAAGTTTAGGATTGGCCTAGATGAAGGCCAAATTGTTGGAAAATGTAAAAATTATGGATTGAAAAGTTCATGGTCAATTGCAAGGATTCAAAGTTGGAGGACTCAAGTATTAAGTGTCAATTAAGTGAGGGATCCCCTAGTTGAACTAATGGGATAAAATGGGAAGAAAAAGCTAGAAATCTAGATTTTTAAAGGTAGAAAAATATGAAGAGAGAAAAAGGGAAAGAAAAAAGGAAGAAAAGAGAGAGAAGCCCTAAATTGAAAGAAGGAAAACCTTACCCATCCAAATCCAACCCTTTCAATTAGTTTAACCCACTTAGAAACACCTCAAATTAGCCACCAAACCATCTAAGAAGATCAAGCAAGGAGAAAGGGAGAATTTCTCTAATTTGGCTGAAATTTAGACGGAAGGAGAAAGAAAAAGCTGAGGAAAGGAAGGAAAAAAGCCAAAATTCTAAGTAAGGTAAAGTGTAATTCCTCACATACTACATAAGAATTTATTGTTTAAAGGATAATTAGTGATAATTTAGGGTTTGTTGATGAAGGATTAGTTAATATGTATTGAGAATTATGTGCAAATGATTGAATTACAATAGTTTTGTGATGTATATATGTTTGTAATGTAAAGAAATGATATTGAAATGTTTGAATTATGTGAATGTTTATGCTTGAATTATGTCCTTACTCCATGAACAAGTGGATGAACAATCCTTAAATAAGTATAGATTGATGGCTACCATGTCCAATGCTTACCAAATGTTTGGTGAAATGTCTAAGAGACATTCCTAAGGCTAGAATGAAAAAATAAGAATTGTCCTTCACTTAGATCAGATTTAGCTAAGTATGAATATCAAGAACAAAGAGGAAATTTTCAAATATGAGGTTTAGATGACTGAAAGGAATGTAATGAATGCATTTGTATGAAAAATTGATGGTTATGATGATTATTATGTTTGGCCATATTTGTATGAGAAATGTGTGATTATGATGCTTTCTATGATATTTGATTGTTCATGGTATATATTATTGTTATATGCATACTTATATGTTTGGAATATATATTGGATACATCATGTGTGCACATGTTCTTGAGGAATTTCAAAAGGTATAAATAATGAGGTAGCGTACATGGCATTGTATTTCATGTAAAGATGCATATGCACATCATTATCATGAAAGATGAATTTTATTCATGATTTTGATAAAAGGAAAAGGAAATGGTTTTTATGAAAGAAAAAATGAAGAGGTTTTCATGAAAGTAAAAAGAAAAAATTTTTTATGATTTTTCATAGTTTTCATGAAAATGTCATTTCTTTGTCAAATGATTCGGTAAAGGTCTTGAAAGTCTAGGGGATTTGGTGAAGGCTCCAACCGAAGAAATTGGCCCACTTGTTTTATCAAGGGATTCGATAAAGACCTTAATAGTTAGAGGATTTGGTAAAGGCCCTAACCGAAGAACATGGTAAAGGCATTTCTTCATCGAGGGATTTGATAAAGGCCTCGACGGTTGGGGGATTTAGTAATGGCCTCAACGGTTGGGGGATTTGGTAAAGGCCTCGACCATAGAAATCTTAAAGGAAAAGGTACACCCAAAAAGGAAAAGGAAAAGGGGAAAAAGGAAAATGTTTCAAAGGCATAAAGAGGATTTTTATGAAAGATACATCATATATTTTCAAGCATAAAGGATATCATATGGATTGCATGAATTATACTTACGAGAGAATCCTTTCATATGCATTGTATGAATTATACTTAACGAGTATCTTTTTCTCATTATTGTTTTCTTATGGTGTAGAAAATGATAAAGACAAATGAAGGGTCGCTTCTGAGATAAGTGACGAGACTTGCCATTTTGTGTCCTTTGGCTTAGGTAGTGAGTGTGGGAATGTTGTATGGCTTAGCTTGATTTTTGGTGTATATATATACACACACATCAAAAATCAAGCTAAGCTATATATAGAGAGAGAGCAAGTTAGGTATTTTTGGTATGTATATAAGTTAATTAACAAATATATTGTTTTGGTGCATATAAAAATATTAATTGAAGGTTAAGTCATTAGTATGTTGATTTTAGTTAGTTGTAGGTTATAGATGCTTGAATGACTAATATGGCTAAGATGAAGTAATTTGTAAGGTCAAGTAAATGATTGCAATTCAAAATGATAAGTAAAGAATTAGGTAGGAATCTTTAGGGCAAGACTAAAAGAAAATGAAATGGTTGAATTATTAGAGGAGGTTTAAATGAATTAGTATTACTTAATTTAATCTAAAGGATGGGAAAAATTTTACACTCAAATTATACATGAGTGGACCTAGTCTCCATACTCATAAGGGACCTTATGAATAGTTAAATGCCCACTTCCACTAATACATTAGATAGGATAAGAGAGGAGGCTTCTTGGCTTGTATTCATTGTATGTCGAATGTAGGTCAATACCGGTAATACCCTCAACCTATCTACGCCTAGGATGGAGGTGTTACAATATCCTTAGTTCTTCTTAAATGCTTAAGAATGCTTTTTACAGCAATCTAGTATTTTTCACTTGGATTAGCTTGATATCTACTATATATGCTCAACGTATATGAGATATCAAACCACATACATAACATGACATACATAATAGATCCTATCGCTAATGCATAAAGAATGTGAATCATCATTTTCTTTTTATTTTGTGCGTTAAGACACTCATCCTTAGAGATTTTTATACCATGTGACATTGGAATAAGTCCTCTCTTGGATTTTTTTACTAAACCTCTTTAGGTTTTTGCCAATGTACATACTTTGGGAGAGCCACGACATTCTATATGAGTATACACAAGACTCATCTTTATTTTGTAAAAGGTCAAACTCTTTGATCATTTCATCAAAACATTGATTCCAACTCATCAATACTCGCTTCATTCCATAAATGGATCTTTGCAACTTGAAAATCTTATTTGCATGTCCTTTGTTGACAAAAGCATCGGGCTATATCATGTACATATCCTCGTTTAAGTTTTCATTAAGAAAAATAGTTTTGACATTCATCTGCAATATCTCATGATCATGATATGTAGTAATTACAAATATAATCCAAATGGATTTAACCATAGCTACTTGGTGAAAAAATCTTATCCTAATCAACATTATGCTTTTGACAATAGCCTTTTGCCAACGAGTCTAACTTTATAGAAATATATATTTCCATCTATGTCGATCTTTTTATTAAAGACCCACTTACACCCAATAGGTTTGACCCCTTCAAGTGGATAAGGAACAAAAGCCGGATCTTTGAACTTAAGAGCGAGAGAAAACCTACTTCCTTCTAGCCAAAGTCCATAACTGGTTAGTGTACATGAATTTCATTTCGAATTGCATGGTTTCATGCCATTTTTGGAGTCAATGTCTAGTATTGTCTCCTCATAAGTATTAGGTTCATCATCCTTTAAAGGAGGCATATCTCTATGTGTACGGATAAGAAGACTATATCCTTCTAGCTCTTGGCGAATCCTTTTAAAGCTATGAAGTTCTTGTGTATTAGTTTATGGAACGAGTTACAACAATTTACAACCTATCTATTTAGGGTTCCTTTAGTGAAGTGTTAATTTGTGAGCCTTCGCGAATCTCATCGACTTCAACTTTCCTCCTACTTGTTCTAGTACCTATAAATTCCTTCTCAATGAATAAAGCATGCCTAGCCATGAGTAGCTTTTGTTCTTGTGGTCGGTAAAAGTAATATCCATTTGTTTCTTTTAGATATTTCATAAATTCACACTTCATTAATTTAGGCTCTAGCTTGTCTCCATCCAAATGTTTGACTTATGCTTCATAGTCTTAAATCTTAAGAAAGGATAAATTTACTTTATTTTCTTTTCATATATCATATGGAGTCCGATTAATAGACTTTATTAGAGTCGTGTTCAAAATAAATATTGTAGTAAGGAGTTCATACCCTCAAAATGAAATAGGGATCTAAGTTTGACTCATCATGGATTGAACCACATCTAATAGTATACTATTCCTCCTTTCAAACGAGACCATTTATGGTGTTCCAGGTGGAGTCCAATGAGATAGATTCCAATTCTCTTTTAAATTATCTAAAAATTCAGTACTTAAGTATTCACCACCTTGATCTAATCAAAATAGCTTAATACTTTTGCCGGTTTGTTTTTAGATTTTAAATCTAAATCTTTTAAATTTTTAAATGCTTTAAATTTATGTCACATTAAATATACTTAACTAAGATATGATGTGTCATTAATAAAGATTATGAAATAATCATGTCCTCCTCTTGCTTGGGTGGACATGGACCCACATACATCATTATGTATAAAGTCTAACAAATCGGCCACCTTTTTACCTTTTTCTCTAAAAAAAATTTTTATCATTTTGCCAAGTAGAAAATATTTACACACATTATAAGATTCATAATCAAATGATTCTAGATATCCATTTTATGTAGCTTAGATATACAATTTTTATTTATGTGGCCAAGTTGATAATGCCACAAATATGTTTTGTTTAGATCATTTGTTTTGATTCTTTGTGTATTTATGTTATAAATGAGTGTGTCCGTGTTCAAAATATATAAACCATTATTAATTTTAGCATTTTCATATAAAACGTCATCTTTATAAAAGGAATAATATTTGTTCTTAAATAAAAACAAAAAACCATATTGATCCAAATAAGAAATAGAAATGATATTCCTAGTTATAATAGGATCTGTAATAATAGTTTTTTAGTGTAAGCACAAGCCTAGATGACGAGTGCTAACTCATAGGTTCTTACCGCTAATAGTATAACTCTTGAACTATTACCCACGCACGAGTCAACCTCCCCTAAAGCAATCTTTCTTAATTCTTTTAGTCCTTACATATTTATAGAAATGTGTGCACCATATCCAAGTATCAAATATTCATAATGTGGGACTAGAAGTAGAAAAGTTCACTTCCATAACATAAATACCTAAGATGCTTTTAGAATTATTTTTTTGTATCACTTATAAGTACTCCTTATATAGAGCATTTTTCCATGTTGGAGGACATTTCTTTTATTCATTTTTCAATCAAGAAATTTTATGCCATTCAAGGCATTAATTCCATTAATCATCGATCACATCAATGTATTGTCAATCATACCGTGCAACAACCTTGACATGATAGAAAAACATATACTTTGATTAATTGAATTACATTAATAAAAAAAAACTTAAATTAAGAAGTAAAATATGTATATGCTTTCACTATTTTCTTCAAGTTCTATAACCTTAAATTAAGAAAATTTTTTGATTCGTTTTCTTTAATGGGTTAGGATCCCATCCTCTAACATGCATTAACCTTACGTTATCTCAATAAGTCATACATGAAGAATTAGGTAGGTAGCTCTTTATCAATTATGTCCAATGTAATTCTTAATCTTATTGGCATGACAACTCTTTGTTATCTCACATCCTATGTGAACATCAATCTTTACCTATAAATTTATTGGACCTTGATTTATCTCAATAAAACTATCAATTCATCTTAAGTCGGACCCAAATGTTTGAGGACATCGTATGGCCCATGATTTGATTCCCTCGAGAAAAAAGTGACCTTAATTATCTCAACAAGCCAACAACGACCAAGAGAGTTCCTATAACATTGAAAGGCAATTAACTTGATATTAATTTTAAAGGATTTAACATGGTGTGGTCTCATTAATTTAATCCTAGCATACATACTAGATATCAATCGAATTAATCCTATCATGCATACTATCAATCCCACAATCATGTATATAGGAGTTCAATCGCATACATGACTTAAAAATCAATGAATGGTAATGAATCTCAACTATTAGTCCCATCAAGCCACAAGAAGACTAGTGGGTCAAATACCTAGGTGAAAAATTATTACAAATTCTTTGAGATTGTCTTCTCTTTTGATTTTTTTCCTTGCATCTATTCTAATAAGTTATTTTTTATCATTACATTTATTTGAATAAGAAATCTCAAGTTGCATTCGAAGGGAGTAAGATAAGAAGAGAAATACATCAAAACAACAAAGAAAATAGGACATGCAAGGCCTATTTAATAAAAAATTTACAAGCATATATTCTTAAAAACTAGGTCGACTCATCCATATCTTTCACCCATGCTTCAATCATATTAATACATAGCATATAAGCAAATAAAACACATATATTTTAATTATAATTATAAATCTATGGTTTTTGTTATTTTATAAAACATTAAAGGTTCTTAAATTTTAATTTTTCAAACTTTTAGGCCTTGGGCCAAAGGCTTTTGGGCCTATAAGGCCCACAGGTTGCCATCCGTTAGAACCGGCTCCGGCACCGGCCATCGGCTAATGGCTAAGCTTAGCACTAGCACTGCCGCCCTTAAACTAGTGCCTAGTACTAACTTGGTGCTAACAAGCTTGGTGTGTTTGTGCTCGCCTAGCTCGGCCTTCTAATGGCCTAATGCACTCATGCATGCTTAGTCCGGCCATAGGCTTGGAGTGTACATGGCACACCTAGCCTAGCGTGCACCTAACGTATGCCTAGCATGTACGAGTGCGAGTGCTAACGTCCAACATTGGCCTCATGTGCGCCCATTTTTCCTCGGTCCAAAATTAGTTTTAAAATCATTATAAAATACTAAAAATCTTAGATTTATAGTCGAAAGAAAAAAATCATATAGTTAATCATAATTAATAGAACATATAATTAAATATTCAACGAAGCTCCGATACCAATTGAAGGATCATGCATATTATGGAGGTACAAAATAAAATAAAATAAAAATTCATCATCTAAAGCTCCTAGGATCATGTCATTGAATCAATTAATTATAGATACATGAATAAATAATTAAAGTAAGTGTTTATCTCTTGTAGTGACAAAACTATCTATGTAGAAAGATGTTACCAAAGTTTCGACTTATATTGATAATCTACGCAACTCAAACACCTATATAAGAAGCAATCAAAAACTATTAAGTACTAGCTCTATTTTTTTCGATATGTTTATTTTTCTTTAGAAATCAATTTAGGGTTTTTATTACGGTAACTCTAGAGAGAAGGAGAGAGGTGCCGGGTTTGAGGGAGAGAAAACTCTTTTCTCTTTTTTTCTTATTTTTCCATGTATTTGCTCTTAGGTACTCTTAATGTCGCCTCTATCTCCTTTATTTATATAGGGGGTGGCAACTTCTCCTTGTAGGTCAAAGAGATATTGCCTATGTGGGATCCGTCTAACCTTATCCTTATAAACCCTAAGTCTTATGCAATAGGACTCAAGTTTATCCTTTCACCAAAATATGCTACAAGCTTTTAAATTAAGCCTATTGATTCAAACTCTTTTTGGCTCAATTAATTATCAATTAATTAAGACCATCCAAATAAATTGATCAAATATTTTAGGAGGCTCATATTCAAAAATAATTTTCTAAATTACCCTTAAACCTAAATTAGGAAATTAATTTTCTTTTTAGGTAACTATCTTTTGAATGTAGAACCGACTTCTAAATTAGGAAACTAATTTCCGAAATAAAAAAAATTCCATTTAGGAAATTTTTTTCAAAATAAAAAACTTTTTTCCAAAATCTTTGCTTCTCTTTTAACGTGTGAATTTTTTAACTTATACATGTGACTCAATAGGTTCCTAGATATATTGGCAATATATCAAGAATAAAAGACATCTCTTTTATCTCTTGATACATAAATCAAGATTGGCCTCTAGCAAGGCATCATGACTACCTAATTTTTTAGAAGGATTAATTAATCCACAATTACCTTTCATGAGTGTAGTTACCATACAATACACTCCTCATGTTAATTTATCATAGTGTGATCTCGAACTTGGTTTATTATCTATTTGATTATTATCACATAAGTTTTCTTTGACGCCCAAATATCTTAGCTCTAAAGTAAACCGACTATACTCTATTGGTATACTCCTACCGTGGCCACAGCATTCCTTAAATAGACATTTATCAAATGTAATAACTCCTTTAGCACGTAAAGAATAACATGTCTTATCTTAGTGATTCATCTACCTTTATTAGATTCATAGTAGACCCAATGAATTACCCATATATAGCTCTTGAATAAGCCTATCAAAACGAGTGTCAAAGTACATAAATCTTTTAATGAGATAACTATGATAACTTCAAGTCAAAAGACCAGTTGTACCCATCTTGTATGAGATTTTTATACACTAAACCAAATGGGTTCTCATAGCGAGTCATGTCCAATAATATAGTCTCTAACATTAATCACCTAAGTGCTTGCTTTGGCATCACCATGTAAATAGTTATGAGATCTTGTATTGTTATTTTATAATAAGAGTATAGCACCCACAAGTCTTACCACATATAGTCAATGCTACAACTTGAGACATTTAATGATATCATTTAAGCATATTAATGTTTGTATCACATCTTTTGATCAATCATTAATGCCATACATATCATATGGACTTCTATCTAATTCTATCAAATTGTAAATAATAAGAATTAATTAAAAAAACTTCTTTTATTAATAAATAAAAACACAATATTATAATGAATCAAACCATCCAAACAATATTGGATCTACGACTTATACACTAACACCTCTTAGTCGAAACATAACGTTGACATTTAGAAGCCAAAAAGATATCATAATGTTGAATCTTAGTCTCTACTACCACTACATTATGAAGAAGTTTCCAAACAAACACACCTATCTTATTTGGAAGCCAATTATTCTATAAACACTTTGGAAAGCAATAGTTTTCCACTTATGAGATCAAATTTAAACATTTCCTTGCCTATCTATCCAAAGAGAATGATCCTTTAAAATTAAAATATGAGGAAGAAGAGTTCTCTAAACAAGAGAGCCTTTTCTCGCAATGCATGGGATCAAGGGTCGAAGGTATGCCATATTTGAACATGGTGAAAATACTCTATAGAGAGGACTAGTAAGAAAAGATCATGCAAGTTTACCTTTTATGGCATTCTTGACCTCTTTTAGGTTCCTAACACCTAAGCCCTTCTCATTCGGAGGGAAATAAATAGTTTTCTAATTGACCCAAGTAGTGTCGATTTTCCCTTCCACTACTCTAGAAAAAGTTTGAAATATAACTCTACATATGTGTTAGGGAAGCCTTTAGGATTGGTAGAACTCCTATAGTGTATATAGGGATAGAAGTCGAACACTATGAATTAAAGTAAGTTTTCCTCCTACTAACAATAATTTACTTTTCCGACTCGTAAGTTTGTTCTTTATTTTGGTTTCCGAAGGATAAAATAATCAATCTTGGCTCTTCCTTTAAACAAAGGCATACGCAAGTAATTAATGACATTATTGGCTAAAGAGAAAGCCAATTCAGCTAGAAAGAAGATGCTTCTTATTCAAAGTTAATTTATTATTGTAAAGAAAAGAACTCTTCTAAAAATTAATCTCTTGACCAATAGTTGATGAATATCAATGTAGGAGGGACATCACCTTACTAATAGACTACTTACAATCATTACAAAAAATGAGCATGTCATTTGTAAAAAATAAGCGATCGACATTGATGACCGTTTGGCTAACATAGTAAGGGGTAAAAGTCTTGTTCTCAACTAGAGTATTAAGGTGTCTACCGAAAGCTTCCTAAGCTAGAATAAACAAAGCGAGAAGATCAAGGGTCCATTTTCCTCACTCCTCGATGAGACTTGGAAAAGCCAAAGGAGTGTGAGTTCAAGTAGAGTGAATACTAACGAGTTGTTTAAGCATTAGAAGATTAATTTGCACCAAGTGCTCAAGAAGCTAAATTTATCCATCACTTTGAGAAGAAAGGACTAGTCCACCTTATCATAAGCTCTAGAAATGTCCACTTTAAAGATTACATTGCCTCTATAAACCTTTCTATCAATCTCTTAAAAGTGTTCTTGAGCTCAAGCAATATTTTCTTGAATAAGTCACCCTTTCACAAAATTTGATTTTTCTTTAGAGACAATGGTAGGTAGCAATTCACCTAGACGAGAGGTAAGAATATGGAAGAGGATTTTATAGGTGAAATTATACAAACTAATAGGTCTCATGTCCGAAAATTTAAAAGAGTGAGGGATTTTAGGAATTAACACCATATTTATGGCTATAATAGCTTTCGGAATGTCTATTCCTTTAAAAATGTCTAGGATAGCCAAGGCCATATCTAATTTGACAATCTCCTAACAAGCTCGAAAGAAAGCTCTCGAAAAGCCATATGGGCCTAGAGCACTAAAGAGGTTAAGATTAAAGACTATTGTTTTAATCTCTTCTAGAGAAGGGATATCCAACGGGGCTTCGTTATGTGTATCGGTGACCAAAGAGGGGATGTGTCACAACCCTAGAAGTGGGCTATGATTGGTGTGAGAATCGAGAGAATCGTGAGGCTCATCTTGACTTAAACAAGCCTTGAATACCTATACTATAATCCTCAAAAAAGATCACCTCATATATCATTTCTAGATTTATAATATCCAAACTTAATAGTCATGACTTTATAACTTCAACATAATGATAATTCAATGTTATTCTTACATTCCTCATATTAATATCCATAATTAATTTCTAATATAATACCCAAAAGCTATAGTTATAAAGCTTTTAAGAATACAATAAAATCAAACATAAGTTCTAAGAGAATATATTTAAATGAGTCATATGATTAATGTGTTGACTTCAATACAAACGACTAAATGGAAGCTAAAAGGGCACCCTCATAAATCTTACAAAACTAAAATAATGGAGGGTGAACAATTCAACGAATCAATGAGTAGATACTATATAACACATCTAAAGAAGGGAAACAGATTTAGGACGATAACTTAAAATTCAACTTAATATACAATGCTAGTTTCTTCAAAACAAATGCATATCATAAAACCAAATAATTTATCATAAATTAAATGCTTCAAAATCAATTCATATCACCTCATCAAAACGTATACATATATGCTTCATAATCAAATCAAATACATATCTAGGTTTTATTTACCCTTAGGGTGAATATAACATATCATTTGATAGGAACACCCAAAGGTCACCCCCCGGTGATTAGGTTTTCGTATGTTGATCAACACATAGGCTAGCACTCTACCTCTCCTACTAGCTTAAGCCTCGTATCATTGAGCTTACGGGCTATATCCCCAATAACTAAGTTTCTCAAGGTCTCAAAAACATTTCAAAAATCCAATATATCAAAAACAATGCATGCTCAAATCATATTTGATAGTACAATTGCATATCAAATAAAATTTTATAAAAATTATATGGATAATCAAATAACGAGTTGAAAGTAAATTAACATTTAAATCTGTAATTTCATATCAAACCATAAACAAAATACTTGTTCAAATCCTTTTTTAAATCACATCAAATCATTTTCGATATGCAATCATTTCAAACACACAAGAGTTTATTCTCATCTAAGTTCTAAGGAATGTAATTAAATTGTACTTAAACTAATGATGCATGATAGGCATAATCAAAGAAATTCAAAAGGAATAATATGCTATATAATATCCACTTACGAGTCTAAATGAAGGATCAAACAGAGTCAAGGTTACCGTGATGGAGTTGTTCACTACGAAGAATCTAATAACGCATGATGATGGAACAACCATCAATATCACATATTAAGGAATAATTCAAAAAAATTGAATTATTCTAGAAATAGGAATGCAAGATTACCTATACAAATGGAATTGATTGGAAGACCCAAACCAACAACTTTAACTAACTTTGGTAATGTCTCTAATAATTATAAACAATTGCCTACCAATATCCCATCATCAATCTCAATTATCCATCATAAATTTGCAATTCAATTCAAACTTTATACATGCCATCTTTTCTCAATTTCAATTCAAACGTTTAAGCAATCAATTTTTAATTAAATTATCAATTATATTCTAATTCACTTAATATTCATTCCATTCATCTTTAATTACATTTATATAACTTAATTTTTTCTAAATTCTTTTTAATTCAAAACCTAATTTTTAAATTTTTCACAATTCATCATCTTCAACCTCTCAATTATCCAAATTTACTCCATTCCACTTCAATTAACTTAATAAAACACTTACCCTAGATAATTAAACATCATTTTATTAATTAGAATCACTTAATTAACATTTTCCCTAATGGATCTCAAAAACCCTAACCTTAATCTAATCAATTCTTTATTTAATCAACAACCTAATGTAATTTACCTTTAAATCAGCAATAACTACACATAAGCACTCCAATTTAAAGATCAAATGATTAAAATTCTTATCTTTGACATTTTGATCTCCAATTCCTAATTCAATCCTAGCTCTTTATGCTTTCAAAGATTCAATCTAGCTAAGCTTCACTTAATCAACTAGTTTATAGTTTTCCTAAGCTAATTTAACAAAGTCTTACCTTAGAAATTAAAAGAGAGAATTGGGAGAAATTCTAAAAAGAAGAGAAAAAAGAAGGAAAAATTAAGGAGGTAGCCAAGTTATCCCAATTTTATACCATCCAAAAAAAAATTTTAACTTAAATATTACTCTTAGATCAAGTTATTACATCCTCCCCTCTTAAGAAAATTCATCCTCGAATTCAATTCTAACCGTACCTTGGTAAGTAAACAAGTGAGTGTACTTCCTCTTAATTTTCTCAACCCCTAAGTGGCTTCTTCGTCGAATGGTTTTTTCAAATAACCTTAACAAACACAATCTTGTTATTACATAATTTTTTAACCTAACGATCTACTATTGCCATTGGTTGCTCCTTATATGATAAGTCAAAATTTAAATCCAAGTAATAGCAATTCTAAAATATGGGATGAGTTAGGCATATATTTCCTTAGCATGGAAATATGAAACACATGATGCACATTTAAAAACTATAGCAGACAAGGCCAACTCATAAGCCACTACTCCAATTGAACCAATAATCTCAAATGGTCCAATATATCTTAGACTCATTTTTCCTCTCTTGTCAAACTGTATTAATTATTTCATTAGAAAAACTCGAAGAAACATAAAATCATCATTTTGAAACTCCACATGTCCCATCTTAGGATCTACATAACTATTTTCTCTACTATGTATAGTCTTAAGGCGTTATTGGATCAACTTCACCTTCTTCATAATGAGTTGAATTAGTTCTAGCCCTAAAAGTTCCTTTTCCCTAGCTTTCGTTTAACATATTGGCAATCTACACTTTCAATCATACGATGCCTAATACGATACCATATCGATAGTAGAGTGGTAATTGTTATTGTATGAGTATTCGATCAATAGTAAGTGATGATCCCAGCTTACCTTTTAGATCCATCACACATGCTCTAAGCATATCCTTTAAGGTCTAAATCATCCTTTTTGATTGACCATTTGTTTGATGATGGAATGTTATACCGAAGTCCAATCTCATACCAAAAGTCTTTTGTAATTTCATCTAGAATTAAGAAGTAAACTAAGTATCTCGATCTAAAATGATAGAAACTCGGGATGCCATGTAAGGACACTATCCGATCAATATACGGTTATGCATATTGAGCATGCCCATATGTGGTGTTTATAAGTAGAAAGTGGGTATACCTAGTTAACTTATCCATAATAACCTAAATCAAGTCATATCCTCATTGGGTTTAAGATAAACCCATAACAAAGTTCATTATCTCTCTTTCCTACTTCCACTCGATAGTGGCAACTCCTGCAACATTCTTACTAGCCTCCGGTGTTCATATTTTACTTACCGATAAGTTAAACATCTTGAAACAAACTCTATAATATCATTTTTCATACCAGTCCACCAATAATGCTCAAAAAGATTATTATACATCTTGACATAGCCGGGATGTATAGAGTAAGTCGTATTGTGAGCCTCTCTCAAAATCGTTCTCTTAGCTTTGGATCCTTTGGCACACATAACCTTCAATGAAAACATAAAGTTCCTCTACCATCCACTCTAGAACCCAAAATTTCTCCTTCTAATATCTTAGTAAAAATCTCTTTTATCTATTCGTCATTCATTTGGACCTCTTGGATCTTATCTATAAAAATTGGCCTAACCTCAATATAAGCCAAAATAAAACTCGATTCACTAACTCTCATCACCACTTCAAAATCTCATAATTTATCCACTTCTAATGCCAATAGCACGTCTCTCCTAATAAATGAGTCAAACTTCTTATTGATTCCCTACTTAAGGCATCAACTATAACATTAGCCTTATTCGGGTGATACAAAATAGTACAATCATAATCTTTAAGTGATTTCATCCACTTTCTTTACCTCAAATTTAGATTCTTTTGGTCAAATATATACTTCGGACTCTCATGTACAGAGTTAATTCTATTCATGTTTCTTCAACTCGCCTCGAAACATAGGCTACTATCCTATTATATTGCATTAACATATATCCTAACCTATTCTTGAGGCATCACAAAACATCAAAAATCTACCACTATAATAAGGTAAGGTAAGGATCTGGTTTTGTGGTTAAACACATCTTTAACTTCGAAAGCTCTCCTCACACTTATTTGACACTAAAACTTTATATTCTTCTAAGTCAACTTCGTCGGTAGTGCTTATAATGTTTTAGAAGTCTTGCACATCCTTCAATAATATCTAACCAAACCTAAAAATCTACAAATGTCAATCATTGAAGTAGGTCTTGGCCAATTGGTTATTGCCTCTACTTTCTTCGAGTCCTGCATAATCCTTTTTTTAGACACAATGTGTCCTAGGAATGCAATATTCTCTAACTAAAATTCACACTTCAAAAAGTTAACATACAACTTATGATCCTTCAATGTCCGTAACACTCATCTTAGATGATTCTTATGTTTCCTCTTATTCGTAGAGTACACCAAAATATCATCAAGAAACACCATCACAAACTTATCGAGGAAGCAATGAAACACCCTATTCATCAAGTCCATAAAGTTACTTGGAGCATTAGTAAGGCCAAAGGACATCATCAAAAATTCATAATGGCCATAATGCATCCTAAAAGTAGTTTTAGGAATGTCTTCCCTCTAAATCCTTAATTGACGGTAACCAAACCTCAAATCAATTTTGGAAAAGTATTTTGCACCTTACAACGGAGTTAAAAAAATCATCAATCCTAGGTAACGGATATCTATTATTCACTATCAGTTTATTCGACTAATGATAATCAATGCATAATCACAAACTCCCATCCTTTGTCGTGACAAACAAAGCTGGAGCACCCCATAAAGAAATTCTAGGTTGGATAAAACCCATATCCAACAAGTCCTAAATTTCAATCTCTAACTCCTTCAATTTAGTTGGTGCCATCCAATAGAGAGGTATAGAGATAGGTTCGATGCTCAAAAGTAATTCAATATCGAACTCTATTTCTCCATCTAGAGGTAAACCAATATTTATATGAAAATACATTGAAAAACTCCCTAACAACTAGGATTTGGTCCAAACCGACCACATTTTTATCTATCTCATTTACATACGGCAAATAAACCACACTTTCCTTTCTTATCATCTTATGTTCCCTAATGACAAATACTAAATTAGAAGGTGTTACACTCCGTTCTTCTTGAAAAAAAAACTCATCCTCTCCTAGATTTCGAAAATACACTACCTTATTATAGTAGTTTAACGAAGCATTATAATTTGTTAACTAGTCTATTCCTAAAATCACATCAAAATCATTCGTATCTAACAATATCAAATCCATTAGAAAATTTCTATCCATCACCCACACATCACAATTTCTAAAAGTGAAATATGTTATCATGCATTCTTCCATTAGTGTTGATACCATCATAGACTATTCGATACACATAGACTCATATCGAATCTCTTTGTAAAATAACACAAATGAACATGTTACCCTTGAATCAAACGAGTATCCATGAATCATAAGAAAAGACTTAGAGGATACCTATACAATAGCATTGGATGTCCGCACATCCCATTGGGTAAAAGCAAAAACTCAAGCCGGACAACAACTAGTACTCATCTAACCCGACCTCTTAAGCCTCCATGACCCTTATTAACTTATCTTTGACCTTGCTTGTATTCTATCGCCAAACCCTCGGTCGACTTAGCCATCGAAACTACTATCATACCGACTCGGGGATAGATTGACCATAAAAGGAGCATGTACTCCTATCGAAGCGGTACCTATGCCATCTCGTATCGGGGCAACCTCATATTAAATGTCTCTGTTGATAAAAAAAAAAAACATGCTTCTATCTTTTAAGAGCATATATCTAGATGGGTTTTGCCACATACCCGACAAAGAGAGTATCTTTTTTTTAAAACCCTAATAGACTAAATGAGATGACTCCTAGCTCATGTTTATACATGACTTATCATGACTACTCTATCTAGAAAACCTCCTTTAAGGGATAGAATAATTCTACATACTCATATCTTGGCTAGGTACACTATTACGACCTTTATGCCTACCGGATGATGAGGCATCACTCTTGGCCTTCTTCTTTTGCTCTCTAGTTGCCCTACTCTCTATCCTCCACATCTCAAGCTTACGAACATAATCCACTACTTTAGAATAACTCGAAACTTTTGGAGAAATATAGCTATAAAGTGTGGATCCACTAACCCATTCATAAATCTTTTCATCCTTTTCACTTTAGTCAACATTATTTTTAGGGCATATTGACTTAACTTGGCAAACCATCTCTCATACTCCATCATCGTCATATCGAAGTTTACACTAGTCTTTCAAACTCCTTAGCTATTTCTTCCTTGATACTCTTAAGTAGCTGCTCCTCTATAAAAGCTTCCTTAAATTTCTCTTGAGACCAATCAAGTTTCATATCTCATTTAAACTAATCATTGGCATTTTCTTCAAGCATAAATGCTACCGAGTTCAACTCGTCTCTCCTCAAAACATCAAAGTATAGTTAGCCTCTTTTCTATCTCATTTATAAAACGCATTGGATCTTCATCATCTCTATGACTAGAATAGATTGGTGGCTTTAATCTCAAAAACTCTACCCCATAAAGGTCAAACCGCATCGATTGGCTACCAACTATAGAAGTACCGCTTCGTTTGATCCACGATTAGTAGACACTAACCCCGTCATAGCTTGAAAAGTTTGATGAATATTCTTAGCCATTATCTCTACCATATGTTATATAGCATGAAAACCAATCATAACTTCAATCGGTAACATCATATCAAAGTCTTCTTCTTCCCTAACTCTAGATCTATCATGAGTCCATGAAGGTCCGGATGACGCTACTGACCTCGACACCTCCTCCTCTATGATCACCGACTTAGTCCTCACCATAGCAACCTATATGAAACATAATCCAAGTTCAACAAATTTCAAAAGGAATAATTTCAAGACGGTAAATAATCAATGCATAACTTATATGATTTTTGTTCCTTCTTTCATTAGGCTTGCATGTGCTTATGAACAAGATCATAATTTTGGGTTTATAAGAAGAAATAGCAAATCAAAATGAGTAAACCAAAGCTGAGACATGTGCAAATCCAAACACATGAAGGAAAAAATGAAAACAAAATAAAAGGTTAAGTTAAAGAAAGGAAACACATTGACAAAAGGGGTAAACATGGATTAAAGAGTAATTTGACACCCCATGTATGTTTTTAGAACAAGAAAACACACGAGCATAAGGGTTAAGCATGGCTTATGCAAAAAAGCAACATGTCCATGCATGTGTTTAGCACTAGAAGACACACGGGAATAATGAATAAGCATAATTTGCATGGAAAATTTTACACATACGTGCATGTGTTTGGCATAAAGAGAGACACGGACAAAGAGAATAAGCATGATTTATACAACAAAATTGACATGTCTATGTCGCATAAATAAGGTTATCATCTAAGAAAAGAAGAAAAGCCATGTCGTAAGGTGACGTCGAGATAAGGGCGATGAGTTTTAAGAAATAGGGAAATGGAAAAAATAATTAAAATTACCACCTAATATTATGATTACTATAAAACCCTATAACTTGTATACTCGCAGTTCTAGGTAAGGGATTTATTACATGTAAAGAAAACTAAAAAATTATCATATCCTATCCTATCAAAGGCAAGCTGCATTACATACAAAATTCATTTGATTTTTAATTTTTTATGATGAAAGTTTTTACCTATTTTCTAAACATTTACCCTATAGTCGAGTGATTTGGGACTTAGCCAATCGGAGAGCTTGTCCTCACTTTGTAATGAATAGCTAAGAAAATCAAAGGACATGATGAATACAAGGATATATGGCTAATGCAACCTAGATGGAATGCATGAAAATAAGGCTTAAAAATTGGTAAATAGGTAGAATAGCCAAGATAGGTAGAGTAGGCAAATAGGTAAAAATAGGCAAAATAGGCAAATAAGCAAATAAGTAAAATGGATAGATAAGCAAAGAGGCAGAAGGATAAAAGAGATAAAACATCATAAATGGCAAACTTGGCAAAAAGTGATAGAAACAAAAATCAACGATAGGAACAACAAAAAAGGAAAAAATAGAAAAAGCAATAAAAATGAAAAAATTGGCAAAAGGTAGCAAAAAGGACAAAAGAACTAAAAACAAAAAAAAAAATTGACAAAATGATAAAAATGACAAAATTGCAAAAATTGGTAAAAATGATCTAACAACGAGGTTCAAATCGACATGACTTTGAATTTCATTATTTTTCAAATGCATAAAAAATAAATTTGACAAGTGAAATTAGCATGAAAAACAATGTTCACATGAATAATTCGAACCAAAATGTGACTTAAAAGTTAATTTTTCAAAATATAATTTTACATAATCAATAAAAATGGTTCAAAAGAGGCTCGAATCGACATAACTCAAACATCATATTTTTTAGAACAAAATTGGCACAATATTGATTAGTTTCATAATCGAAAAAAAGATTCACAAAAGCGATTCGGACCAATGCAGCTCAAAGATCATGTTTTTTAGGAAAAATCAAGACGATATCAATTAATCATTACAATGAGCAAAAAAAAGTCCAAAAATAAGGTTTGGACCAATACGATTCAAGAATCATATTTGTTAAGAAAAAATCTACACAATATTAAATTGATCGTCACAATTGATGAAAGTAGTCCAAAATGAAGTTTGAACCAACGTAACTTGAAATTGTATATTTTTAAATAAAATTGACCATATGAGCGATATAATGTTATTAAAAAAATAATCCAAGAAAAGGTTCGGCCTAATGCGAGTGCAATTACAAAAAACAACGACAAAAATTTATAGAATAAATTAATACAACATTCCGCCTCGATATTTTTTGTGCTTTGACCCTTTTGCGAGTCCGATACATTAAGTGTACCTTAAACATGCCAACATAATAATCACGTAACCACGGTAATAATTTAAAGTCATACAACCACAACAACAATTTAATTAATTTATAGAAATATCATATGAATTAAATTTTAATGTAGATTAAACTAAAAAGGGTTAAATACTAAATTACTATGGAAAGGTCGAATGATTTTGTCCTTCGAATTGGGGTTAGTTCGACCTTTTCAACTTCAATGGAGATCGAATATTCAATCAATTGAGAAGGATAGACAGTTGCTCATTGTAGATCTAGACCCGAGTGTAAGGTGAGGTAGTTGTTAGTGATCGAATCTAGATCGATGCTAGTGTTGAATTGAGGTCGATAACAATAAAAGGCTATTGTTGGTATAAATCAAAAGCTATTATGTCATGGTGGCGATTGCTCAAAAGTTGGATCGATGGCTATGGGAGCTCCCGGACTTAGATTGTGCTAAAATAGTATAAGGGTCACTAGACATGGAGAGTGCGAGATCGGACAATAGGTGTGGAGAGATCGATAATGTTAGCAATGTGGAGTTGTCGAAGATGTCGGTGACGAGTTGCTACATATGTAACGAGCTATTGGCGATCAATGATGGATGTCGTACTTACTGGATTAGAGGCATCGGATGAGGAATGTGGCTATTGGGCTATCTAATAGCTATTAAAATTGATGAGGAGAAGCTGCTAGATTACTATTACGATTGCTAAATTATCATGAAAAGCAACAATTGAAGGGCTAGAAGGCATAATGGTAGTTACTAAAGGATTCGTCTCGTGGTAGCTAGAACGATGGATGGAATGACAGCTATAGTAAGGCTGGATCTATGTAAGGTTGAGGAGGACGGTCGATCAAAACTTCGAGGGAGATAGGGACTTTAGCTAGAATTTTCTTAGGGTGAGAGAGTATGTGTGGTCGCCCTCTTAAAGAGAGAAAGTGGTTGCTATTTTTGAAGAAAATTGGGGTATTTATACCGAGTTTTTGGGGTTTTTAGCTAAAGTTTAGTTTGGTCCCTCATCTCACGAGCTTGTTTTATTTTGGTCATTTTCTCTTTTTTTTTTCAAATTCATCCATCAATTGTATTTTTTAGTCTTTTTCTTTTTTTATTTTTTCTATTTTTTAAGGAAACATTTAGGTGCTAATAGTTGACATCTCTTTAAAATACTTACAACATAGAGCCATTGAAAAATATACTTGTTCTTAGGCTTTGTATAGCAAGCTTGTAAAGAAAATCATAAAAGAATGATATAGAAATAAATCAATCGACAAGGTCAAATGATAACTGGTTATCCTTAAATCACCGATCAATTATGGGGGACCTTTCTCCAAACATAAGTTAATGTGGGTAACCATCCCCAAGGTCAAAAAGGTGACCTTCCCTCGGCAATTGGTTAACACGAGTAGCCATCCTCAAGGTCAAAAAGGTGATCTTCCCTTGGCAACTAGGTAATACGAGTAACCATCTCTAAGGTCAAAAGGTGACCTTCCATTGGCAATTGATTAATATAGGTAACCATTCTTAAGGTCAAAAAGGAGACCTTTCTTGAGCAATTGGTTAATGTAAGTAACCATCTCCGAGGTCGAGAAGGTAACCTTCTCTTGGTAATTGATTAATGCGGGTAAGCATCCCCGAGGTCAAAAAGGTGACCTTCTCTTTGCAACTAGTTAATACGGGTAACCATCTTCGATGTCAAAAAGGTGACCTTCTCTTAGCAGGTTGGTTAATATGGATAACCATCCTCGAGGTCAAAAAGGTGACCTTCTCTTAGCAATTGGTTAATATGGATAAACCTTCTCCGGGAAATTCATAAGAGTACAAGCAACATACCTTATTGTCATCAAAGAAACATAAATTTTCACTATCAAAACATAAACTTTCCCCTCTTCAACTCATTTACAAGCCATCGCCATTTAAGTATGTTTGAGGTTTTCAAGCTAGTTGCTCTTGTTGATTTTTGTCTATTTAATCACATACCTTCGATTATATACCTTTTAAAATTTCGATCGAGCTATCTTTCATATTGTTTGATTAACATTTGCTCTTATGCTTATACAAGTAGTTGCTCATTCCTTCATTCTCCTAGAGTTTCGCCCCTAAGTATTTAGGTTTTTGCCGACATATATCAAAAAACCTAACCCAAAAATTATTGAGATAGTTTTCATCACCACTATTCTTAATTCATCGGGAAGGATATTATACTAATTTTCATAAAGAAAGCCTTCTTGTACGCCAAGTCCGAGCGAAACTCTTATCATGTGATCATTTATCCATTTGATGCATCATTACATTTCATAACCGATGTCAATCACGGGATCGTGTATAAGACTAAAAAAGGCTTTATAGAGATCGGTAATATTTATGGAAATTTTGTTATTTTGAAAGGTTAAAGAGAGAAAATCATTTTATAATGAGCAAAATAAGAATAAGATAAAAAAAAAAAAAAGTTAAAATGATTGCTCTAATGAATTTTGGCCATAACTCGGATGATTTCTTTGTTGTTATGGGTGAAAGTGAACTTGATTTGATTTGGTTTTGATTTTTTTATTTTAAAAAAAAACTCAACTTTTAATTATTTTAACTTTCATGGATTAACTCGTATATTTGAATAATTTTCATCGAA
Organism: Dovyalis caffra; assembly: GCA_963924115.1. Classification (NCBI taxonomy): domain Eukaryota; kingdom Viridiplantae; phylum Streptophyta; class Magnoliopsida; order Malpighiales; family Salicaceae; genus Dovyalis; species Dovyalis caffra. The sequence continues at coordinate 2,166,129 of CAWUPB010000858.1, read as the reverse complement.
GCAAGTTGAATTATTCAAAAGAAATCATAGAAGTGTTTACAAAAATATAATATCATTTAAGAAAATATTTGATTCATTTGGTTGAAAGCCAAAACACATCATGTAAATATCATGATGCAATCCTTAAGGTGATCCTTTTAGGCTAAATGAGTGAAATGTATTCGGATCGGATCAAAGGTTTAGAAAGAAATCGTTTTTTTTTTTTTTGGAAAGACAAGTGTCAAATGTTGGCTCCAAGAAAGTGAGATGTTCGAATAGATATCATAAGCTCAATAGGAGTTTTAAGAAAAGTCAACTCAAAGGCTTTTCAAGTAGGTTCAACTATTTTCCTAAGGTTAGAGGCTTTTCAAGAAAATTAGACTCAAATGGATAGTTTTATCTAGAAAGATCTTAATTTCATTTGTTCTTTGCCCCAAGTATTTAACATAAAACTCATAATCCAATGCCATGAATGATGATTTGTGATGCACAAATAAGATAATTTTTTTTAAGAAAAAAATGTTTTTCTCCTGCTCGTTTGGAATTAAAGCTTATCCATCCTTGATTAGAAAGGGCTTTTGAAGGCACATAATGTAGGTTAAGCCTTTAGCTCATGAACAAAAAGATATAAAAAGGCTCAAAAAGTGTTTGGGAATATAAAAACTCGGGATCACGTGATCACCTATTGAAATTATTTTAGGCTTTGTCATACCGACTTTGGCATTTTAATGACTAATCTCATCTTCTAATCTTAGTTCTCATTTCCTGTTTACCCCTATCATCTTTTGGGATTCCATAACTTTTCCTAGCTCTAAATTATGAAAAGGGTCACTTAGATAACATTTTCTTTTGTTTAATATCATTTTGTTAGTATTTTTCTTTTTTATTTCTTTTTTCTTTTTACCCTTATTGTTCTAGGATCATTGTCAAGGAAATTCTTTATATTATTTACACCAAATCCTTAATTTTTTTAAAAAAACATCATTGATTTCATATACCTCCGAATTGCCCCCAATGTGAAGGGGTGATCCTAGTCTAGGTTATTATAGAAAGAAATTATAAAAGGATCAAAGTGGGATGACAAAAGGTAAATTTTGTTTATGAAGAATATACTAAAAATGGTCTTTCTTCATCTTTAGTATGACTCATTTAGGTTAATCAACTTTAGTCTCTTTTGAAAACCATGATTTATGAAGAAGAAACAATAGATCGAATGGTATCATGACACGAGTGTGCACCACTTATCATTATATAGGATGTCAAATCATTTGGTTTCTCATTTAGGATATCAATATAATATCTTAGGCAAAGCTATCCTAGAAAAGACTTATCGAGAAAAGAGATTTTTGGTTTTGACAAAAAGGAATTGCCTCTAGCATTTACATGACATGTTTTAAAAATCGATCACTTTTGAAATATGTTGAATGCATTCATCATTTTACTTCTTCTAGCTTAGATGTCATAAAATGGTGAATGATATTTTCTAAATAAACATCTCTCAATTTCAAATTGATAATAAATCATGTTAAGATAGTAGAAATTTCTTTTTCATTCAAAGAAACGGCTCAATCTATAAAAATCACAACACTTTTTCTTTGTCCATTGTCATCGAGTTAGGCCAATTTTATTTTTTAGCATAATGATTTGGTGTTTTTAGGATATGATCATATTAAACATCCCAAAAAGAGAATGCAAACAAGATGAATGAAAGAAGCGAGCAAAGTCGAAGAAAATTTACATGATCTCGTAAAAGAATATTATTATGAAAGCATGATTAAAATTTTAACATAATGCACTCATGAACTATAATGATATAAAGGCAAAGATAACCATAATAAAATAACCACTTAGTCTTGGAAAAAATAGGCACTTCTTCATCAATCCGGTTGCTCAACTCCTCTCCCTAGCTCGATTTTGTGGTAAAATCATCAACATCAATGGCATCCTCCGGTATGTTAATCATGAGTTACATGAAATTTACCAACTCGAGTTATTAGATACGGCCTAAACGGTATGGCTTGATCACTAGTATTAGCTTCTTCTACCTCACCCCTAAAGTGTTCACTCTTATATCATACTCCTCTTCTCTTTCTATCCTCAAAGCTCCAAATGTCGGCATAGTTTGAACTATTCGATGAAACTCATAGCAATCACTAATATCATTCACATTCACCTTATGGAACTTACAAAATTACTTAATATGAATAAAGGCTTGGGTCTTGACGAGCTTCAAGTTAAAGCCACTGGCACTCATCAAATTAAATAACTAAGATATATAGATTGTCAAGGCTGATCTTCCTCTATCATATTTTGTATCATCCAATGATAACATGTTACTCCCTTAACGAGTGGCATGATTCAACAAGGGATTAGAATTAGTGTTTAGAGGATTTGAGGAATCTTTAAATGAAATCGAGTCATTGATCAATTAAAATCGCACCATTTTCTTAAAGCTCACACAATTCTCAATATTATGATCATTGATGCCACTATGGTATACACAAACTTTTCTTGGCTTAAACCAATGAGGGAATGACAACTGAAGCTGTGTGAGTGTCACGGGAGCTATCTAGCCAACGATTACCGAGTGCTTGAAGAGATCATCGAGAGATATAGGAAGCGACAATAATATATCACTGAATTACCCCTATTAATATTCCTTAGAGAGTTTTGATTGAACGATCTTGGTTGATTGATGAATTATTATGGGCTTCGGTTATGTGTTTAAGGCTAATGTTGGGGTAAGGTTGGTGTTTGAGCAGTTTCATGGAGATTATTTAGCGTTTGATAAGGATTATGTGGCTTTTAGTATCATAGGAAGGCTGGTATTAGGGCTTTCGGTCCAACTACATTGGTCCAATTGGCATTTGTAAGAATCATGAACTTTGCAATTGGATTGGGCATGGTACTTTAGGAGATGAACTGATCTGTTATTCCTCAATGAGTTTTCCATTGCCCTTTAGAAATTAAAAACGATCCTCTAATTTGATGTACCTTTAGGTCTTTTCTCTAGCTAAAGTTACTCCTCTTATGTCTAGATTCTAAATGATCGCCTATCCTTCTCAACTTGATGGCTTATTTAATCGATCTATAGCGGACACTATCTCAATAAAGTTGTTTGACCCATTACTCGGTAGATAGTCATAATATGGAGCCTTAAGGGTGTTGATGAAAAAAGTAACCAATTCTCTCTCGAAGGGGAGGACGAATACGAGAAGGTGTTTCTTATCATCGTTGAGCATACTCCCTAACAAACTTTCTAGAGCCTTTTTTCATAGACTATATGTTGGATCCGTCAAGTGTTACTCCAAATTAAATTTATACTTGCCTCATAAATATATCCACTAAATCCTTTCACTTTTTTATCTTGGTTTGGTCTAAATCAATAAACTAGTTAACGACGGACCCATCAAGACTCTCAGAAAGAAGTAGATCGATAGCTTTTTATCGTATGTCACCCCAACCATCTTGTTCGGATAGATCCTTGGGTGGGTCCTAGGATATTGACTCTTAGTGTACTTGGCAAGTTTAGCCTTTTCAAGATTCTAAGGAATCACCATATTTGGTATTAGATATTTATTTACACTAAGGAAAGGATCATAAATATCTACACCTTCAATAGTTTTCAAGCATTCCTCAATAGCCATGAGCTTCTTAGTTTCAAGTTTTGAGACTATCTTTTTCTTAGTCAACTCTTTAGTAATAAAATCGGTAGTTATGGCTATCGGTGCTTAAATAGTTTGAGGTAATACAAGAGTAGGGCTTAAAAGTTTGGGAGCAAACTCATACGTGCTCGACATAAGATGGCTGGTATGATTAATGGTACTAACAAGCTCTAAATGGGTCATACCAAAAGGTGTCATTGGGGTGACGATCCGAGTGATTAGTGGTAGCATGGAAGGAAACACTTCTAGAAAAGCAAATGATCGGTCAACTTCTCTTTGGATGAAAATTTCCAAAGACATGAAATTTTGCAAACTTTATTCCACCAAAGTAGTGTGTTAATGTAGGTGCTCAAGATCCAACCATGTTTAGATTAGTTTGAGTTATTATATCATTACATAATTTATATTATTAATAAAAAATTCTTTCTATTAATTCTTATCATTTATATTTATTTATTGAATAGAATTAGATAGAAGTCCATATGATATCATTTGTATTAGTGATTGATCGAAAGATATGAGACTAATATTAATGCATATAAATGATATCATTAAAATGTCTTAAGTCATAGCATTATCAAGAATGAACATTGACTATACCTGGTTAGACTTGTGAGTGCTATGCTCATGCTATATGATAGCGAGTAGGAGATCTCACACATATTGGCATGATGATGCCAAAGCAAGTACTTAGGTGATTTATGTTAAAGAACATATCACCCAACTGGACTCACCATGAGAAACCATTTGGTTTAGTCTATGGGAATCTCATGCGAGATTGATACAACTAGTCCTTAGATTTAAAGTCATTATGATTATCCCATTAGAGGATTTATGTACTTTGACACTCATTTTGATGGACCTAGTAAAAGGTTGCACATGGACGATTCATTGGGTGCACTAGGAATCTAATAAAGGTAGGAATTTAAATGACCAAGTTTGAGATCATACTGTGATAAATTGACATGAAGATTGAATTATATGGTAACTATGCTCGTGAAAAGTAACTACAGATTAATTAATCCTCCTAAAAAGATTGGTAGTCATAATGCCTTGCTAGAAGTCAATCTTGATTTATGTATCAAGAGATAAAAGAGGTGTTTTTTTATTCTTGATACTTTTATCTCTTGATACATTACCAAGATATCTAAGAAAGCTTATTATTCACATACATAAGTTTAAGCATTCACATAATAAAAGAAAAGAAATGATTTTGGAAAGGTTTCTAATTTTGAAAGTTTCTTCTATTGGAAAAGGTTTTCGAAAATGGAATTTTTCCTAAAATAGAAAGTTTTAATTTTAAAAATCAATTTCCTAATTTGGGAGTCGGTTCCAAATTTGAAAATACATAACCTAAAAAGGAAATTAGCTTTCTAATTAAGGTTTAAGGGTAATTTGGAAAATTGCTTCTTAATGTGGGCCTTTTAAAAATATCTAACCTAACTTATTTGGATAGTCTAGATCAATTAGTAATTAATTAAGCCAAAGGAATTTGAGCCAACATGTTTAATTTAAAAACCTACATGATATTTTGGTGAGAGAATAAATATGAATCTTATTGGATAAGGATTAAATTTATTGCGATTAGGAAACAACAACCAAGAGTCCTTTTTAGGACTAGTTGCCCCCTTTTTGTCCTTGGAGCACAATAAAAACTATCCCTCTATAAATAGAAAGAGAGGTGTGGCAAGAAAGAGAATGAAAAGAGAGAGACACACGAAAAAAGGAAAGACATACGGCAAAGAGAGAAAAGAAATTAGGGCTATATGACATAAAGAAAAATAAGGAGAAAATAGTTTTCTTCCTTCCCTAAAAATTCCGCCATCATTTTCTCTTCTCTTAGGGTTATCACAAATTTACCCTAATTAGATTTCAAAAGGAAAAATACTAAATAAGTATGAAAAAGTAGAGCTAGCACTTTACTAATTTTGAGTGCTTCTTGTATGAGTGCTTAGACTACATGAATTATCAATAGAGATCGGATGCTTGGATGACTCTTTTTCTACAAAGGTTTAATTTTGCACTATAAGAGGTGATCCTTTATTTATGCTTTAATTTATACATGTATGGTTAGTTGATTTAACGGTATGATCTTGGGAACTTTATGTAGAAAATTTTTTTGTTTTATTCCGCACCTCCATACGATGCATGATCCTTCACAATAAGCCCGGAAACCTCTCTCTTTAGTGCATATATCTCCTTCGGTGATTTTGTACAAACTAAGCTCTTTTTTCATTCTCCATCTTTTCTCTTCCTCCGGTGTGATAAATGCACGAGGAAAGTTTAGTTTTGGCGAACGACCTACATTTTTGTTCAAATAAAAGACAACAAAACACAAGGTATAAATAATATATTAAAAATAAAATGACACTTGGGACTAAATATGGAATAGCCTTCATGTGGGGAAGATAAGAGGATCCAATTGTTGATTCTTTGATAATTTAAAATTATCCTAAATTAATTTAAAGATGAAATTAGATTTCATTAGTAAACCTTGAAATATTCGATTGAGCTTCAAAATCTCTTTAATATTTAGACATTGCAGAAATTGGATAAAAATCCTCTTATCACCCACCCTAAAATATCGTGACCCAATTACTTGATCGAGGTTTCAATACATCCGACTTGCCAAGTGAATTTATTTGAAAATGATGATCCTAAGATTTGGTTCTAAGTCATTACGAGAACGGGATAAGATCTATCTAATTCTCAAATAGGGTCTATTCAAGCTTAGCAAATCATGTAGAATCATTGGGGCTGCTAAAAGTGATGGTTGGTAAGCATGAAAAATCATTGGTTATCCATCGCTTGATAGCAACTAGTGAGAAGAGTTGAGATTTCATGAGTGTTTACCCAAGGAGAAACCCATCGAGGCACCACTACTACATTCCTAAGTTCCAAGGCAAGTGTGTGACATACATAAAAAGTAACGGTGAGTATAGTGTGTGCATAGGCATTATTCCATATTTAGTCCCAAACATAAAAACAAAGACACAAATAATACAGCAAGAATAAAATAAAAAGCAAAAAATAAAAATACAAGACAAACAATAACAAAAGGCATGAATTTAAATAAGGCATGTAAAATACATAAATCGACATAAAAGCAAAAAAAAAAAATCATCATATCATTAAAAATTAAATTTCAAAATTACATGCAAAGCCTAACCCTAAGTTCGATCCCTAATGGAGTCATCGGTCTATCGCGAGGCGACATCGAGGTGAGGGCAACGAGTTTTTGGAAATAGGGAAATGGAAAAAATAATTAAAGTTGTTACCTAGTAATATGGTTGCCGAGAAACCATATGATTGATTTGTTCGAGTTTTGGATAAGGGGTTTCTTATGTGTGTAGGAAAGATTAAAAAATTACTATATCCCATCCTACCTAAAACAAGCTACATTGCATACAAAACGATTTTGATTTTTTATTTTTTAAAGATAAAGTTTTTACCTATTTTTCAAACATTTTCCCTTTAGTCGAGTGATTTGAGACTTGACCGATCAAAGACCTTGTCCTCATTCTATAATGAATAGCTAACAAAATGAAAAGGCATGACAAATACAAGGATATATGGCTAATGCAACCTAGATGGCATGCGTGAAAATAAAGCTTAAAAATTGGCAAATAAGCACAATAAGCAAAATAGACATAATTGGCAAAATAGGCAAGCAGGCAAAATAGGAAAACAATAGAAAAAATAGGCAAATAGACAAAAGGATTAAAAAGATAAAATGACATAAATGGCAAAATAGGCAAAAAGTGAATGAAACGACAACAAGTAATAAGAACAACAAAAAAGGGAAAATGGAAAAAATAGATAACACAATAAAAATGGTAAAAACAGAAAAATGGGAAAAAGGTGGCAAAAACGATAAAAGCAATTAAAATGGAAAAATTGACAAAAATTGGAAAAAACGATCTAACAACGAGATTTGGATTGACAAAAATTCAAATGTCATGATTTTTTAAACGCATGGCAAATAAGTTTGACTAGTAAAATTGGCATGATAAACAATGTTGGCATGAACAATTTGAAACAAAATGTGACACGAAAGTTGATTTTTCAAAATGTCATTTAACACAAAATTGACAAAATGGTCCAAAAGAGGTTCGGATCGACATAACTCAAGCATCACATTTTTTAGGACAAAATTGGTGCAATATTAATTATTCATCGCAATTGCCATAAAAGGTCAAAAAAAAAACATATTCGGATCAACGCAACTCAAAGATCACATTTTTTAGGAAAAAATCGACACAATATCAATTAATTGTTGCAATAAGCAACAAAAGTCCAAAATAAGGTTTAAAGCCGACATGATTCAAGAATCATATTTTTTACAATAAAATCTACACAATTCAAATTGATCATCACAATTGACAAAAACAATTTAAAACAAGATTCGAACCAACATAACTCAAAATTATATAGTTTTAGATGAAATCGACATTTGAGCGATTTAATGTTATTAACAAAATAGTACAAAAAAAGGTTTGAACCGACGTAATGTAATTACACAAACAATAAAAAATATTTATAGAATAAATTAATACCATATTCTCGCCTCGATATTTTCTATGTCTCAACCCTTTTGTAGGTTTGATATATTAAGTGTATCTTAAACACACTAACTAATAATCACATAACCATAACGGTAATTTAAAGTCATACAACCACGAAATAATTTAATTAATTTACAAATATATCACATGAATTAAATTTAATATAGATTAAATTAAAAGAGTTAAAAAAATAAATTACTATAAAATTTTTGAATGAATTTGATCGTCAAATTAGGGTTAGTTTAGATCTTTTCAACCACGATGTAGGCCGAATATTCGATCAATCGAGGAGGATGGATGACTGCCATTACGGATCTAGACTCGACATAAGGTGAGGCGACTATTGGTGATCGGATCCGGATCGATACTAGCATTGAAAGAAGGCTAATGGTAACAAAAAGCTATTGTTGGCATGAATCAAAAGTTGTTATGGCACGGTGGTAGCTACTTAGAGGCTAGATGGACGACTATAAGAATTACTAGATATGGATCATGCTTAGATGACGTGAGGGTTACTAGACATATAGAGCGTAGATCGGACGATGGGTGTGGTGTCATCGATGGGCTGCCGGTGGCGTGGGGCTATTGACGATGCGGGCAAAAAGCCGATAGATGGGGTGTGACTATCGACGATCGATACTGGACGACATAATTGTTGGACTAGAGGCGTTAGATCTAGAACATGATTGTTGGTCCGTCAAACGACTACTATAATCAACGATAAGAGTCGTTGAAGGGCTATTACGATTCTTTGGATTGGCATGAAGAGCTACGATTAGAGGGATGAAAGGCATTGTGGCAGTGCTTGGAGGGTTATCGGCATGGCGATAGGAATGATGGATGGAACGATGGCTGGAGCAAGATTGGATCAGCATCGGGTAGAGGAGGATGGCTAATCAAAACTTCGGGAGAGAGGGAGTTTGGCTAGAATTTTCTTAGGGAGAGAAAGTAGTGTGTGTGGCCGCCCTCCTAAAGAGAAAATGGCTGCTATTTTTGAAGAAAATGAGGGTATTTATACTTGAGTTTTTTGGATTTATTAGATGAAGTTTAGTTTGGTCCCTCATCTCACGAGACTTGTTTTATTTTGGTCGTTTTCTCTTCTTTTTTCAATTTCATCCCTCAATTGTTTTTTTCTCCTTTTTTTTCTTTTTTTCTTTTTTTATTTTTTAGGAAAAAATTAGGTGCTAACAAGCCACATGAGCGTAGGCGAGAGAGACGGGATGAAAGGAAAAGTGACATGACCATGTGGCACCAAAAAGTCATTCAAAGAAGAAACAAAACCCACACGAGATAGTAGCTTAAAGACATAAAATGAAGAGAAAAATTGAGAGGACCATATGTGTCAATCAAGCAAATCATATGAGGGATCGTACATGATAAAACTCTACTTCTCTTACGGAATTTAAGACTATAAATATAGAAGCTAGGGTATACACTAGTTGATTGATCCATGTGATTCAAGGTAAGAACATGGATTAAAATACAACTTATGCTCTATAGTTACCCTAGACTCTAAAGTCTATGCTCCGATACCAGCATTGTCATGACCACTAAAGAAAGCCATGATCGATGTGAGAATAAAGAGAACCATGAGGCCCACCTTGACTTAAGTAAGTCTTGAATACTTATACTACGAGTCCTCAAACCAAGATCACCTCAAATATCATTTCTAGATTTACAATATCCAAACTTAATGGTCATAACTTTATAAATTCAACACAATGATAATTCAATGCTATTATTCCATTCCTCAACTCAATATCTATAATTGATTTCTAATAGAACACACTGTAAGTTATAACTACGAGCTTCTAAGAATACAACAAAATCAAACATAAGTTTTAAGTGACTACAATTAAATATGTCGCACGATCAATATGTCGACTTCAATATAAGCAACTAAATGAAATCTAAAAGGGGACCCTCATAAATCTTGCAATACTAAAATAATGGAGGGTGAGAAAATCAACGACTCGGTGAGTACATACTATATAACACATCTAAAGAAGGAAAACGAACTAAGGACGATAACCTAAAATTCAACTCAATATGCAATGCTAGTTTCTCTAAAACAAATGCATATCATAAAACCAAATTGTATATCATAAATTAAATGGTTCAAAACCAATTCATATTCAATCATCAAAATGTATACAAATATGTATCATAATCAAATCAAACCATATATCTAGGTTGTATTTATCCTTGAGGTAAATATAACGTATCATTGGATGTGAACACTCAAAAGTCACATCTCTCATGGCTAGATTTTCATATATTGGCTAACACACGAGCTAGCAGTCTACCTCTCCTGCTAGCTAGAGCCTCGTATCTTGAGGTCAAAGGCTACGTCCCCCATAGCTAGGTTTCCTAGGGCTCAAAAACAATTCAAAAATAGTATAAACTTATACATATTCAAATCCAATATATCAAAAATAATGCATGCTCAAAACATATTTAATAGTACAATTCCATATCAAATAAACATTTATAAAAATTATAGGACAATCAAATAACAATTGAAAGTAAATTATTTAAATTTGTAATTCCATATCAAATCATAAATAAAACACTTTTTCAAATCCTTTTTTAAATCATATTAAATCACTTTCAATATGCAATCATTTCAAACACACAAGAGTCCATTCTCATCTAAGTTTTAAGGAATGTGATTAAATTGTACTTAAACCAATGATGCATGACATGCATAATCAAAGAAATTCAAAAAGCATGATATGCTATATAATATCCACTCACAATATAAATAAATGATCAAATGGAGTCAAGGTTGTTGCAATGGAGTCACTCGCTCCGAAGAATCTAATAACACATGATGTTGGAACAACTATCAATATCACATATCAAGAAATAATTCAAAACATTTGAATTATTCTAGAAATAGGAATACAAGATTACCTATACAAATGGAATTGATCAGAAGACCCAAACCGAAAACTTTAACTAAATTTGATAATCTCTCCAATAATTCTAAACAATTGCTTAGCAATATGCCATCATCAATTTTCAATTCAATTCAAACTTCATACATACCATATTTTCTCAATTTCAATTCAAACCTTTAAGCAATTAATTTTCAATTAAATTATCAATTCAATCAATACTCATTTCATACATCTTTAATTACATTTATATAACTTAATTCTTCATTTTTTTTAAATTCTTTTCAATTCAAAGCCTAATTTTTAGATTTTTCACTATTCATCATCTTTAACCTCTCAATTAATCAAATTTACTCCATTGCACTTCAAAATAACTTTATAACCCACTTATATAAGATAATTAAACACCATTTAATCAATTAGAATCATTTAATCAATTTTTTTCCCAAATGGGTCCAAAAACTCTAACTTTAATGTAATCAATTCTTCATTCAATCCATAAACACAATGTAATCTAATTTTAAATCATCAATAACTATATGTAAGCACTCCAATTTAAAGATCAAATGATTAAAAATCTTACCTTTGACATTTTGCTCTTTACTTTCCAATTCAATCCTAGCTCTCAAAGCTTTTCAAGCTTCAATCTAGTTAAGATTTACTTAATCAACTAGTTTATTATTTTTCTAAACTAATTTAACAAATTCTTAGCTTATGAATTGAAAAAGAGAATTAGGAGAAATTCTAGAGAGAGATGCATGAGAGAGATGAGAAAAAAGAAAGAAAAATTAAGGAGGCGACCAAGCTATCCCCTTTTTATATCGAGCTTGTAATTTTTTTAAAATAAAATATTATTCTTAGGACGGGTTATTATAGGATGACTTCCGGAAAAGTTTTTTCGTTGAAGTAGGATTCATAGAAAAGATATTTTGAAAATACACTATCACAATTTTACCAGTAGTTTCCTCATCGGAGTAAGGAGAGCCATTATCCATAGGATCTCAAGTTTAGAGTTGATAGCACGGTTATAAACACTAGCATGAAAGAAGGAATTATTTTGATCCCTCTTTTCAAGTCATTTAACATAAGATTTTTCCTGTAGGAATAGTTCTTTACGAGCCACCAGATTGTCAAAGTGATTTTTAGCCTTCATATTCTTAGCATCATTCTCTTCATACCAACGACTTTGTAAGGCGACCTCCATATGAATAACCTCATCATTAGCCTTGTTAATAGCTTGGTAGATATCCCCAAAGACCTTCCAGGTCCAATCTTTAAGAACACCCGGAGGGATTTGAGTTTTAGTTATAAGTTCAAGAAAAGAATTTGGCTCTTATTGATGCTCCATTATTGCTCGCACAAATGGTAGAAAATCAATATGAGATAGACACATTTCATAAAAGAAAATCTAGTTAGCTTAGTAAGCCCAAACATGAAAGACGAAGTAAAGGGCAATGGTTAGAAAAGATCTAGGCTAGATAAGTGCGGACAACCCTAGAAAAGTTGGCTAGAAGGAAAGAATTAACCGTAATCCTATCAAGCCTCTTCCATATTCTAGCATGCTCTTCCCGATTATTACACCATGTGAACTTGCTACCCTTAAAATAATGTCTTGAATCCCTGAAGCTCGAATGCCATAATTAAAGTTAAACATAGACCACGTTTCTAGAGAAGAACCACTAGCCTTTTCCAAAGGCATAGAAACCGTGTTGAAATCACCACCGATAACCTAAGGTAAGGAAACATTGAGAGAGTTCAAGTTATTCTAAAAATTGCATCTAACCACTCGATCATAACTCGCATGGATAGAGGAAAAGAGAAGTTGTTTGTTAAAAACTATGTCTCGATACCGATAATGATAGATTATAGGCGGATATATTACAAATCCATCGGCAGAGAGTTCTTCCACATGATCCAAATATGCTTGTTAATGGGAGTACCATGCGGATAGCATGTAAGTTCAAAGTCTTAGCAAAGTTAGCAAGCTTGTCACCCATTTGCTTAGGTTCAAGTAATATCAAAAAGTAGGATTGTGATGGCGAATCGGTCTTCAAAGATATCTCCTCTTATTCATAGCACAAACAACCTTAAGGTTTCAAATGATACCATACATCGATGGCATGGAAAGGTTCACCATTATGATGTTCTTCGGATCTAGTTATGTGTTTCAAGTTACTTCTGGACCAAACTCTTCTTCATTTTATTTTTTTATTTATTTTTTTATTAGACAAAGTTTTCCCCTGTTTGTCTAATTTTGCCACACGCTTCTTAGAAAGTAGCATCTAGCCATGCATTATGAACTAAAATGCTATCCGAAGCTACATAAAGGGATAGTTCTACCTCAATATGATCCACCATGAAATTGTCATCCTTATTATACTCTATATAGAACTCACTTCATTGGTTATCCTTGCCGAGTTAACGATTACAAACATGTTGACGGATGGCCGAGTGGCATTTTCCTTTATATCAAGCAATGGCCTTAGGGTGCGGCAAATTAGAATCATCCCGATCAATATTTCACAAATTAATTTTTGCACCAACTAGTGAGGCATCAATACCAACGAAGTTAACGATCTCCTTTTATAGGACGCATCATTACTATTATCCGGTTGGGAAAAGTACATCCACGAAGCTCTTCATTGTTAGCAAGACGGGGATGGTCACTAGTAAGTGGATTTAGTTGAACCTCTTTCCCTATTGTATGGTTGGAAGAGCTTGCACCACCGAGTTAAAAAGGAGGGGGGCCCTCATTGTAGGATTTTTTGGGCATGCAATTGAGTTGCTATTGCCCACAAAACCTTTTCTTAGCTTGGTTTGCCATCATCTATCTTAGCTAAGTTCGTTGTTGTTGCCTCTTTAGCATGTTAAACCCGTGCCATAGCCACAATAACCATTTTCTCAATTGTTGACACTAAGGCTTTTTGGAGTTTTAGAGTTTTTGAGAATTGCCTCTAGAGTGCCCTTCTAGGTAGCAATGGGTACAAAAGGCAATATTGGATTCTACTATTATGTTCCGCCAAAATCCTTTAGCTCTGTCTAGGCTAACCGAAATCCAAACCTTTGGAGGTATATGGACATTTAGATTCACTTCAACACAAACTCGAGCATACACAAGGTGAGAGCCATTCAAAGTGCGTTCATTTGGACGAAGAAATGTACCAAATGGGCACACAATTTCCTATAAAAAAAAACTATGCGGAAAAAAGAGAGAGGGAGACCTAGAAGTTTAATCCAAATGGCAGCCATAAAGGATTCATATTTTGGGTTAAAAGACTCATCCCATTTGAACAATCCGAACAAAAAGTTAGAAACCATATGATATGAAATCCTCCTTAGAAAGCATTCTAATGAGGACATGGCGCGAGTCTAACGATCCCACTACTGGACTATCCTTGAAACCCCAATGGGTTTGGATGTGAGCTCTTATTGTGTTGATTGGAGGGTGACCCTTGTGAATTTGGCTATTAAGGAGAATTCAAAAAATTTTGAGGACTGTTGCAGATCCATGAAGGAGAATTCGATGGCTGAAGCTCCCTCGTATGTTGAAAGTGGTTTGGGGTTGATGGCGATGGCTAGGAATGATGAGAGCAAACCTGCTTGTTTGTTCACAATGGTTGCTGCATATGAGAAGTTAGGGTTTTTGGGTTTGGGTATGTGCTGTGCAAGGGGTAAGATGGATTCAGATAAAGGAAAATAGGCAAATGTGAAGAAAGGGATGGGTTTAAGGAAGGGAAATCATTGATGTTTGTTGGGGATTGTTGGGAAGATGGGGTCTCTGAGGAGTGTGAGGAACCTGACAACTACCTAAAAAAAAAAAAAAAAAGAGAACGCTTTAGAGAGAGAAAGCTGTAGAGAGAGAGCGTTTCTATTCCGAGGCAGGTAAAATCTCCTTCTCGTGTCCATTGCACCTTGAACGAGTTTAAGACAAGTTTTTGCATTAATTTGAAGTTGAACTTCTGAAGGAGTACAAAGCAATTAGAAGGGATTGTCTTCTCACTTTATATTTGGTTGTCAGGTAACATTAGACACGCCAGTTGGAGCAAACCCTCCTTTGGCAGGACAATAGACCGTTCATCAAAACCATTCAAACAAACATCCCTAGAATTATATAATAGGTACAGGGATACCAAGCAGGTCTACTTCATTCTTCTCGCAACAACCAATGTGGCAGAAAACATGCATGAACCTCATTAATGTACACACATATGAGAGTTTCTTAACAAACACAAGCAAGAAAAAGGAATCCTGAGCTAGGTCACTGAAATTTTACAACTATGCAGGAAATGTCATCTGAACTCCTCCTATTAAGTGCTTCTTCAGTAAGCCGCTTTGCTGCAGACCGGGCATCCTTTATGTCCTTGATAGCATCCACTGCTTCTTGGTTGGACATCACCTAGGGTCATATGGAGGAACAGGTTTTAGCCCATGTAAAGGGAAAAGAAAAAACTAGTAGTTTAGAAGAAGATATAATAGAGGTAGAAAGTTCAAGTAGAACGGACCTTCCACAAACCATCACTCGCTAAGATAATACAGTCCGTATCATCACCAATCATCTCCATTTCAACATGTGGTTCTGAACTCAAATGTTCCTTCAAGCTCTTGTCACCGAATGCCCTCGCCACCGCCAACTGTCCATCAACGCGTGGGACATCTCCTGAATTCATCAAAGTTGGAATCTTAACACTGATAGTGACAGAAGATTGACACGTTTCTCTAAGAAGGAGATTGTCTAAAGGTATTGATATAATTTGAATAAACAAGAATCACATGGCTGATCGTAGTGAAATAGATTTCATACTCAAAACGAATGTCCAAACAAACAGAAGAAGATAAGATTGGTTCGTACTAGCATAATAGTGACCATGGGTGGTGTTTTCAGCCTCAAATGAAGAAGTTAACAAAAAAAACTTATTATACAAAGAATATAATGAATAAATTTAAAGTCAGTGGACTGAAATAAAAATGAATGAAAAAATATCTTTTTCTTTTTTTATTGTATACAAAGAGACCAAATCAAATGAATTAAAATATCAAGGACTAAAATGAATTTAATTACAAAAACCGCTTAAGTTTCTAGGAAAACCACGCGTTTTGACATTTATTCATTTAAACCAAAAGCACGAATTTAATAAATTAAAAGATGAAGGACTAAAGCAAATACAATTACAAAGATATCTTAAATTTTTGGCACAAAACTAAGTCGTTTTGGCATATTTTCAAGCTAAAAGAACACCAGAGGCTCAACGTAGGTAATCAATCAGCATTCTCTTTTAGAATATGTACTAGTTCTATATCCTTTATTTTAATTTTAATTTTTTTTATAAATTGCCTATTGTAAAATGCAATTAGATACTTGCTATTTTCTTCAAATTTTTTTATTCATATATTTCAAACAATTTATGACCACAAAATGTTATTAGAACTAAATTAAATAAATAAAGAACTTAGTTTGATTTACTCAATCAACCAAATCAAAACAAACAAACAAAAAAAGATCAATTTGAATCATGCACTCATTATGAGATTCTCCACGCCTAAAATTATAATTTTTTAAATAAAAACATCTATGATGACAAAAATTTAAAATTGGTAATTTTTTAAAGAAAAACATAATAAAATGAAAAATAAATAAATAAAATGTAAAAGAAAAGAAAACAGAGGAAAAGAAGTAATTTAGACGTGCCAGACCCTTGTGCGTTTGGGCTTGAGAAACAACCCGCAAGCCAACAAAGGATTCTGGCAACCAAGAGGTTGCCATAAAACCCAAAATTTTCACCGTTTTCCCTGAAACTGTCTTAAAATCGTTCCAAAAACCGCCAAACTCCTATTTTCAGGCTCAAAACTCATTTTTAATCAACCAAAATAACCAAATCGAAATTTAAAATCTATTTATGTGTTCGAACTTGATCTCCTTTATCATTCCAAAAACTCCCTTTTATATCCAAGCTCAAAATTCATTTTTAATCAACCAAAATAACCAAATCAAATTCAAAATTCTATTTATATCTTCAGATTTCCATCTCTTTTTACACAATTTTAGAGGCAATAACTACCATCAATAAATTCTTCTTTTAAAAGCAAACCCATGGATCACAGTACCAAAGGTTTTAGTGGCCGAAATGAGACTAAATGAAGTTTTTTTTATCCCTTTCTCTATTCAAAATTAAAACATATACCAAAATGCTATTATTAAAAAAATAAAAGAACCTAATTGCAAAGTTGCTCAATAACCATCTTTTTCGATAAAATTATAAAAGCACCACCATAAACAGTGCTAAGAATTCTAGATGAATGGTAAAAGTGTAGAACATGAATAGTTTATGATCTATGACAAGAAAAAAAAAGACCTATCTTTTAGTTTCTTAGTATGTAGTAACCAATTTCATGCCTGTGTTATGGACAAGCTTATAAAATTTGATTTAATTAATTCTGAAAAAATTATGTGCATTTTTACTTCTAAATTTAAATATATTTATGAATATGTTCAATTTCAATAAATGAAAAAAAATTAATGGAATTTAAATTACCCTAAAAATCAAATTAAAAGAATAAACAGTTTGAAAAAAAAGAGGGCAAGAATCATGAAAAAATTCTTAGGTAATTTATATTTGAAGAATGCTTAATTTTAAAAAATAAATCCATAATTATTGATTAAAAAACCTCATTATTCTCTACTTGATAGTTTATATATATATATTTCTCATCGACGTAATTCAGAACATTAATTTTTCTTATTTGAAATCTAAAATAGATTTATATAGAAATAAAAAATGCAATGGTGAATTATTTGCCTACCAATGCTCCTTCAAAAGAATTATTACTATTATTATTATTGGACTACTACTTGAAAAAAATGAGGGATAACATTTTAAACACATTGAAAAACCATGATCAATTTTAAAACAAGACTTAATTAGTCAAATATAATAGAAACTTAAAAACTATAAATTATCAACTATTAAATTCTTGTTATATAAAATCTTTTTAATTTTTAATGTTAATCCACAATCAACAAAAATATCAATGTTATATCAATTCTATTTTAATGTTATTGTCATTAAATTTTTTAAAAATATGTAGCTTATATTGGTTAACCATCAAGCATTTGACCTTTATTATTGAAAAAAAAATACAAAAAAAAATAATAATTCATCATTTTTTTTATAGAATGCATGAAGAATCCTTATTTTATACCATTCTAATTATTTTCTATACCAATTTTTACAACAACAAAAAAAAAAAAAAAAACTACAGTCATTTTTTATGAAATGCATGAATACTCCTTATCTTTACCATTGTGATTATTTTCTAAAGTCATTTTTCATGAAATGCATGAATAGTCCTTATCTTTACCATTGTGATTATTTTCTATAGCAGTTCTAAAAACAAAAAACAAAGTTAAAATTGACAAAAAAAAATAATTAATTATTATTTGCTATTACGAAAGTAATAAACAATAAAAAACACAAAAAAAAAAAAAAAAAATGGACTGCACATGCACCTGACCCAGGCATGGACTTGGAGGCAATCAAGTCCGTACATTTGGATGGAAAAAGCACTAACCAATAATGTTTAAAAGAAAACACAAAAGAAACACTAACAACACATCGCCTTCAACAATACGTGCCATCCAATCATTTTCTTTTTCAATTTTTTGGGGACTGAAAAGTTGCCAGAATCTATAAAGAAATTGAAAATTTATTGTCCAGAAACTCAAAAGACCACCATTTTAACACCGACATCCACTTTCTACACAAATTTTACTCAAAAACACTCTAGAATGATTCTAAAAGTATTTTAAAACCATTTTAAATTTCAAAACATGCTCAAATTCACTCTAATAATAAGACAATATCAAATCAAATCTAAAAACTCAATTTTCTTTTCGAAATTCGATTTCTTTTTAGAGTGTAAAACCATCATCAACAAACTTCCACCATAAAAACAAACACATTGACATCAATATTACCAGATCACGAGCTTAGATTGTAGCTCATTAGAGATTTCCCTCTCCTCCTCCCTCTCGTCTTCTCTCTCATCCATTTACATACAAGGATCTAAATTTAACACAAATAAAATTTAAAAACTATTTCATACAACTCTCAAAATCACTAAGGACTAAACCGAAACAAGTATGAAGAAAATCACTAAAAGAATTTTAAAAACAAAAAACACCGCATTTCAGCCCCTTCATGAACTATTTAAAACAGTGATTAGAATAGTGCAGTCAAGCCTAGAAAAACAATTAAGCACCATTCTGCTTTAGTTTTTTTTTTTTTTTTAATTCACTAACATAGTACCAAATGTTGTCACATACAAATTTATAAAAAAATCTGTTTAATTTTTTAATTAATTAAAAATTTTAAGTTAGTAAAACTAAAACAAAATAACAATAATTGTGAAAAAATTAATTTAATGTGTAGTTTGCAATATTTAATATCACGTGTTTTCATTTTTGAGTTACAAATAGTTTATACTTTATAAATATACTTGATTTTGATAAATGAAAAAAAAAACATAAAATTAACAACTTATTTCACATAAAAATCTAATTAAAAAATCAATAATTGAAAAAGACAAGCTGACAACAAGAGGTTGTTTAAGCAATATATGTTGGAAGAATCCTCAAGTAATCATTTTTTTTTCTTTTTTCTTTTTTTTTTACACAAAATTGATGATTTTTTATACTAATTTTCAATATATATATATATATATATATAAGAGCAAGGAAAATAATAACTATTTTTTTGTGAGATTGTATGAAAAAAATGATATTCAGCAAGTAATAAATAATGAAAAAAAATGATAAAATCCTCATTATTTACACCCTTTCCTCTCCTACATATTCATCTAGAGTTCGTGCTGAAAAGAATCGATGGTATATCAATTTTGCTTCAGTGTCAAAGTTATCAATTTTGTTTCAGTGTCATGGTTATTAAATTTTCAAAAATCATGATTCTTAGATTGATTAATTATCGATTATAAAAGCTCTATCATTGTCAAAACATTTGGCAATTGATCATTGTGTTTAATATTAATTTAAAAAATAAACCAAAAAAAGTAAAAATCATGAAAAAAATAATAATAATTTATTGTGAGGGTTGTATGAGAACTACAAAAATAATACTTAATTATTTGAAAAAAAAAATATTGAGCAATTAATAAATAATAAAATGAAAAAGAAAAAAGAAGTAGAAAGCCAAGATGGATGGCACGCAGGTGCGTGGTGGCATCCAGGCCAGCTCGCTCGGCCATGAAGAGAGCGGCCAATGAATTTTTTTGAAAAAAAAAGTCTCCACCTCGTAATAGAGCTGTTCATAGGCTAAGTAGTCCGACAGACCAGCCCAAACCTGATAGGTTTTGGACCAACCTGGGCTAAGATTTTCAACCGATTGGCCCGACCTCACAAGGCCCGGTCTGTTCGATCTTAATCCAACCCATCAACAGGTCTACTTGGTAATTTTAGGTGACAATGCTACCAACACTGTCGCCTGTAATTTCCTACAACCACTTTGTCATTGAAAAATCATGCGGATCCTATTTTTACAACACCTAGAATCATTGTAAGAACATGTAAAAAAACAATTTTTAACATCAAAACACGTTCTAATCCACCCTATAAAAACAAAAAACCAAGCCCTCTTCTGTCTCCAGCCTTCTTTCTCCTCCCTCCACATTTAGATATCTTGTTGTACCACAAATAAAGTTCAGAGACTATTCCATACAAACACAGAAATTAAGAGAGTAAAGTGAAACAAATAGGAAATATTGCCAAAAAAAATCAATTAAAATTTTTGGGAAAAAAGCACCCAAGAAAGAGAAAAAAGGAAGGGGAGGGGGGGGGGATTGTTTTAGTTCACTGTAGTGGGGCTGGGCTTTAGCTACCTGAAACCATAATCAGTCTTAGCTTCTTTATTATATAATAATAATTTGCTCGTTGAACAGTACAATCTCATCAGTTTAAAGAGATCAGGTGTATTCGTCAACAAGTTACTGGACACCAAATCAGTGCAAAAACTTGTTGCAAATCTACCATTTAAAGCATCCACTTGCCCTATGAAAGAGTGCAGAAAAATGCAATCCGTTTTTCAAAATTCCAGCATGCACTTGCAGGCCTCAAACACCTAAAGGCATCAAAAACAGTAATGTCCTAACAGTCTAATTTCCAATGCTCCAATTCTTACGACACAATCATACTCATGTTTATGTAGAGTTCAGACATTGTAGACAGCATAGTTCTTGAATCTTACGAAATGTCTTACCTGGAAAGTTTGATACAAAGCCACCTCTGTTCTCAATGTCCTCCCTTTCCATACTTGGCTCATGATCAACCGATAGTTGTTTGGCCACACCATTCTTGCAGATAACAGCTCGAGAATCACCAACATTTGCTACCACCAGTTTCTGACAGTTAATTAGTATTGCTGTGACAGCCGTCGAACCTCCTTTACCCAAATCACCTGCTTTCTCCAAAATTGTAGTATCAGTTATACGATATGCTCTCCTCACAGCATTTTCTGACTGTGTCCAGAAGTCTGGCTGCTTGTAGAAAACATTCAAACAAGAAATAGACATTTATTTCCATCAAATCTAGCTAGTAAAGCAAACTACAGACAGAAAGGACAAGCTAAGAAGAGGAATTAGTAACCATATATATCTAGTCCATCATAAAAGTTGAAATATTAATTTTCAGCTCAACTTCAAAATGAGGGCTCAGCTAGCAACCAATCCCTGAACCCAAACCCATAACCATAGTGAAATCTTTAAACCTCAAGTAGCTCAGAAAAAATGCTGCTTCAATAATAAGTACAATATGCAATAAGCATGCCTTACCTCCTTTAAGATATTTTCAAACAAATGAGACCGCAAATAATCAGGAATAATATGGCTCAGATGACCATCAAATATTGCAAATAAGCCAAGCTCGTTTTCCCCGACTTCCTTAAATTGAGCAACAACATAATCTTCCATGTCATGATGTGATTTCCCCTTTACTAAGTGAAAGCCATGTGTTATGTGCTTCGACATCTTACTCTTGCCCTTTCCAGAATCTGGAGAAGAACCTAATCCAACTTTTTCCTGCAATACTTGCATTCAAACTTGTAGGTAACTCTCTCCACTAGCAGTCCATTGAAAAACGCAAGTGTAATTAAGCAAGTGTAATTAATGTAAAACAACTGAATAAACAACCAATACAACACGACAAAAAAAATTCCAAAACTTGTGGTAATCATAATTGTCTGAAACCAAAGAGTGTTACAATTCTTCTTCGAACATGATGTCTTTCTCCCAAACAAAAATCATAGCAACTTGGTTGAAGATGGCAATTGGAAAGTAAAATTATAACTGCCATGTTCTTGCTTCCTTTCTACTAAATCCCATTTTAAATCCCATCTCATGGATTACATATAATTTGTTCTAAAATCGCTTATCTCTGAATGCAAATTACGATCTTTAATGTCGAAATATCTTAATATCATATGGTCATGAAATTAGACGATCCCAATACATCAGCTACTGTAACAAACACTAAATGGTAGTACTAATTAACAAATGTTTTTATTTTTCCCCTCCACATAAGAAAAACTCTGATATTAGAAGTACCAAAAACACACAATCCAGAACTCAAATGAAGTTAAGGCTCCCAATGAATACAAATTAAAATAGCATTATCTCTAACCCCATCTGGGCCATATCATGATCTCAAACAAACAAATCTAAAAATCAAGTCTTTAATTATAAGTCCAAGCAAAAAAACACATTTATCATCAAGTAATCTTACAATAATCAAATAAAAAAATCATGGGTTCAAGACCAAAAACAGAAGACAAATAAACAAACATACCTTCATCTTGTGTAGGATTTCTCTGCCAGTCATGGCTAGCTAGTAGTGATGTATGTAGAGATAATATAGCAATTGTATTGTTTAGAAAATCAAGAGAGAAAATCACAGTAGCCGAGAAAAGAAAGATAGGAAAGGAAATGAGAAAGACAAGTGGCGATGAGGATCCAGCAACTGTTGACAACACACTCACTTCGCAGTTTTGTCCGCGTTTCTTGCATTTACTTGTGACGTGGTCTTCGCGACGCTTAACTCTCTCTCTCTCTCGCTCCCTCTTGCTCTCTCTCTCTCTCTCTCTATTTTCTTTTTCCTACTGGTTGTAATTTTTTTTTTTTTTCAAAAGAAAAATGAAAAACAATTGGGTTAAGAGGAGTTTATTGATAACAGAGGGATGAGATGATGAGACACGTTAAGGTCATGAACATGGGATTTTTGACTAAATTGATAAATGAGGTGTTTAAACCAATTGAGAGGTTCCACGTGGAGGCTTGAGTTCGACAAAAGGATTGAAAAGACTAATTTTAAATATGCATGAAAATTTGAGTAAATAAGTTTTGGACTAACGTCCGTAAGTGGCTAAATTATTTTGAACCTAGTTGCTATTATAAAATTAAATATTAAACATCGGATCTTAATCAAGGTTTTGAACATTTCACTTAAAAATTGGGATTTGTTAAAAATAGAAGAACATTAATAGGAAAAAAAAATAAGGAATGTGACCTTTTAAGAAATTTTATATTACTTATGGAGTAATTAGTATAAGTTACTTCATAAGAAAAAGATAGATACAAAAAGAATAGAAAAAATTTTTAAAAAATGATTTTATGTAAAATTATTCTTATTACTTTTGGGTTTTTTTATGTATTTATCTATGTTCTCAAAAGTAGGCTTATAAAGTAATTATTGTACACTTAGATTACTTATTTCATGAGTATTTTAAAATTTTTCGTAACTTTCTTTCACAAAAATGAGGAATATTTTGAATTTTAGTTCAAGTGGTAAACCAGTTTGTATCTAATGTTATGATATATAGTTTTAATCTTAAATATGCATAAATAAAAAAAAATATCAATAAATATAAAACTTTTTATTTAAATGGCCTATTGAAAATATAAAATCTAGAGTAACTAGATGATTAAAAGCAAATGGAGAGACAATTCAAGATTTTTTTTTCTTTTTATTTGAGAATAAAAATATCTTTGGATTAACTTGCATATCAACTATATTAAATTTGTTCTTGAACGATTTTAAAAATGTGTAGATAGAGGATTCTTGAGAACTAATCGGATAGCTGGTGGGCGAGCCAATCAAGATGCAAAGAGCTAATATTATGACTTGAAGAAGTAAATATCAACCAACCAAGTAGAAAAAAGTACAAATAGTCGGAGACGTGGGATGAGAAGCAAGCAATGACAAGAAGACGCAAGTCGATAGCCGACGGATGGGTAGTCAATATTCAAACAATCGAAGCTTTGGATGTTATCTCGGTGTGTGAGTGAGAGAGTTTTAAGATATAGAGTTTGTGTGTTTCTTTTGCTAAAGATTGAAAGTTCGAAGTTCAAAGTTTTCTAATGTAAAAGTTCGATCCTCTCATAATTATATGAGGTTGGTATTTATAGTGAAAGAAAATAGTCCTTTATCGCTAGGATCATACCACATCATTCAAGTTTGGATAATCGATTTAGTTTAAAAGATTTAAATTCGTTAGGCTTAATTACTTCAATTTGCTTGCAAATACTAAAGGAAGTAACAATTGAGTCTTCATTTAACGGACACTCGCTCCAAGCCCACTAAGTCAATCTCCTTAATGCATCCTAACGACAAGTCATAGATATTGGTCTTGTTAGAATATTTATGTCCATCCTATCGATCCAAGATCTTGTGTTGAGTTAAGTTCATTCATAATTCAATCCATTTGTCATGCAATTTAAATCTATGTCAAAAAAAAAAAACATGAATTAGTACAAAATAAAAAATATCAAAGTTAATTAATTATATAAAAAATGAAGCATATACAAAGTGCATCTCTTACATGATTTCTTGTATCCAGGAGTTTTAGTAAAGATTTTGAATATTAGCTCTAAAATTTGAATTTAAAAAATTAAAAGAATGAGTAAATCTCTTTTAAATTAAACATTTTATAGTCCGAGGGTTTTTAGTTTGAATTTATTCGTATTTCATTAAAAAAAAAAAGGTAGGTTTATTTGTAAGAAAAATGTGGCTTTCTAGTATGTTTTGCTAAAAGGGAAGGCAATGGACCTTTTGGCAAAAAAATATCTTGCATTCTGTGACTTGACCAAGTCCCCGATTGTGATCATTTTGTTTCTCGCATACGGTAGCTTCAAAATCCATGTCGTGGTCTTGCGATTTACACGATTCAATGAAAATTGGATTATTCACATCATTAATTATTTCTTTTTTTATATTTTTTAATGTAATTTATTTATTTATTTATCATTTTTTCTTATTTTTTTAAATGTAGTTCATTTTTTGTTTTTCAATCAATTTTTTGAATAAATATGACAAATGACAAAAACTTTAATATGTATAATGCCATATAAAATAAAATTATCACGTAAAAATAAAATAAAATAAAGAAATAAATTAGTTGAAAATAAAATGAAATAAATTAGATATAAAAACACAAAAAAGCATTTTGTCTCTCCTCTGTCACGATCTAAT
This sequence comes from Dovyalis caffra, assembly GCA_963924115.1. Classification (NCBI taxonomy): domain Eukaryota; kingdom Viridiplantae; phylum Streptophyta; class Magnoliopsida; order Malpighiales; family Salicaceae; genus Dovyalis; species Dovyalis caffra. The sequence goes on along the minus strand of CAWUPB010000858.1, from coordinate 2,140,493 downwards.
CTAACCAGCAACAAAAGTCATTCTTCTTTTTTACTTCACGACTTTCAACCCTTCATCAATGTAATCCAACAACAACACACAAGAACGGATCAATCTCTTATTTTTCTTCCACAACTCTCTTTAAAAAAATAGTTTCTTTACACCTACCAATAACTCCATAAATCAAAATATTTAAAAAACTAAAATGAGTTCTGCAACAAGCAAAGTTTGCATCATGCTAACTATTATTGGTGTAGCGGAGGCACGAAAAGACCAAGGTATTTGTAGGTGGAATTATAGTATTATACATAAAACTAAAACAAAACGAGCTAAACATTATTTCTTGTGCTGTTCATACACACTCATTTGTACTATTTACCCATATTTATTTGTATTGTGTATTTTACTGTTTGCAACTAAGTTTATTAAAAATTTTGCACTTTGATTTCTCAATTTTTCAAAAACTTTAGTTGTGATCTTGAACTTCATTTGTTTTGCATTTTGATCCATGTATGCTAAAAGGAGAGAGAAATGAGGGAGAGATAAGGGAGGAGAGAGAGAAGGGACATCAAGGTCTATTTCAACCATCTTGACTCGTCAAACTCAAATAATTTAAATCTGTTTATGGTGGTCACAAGCCATAAAATGATTATAAGAGATAAATCGAAACCTAAAAATATTTTTACTTTTTTAATTTTGATTTGATTTTTGAGTTTTTTTTTGTATATTAAAATAGATTTTGATGCTCTAAATGAGTTTATTAATGTTATTTATATAATTTTCATGTTTTTTTTGGATAAATAATAGAGATAAGTATATGTTGAAGAGGTCAAAAATTAAAAAATATATTTTTTAACAATGTTTCCAACGACCCATAGTTCGCCAAAAATTGCATTGACCAATTTTTTTTTTTTTTTAATCTTTTTTGGCTATGTTCCAGGCCCGTGCCCAAGCACATAGGCTTGGAGTCGACCCAAGCGCCCAAGCTTAGAGGCAAGCCCAAAAGCACGCCCGTGCCACCTACTCTATAGTCCGTTTGTTTCTTTTTTCAATAATTGATATTTTTTAAATTGATTTCGAAGGTAGAGATTAAGAAAGATCAAAGTTTTTTTTTTCTTATACAAGTTCGACGATGATAAAATATATGTGATATGTTTTATATAATTTGTATGAGATTTTTTTTTTTTTTTGGGTTTATTCCTTTATGTTGCATACTCTCAACCCACTAAATATTGTCATGATGTATAAAAAAATTAAATCATCGATTTTATTAAAAATTAACTATGCTTTAACATATATAACACCAACCATTTGCTATTGTATTTTTAATATCATAAAACTAATTTTTTAAAAAACAAAATGATTGAAATAATTTTTTAAAAGAATCATTAAATCATTCAAATAATTTTTTTTATGTTAACATTATTGATTATTTCATAAATAAATATATATAAATCAAATTCATATACTTTCAACAAAAAAAAAAAAATCTTCTTATTTGCATTGGATAAGATTTTTCTTTTTTTCATTCGTTAATTTTTATTCAAGTCTATAGATTAATTGTAGTTTTATTTTTTGGGTTTAATACATCTCGTGCCTTTGTATTTTAACAAAATTATCATCATAATCCATGTACCCGCATATAGTTCATAACTCGACCTTGTACTATTTGAAGTTGGTGTAAAATAACTCCTCGGTGATGTTATTCCGTTAGTTTGACTAATTTCTATTAGTTGACCTACAAATGCCAAATACAATATCGACATGTGCCCTTTTGAGAGTGAAAACAAAATTTTATTTTTAATTTTTTTTCCCGACTTTGTTTTAAGTCAAAATCATTCAAAATTGAAAAAAAAATTCCTAACTCGGACTATTAAATAGAGTCTCAAATCTAAGATCTAATGTCCATGTTGCAAATTAAATTAAATTATTTTGCTACTCCTCAATTATTTATTATACAGACTCATATTATTTAATTTTTTATAGAATATAATATAAAAATAAGAGAATTCTTTCACGTTCAAGAAGGATAACGCGAGAACCAAATTGTTTTCAAGTTCCGAGAGGTTGTTTACAACAACCATCGAATTTATCCCACTAGAAAATACATTATAACCTCTAACCTTTAATTAGAGTATTTCAATGTTTATTGTAATGAGGCTTCATGTGGGTGATTTGTTCCTCATCTTGTGCTTATGGATCTTAAGCTTGATACTATAAACAAGTGTGAAGATTGGTCCTTATAGCCGATTTCTTATTTCTATGCCCGATGACGTTGTGTTTAAGTAGTCCGGTGGTGGAAATAACTAGGCTAAAGGGGAATTACACTAAGGGTGTAGAGTTCATTGATTCGGTTCTTGATGTTGTGAGGAAGGAAGTAGTGAATTGTGATTATCTTCAAGGTATAAATTGCGTTCTTATATAAATTACTTGAGATTTGATTTTTAGTTTCTCAAGTAGTTATCAATGTGTTTTCTATATGTGTAGCTTTTCAATTTTGCTACTCACTTGGTGGAGGAGTTAAGTCTAGAATGGAGACTCTATTAATTTCTAAGATCGAGAGGAATACTTTGATAAAATGATGTTTACTTTCTTCGTGTTTCCAAAGACTAAGGTTTCGATACCATTTCTCTCTTTCTTCATCATTGCCCGAAGGTTTACACCATGACTACCACCCACATTGCCTTCACCATGACCATCAAGATGAAGAGAGAAGAAAAGACAATGAAAGATAGAGAGACAAAGAGATACTTAGAGATAATGATAGTGTGCTATATCACTAACAAATTAGTTATTTATATATATATCTTTATAGAGTTTTTAATCATGGTTATGTAATCGGGATAAGTAAAGGTTGAACCCACAGGGAAAGAGAATCGATCAATTGTTTTGGTTATTTGAGCATTCTTACAGTGTAAAGGGGATTTTGTGTATTTAAGATATTTGAAAATAATATAAAGTACTAAAAGATAACAATATGAGAGAGGCCTTAGTCGAACTTCAATATCTACTTTTGGTTTGGTCACCGATCATTGATTAAATAATTAACTCATCCTAAATATGAATATTCACCGTAAGACAACAACATGTATGTTGATCCTAATCTTTCCTTACCTAGTCACTAATTAAATATATGATACTCAATTAATTTCTTAGATATTGAACAACCTACTAAGCGCTAGATAGATTAAATCTAATAACAATATTAAGATGAGAAAGACAGTGAAGCTAAGCCAACTTCCCAAGCACTAGAGAAGATGTAACCTAGTTCTATGTTTTTCAAGGAATTGAACAAAAACATTATGTAATCATCAACCCCTAGTTACTACCATAGGCAAGTTTAGATAAGCAATTACACAAACTTAAATACTTAACTAGCAATAAGTAACATGAATAAATAATTAGTGTGCATTCTAATTAATTTAATCATACAACTATGAACCAATCATGCGAGAAAAACATAAAATACCCAACGAGAGATAAGTTTAGAAATAAAACCAATAATCTCACAACGATTAACCAAAAGCTTCAACTTGATTCAACCAAGAATGAAATTTAGTTATTCATAATGTATTACAAAGAGAATTTCTATTAATAGTAGTTGTAAAAGAGTTGAAAGAGAGAGAGAGCCCAAATAATACCCTAGCTTTGTTATTTATACCTAAAACTAAGGTTACATCATGTATGTGCTCGCATCATATGGACACACAACTTGATAAATAAAGTCACATGGTTTGTTGCTTAATATCATACGGTTTAGAGACTTAGAAATTAAGTGTCACACGACTTGTTAATCGGGCACACGATCGTGTAATTTTATTCTTCATTCCGTGTTGCCAACTTCTACCCATATAGATTTCTTTTACATCATGTTGAATTTCTTTTATCCGTGTATACCTTTTTTGCCTTAGAGACATGAGTGTGTGACTTTACATTACAAATCGTGTGTAAAGCTTACTACCCTTATGGTCTTCTTCTTTTCTTGAGTTTTGTTAGGTTCAATCACCCACACGATCGTATGGAATGCTTCATCCGACGAGTGTGGAATGCTTCGTCCATGTGGCTTGGTGTGCTTGAGACTCCACATGGTTTTCTTCTTTAAGTCGCACAGCCGGTAGCTATTTCCTTTGTTATTTTACACAACCATATGACTTCTCTAAGCCTCTTTGAAGTTTCTCTCTTTCCTTCTTAGGTTTTGGGTTTCCTTGCTCCGATTCATTCTTTTTCCTACAAAATCCAAAACCATCATCTTGTTCTTAAACAACATATTATTATATAATAATTACTAAAAATTTTAATGTAATAAAATATAAAAATCATGCTAATTATGCACTCATCAAATACCCCCACACTTAAACTTTATTAGACCTCGAGCAAAACAAATAAAATAAAACCTAACTCACTTTCATAGGAATCATGGTTGCGTTTAGCATATGCAACAAGCTTTTAAACCTCTAGGTTACCCTTATTGGATGAGTTGTGTCTCATGAGGGTTTTCAAATGATAAATACATAAAATCATTCAAACAAATATCATGTCAATATGATTGTTCTTCAAACATTGATACTCAATTCAAAATTCAACAAAATTTAACAATCAACTTGATCATGTTCAAAATATTATTATCATATCAATGGATGTCTCTAATTGACTTATACATCTTCATAACCAAATACAATTCAGGTATGCAATGCCAACTCTACCTTTTACCCTCATTCCATCATTATAAGTAAGAAAATAAATAGATATTTTCCTTAACCAAAATTTTACTATTTTAAGCATCCTAAATTCTTTTTTATAAGGCCTATGTAGCTTTTTCCTAAGTGATCACCGGCCGTTTTATGCAACTATCGACATTTATGATGAAGCTAATCGATTACTTAGCATGTCATCAACTTAGAGTGCTTTGCATACTTATAATTTGAATCATCATTCGATGAAAAAGTAAATATTTATGATGAATACTCCTAGTTATTAAGCAACTCAAATCATTGGAGTAGAATTCTTAATTGCTTAGGCCAAATTTTCTAATGAGTTGCTTTTTCATTTTTCCTTTCTCAAATAAACATTAGAAAATCTCGTTTATTTAAATCATGCTTAGGTCTAGTTTTCAAAAGGTTTGCTTTTATTTTAAAGTTACTATTTTTTCCTAAATTATATTCCATCAAGAAGACACATAAGGTTTTCTAGCATGCATGCACTTCTAAAATGATAATATCTCAAATATTCTCATTCATCTCATCAAATTTTATTAAATTCAACCATTAAACATCAATCATGAAGAACATCATACTAAACATGATATTTATTTTATTTTTTCGAATATTACTTTTTTATAGGAGTACAAAATAAACACAAAAATTTCATAAAACAAAAACAAGAAAAACCTAAATGCTAAACACACCCCCACACTTGAATCATTCATTTTCCTCAATGTGTGAATAAATTAGAAAATTAAAAACAACATAAAAGATAAGGATAAGGATAAGAAAGAAAATTTGGATGGTCGCATTTAGTATGGAGGCGATGGCGGTGGTGAAAAATGCAATGCGAAGATAGTATAGAGATGGCCAAGCTAGATATTGACCACTTGAAAGCCAATAAGGTATTGGCATTTATGGCCTAAATTTTCTTGTTCGAGTGCTTTAGAATGATCTGTTTGCATTTTGGTCCATTGTCCGTATTTGTTCATTCAACATGTTAAAATGCCGTTGATATTCATTTAGAAGTCATCCGAGTCACGATGCCAATTGCTCCACTCTTTTTGCATATCTACCAAAGGCACCCATTTCAATTATGGCTTGGGCCTCATCTTTGCCTTCACCATCATCGTCGGCTTCAACCTCCCACATTTGCCTCTTGGTTAGTCCAATGATATATCTTTTTTCTTTCTTCTCAAGCAAACTAATTTTTATTAATTTTTCAAGTGTAAACTACTCCAATCGGTTTACTTATGTTAAGGTGGTGTTATACCGGTGAAACAACTTCACTTTCTCGGTAATATAGGTGACAAATCCACCCATAACGATTCCTTCCACAATCGACTTCTTGACCATTAAGAATTGATCCACTAAAATGTATATGAAATTGACCTTCATCTTTTAAGAGATGAAGTAAAGGATTGCTAATTCGATTTTGCTTATCATTTCATTACCATTCTTCGTTTTATACAATGTCCATGGTAGCATTTGGTGTATGTATTAATAGGCTGGATTTATGATTACTCGTTGCTTTTCATTACGATAAATTATACACCTCCTATGGTGAACTCCGTAATCTCCCTCCAAAAGGAATTCTCAACACTTGCGAGTTGGTAGCTTGGCACTATAATACGATCAACCAAAAAAATCTACCACCATTTTCATATCCACATGACATTTTTTATTTGCCATTCGAAATATGAAATAATCACGAACCGACTATTACTCCTCCCTCATTGTTTCTACCCGTAATGAACTCAAGGACTCCCATATTAATACCTTATAAGAGGGAGCATCTATCCTTAACAAATTCACTCATCCAATCATTTTTAGCATCTCCCTCACTTCTCTCAACAAATTTATTACTTCTAGAGCTTGCACATCCACGTACATGTTTGCTATCACTTTTCTCTTATTTAACGCATTACGAGTGTGCTTCTTGCTCTTCATTCTCAAACTCTATTCTTAGGTAAAATCTAAAAGGGTAGCCTTTTCTTACGGTTGGTTCCTTTTAACAATGTGTTTTCCTTATTGTGCTCGCCACTTGGTTTCCTTTATCTCTTGAAGTAAACATTTTTATTTTTGGAAAATCCTTGAAGGAAGAAAGTGTGAGGATTCTTTAATTTGGTGGTGAAATTGAGGTTCTTTAATAGAGTGTGGGTGTTGATTTGTAGAAGTGTAGTTTGTAATAGTGATTTAACGGCCGGTTATATGTGAGGTATTTATAGATCTAAAAGAGGAGAAAGAATGGAGAAGATGTAACTCTCGTGAACTTGCTTAACGTAGCTATACTTACGAAAATAATTTTATCTATATCTATTAAGTCACAATTATGATTTTTGTGTCATGTTTGTGTTTGGTGAGTTTAAGATGCTTGGGTTTAAAAAAAATTAATTTTAGCATACCAAAGTTTAATTCTCGAGCCCAAATATCTCTTGAAATATTCATGATTATGTGAGCATAAATTATTTGTTATTTCTTTTATATTTGTGGTATGAAAATATTTAAGGTTTATGAAATTGTTTATATGAATACTTTTTTTGAGAAATTAATTAACCATTATTTATTTTCCATAATGTATATTTAAAATGACCATGCAAGTGAAAAATATGTCTCACTTAAAAGTCATGACCGAATTTTAGGAGCTAAAAAAGGTTAAGAAGTTGGTTAATTTAGTCACCTTTTAATTTCTCTCTTTAATTAGTGATGTGACATAAAATCTTTCATCATACTTCCATTTGTACTTTCTCACTTAATTTTTGAAAGTTTAAACACTCTAACTTGCCTCTCTTTTTGTCTTCATTAATTGACCTCTCTTACCACAAAAATTGAACACTTGGCATATTAAACATAAAAGAAATAAAAAGGAAAAGTATAGTATCAAAATTGGATGAAAAGATGAAATCTTGCCATTCTTTTTAGCCAAAAATTTATGCCCTTCAAAAAGAGGAGAGAAAAACATGAGTTTGAGGGAAAGAAAGGAGAAAAAGACAGGGAAAAAAGAAAGGAGAAGAGGAAAGGAAAGGAAGGAAGGAGAAAGAGAAGAAAAAGGCTAAGAAATCTTAACCAAACACATCATTGTAAATAGGTTTCTTTTGGTTTCATTTTAGTTTTATTTATGCCTTAAGTTCTCTTTTTCATGTTTGATTTATGGATTTTTATTTTAAGCCATGAAATATGTGGTTATGGTAATTTGTGTTGATGTTCAAAATTTGATGTTTGGTGATGGATTTATGATGTTTGATGATGATGGATTTACTTTGAATGTTGGATATGTATTTCATGGTAAACTTTAAGCTAGATGTGTAAGTATACCATATATATGTATGATGATGAATAGTTATACATGTGTGATGAGTTGGTTTGGTGATAACTATATGTGATGAGAAATGTGTTTTAAAAATTTTAAAAGAGAATTTTTTAGGGTGACAAATTTTGAACCTTGCGTGATTTATTTAGGGATCTTAGATTGATTTTTGGGTAAAACTCAAAGAATAAAAGTTGTTCTTCTATGTTTCTACTAGCTCCCTATAAACGTTTGTGATTTTTAGATCTATTTATAAAAAGTTATGGCTGATTTGGTATAAATCATTTGGATGTACCACATGTTGGAAATTTTTAGTTTTGAACTTTGTGTGATTTATTTAGGGATCTTAGAGTGATTTTTGAGTAAAAATCAAAGAATAGAAGTTTTTTCTCTATGTGTCTACTAGCTTTTTGTAAAATTTTATGATTTTTATATCTATATATAAAGAGTTATGACTAATTTGATATAGAGAAAAATTTTGAATTTAGGGAGAGGGAATTCCAAAATTTAATGGAAAGAAATGAGTTTAGGTACTTAAACTTGATTAGTTAAGGTGTTTAGTTAGCCTAAGTGTTTAGTTAGCCTAAGTATTTAGTTAGACACATAAGCCACCCTAATATAACCATATGAGTTTGAAAGATATGCATGATTGGGTTTAGATTTAAAATAAAGCGGACTTGGAATAAAACACATGGACTTAGTCTAAAACAGTGGGCTTGGACTAAAATAAAAAGAGGTTTGGATTACAATCAATGGACTTGAGTTAGAGTAAAAATGAGCTTGGATTAAAATAAAATGAAATTGGATTAAAATAAATGGGCTTGGACTAAAATAAATGGGCTTGGACTAAAACAAAATGAGTTTGGATGAAAATAAATGGACTTGGACATCCTAAGAACACTCGTGGACCTTGGTACTAAAATGATCAAGTTGGATCATACCATGAAAATATTGATGAAGGCCCAAGTGCGAATTAAATTTCTAAAACAGTATGGACATAAATAAATTAGGGCTTATGAGATATGGAATATGGTTCATGATACATGAAATGGATTAACTCTATTAGACGGGTCTTGAATTCCTTGTGTGAACTCAATGGTATGAAATCGACGGGTTTAGTACCCATGACTTGGTAGAATGTGGTTCATGACACATCACGTGCATCATATGTATATAGGAATGGATTAAATTGAGAAAAACAATTAAGTAAAAAATGATGAGGTTTGGTAATCGAATCAAATAGAAATTGGATAGGTTTGGTAACCTACTAGATAAAAGGGGTATTAGCGGTCTAATTATGTGCGTACTCTAAGTCGTGTGCCCGCACTATTAGACGATAGATTCCCGCTAACAGTAGCTACAACGAGGGATAATTTCATTATAGCAGAAGGTGAGTTGTGGTTCACTTGGATTAAATATAGAGTAGACTTGCTAATACCCAATGTACTCGACAATAAAATTGATGAGTCAAAGTGGAGGAAGTCGAAACTCATTGCATATCACGTGCATCACCCTACTTACTAAGCTTCGGCTCACTCTATATTTATTTCATGCCATGACAGGTAAATGCGATAATAATGCTAAAAACGAAGCTATCGGTTCCTCCTAGAAAAAGGCTCATGTGTGACACGACAATTATAGGATCTATGTTTACTTGTAAATTATATTTTGTAACTTTTTTAAGGATATTCAGTACTTTATGCATGTGTATGAGATTAAATTTGAAACCTTGATCTCTAAACTATGATACATCTAGCCACACCTTTTAGGTAATTGTAAGGGAGCTAGGGGCTCCATAGAAGAAGGGCTAGCAACATAATATGATTTCTAAAGAAGAAGTTATACAATTTAGGATTTGGTTTGTATAGAGATAGGTTCTTAAAGAGACAAATTATGTGACTTTTGTTTTGGGAGGAGACACGATCGTGTAACATTGATGTGCAAACCATGTGTTTTTTCTTCTACCCATGCGCCTTTTCTTCTCCGAAATCGAGTACAATGCTTTGAATTCCATACGACCATGTGGAATTTCTACTACATATCATGTAAAAACTATTTTGCTCGTGTAACAAATTTCCATTCAATCTCACATGGTCTTGTAAAATCTATGCACAAGCTATTTATATCCCGTTCTACTCGTGTAACAAAATTCCATTCAATTCATACAATCATGTAAAATTTCTACATAAACCACATAAAATGCTACTCGTCGGTGTCTCTTTTCTCCTTTCTTCAATTTTCATTTATTTATTTGAGGCATACATGTTTGCTTTTTTCTTTTGCAAACTGTATATATGGCTATTACTCATGTTGCCTCTCTCTAGTTCTAATTTCTAACCTTTTTTTAGTCACATGAGCGTGTGACTTTGTTCTTTAAATCATGTTTTTTGCCACTCGCCCATATGTCTCTTTTTGTTCTTTGGAAACTCGATCAAATCCATACGCCCAATTACCTAGTTGTACATCCTTTCAATTAAATCAAGTGTAGGTAAAAATTAAATACAAAATTAAACACTAACTTAAAATTTAAATCAAAACATAAAATTTATAAGAATCAATGGGTTGCCTCCTAATAAGCGCTTTCATTTAACGTCGTTGGCTCGACTTTATCTTTCTCCATCAAAGGGGATTTTTCATTATTTAGCTCGGTCTTAAGCTTCCTTGTACCTTAGCATTATCCTCTTCGAAGATGTTGAACCGAATCACATCACCATTAAACTCTACGTTAAGGCCTTTCTCATGGACGTTTATATTTGGTCTTACCTTTTTTAGAGATGGCCTCTCTAACAAGAGAGGTGTAGGGTTATAGGGAGATTCATCTCCCATCATCAAGACGAAGAAATCCGTTAGGAACACAAATTGATTCACCTACATAAGAACATCTTTCAATAAGCCTTTGGGGTAGGCATTCATATGATCGGCTATTTATATGATCACATTTGTATTTTTTAAAATTTTTAGATTTAATGTAGTGCATATAGAATATGACATTACATTGATTGATGCACCTAACTCTAATATAACCTTATCTAATTTTTACTATTGATTTGGCATGGTATTGTGAACATACTTGGATCCATGTACTTGGAAGGGATTTTATATTACAAAATCATGGAAATGTTTTCCCTCATTCTTACCTATTCATTCATGTTCAACTTCTTTTTTTTGCTGCATTTTGTCCTTCAACAACTTAGCATATCAAGACACTTATTTTATGGCCTCCAATAGAGGTATGTTTACCTCTATTTTATTGAATAGCTCAAAGATCTCTTTCTCTTTTTTCTTCTTCCATCCTTCTTTCCTAAGCTTTTCTAGCCTGCTAGGAAATGGCACATGATCGGTTAAAAATGGAGTAGAGAGATCGGGAATTACCTTAGGGCTTAAGATAGGCCCATTATTGGTTGCGCTCTCTTTCTCTTCCTCTCGTTTCTACTTTTTCTTCCTTTAATGATTTAAACAATATCTTGCTTGGTTGTTTTATCCGGCAAGGTCATTACACCTTACATTCTCCTTAGGATTTATCATTATTTGGAATGGTAATTTTCCTCCAGACTTATGCTTTTAAACTACTCACGGCAGTCGTTAACTAACTTGTTTGATTTTTTAAGGTTTGAATGTTTGATCTAGTCTCTTATTGGAATTGTTTAGTGCTCGAGCAAGAGACTTCACTATTTCTTCTAGAGAGTTTTTAGAAAGTGACGGGGTTTGTAATTGGAAAGGCCTAGGTTGGTACCCTTATTGCCTTTATTGATAAAAATTTTATCCATCTTGTCTATTTTGCACATACCTCAAGTTAGAGTGATCTCTCTGTCTAGGGTTATACGTGTTAAAATAAGGGTCATATGGCCTTGATTAGCCACTCCTAAAATTTTTAACTCGTATATACCTATTTTGTGTGCCCTTCTTGTAAAGTCGAGCATGCATCCGTCCGACGATAGAATAAATTTCATAGATGGCGTAGCTATCGAGATCAATGCAGTCAATTATGTCTCTCCTAAAAGTTGGTTAGCTACCTCTCATTTTGTTCTCGGGTTCTTCCTATTCATAGGTCATTTATGGTACGTGGGAAGGGCTCGTGTAGCTGCAGCAGGATTTGAAAAAAGAATTGATCGTGATTTTGAACCTATTCTTTCCATGACTCCTTTTAATAAATTACTAATTGCCATCTCGCCTCACCAAGGAAGTTAAATATAACATTTGCTACTCTAAACTCAAAATATTTACCTTATTGATCCATTTTGGTATGTGATCAATCCTCACACCAAATTGTTATGAATTAGTAGCCATATTTGATATTAGAGCTTTAGCATCATCGAGCATTTTGTCCACCAGTGCTCCTCCATCTACCATATTTATCATACCTCTCTCCATAGGGAGCAAACCCTCATAGAAATAAATGATCAATAGTTGATCGAAATCTAATGGTGTAGACAATTAGAACATAACTTTTTGAAATACTCTCAATACTTATAAAGAGTTTTTTTTAAGTAAATTATCAAATCTCATAGATTTTCTTCCTTATGCTCGTAGCCCTTGAACTAGGAAAGTACTTCATCGGGAATGCTTATTTCATCCTATTCCATCGATCAATTGATCCTATAGGGAGATCATATAACTAATCCTTAGCATCCTCATCCAACGAAAGAAGGAATACCTTCAACTTAGTTTGATCCTTCGATATTTCTTATAGTCTCATAGTTGAGCGGACGATATGAAATTCTTTTAAATATTTATGGAGGTCTTCTTTAGCTAGACTCTAAAATTTCAAAAGTAGGTGTATCAATCTTGATTTTAACTCAAATGCCACCTCTAGATTCGAGAACTCAATGCATAGGAGCCGCTAATTAAGATCAATAGTAGTTAACTCATTTACTATCTTTTTTACCCTATTTAAAGCCATATGATCTCCTTCCGAGTCACTCAACAATAAGAATTCAAGAACCGTGAGTATATCTAGTGAAACCACTCCTTTAAAGGACTCAATTCTCCCAATCAAAGTTAACCTCACTTCTTTCCTTAACTTGCTCAGCTCTTTTCCAATTTGGGATTGAAAATCAGCTCTTTCGATTGAAACACGATCATATACCAATGATAACCAAAACGTAAGAACAATAAAAAAATCCAATAACAATAAACTTCAGCTATAGTACTCGACAACGATGCCAAAATTTGATAGCATGTTCTACCACCGATAAATTAGTTATTTATATATATATATATCCTTATAGAGCTTTTATTCATGATTATGTAATTAGGGAAAGAAAGGATCAAACCCACAAGAAAAGGGAATCGATCAATCGTTTAAGCATTTTTATAGTGTAAAGGGGGTTTTATGTGTTTGAGATGTATGAAAATAATATAAAGTAGTAAAAGATAACAATATAAGAGAGGCTTTGGTCAAACTTCGGTATCCACTTTTGGTTTGGTCTCCGATCATTGACTTATCCTAAATATAAATATTCATCATAAGACAACAACATGTATGTTGACCTCGGGTTTTCCTTACCTAGTTGTTAACCGAATATGCGATACTCAAATAATTTTCTAGCTATTGAATAACCAACTAAGCGCTAGATAGATTTAATCCAATAACAACATTAAGATGAGAAAGACAAGTAAAGCTAAGCCACCTTCCTAAGCACTAGAAAAGATGTATCCTAGCTTAATGTTTTTTAAGAAATTGAATGAAAACATCATATAATCATTAACCCCTAATTACTACCACAGGTAAGTTTAGACAAACAATTACTCGAATTTGAATACTTAGGTAGCAATAAGTAATTTAAATAAATAATTACCATGCACTTTAATTAATTTAATCATATAACTATGAATCAATTCTACGAGAAAAACACAAAATACCTAATAGAGATAAGTTTAGAAATAAAATCGGTAATCTCATTGTGATTAACTAAAATCTTCAACTTGATTTAACCAAGAATAGAGTTTAGTTGTTTATAATGTATTATAGATAGAATTTCTATTAATGGCAACTGTAAAAAAGTTTTAAAAAAAGAGAGAGAGAGAGAGCCCAAATAATACCCTAGCTTTGCTATATATACCTATAACTATGGTTACATCACGTATGTGTCAACATCCCTTAGCCACATGAATTGATACTTAAAGTCATATGGTTTGTTGCTTGATATCATATAGTTTGGACCCTTGAAAAATTAAGTGTTACACAACTTGCTAACTAGGGCACACGATCGTGTAACTTTGTTCTTCATTCCGTATTGCCGGGCTTTTTCCCATGTAGATTTCTTCTACAAATCATGTTGAATTTCTTATATTTATGTATACCTTCTTTGCCTTAGAGACATGGACGTGTGACTTTACACTACAAACCGTGTGTAAAGCCAACTACTCATGCGATCTTCTTCTTTTCTTGAGTTTTGCTAGGTTCAATCACCCACACGACCATATGGAATGCTTCCTCTAGCCGTGTGGAATGCTTTTATCAATGTGACTTGCTGTGGTTAAGACTCCACATGATTTCCTTCTTTAAGTCACACGGTTAATAGCTATTTTCTTTGTTATTTCACACGGTCGTATGACTCCTTTAAGCCTCTTTAAAATTTCTCTCTTTCCTCCTTAGGTTTTGGGTTTCCTTGCTCCGATTCATCATTTTCTTACAAAACTTGAAACCATAATCTTGTTCTTAAACAACATAATATTGTACAATAATTACTAGAAAGTTCAATATAATAAAGCATAAAAATCATGTTAATTATGCACTCATCGGATAGGAAAGAACACATAGATGATTGGGAAAATTGAAAGACCACCGAGTATACCCTAGATGAAGAAGATGGACGGACACTCAATTACAAAGAAGATGAAAAAAAATTAGTTGTTTTTTAGGATAATTGTTTAATTTTGGTCAATTATTTTTTTGCTAGGTTCAACAAACCGAGAGATAGTAAACCATGGTTAAGACTAATCTTTTTTTTTTCAATTTTAAATGATTTTAACTTAAAAAAAATATGTTTTTACCCTCAAAATGACGAGTGTCGACATTGTATTAGTCATTTGTTGATCAACTAATATAAAAACATAACGAGAGGGTTATTTTACACCAACTTCGATAGTATAAAATTAGTTATAGGCTATATCCGGGTACGAGGATTGTGATGATAATTGCGTTAAAGTATAGGGGCTCGAGTGTATTAAACTCTTTATTTTTTAGATACAATCTTATGAGAAATATATATATATATATATATATATAATTAATTTTGTATTAATATTTTAATTTAAATTATTATAAAATTTTCATTAAGAATCAATGCACAAATAAGAGTGAGTCATATTTTCTTAAGTAGAAATTTTATGAAAACAATAAAAAAAATTAAATATAAAAATTTAATTAAAAAATTATAATTTTTTTAAAATGATTTTGTTCTATCCAATTGTAGTGTAGCACGGATAAACAACTAGTAAAGTCGCTATAACAACATGCCAAGAGCAATATTAGATTATTCATTTACTCAATCAAAGATCTTGGCCTCTTCCCCCTCGTATAGTTCTTCATCGTCAACAACATATGCCAAAAGTAAATATTTATTTTTTCTCCGTATTTTTCAAATGATCAAATACTAAAAATCAAAACTCCAAATACTCTTTTCATAAATAAATATCATCTTTACATTTATAGAATACCTAGAAGCAATATACCGAAACCCATGGTTTCTAATGGAAAATATCAAACTCAAATCAAGAAGCTTCAAAAATATTTAAAAAATCACTACAAATTTAATCAAAACAAAATCTCAAAAAGAAATACTCATACCTTACCACCATCATCAACAATCACAAGCTTGAAGTTTGGATAATCAACAATTTGTTGATTCAGAACGTCTATATCAATTAACAAAAGCATAAAAAAAATAAATTAAAGCTTAGGATTATTGCAATATAGGGACCTAATTCAAGAAATCTTTTTGCTTATCATTTGATTTTAAGATTTGAATTCGATTTTGAATTAAAATAGAAAGCTATTATTGCTTGGGGTTTGAATTTCGATCTCTTAATTCATGTTTGTTTTTTGAAAAATAGTTATTTCTTTAATTTTCTTTCTATTTTGTTGTTATACCTAAACATTACTTTTTTTTCATTTTATTGTCTATTAATTTTTTTAACTTTTTTACCACTCGATAACTTTTTCTAATATGCATTATTTGTGTTAAATTTTTGTCACCTCAAAAAATTCGCTGAAAAATAATTAAAATGGTCACATTTAAAAAAAGAGATTATATTAAGAGATTGTAGGGATAGAGACACAAATATACTATTAATCGAATAAAAATTTAAAAACAAAAAACACAATAAATTATGAATGTAATGCCCTTTTCGTGAGATTTTCAAATTTGCCATAAGAAGAAGGGCTTGTTACTACTAAGAGATGTAGTTTAGTGGTAAAAAAGTTGTTTTGATTTGATCAAGACTAAGGTTTAATTCTTACGACTTACGGATAACTAGTTATAATTATATTTTAGTGGTATCGGGGTTTGATCCGTTCGGTCTAATAAGGAATTTAGTGATCGATTAAAGATTAAATATATTTTAACATTAAATTAATCTAAAAAATGATTGAATTAGTCTCATTGTAAAAATTAATACGAGGATATATATATATATATATATATATATATTAAAGTACCCCCAGAGATTTCTAGTAACTCAATCATATATGACTGTCTGGATAAGTGGTTTTAAGGTGATGACGTGGCAGGTTTTTAAGGTAGGATAGAGTTTTTTTTTCCCCCTTTTATTTCTGGCGCATGCAGATGAATTATTGCCGTGTTGAAAATGATGGGAGTACGTAGTTGTTGTTTCATTGACTAGTCAGTCAACCTTTTGTTATTTATATATATATAGAGAATGATACAAGTATATAACAGCCTACATGAGTAGATTATAAATGAGTTCTTCTAGTTTTTATTTTTTTACTTTAAAAAAAAATAAATAATATAGAAAAATTGATGAAAAAAATAATATTTTTAGAAGTAAAATAATATTAAAATAAATGTGTTCTGTGAAGAAAAAAAAACTATTTAATTAGTTTTTGAAACAAAAATAACTAATTAATTAATTTTTAAAAATAGAATGATTAATTTATAATTTAGTGCAGGCTTACCGGTAGTACTTCAAGATTTTTATTTATTTATTTATTTTGGGGAATTATGCTGTTGTTTTCTTGGTTAAATTTCTAGGGGTTTACGATTGGGGCCATGGGCTATAACTTCTAAAGCTCATATTAAAACGAACAAGGACCAGACCAATATGGGCTTTTCTTTCTTTAGGAGGTACATAAAATGTTAAGCCCAAGTAGAAATGAAGTGTGTATTGTGATTTGTGACTGACTTTTCGCTCAGACGTCCGTCCAAACCAAGCTCAAATCAACGCTATGGCCCATGGGCCCAGATGATTTCTTCTAATGCTATCTGCAGCCCAATTTACCATGGATACAACACTTAATCCGCCCATAAACAACTGACAACTGATGGGACGGCAAAGCTGTATGTACTTTTACGAGGAAGACAATTATAGTTGAAACAATACATGGTTTGTAAGAATGTTGTTAGGTCATGCTACGAACTTTCTGTTTCTTGAGAAGGGTTAATTCAGTTTCAGTTTAGACCGCAAGCGAAGCCCAACCAAACTATCATGGGATTTCACGAGTCAAACTCATCCTATTCAACTCTGAAATATTATAGAGTGGTAGAGGTACCTCATGACATGATTAGAGTATCAACCAAGGAAGTTTACGTAGAAACAAAGTTGCTTGGTGGGGATGGAAATCTAGCTGACCGATGGTCCCTATGACATGATGAGCTGCAATGGGCCCAAAAGGTTTCCATAGAAACCCAAATGGGAGACAAACGATTTTTCTTGAAAGCAGCTTTGTCCTCATTTTGAGGAGAGTGACCAAAAGTAATACTAAAAATCGAAGGAGTTAATTACTAGTTAATACTACTCTTTTTGCAGATTAATTTCCATCATCAAGTTTGGTCCACCCAGAGCCTTAGCTTCCACCTACACTAAGAAACCCTTTGTTGATCCCATCATAGCATGGCCTAGTTAAAGCCCAACCATAAGGGAATAAGTTATTAGTACTTGTGTTGCTTGACCAACCACTCTTTTTCTCTTCTCCATCTCTGATAAAGTTCTTCCCTGCTTTATATGAAAGAGTATATTTGGGAAGCTGTGTTCCTTGAAGAAAAACAAAGGCAAGTAGATAAAGACTAAAGGGAAAAACATCCATCGAACTAAGCAAGCATAGGGATTAGTTATTTTCAAGTAATATACTTCCATAAACTTGATCAACTAATCAAAACATGTGGAGGCGTTTATACTTTCTAGTATCCTCCACACCATTAATCACTAATAAATCACTTACGAATGTATGCATATAAGAACTATTTGGTTAGTCTTAATGTCATTGATGTGAATTAGATGTATTTTACGTCAAAGGGAGCCTCTAAATTATCTTATCCCAATCATGTAATGCACTTGTCTAAGACACATCCCACACTAACAAAATTATTCTAACCCCACCATATATAGGTTAATTTAAGGTTGAGTTGGCAAGTAATCAACTCATGATTTAGTCCACCAAGCTAATTAATTATCAAAATCTTCTCTTGTTTGATCCATAGCACATACCCATCTATGTCTCTTCATTATTATTATTATTTAATATGATAGACAATTCCACATTATATATACTGAGTGCCCTTTGGACAAGTACAACCTCACACAAACTCCCACAAGCAGTCCCATATGGAAGAAAATCACCACCAAAAGACCAGCTCTAGAGAATACATCTTCTCCTTTCCTAGCACTCCAAGTACTTTAGATCAAGAGTCTGATTTTGAATTCGGTTGTTTAACGCCAGATTCCCCCTCTTGTGATCCAAACAAGAACTCACCAGCTGATCATCTTTTCTTCAATGGCCGCCTATTGCCTCATTCCTTTCCTGTACTTCAACAACAACCAACAACTATGCTACTTATTGATAACATTTACCGAGAAACTAGCAGAGCAAGCAGTGTCGGCAGCAAGGATTCCCTCATGTCATCAAGAAGCAATAGTACTAATAGTAGTAGAAGCAGTGTTAGCAGTGCAAGAACAAGCTCAAGTGACAATTCAGAGAGGCGAAGATTGCACAATAATATCACTAGTGCCAAAACACCTTTGGCTAGTAAAGCCGTTATGGCACAGTTATATGGATCTTCTCAAAGGTGGCAACATATCATGCCTGTGCCAACTGCAGCTTTGAAACGTGAGGATTCACGAAGAAAAAGTGGTGGGATTTTGATTAAAGAAGGGTTGAGCAACAAGAAACAAGTTAAGAGAGGGAAAAGGCAGAGGTCTGGGCTTTGGAGGAGATTTTTCAGGTCATTTTTGGTGGCATGTAGAGAATGCCATGCCATGGAACCATCCTCAAAGGATGATATGTTGCAGGGAAATATCAAGTTATGATTGATACGAATATTGGGCTTCTTTTTTTTTTTTTTTTTTTTTTGCCTCAAGGGGATGTTCATTTTGCACATGATTTGGTTGACACTTGAGTGAATTTCTTGTTAACAATAGTACTGTATGTACCTACTTTGTTCTCTTAAAGAGAATGCATTAGAGATCGTAACCAAGAAGACATTATTATTGGTTTGTCCATTGATCTTTCTATTGTTTGTTAACTTCCAAATGATCATTGCAATTTATTGCTCTAGTCTTTGCAAAGGATTGCAACCATCTCAAGTTCCCAACTGCTTTAACAGCTCACACTTTGTGGAAAAGAGATTGATAGGTGTGTTTTCTGTAAAATCAAAAGCATGCCATTGAATCTTCCATTATTGCAAATATCTTAACGCATGTGGTGAAGTGCAGTGTACATTATATATATGTGATGTGATGCATCCATCATGTTAATTTACCAAATTAGATGTGGATGGGGATATATATATATATATATTGGGATAGCATTTGTATCGATCGAAATTAGGTTCATTATTTTCTAAGCTAAATCAATCTTACAATACTTTAAATAATGAGCCCAAGCTTAGTATTACTAAAAACCAATTATAACTAATTATTTAAAAATTAAATACAGAGATCGTAGAATGTCGTGGTTAATTAATTAATAAGGGCTCATTTCTATTCCCATCTTCTTCTTAAAGGCACATCCTTTAAGAATCAATTATTCAATTGATAGCTTAAGACATTAAATTCTTCTTTTAGGTAGGGCCGATCTAGTGCCTTCCCTGAATTCCACAGCACCTGTTGGCTGTTGGTCATTTATATATGAGTTTTCAAAATAAAGATAAGGTTAGTGTGTCTATTATGAGCTCTATCCTTTAACTCTGTTGACTCTATAGTTCAGTAAAGCTTGCAATAAGTCGAGTTGGAACTAGGTTTTGTTCCATCTGTTTTCGATCTAAAACGTACAAATATATCATTTGTCTTTAATTTCGATTCGATCGATCGGATTGGATCGAGTGAGTAGTTTTTTCAATTAGAGGGAAACCCTATTGGATTCCGATTTTTGTTAATTTAGTTTTATAAAAAAATAAAATCTAAGTTTAAAACATAAACTATGCCTTTGGCTATAAATCATAAAATAAAATATAAACTTTAAATCTATGAATAATAGTGAAAAATTCTCAATGAATTATAAAATTAAAATTCATATATTATATTAAAAAAATAAATTACAACTCCACAGGAAAAGGAAAAAATTTTAAAAAATCGGGTCACATTATGAGACAAGTGAAATCCTTACCCTTTGTGGCATTTGGCTCCGATCAAACCGAGTGGGATTTTACCTATTTTCGACTTAATCTTAGTCAAAACTCGATAAAATTTCGATTCAATCTAATAAGATGAAACCGGATATCTAACGTATCAAATAGAATTGAACACCTCTAGATCAGTACTGCATGCACAACCTGTGATCAGTGTGGCTCAAAAGGCCTTTAACAAATGCAGATCGAGGCTTCTTCTCTCATTGTGGAAGAAGCATCACCCCATATCACTTAAAATTTGATCTGCCTGCACCATTCAGAACCTTACTAGTTCATATCATCAACTGCCGAATGGCAATGGTATATGACTTCCTCTCATTTGTGTTGGTTATATAGTTATTTGTAGAGATATAAAATGTCTAATGTCTTGTTAATATAAAAAAATAATAACAAAACCATAACTTACCGTGCATAAACTTACTTGTGAAAATAATGTTTTTGAATTTCATCCCGTCACGAAGCCAAGAGACTTCTTCTTTTCCAAGGGGAGTAGCCGAGTAGGGATGGTGTACTACAAGGACACAAACTTTGTCTGAACCAATTACTAATCTATAATTGACGAAGTTTATAAATTTGGGTCAATAAATCACATATTTCCATCTAACCCCAGTCCTCTGTCCTGTTGAGCAAGCTAAAATGTCTAGAATTTAGAGCCATATCAAGCCCAGTTCATTCAAAAAAGAAAGGGAGCGAAAGGATTGATGACCCAAGATAACTTAGGTAGAGGGAGTAATCCAACATACTCTGATGATAAGATCATCGCAAAAAAAATTATTGTGCCGAATAAAAAGAATACAGAACAGTCTGAAGCAGTTTTTGTATGACGAGGAAACTTTTTCCGCTTCAAAAAGGTGAATCAACATCAGACAAAATAAATAACCTCTCCAAGTTAGTTAGTACCTTCGACGTAAACAGAATGCAAACCTCTCTATATCCCCTTTAAACTTAATTTCCTCTCAATTCAATGTTTTTTAACTCCTACGATTTACAAGTTATATTTCCAACTTTATCCAAAATGGTTTATTAGAAAATAAAATAAATCACAATAATCCATTTAGGTATAATGAAATTATGAAGACCGTTATAAAATTTGAAGATATGATATAACCTCCCCCCCCCCCCCCTCCTCCTCCATGTTTAATAAAATATTGCATACGTAAACCCTATTTTAGACATAAAAAATGCTATTAAGTATTATTAATAAAAGATAATTAAATAGCCACGTTTGCAATGATCCAAAAATCAACTAATAATATTAATATGACGCATGTAAAGAAACAATAAAATACAAAGCATGATGGATTCCTTATACCTTGTGTGCGTGAGAAATTTTATAATACCCAGGATTTGATAGATTCCTATACCATATGGCATATGTATTGGTTATTTCATTTATCTATTTTGAATATAGAGATAAGCATAATAATAATAATAATAAAACAGAAGAAAAAAAATCAAAAAAATTGAGCGAATGTAGAAATTTTTTATCACTTTTAATGAATTCGGATGTAATTTTATATGTCTATCTCTCTCCTCGGGATGAGTCCATGAAGTAATTCTATATGCATGTAGCTAGGTTAAAACTTTAATGAAGTTTTTTTGAGAATTTGTATGTAGGTTCTAATATCTTGAAAAAAAAAAAAGTATGAAACTTGGAGGAAAATAAAGAACAGTAAAGACAAAAAAGAATTGAAATATTGATAAAGTTTTGAGAATTTATGTGCATGTTTTAATATTTAGAAAAAATATATATATGAAATTCCAAGAAAAAAGAAAGGAAAATAAAAACTATTTATGGAGATTTTGTCACCATATGAAACTGGAAAACTGAAAAAAAAAAAAAAGTCACAAACATAAAAAAATATATATTAATTTCCTATATCAATAATAAACAAAACATTATTAATTTTATAAAATAAGTTAACAGTAAAACAAAAATTAAAGGTACAAAAAGCAAGATGCCAATATATATATATATATAAGAACTCTCTTACATGGATCCGTGTCAAAAACACTACAATCTATAAAAGGGTATAACTTAATTTTATTTTGATTATAATTTCTTTTGCTTTTTTATTTTATTTAATGATAAATGTATTTTGAGGGAACGTTGCACATCAACTATGTCTCTTCCAGAAGATCTCAAGACTATACTCTCCGCATCGTACTATAAAACGCAGCCTTTAGGGGATAAAAGTTGGCAAAAAAAAAATCCAAATCCACAATATCAAAGGAAATATTTGAGATACTTGTAATTGCAGTACGTAGTACTTGTTTGTTTTCTCTTCCTTCGTGGTTGGTATCAAAATAGGAAGCCAGACGCAGATCGGGCAATTAACTTGCCAATTGGTGGGATGCTACATCGGCTCCTTATAAATGAATGAGCTTGCCACGCAAAAACATGAAAAATCATGGAGGAACTCCGGAGTTCAAGGGTCCTTGGTTCGCCAACATGGACTTTGTGTTCACTAGTGATCCTATGAATGTGCACCACATCTTGAGCGACAACTTCGCAAACTATCCAAAGGGACCTGAGTACAAGAAGATTTTTTTATCCTCTAGGAGATGGAAAGCTCGATTCTGATTCGGGTTCATGGAGAGTTCAAAGGAAAATGATTCAATTATTCATGAAGAACAACTACAGGTACAAAGTATTGGTAGAGAAGACCATCCACCAAAAGTTGATACAAGGCCTATTTCCCATCCTTGATCATGTCTCCAGAAACCAAATATCTGAGATAATAGAAATACAAGATGTGATTCATCGATCCATGTATGATAATGTGTCTGTTTTTGTGTTCGATCCAAAATGTCTCACCATTGAATTTCCTGAGGTTCCCTATGCAAAAGCTTTTGATGTCATCGAGGAAACAGTATTCTACGATGTGCCCGAATTATACTGGAAGTTTAAAAAATGGCTTCAAATCGGAGAAGAGAAGAAACTAAGTAGATCATTGCAGACATTTGATCAATTCATGAACAAATTAATACATCTCAACAAGGCGTGAGCAAGTTTTAAACGAAAGGAAAACCAAAATGGAGAATATTGTCAAGGAGAAGGAAGCTGCAGACTTCGACTTATTGACAGCTTGGATCAAAGATGAAATGAAAGAACATGGAAATAAAGCATCAAACAAGATCAGGAATTCATTCAGCTTTGTAATGTCTGTTACTTCCTTTAAGAGATGTTAAGCAAATGAATATGCTCTTGACTGCATCCGGTATGTAGACTAATTAGGGGAATGGTATGGCTTGATAAATCCCAAATTGACATGCAGAAAAATATATAGGGAGTCTAGATCTCAGTTGAGCATCTATTGTTTTCTTGTATATCTACGAAAAATGAAGGTTTTTGCAAGTCAATCAGAAAATCCAGGGATATATGCCACAACTTCCAAGCATAAAATCAAAGGGTAAATTCTAACTTGAATAAATTTAGAATTAGCCGAAACTTTCAAAATACAGTCAATTCAATTCAAGCTTCAATTCAAAAGATAAGCAAATCAAGACTTGCTGGTAGAGAAAGTGAAATTCACAGGATATGTACACCAAAAACTCAAATATACAAATACCACCACTTTGGATTCTTGAATGCTAGTGATCACCACTTTGGACAATCAGTGTCAAGGATAAAGTTATCGCTCTCGGTTTGGTAGAAAATTCTTTGTATATTTTTCAAGATTCAAAAACTCTCTAAAAAACATACATAAAGTTTGTTTAAATACTACTTCTAAAAATTCTAGTTTAATTGGACTTAATTAAATTAAAATTCTAATCCAAACTTAACAAAGACCTAAACAAAAATAGCAATCCACATCCAATAAAAATGAATTAAAAACAATTTAAAACAAAAAAATAAAATATGATAAATAAGTCTGAATATTTCGGCCCCAACACATTAAAATTACCAGTAAGACACTCACCTCCGGCTATGAGGACCGAGATTTTGGTTAAATCCTTAGGGACTTTATGCTGAGGCATATGATGCACTTGCAAGAAGGCAACGTGGTCATGCTCATCTACCTCCAACTTAGTTTTGAATTCTGTGTTAAAGAATGCATTGTAGAGAAATTTTATAATACAAAAAGAGTAATTAATGACATTTATAATAATTATTTTATGGATTTATTTTGAATAAAGATATAGACACAAAAAATAAGAAAGAAACAAAAGAGAGAAGATTAAAAAAAAAATTGAGCGAATATAAAAATCTTCTTATCACTTTAAATATCATTTTTTATGAGTCCGAATGTATTTCAATATGCTTATTTCTTTCTTCAAAGTGGATCCATGAAGTTATACAGAGGCTGCTACTGACAAGGCACGGTTTGATTGAACGATTGTTCATACAACATGATTAACATCATACAAGCGGCCAGTAGTACTCTTCAAAACATCGGCACATTTCGAATATATTCTTTTCATCCATTTGACGAATTTGACATCATATCCAAGCCACGATTCTATCAATCCATCAAATTATGTCCAGAAGCTTAAATCCAGATTTTCTTTTGTGATCATTAATGGTCTGAGGCTTTGGTTAATGGTATTAATGGTTTGCAAGACTGGTGCTTTTTTGTAACGGCCTTCCTTTTCTTTAAAGATATTAAAGCAAACATCGAGCTTTGTAAGCACTATTACTTCAAACCCTTGTCAGGGTGAGATGTCTTTACAAGAAGAAGAAGACTTCTTGAAATTGGTTTTTTAAAGGCGAAATGGGAACATTGATTTCTAGAGTTTCAAAGAGGGATTGCAGTTGCAGGAGAGAAGAAGAGTTTGAAATTCGAGCAGGTTTGCAAAGTTGATTGTTCCTCTCTTTCTGTTAAATCAAATAACTATGAAGGCGCAAGGATTATAAACAGTTTGAAAGACAATATGGAGGGAATTGTTGATGTTTGAAATAAATATTTTAAACTATAGAAACGTATACAAAATTTGTCTGATAAAAACTTGATAGTTGGCTCGATCGATACTCAAAAAAATTGCTTGGCAAGACACGATCAATTTGCACTCTACTATTTTGGACTAGGAAAATTTTGGGATCGAATTATTATAAAAGATTCTAGAAACTTTTAGCTTAGAGTTTTTCTTCTCTAGTTTTTATCAAGGATTCAAAATCCTATTATGTTTAGGATGCTTGTTTTCTTGTTTGATTTGGGCATCAATGTTAGCCCTAAATGATATTTTTCCTAGATAAAGACTGATTCTTAGATTTTTTAGATAAATCATATACTTATTGTGTTTGGATTTATGAGCGAATCCACAATCATGTTTGATTCTAAAGTAGTTGTCACTTTTTTTAGAGTTGAGTTTTAAATCCTAAATTAAATCTTCTAGTTTCTCCAAAGAAAAAAGATAATTACATATTAGAGCTAGACTAAACATTAATAATGCACAAGCACAATTACGATAAGAAACTCCACTATCAGCTGACATCTGTTTTTGTTATTTACTTATTTATTATTATTATCTCTATATTTTGTTGCATGCATCAAACATAGACGAATGTTCGTGTCCTCATTCCTTAATTGTGACCAATGGCCTTCAACTCTGCTTGCCTTCCTGCTACTATTTCAGTTAAACATAAGCCTGTCTCCTAAAGTCCCGAGGACCCAAAACCAGCAGAACCTTGGTCTTCCGTACCCCCAAAAAAGTCGGATAACTAGCCAAGCTGATGCAGTCCAAACCTATCCTCGGATTTGGTTAAGCTGATAGGGAAACCTATTCATCACTTCGCTTTTGGCCTCGGCATAGCATAGTAGCATACCAAGCAAGTGGCAGAATCTTACTACTAACTTCCTCTATTTCTAGAGCAAGTTTGAAAAGAAAACTTGTGTTACGATCAACTACAACAAATGATTAGGAAGATCCTTGAATTAAGGAAAGAAACACAAATACTAAAAGAGCATAATAAAACAAACACTAGAATCCCAGGAGCATAAAAGTTTTTTTTTTTTTCCTAGATACAAGTTCCCATCCTTTCTCCATCTAATACAAGCCTTGCAGATTTCACTCCAAGAAAGTCTCCATGACGTCTGAATACACCCCTCCTTCTGGATTCCGGTACTCCACAGCTTGGTGCTGATGGTGATCAACCGAAGTCGAAGAAGATGATGAAGTCATTCTTGCAGGCAAGGTAAAGCTCCTTTTGAACTTGTTTTCCATTTTCCTTGCGCTATCAGGATGGCTATCTAAGCTCAAAAACTCGTTGGGATTCATACCACCAGCATTGTTCATGTTTAAAGCATCTAAATTTTGATTGGGACTCTTCCCTTCAAGGATAAGAGGGTGGTGATTTTGGTCTCCTTTGTTTCCTAAGCTCTCAGGGTTAAACAAAAGCTTGGCATCATCTGCCCTTCCCGTGAGAGCATTGAAGAAGGACAGCCCATTAGGCCATTTGATGTCATTTTCATGTTCTCCCATCATCTCTTCCATTCGGGTTTCAGATGAATGGGGAAGGATAAACATATGGGGCTCATCTTTGGCTTGTGGAAATCCAAGTCTAGCTGCAGGATTTTGAAAAGTCGGTGAAGAAAGCAAAGAAGCTGCAGATGAAAGTGGTCGCTGACCCCAGTTGAAAACGGGTGGTGATGGGCGGGTTGGAATTGCAGATTGCTTAGTAGGTAATGAGGAGGAAGAAGTGTTTCTGGTTGATGAAAAGAGTTGGGAGAGGTAGAAACCAGATTGGTAGGCAAGAGATTCAAATGTATGCCTCATTCTTAGTACAAAATGAAGGTCTTCAGGTATCTGAAAATATCGAATGACGCCCTCATGAGATCAAATTTTACCATAAGTAAATATTGTGCAAATGTTTTGGGGGTTGGGGGAGGAACTAATTGAGAATGGTTTTTAAGGAGAATTACTTTTTTTCTTGGAAAAAAAAATAAGAAATTAAATGACAGGTAGAAAAATATTAGAACTCACAATCTTGCAGGAGCCCAGTTGTAGAAGGCCATGGCCAGCTTGTATGACAGCAATAGTCTGGTCAACATAAATACACGTGGAACAAATCTAAGTACTGGAGAAGGGAAAAGTTAATTGGAAAAGAAAGAAAAAGAAACAATATGAGGCTAATCACTGTACAAAATAACTATTATGGTGCTGACCTGAATACCAGACTCGAATTGATCTGTCCATTCAGGAGGAAGCTGCAAACGAGACATTCAAAAGGGAAGGTTACCGTCAATCTTAAATATGGTGCCATCTAACTTAACTAATAATGGGGCACATTAAATTCCCAACACCAGTTTTTGTGCAAACTTCTTACAGGTACAAACAAAAAAAGAAATAGATTTATGAGTATTGTCGCATACAGCATCAAAAGAACTCTGCCAGTAGTTGGAAATATTTGGTTCACATTCAGTAGGTTCTTTGAAGACCCATTTATGACACTTATCTGAAGCAACCTTTCCCATTAACCTGCTCAAAGGAAACCAATCAAAACACATGAGCAACATCTGTTTATCATTTTCTAATTTTTGCACTCTGATAACCACTTCACTAGACACTAGACTTTCTTTCATTCAGAGAGAGAGAGAGAGAGAGAGAGAGAATCTAAACCAAAAATAATAACACCTACCCAGCACCCACCCTTCTCCATAATTATATAACTGAATGGACATTTTGCTGAATGATTTCCTGACAGGATCCTCTCTATCAATTTCTTCCAAACAATCTCCAACTCTTCCTCGGCAAAACCCATCTTCCCACATCAACATCCTTTACAAAATTTCACAAGTCAATTCGTCAAGAATTTAATTCATATTAAAAGGCCAATAATTAACTTACTTGCACATTGATTAAACATGTGATTACTATAAATCAAACCCAATTGTAAGTAATTACCATTTACATATTTGATTAAAAGGACTATTTGAATACACAAGTCAACAGTAAGTGCTGTGTTTTTTTTTTTTTTAAACCCAGTTTTTAACTCTGCTTCAAGAAGGAAAAGAGTAATGCTCTGTTTGGTTACTAAGAAAACACAGTGAAACAAAAGAAATTGAAGTAGCAACACCGTAACTTGAGGGAACTTTGTCATACACTTGAGAAAATACAAAAGAACCACAACTTATTAGAATAAGAATCCACTATCTTCCCCATTTTCTTTGTTTTCTTAGTAACAAAAAAGAGAATAAAAAACAAAATAAACAACAACGAAGTGAAAACTCACAAGCTTCCATTATCATCTCCAACCTTACAACCATTACCACCTCTAACTCTTCTGCAAAAAAAAAAAGACAGACAAGTCATTTAGGAAACAGTTGAAAGACAAAGAGTTTTCAGTAAAATAGATAGAACGAACAGTACTATAGAGATAGAAAGTTTGAAACTTTAATACAGAAAAAGAAAGATATATACGGGCGAGGGCGAATAGTCCAGAAGACAGAGTAAGTCCAGTCTGAATTGAGACAGACGCTTCTGAGGGCCTCATGAAGGGCCATCATCCCAACAGCTTCTTTGCTCCTATCTGCTCCTCCTGAGCCCACCATCTCTTTCTCTTTCTCTTTCCCTCTCTAATAGTCCCTCTCTCTATCTCTATATAGATGTGTGCAAGTCCCTTTTTTTTTTTTCCTTTTTTTTTTTAAGCTCTTTCACTTCACACTTCACAGTTTGCTTTGAAACAAAAACCCTTTTGAGTGTTTCTTTCGTTGTTTTCTATCTTCACTTCTTGAAAAAACTGCCACCACTTCTTCTTGCACCAACCTTACTTTGCACTTACTTGCTTATTTATATCTTGTTTTTTCTTCCTTATTTTTATTTTCTCTTCAGTAAATTTTCTTCAAGAAAAGCTTCTGCACCACAAAGGTTAATGGACCCTTTTCCTTTTGTTTTTCTTTTCTTGATGCGTGTCTCTCCTCTCTCAATATGTGTGCACACTACCTTTTGTTTGTCCCTATACTAATAGAGGTTGGGGGTCTTGATCAACGAGAGCTGGGGTTAAAAAGGGGCCGAAGGTAAAGAGAGAGAAGGAGATGTTTTTTTCTTTTCTTCTTAATTTGTTTTCTTCTGGCGTCAGGACTTAAAACCATGAAAAGAGGGGGTGGGGACAACTGTTATCTCTCTTTCTCTGTCGCTAGCCAAGAATGGAGAAGGAGAGGTGGAAATTTGTTGTTTCGATTTATCTTTTGTAGGGAGAAATCGCTATTCTATCCTTTTTGTTTGCTGGAAATCTCAGCTGTTGGTAATTAGGTTAGGTTTGGTTGTTCTTGACTTGGTTTTCCAGCTACTATTTGCTCTTGTTGCTTTTTGTAAAGACCTTGTTTGGATGGAAAGGGTCAGCAAGGATTACGTTAAAAAATGGAGAAGGGACAGGTAGACCCAAATCCAATGTATAGTGAACAGTATTTAGAATGAGATGAATCTATAGCTTGCACAATGTACATTAATTTGAAAATGTGGTGTCTGACGAAGATTAGGTTTACCTTAAAAAAAAAAAAAAAAAAAAAGAAACAACAACCTTGATACAGTATTGAGAGAGCAACTCAACGACTCATATCTTTCTTTTGGTGACTGTGTTTTTAGTATTTCACATCTTTTATGACACACCTTAATGAGATGAGAGGAATTTAAGTCAGGATGTTGCCATTGGCTTTGTTGTGCAATGTTGAATTGGTACCATCGGACTGAATTTAATTTGTACCTACAAAATTGTCAATCCACTAATGAAAAAGATTTGATCTTCTCAAATTAAACGTGGTAAAAGATTATATATATATGCACGCATAGATTGATCATACACCCGATAGAGAAGAATCTGTTTTTAACATCTACTAAAACTTAAAATACCTGATCAAATGCATCATAGAACTAATGTATAGATGTTGTAGATAACAATCATATACTATTAATGTCATTCCATACTAATTATTGACAAATTTATTTATATACTGCATTTATCATCGCTCTTAATATGTTAGTGGTCATATTTTATTTTCAATAATTAGATTTGACTAAATGATCATATATAGTTAGGGATGACAATG
This sequence comes from Dovyalis caffra, assembly GCA_963924115.1. NCBI lineage: Eukaryota > Viridiplantae > Streptophyta > Magnoliopsida > Malpighiales > Salicaceae > Dovyalis > Dovyalis caffra. The sequence continues at coordinate 2,109,715 of CAWUPB010000858.1, read as the reverse complement.
TGGCTGAGATGGGGATGGGGCTCACCCCGTGTTCCGAACGGGGTAAAATTTTTCATACCATCCTCACTCCAAACAAGGATAGGGATCCCTGCGAGGTAAATGAGGTAAAAATTATTTTTTTTTTTGTAATTTTCATGTTATTTTATCTAATTCTACTACCAAATTTTAAATTATAGTAAAAAAAAATGATAATTTATATAGAAAATAAATCCTAAAAGTCACAAATTATAGATTTTACATGAGGTATAATTATAATTTTAATTTAAAAAATGAGGCAAACGGGGTAGAGCAGGTAAATCTCATCCCCACCCCGTCCCCGCTCATTGGACAAGGCTATGTTGAGGTGAGGTAAATTGTCATCCCTATATATGGTAAAAGAAAAGATTTCACCGTAATATCTTATTTAATATTGATGAAAAGTTAAAAAAAAAAAAAAAAGTACAGTAAACAATATGACTGATATCATTAAAAAGTGACTTTTCAAACTTTCAGTTCAATTTGTTTGAATAGAAACATACTCTCATAGTAGAAAAAGAAATAAAATTTATAGAAGAAATCTCAAAGTGAAGAAGATAGTTATGGAAGTACAAAGAAACTGACAAATATTCAAACATGCGAACATCTCATGATACGTTTACGTGCAAACACATAAAGAGGAGATAGCTGTGGCCTATGGAGGGAGAATGAGCTAGAGATGGACGAGTTTCCAAGCTTGGGATAATAAAACATAAGCATTGCAAAGGAGTTAAATCTTTCCTTAGATTTTAATTAATTTTTAAATTTTTAATTCATATTTTAATCTCTTTGAAATTTATTTTTTAAAAATTTAATTTATCTTATGATTTTCAAATATCATCCATTCTTTCTAAAAAAATCAATTCTTAGTATTTTGATACTAAATTTTACATGCACGTTAAGAAAAATTAAAACTTTTTTTAAAAAAAATTATAATTTTTCAAAATTAAAAATATTTTTTTATTATTTGAACTTTAAAAATATAGCAAAATACGAAATTATCTCAAAATTTTTTGGAGAGCTCTAGATAAATTTTATGAAATAATTTTCATCATAAAACTATTTATGTAATTGTTATTTTTAAAAAATAAATGATGAAAAAGTCAAGAATGTACTAAATTTCAAAAAAAAACAAAAAAAAAAGTTAAGAGAAGTTAAAATACAAAAAATTCAAAGACTAATTTAGCGTATAAGCATCCATGTGCAAGAATTTCCTCCATTCCTCCAATTTGGTGATTATATAATATAATATCATATTCAACTCCTGTTGGTTTGGATGGTGGTTACATTAGTTAACTTAGTTTTTCTCCTCAAAAAAAAAAAAAAAAAAAAAAAAAAAAAAAAACGATTTTTCTCCTAGCTTAGCATTAGCAGTAACCAAACACCACCCAATGTTTCACCCTTCATTAATTAATTGCCGAAAATTAAAAAGAAAAAAAAAGTGGTTAATTAAGTACGAGTGTTGGCATTGAACAGAATCTTTAGCGGTCAAAAGGGATAGGAAGCATTCTGAAGATTAGATTTGGATTAATATTTTAATGCAATATGATAATGCTGTAATGTCAGTTTTGTAAGGACGAACTTAGGGGGTAATCATACTAAAAACTGTACGGCCGCATCGTAAAAGGAATAGACAGTGGGTACTTTTTTACCACTTTTTTTTTTTTAAAACATCCTCGTTAATTGCTTCTTGGCCTACCTTCGAAGATAAGGCGTTTGAAAATTCACAACTGGCCCTGCTGCTTTCCACCTTGCCATAGGTGAGCTATATTTCTTAAACATGCATTCTAAAAATCTTATGGAGAAATTGACGCATAAATTAGCTCAATTTTTAATGTTATCTTTTGCTATCCAAAAAAAAAAAATGTGAATAAAATTAATTTAATTTATGTTTCAATTAATTGTTAACCGGTACTTAATACTATTATCCAAACTAAGATTGATTTATCTTACAAATTTTTGAATCGTGAATAGAAATAGAAACATAAATGTTTTGAAAATTTTATAATATTCGCACTGTGCCATTTGTATTTATTTGTGTCAAAAGATTTGTTACATAAATTGCATACACGTAAGATTAAAATCATGTCATTTGCTAATCCAAATGAAAAATTGGAGGCAAAATCTCAAAAACTAAAATCATGTCAATAACTTGGGTAGCATTGTCTTTTGGCCAAGCAGGGGTGCCACTTGAAACAAGACCAAAAGGAGAGTGCTCAAATAATTTAACCTTTTTTTTTTTTTTTTCAGAATGCTCAAATCATTCAGTAACTTAAAAAGAGAGCAAATTATAAGTTAGTCCTTTTAGCTTTTAAAAAGAAATTAAATAGTTCTTTTAGTTTTAATAACTAATTAATAAGTTACTATATTTTAAAATTTATTTATAAATTAATCATTTTTTATAACTAGAAAAATAAAAAAAAGTAGAAAAATATTGATAAGAAAAAATAATATTAAATTAACAACAATCAATACTAGTTAAGGAATTAATTGACTAATTTTTAAAACAAAAGAAACTATTTGATATATTTTGCAAAACTAGAGGGAGTAATTTATAATTTACTCCTCCTAAAAAGACAGCAAGCAAAGCAGGTAACATTATGATTATTAAATTATGCTCTATCTCTATAAAATTAATATAGTTTATTGTCGTACTAAAAGAGTATTTATTTAATATTAATTAGTAACCATTAAAGGTTGAGGGAGTCAGAGAAGGGAATAATAAGAGGGGTGGGATTAAGGTGTCACGTGCGCACGTGCCATGGCAGTGAGTCGGTGCATCGTTTGTCATAAAGAAAACGATGCGCACGAATTGCGGAGTACTGCGCCTCTACCTGCGACATCCTCTTCAACGGCTCCACGCGCTCCTTCTCACACTCTCTTAAACGCGACACTTTTTTTTTTTTTTTGCCAATAATTAAAATAAATAGGAAATATTTAGTGCTTCTCATCTAACTTATTTCTTTGCATTTAACATTTATAAATGAGGATTGTTTTAGAACGTGAATTAGGTATGGTCACAGCTGCATTTAGAATCACTGTGTAATAGATCATAACTTATATTATGCTCTCTTCGTTTTATAAAGAAATTTCTTTCTTTCTTATTTAAATGTCTCAAAATGTTTTTTTATCAAAAAAAAATTGAGTGTCAAAATTTACTGCTTCTTTCATCTTTAAAAATTGAATTCTCATATATTTTTTCAGCTTTATTTAATTTTCAAAAACGATATCTTAAATACGATAAAAATATATAAATCAACACAATATTTAATATATTTTATTAGTCTGTATAAAAAATTCTATAAGATTCTTTTATGAGAATGTTCAAATCATTATACATGCATCTATTGCTAATATATTTAATCCATGGCTACTTTTTATAAATATTATTGTAAACAATTAATTTTAAAATTATAAAGCGCATCACTTAAAATTTTAAAAATTATTATAATTTTTAAAGAAAAAATTTTTAAATAGCTTCCATTAGATAAAAGATTACGGTAATATTCATAAATATTGTGCAAACATTCTGATCAATATTTTAAAATCATTTTAATTCTATTTGAATAGTATTCATCTAAATTTGTGAGCATTTCGTATGAAAAATTTTAATATTTATATTATTTAATTAAGGTTCATTGTTCAAATTGATTCGAAGATGTCTCTAATCATAAAACTAAAAAGAAAAAAAGTTTAACATCGAAAACTAAACTTTAACAGCACTCTTAATTAATTTTCAAATTAGGTATTTTGAACAATTTTTTTATTTAAAATTCATTTGATCCATCTAACATCCAATGAGTGTTAACAATTCATTGTTCCTTTGGAAAAAAATCTCCTCATATAATAATAATAACAATAATAATAATAATATATTTTTTCCTTTTAAAATCGTGCTAATGTTGTGTAAAAAGTCACAGTAATAAATTTGAGCCAGATTGCACGTTCTAGAGTGACATGTATTTTATAAACTTAATTCAAATCGATAGAAAATATATAAAAATAGAATTTGATTGGGTGCATGCAGAATGGTGGCGCGTAGGAAAGGAAGAGCAGAAAATACAAAAGGAAGCCATCAATCTAAATATCCCCTGGCTAAAACCTCTCTCTTCCGCATTGACCGCCCCAGCCCTCGCTCCAAATCCCTGCGACCGTATCTTTTGCGGGGCCCACTTCCAAATCCCTTAACCCTTTAACCTAATCCTCCCTATTCTTACTTCTAAGCTATTCTAATACAGCTACTCTTCTCCTGTTCTTACTTCTAAGCTTTCTAGCGAATGGGTAATAAATGGATTGAAGTCATTGAACTGGAATCAATGCAGTGCAACATTAGCTGGATTAACAACTTTTTAAACCTAAAAGTAAAATCATCATCAAATTTTACCTTGGTTCCCCAAAAAAATTGATACCATGCCTTTTTATTTTCTCCTAATTTTATCTGCCTTGTCAATTGTATCCAATTTTATAGAAACGAATAAAAATATTTAAAGAATATGAGTACGAAGACAGGCAGATATTCTCTCATCCAACGATTGTCCGTATATATATATATATGACAAAATAATAAATAAAATTAGAGCAAAATTAAAAGCTAATGATAAAAATAAAATGTTTTCAATAGGAATATAATTCTCAATCCTCTATAGTCACCTCCATCAAAGACGAACCTGCAATAGGTCCACATACTTTTTATCATAGTTTTCAATAAAATTAAAATGTTTTACATATATCAAACAATAATTTTTTTTGTTTAGAATATGTATCAAACAAAGTAAATTTAGGTCATATTTGAAGAAAACTATACAAATTATTTTAGACGTATTCTCATATATATATATATATATATATATATATAAAGAAAAGAAAAGAAAAATGAGGAGGGGGATTCTGGTTTTAGGGTTTTTGAAAAGAAGCTCTCAGTTGATTTTTGAAGATAATAAAACAGAGAATGTAGGAACCAGAAAGATTTTTCAACACATTTTGATTTCGGATACTAACAAAGAGGAAGCATAAGAAGACTGTTTCGAAATGAAAATGTACATTGCTTAATTAATGTGTCATAACTTTTGTTTTGGATGTTTAATAATTGTAAGTCATATCACTTCATAAAGTTTACTCAAAGCCCCACATTACGGGGTGATGGAAAAAGCTATTAGAAGTTATTTTTTAGGTTAAAATCCATCGGAAAACCTATTTTAAAGCCTTTTGTGATTCGAACAAGTATAATCAACTCAAATTGTTCTAATTTATAAATCGAAACTTTTTGTATGTTTATTTTCCTAATATTAGTATGTTTGGAATTAATTTTATAATTTATAATTTATTTTATTTCTTAGTTTAGCATTCGGTCCATTGGGATAGACTACTTATGTTGTCTCTAAGTCTTTAATCATTATTATCATATTATTAAAAAATATTCACACCTTATCAAATTTTTACAGTTTACTGTGCTTCTTTTAAGAGTTTTTTTCCAGTACTAATAAATCTTGTATCATCTTCGCCATATATTGCACTAGAGCTTGACATGAAAAAATCCATTTCTTCCCTCACCCTCTTTCTAGGATTTTTAATATTTTGTATCATATATTTATTAGATTGACTTGGTCGCGTATTAATAGAATTGTAATTTCACTTTCGGGTTCAGGACCTTTTAAAAAAAAGATGAACCTTTTTAGTTAAAATCTTAAAACAAAGCCATGATGATAAAAATTTTCATAATTCGAATGCAAATGAGTAACCTAAAATTTGATATATATATATGGTTTGATAGTCTCATCTATCTTTATCTGATGACCCAAATTCTGAATTTATCCTTACATTTTAAAACAATTCTATTATGTTTCTATTATTTTAATTAGTTTTTAATTTATTTATTTATTAATTTTTTTTGGCTAAATTAAGAAACTAACCACATAACATTTTTTTTTTACCCTTCAAAAGTAGATCCATGAAGTATTCTAATTAAGCATTTTCATCAAAAGACATGTCATATGATCAGTTTTTAATGATTTAGTCGAAAAAATTGATTAGAGAGATAAATTAAAAACTAAAAATAATAGAGACATAATATATAAAATTGTTTTAGAATATAATGATATATTGAAAAGTTGAACTATTATATAAATACATATGATGCTATGAAACTTATATATTTTGAACAATAATGTTAATTGTATTAATAATGGTTAGAGTACCATGTTGCCTAGATTTGGTACAAAAAACTCACATCAAAGCACATAGACAACAGCGCAAGTAGAAATAAATTTACAAGCAATGAACGATAACAGTTAAAGTAAGCCCAACAAACCCAAATAAAAAACTCCACTATGACAAACTCAACTGTAGAAGTTGCCAAGAAAAGTGATGAGGTCTTTCTACAGTTGATCGCGCCAAAATTTGCTAGACTTGATTTGACACTAAAGAACAGTAGATAGGAAGGTTTGATAAAAATCATTGGTCACTAATCACCTCCTCTACGATTAAGTTTCTCATAAAAAGTTAGCTTGGTAGGGAGGGGTTCGATCTCGCATGACACATGGTCGACACCGCAGCTAGCCATGATGTTAGAATTAAAAGAGGATGAGGCCTACAAGAAACACTACCATAACCTGTCGGACCAAGAAATTTAGCTACCGCGCTTGAGGTCATAGCCTCACAAAACAAGGGTTTATCCCATGAGAATCATGCAGATTTGACTTTTTTTGTGCATTTCTATCACCTCCGTAGTGTCTTAAATGCCTCCGAGCTTATAGAGTGTTCGAGTGGACTCCAAGAATTATTCGTGGTACGCAAGCTGACCCGAGACACCCTAGATTACAAAAAAAAAAAAAAAATTGGTTACCAACCAATAAAGCCGTGATCTACAACCTAAAACTAAGAACCATAAAAATCACTTCTCCAAAACATTGCTGCCATAACAATCTGCCTTCTCGATGCCGACTGCCATTAGATCAAGCAGAGGATACTTAAGCGGTTTATAAGTACCTAACGAATTCTCATCTTTAAAAAACAAGAGAATTTGGCATCCCTTTCAATATTGACCTTATTACTTGCAAGAGAAAAAAATATTGAGGAAAAACACTTCATTACAATTGCGCAATCTAAATTATCCACACTTTGTTGTAATTGCTGGCAATGGACATATTTATTCTCACCACTATTCATGTCCTAAATCTTTCCTTGCATCGTTGTTTTCCTATCCTAATTCTTCTCGTTTTTTGTACGTAGTTGCTAATTCTCCCTAGGTTGTTCTCATAGAAATTAATTAAGTAGCTCTTGATTGATTAATTAGACTATTATGGTCAAAGTTGTATTTTTCAGTTTTGAATTATATATAGACTATATTATATATATGTGGACCATTTAAGCCTATTTTCCTAAGAAATCTGTTCTATGTATGCTTTCCTACTACTCATAATCTGTGATCCACTTGTCTAGCATGCATGATTAGTCAACAAACTCGTGTGTTATATAATATCATTGACAAAATTACTAATTACATGTTAAACAAGTAAAAATTATGAACCGGGAGATTTAATTCTAAGGTCCACGGGGTTTTGGCGTATAGATCGAGTATTTGGTATGTAAATTCCTAATTGTCTTCCTGAAAGATGATTATTAGTAATGTGATATTGTATTTGGTTGAAAATAGAAAGTCTTAATAATGTATTTTTATCATGTTTTGTTTATCATTGGTGCAATAAATTATGTAATAAAACATAAATAATAAATTTAAAATCGAAAAAAAACTTGACAGTGATTTTACTAGACTAATTAATAGTGATATTAAATCACAATCAAATCTTTCAGAATCCAAGTCCTAAAATAATTAATTTTTCATTTCTCTTCTTGTTTTGCTCTTTCGTATTACTTTTTTTTTTTTTTTTTTTCAGAGAGTCTAAAGCCTACTGTTCTTTATTTATTTATTTTTTCCTCCAATCATAAAATTGCCAAGGGCCACTGTGTTGCCCTTGGTGCGACTGCATAGCAATTGCCAAAGCAACTGTCTCTATTTTTTTAAAATAGTTTTGTTCTCAGGTTGACCCAACCCAAAATCCTTTTTTTTTTTTTTTTTAACAATTGGAAATTCATAAAGAATACAAATAATTTTATTATTTCATCCTCAAAATTTAAAATATATAATTTGATAATAATATATTTATCTTTTTAATATAAACACTTGTATTAATTTGTGTTTAAAACTAATATATTGAAATTAATTAAATAATAAATTTAATTTTATAAAATTATAATTATTGAGTAAAATAATATATCTACTAACAAATCGTATAACATGTATAATATATTATTTATTTTGATATTAAATTAAAATAACTGAAACACATTAATTATTTAGATATACATATCCACACACTAGTCATTTAAAATTTGTGAGTAACTATTAGTAAAAATAATGGTCTAGAAGACAACTTAATATAGAAGATGAGGGCATTTAAGTAAAAAAATCACAATGCCAAAACTCTTGGAATCTCAAGTTCCTCTTAATTAATTATTTTAAAAATGAATCGGACTCCTAAGTTTGCAAGCAATCTAGTCACAGGATGTGTGACATCTTCTTAAATTTGAAATATTTTAGTTTACTAAATACAAAAATACTTGGCATTTTCAATAAAATCTTAAATATTTATATACCAAACAATCCTATAATGTGATATACCTAGAAAGAAACGACTAAAGAACAATATCTACCAACTCGATTGAACGTTTTCCGTGCATGGCTGGCTATCAGTATTCATCTAATTAGTATTTTAATTAATTTATCCTTACTTCAATTAATTATTGTTATTTTTTTAATTGATAGCCTGTTGAGCTGAAAATATAATAAAAAAAATATTTATTTGCACAGGAATAGCAACATCAATATCACGTTAAATAAATAAAAGTAATATATAAAGTTAAAAATACTTATATGCGGTGATATATAAGGTTAGAAACACTACTATAGAATTCCTTGTGTGTATTGTGAAAAAGGATTTCCTTTTTCTTGTCATTTGAGCAGACAGTGGTCTCTAGTCAAGTCATCCTTTGGATTACGTGACAATGGAGCTAGTCAAAGTAAAACTTGGCGTACAAACGTATCGAAAGGTGGCTGGAACTACCTAGCTACACGCTGTAATTACTCTAAGCCTCGTACCTTAAAGACCGACCTGGGCAGGCAACACAAGATGACTTAAACAGTAAGCTTTCTGTTCCAAGAACGATGAAGCAATTAATTGCTTCAAACAGTACGCTATGTCGTGTGGTTACTTCTCCAAACAGATCGATGAAGCAATTGATCTGTTTGGAGAAGTAAACACACAACATAGCGTACTGTTTGAAGCAATTAATTGCTTCTAAAGTTTCTTAGAATTTGAGTTCTATGATCAGTAACATTAATCTTAATTAACGATTGACGTAATTCTATCCACAAATTGCCTGCCTTCCAACCAAGTTAATTATGTTTCTGATCATACATTATTAGTTTTGGGAATTAAATTTTAATTCTCGCACGGCATTATGATGACTTTTGAGATTGAATTTCAACCACCAGGTAACCTACCACAATACAAAATAGTAAATAGAACCACAATATCGACTAAGGTGGAGAGTTTATTGACCACATTTAGCTACCCTAATTTGAACATTTTCTGTATAGGGAAAAAATCGGTGGCATACTAATTTAACAAAACACGGAAAACTTCGGTAGCGTTGTCCTTGGCAAAGACTACCTTTAATTGTAATGTTAGGCAATATCTTGTCTTTCATGCATATACATCAAATCAGATTCGAAGGGAGCAGCGCTTTTCGTCCAGCATAATCCAATAGTCTAGTACTAGATTTAGCAAGCTAGCTGTTTGTCAAAGTTTCATCAATTTCGGTTTTCTCCTGAGAATTGAAAGTGCCATAATGCATGCATGGGCTGCTTAATTGCTTACACTCCTAAAACACTTTATGTGTAAAAAAAATGTAATAATTCTATGCTCCAGCTCATCATAAAAATTAATGGTAATAATTCATCCCCTCGGTTCAATGTAGACTTTTGAAGGTGATTGAGGATTGACCATCCAAGAATGTGATATAACGACAAGTTGCTTTATTTTGGTCAATGTGAAAGTTTAATTTCATTATTCATGAATAACTATTTATAATTTTTTTTCAGTAATGTTAGATTTATATTAGGTTGGTCTAAAAGACAACTCGGTGGTTGATTGAAGATTAGATGTATTTTAGTATTAGTATGGCTGCAAAAATGATGAACTTTGTTTGAATTGATATAAAAGCTATTGAATGTTATATATTAGGCCTTTTCAATCTCAAAAGCTAATTAGAAAAATGAGGTTTTTATTTTTTTCATATTTATAACCAACACACTCAATTTTTTCTACAATTAATATGAGATAAATCAATATTGGATATTGTTAGGCATTTTCAATTCTAAAAACTAATTTAAAAATGAGATTTTTTCCTACATTTATAATTAAATACTCAACCTTTCCGAAATTGACGTAAGATAATCCAACAAAGGACTAGTCTGCATATATTTCATTACAAATAAAAGAGATTGACGAAAGAGGGCTACAATTCTAGAATCTAGATTCTACTAACCCTTCCCATGCTTAAACAGTACAATAATTTCTATTATGAAGTTTGAAGTCTAAAGAGACTGATCATTCTTGAACTTTAAATCAGGTAAAGTTGAGTCCTTCAACATTTTATTGATTTTGGGGATTTCTATTTTTTTTTTTTTTTTAATATGTGGCTAGCCCATGATTTTTAGATACCATCTTTCCATTTTTTAATATATATATATATATTGAGCTGAAATTTTACGTACGTGTTTAAAAAAATTCAATTCATTTTGTTTAAAAAATTCAAAATTTTTTAAAATCGAAAACAACAACTTTTTATTTTTAAAATGTTAAAAATATAAAAAATCAGAAAAAATAGAAACGAGTCTTGAAATGATTTTAAATTTTTTTTTAAGCTCTATATATATTTCATTGAATGATTTTTTATCATAAAACTATTTATGTAATTTTTATTTTTTAAAATAAATAATAAATAATAAATAATTGATTAATCTAAAAAAATTAAAAGTTCAGATATCTTCAAATAAATAAATAAAAATTAAAGTTTCAATGTCGGTGATTTAAAGTTATGGAAGCTCGTTTAGCCAAGTTTGAATGACAAATATCTTCCTGCTAGTGGTAGAAGTTGACAAATTGTAGTTCCAAATAATTGTTGAGACATTTATTTATCAACGACACCAACCAAATCTTGACAAAGTATACAAGGAAATCAGATTTTACTGATTTCGAGGTCATCACGTATGAAAACGTAATCTACCATGGCGAACAATGCCATTTTTATATAAAATACATGAGCAATTCTTGTCCCATTTCAAGTTCTTTTTTCTTTTTCTAAAAAAGAAAAAAGTTAATCGACAACAATATTCTCGAATAAGATTTCTCTTGATGGAAATTTGAATATGAGATTCCTTCTCCAAGGGAATTGTGCTGGTCAAATTGAAAAATAACGTGTATCTTCTGGTGAGTTAGGAGAAATTAATTGAAAATTTCTCGAACACAGAAAGAGATAATTAACTATGGTATCAAATTACTCTCAAACCAACAAAATTTGGGCAGTAGAATAATTAATAAATTCATGTATTGATGATCAAGTTACCATGGGAATCTATTGCTTTATCCTTCGGGGACCATCCCATGTTCTACCCTTAATTTATACAAGACCAATTGTTTAATTTTTGAGTCCCCCATTATTTATTTATTTATTTATTTTAAAAAAAGAGAACTCTTTCCCATTGCCGCTACTCATGAATAGTCATGATGATCACGTGCAGTGATGGCATTACTTGTGGAAATGGTAGTTAAGAATCCTACGCGTGTCTAGACGTACTACATAAAGGCTCGTTTAAGGTTTCAAAAAACAGAAGAATCAACCCGACAATATGGCAGGTTGCGTGCAAATTCCATTTCTTAATTAATTAATTAATTAATTATATAGTATAATGCATTATTCATAAGTATTTATTTGTTTTGTTTGGATATTATAATGGAATGGGTAGTACTCTTCCATACTCTTTCAACTGTGGATTTGATAAATGTGATATTAGCTATATAAAGTTCTTTTTCATTCAACAATAAAAAAATATTTTTATATTAGTTTATAAATTAATTAAAAATAATTTTTTGTTTTGTACAATATTAAAAAGACACTCTTTATGTTAGAGTGAATATACCTAAAAACTTATGCCCCTCGTCTTCAAGGAAAGAAGCAATGGAATGTGGACTTCGGATGGCCCAAACTCAACACGGACTGATCCATCGAGGGCTGTCTCACTATGGCATTGAAAGCCCATTCTCAACCTAAAGTGTACAACAGATCAATTGTTTGCGTGGTTTGTAAATTTTTTTACAAATAATAACAGTTTTATTTACTTTTAAATAACTTGTACAGGTTATATCTAAACTTTGCCTAAAAACGTTTTGGATGAGTAGGTGATGAAAGTAGTTGGAAGGTGATTTTGAAAAAAAAAAAAAAAAAAGTGGATGGTGTGAAGCAAGTAGGTGCAAATCAAAGAAAATGTATGGTCAGTTTGGAAGGGGATGGAGGACAAAAAAGATGTAAATTATGAGCTTGAAAAGGTGGAACTGAGATGTTAGTTTGGTGTACGAATGTTGTCTTCACGACCCAAACCGACTGTCAGATGAGACACATACAGCTAGCCTATGTAGTTTCAAACCCAAGCCGATGGGGTCGGCGATCTGGTGTTGAGAGTTCTCTGGCCCTATTCAATGCTAGCCCAAATTGCAGGCGGTTAGTAGTTGGAGGAAAGTAAAAATAGTGAATTTAATGGCCCATAATATCATTTTGATTCTTATTTATTTATACCAAACACAGTAATTATTATTTCAATTCTCAATAATAAGATAAAACTTAGAGTTGAATTGTCATTTGGACTCATTCTTTTCCTTTTTGAGTTATTTTTTCTTAATTATTAAATCACATCTAACAATAACGGATTTATGGAAGAATTTATGCAAAAGTAGGTATGCCATAAATATAGAGAAAATAAATGCTGCCTCGAAATGTTTGACTAAGCCGGTAAATGAGGGTTTTTTTTTTAACGACTCGAATTGAAAGAGAGATTGCAAGAGAAATATAAAAAACGCAAATACATAATTTTGGATAAGAAATAATAGGGTCAAGTCTTGATTAGAGAAAAGATTAGTCACGATACTAATTTAATTTGACTGTTAAAATAAAAAATATCACAAGAAAAATAGGCAACGACATAAAAAAAAATCCATAAGTTTAGCTTATATACCTAAAATTTGATTAGACAAGGACCAATCACGATATAAGTAAAAATATTCCGACTATTAAAATAAAATAAAAATATGGCGACGACGTCAAAAAATTTCCATAACGAGTAAATGCCAATAATTTGTCAAATAAAATTAAATAATGTGGTTGAAATCAATTAACAATTATTGAAAAATATGGTTTTTTTTTTAAAAAAAATTATATATTCACACGAATAGACACTCACTCTTATTCTTTCTCAATCTTATTTTTTCTTCATTTTTTATGCTCTTTATTTAAAAAAGAAAAAAAATACAAAATACAAAATGTTCTAGGTTGAGGGCAGCAAACACCAAGTAGGCAGTTAAAAAGATCCATTAGTTCCATTAATCGAATAAAAAAAATACCTTTAGTCGAGTTGATACGAAGATATTATTAATCATAAAAATAAAATAAAATCATATAGTACTGGGACATTATCAAAATAAATTCTTTCCTTTTCATGGTCTGATGTCCTGAGTGGAACTAGCCATTACTAATACTTTAAAACATAAATCATATTCATTGTGCGTTTCACTATTCAATAAACAACGTTTTTCGACATTTTTTTTTTTTGATAAAACACTTTATTGTGTTTTTTTTGTTTCTCTCCCAACCTTCATTCCACTTATATTCACTGTGCATTTCACTGTCCAAAGAACAGTGTTTTTCAACTTTTTGTTTTTTCTTTTGAGTAAAACACTTTATTGTTTTTTTCTCCCCTTTCTTGGCCTTTATTCCACTTTTTCCAAGCAATTTTTATTTATTTATTTATTTATTTTTAGCTTAGTTTCACTATACATGTTTTTTTTTCTTTTTTTCCCCTTGCTTTTTTTTTTTCATCAATTTGGATTCTTTTTTATTTAACTTTTTACAATTTTCAGGTTTGTTTTATTTTGACCTCTAAAATTTTAAAATAAAAATTTTAATCCCCTAATTGATGCACTATACATGGTTTTTTCTTTGTTTTTTTTTCATCAATTTATGTTTTTTTTTATTTAATTAGGTGTTAAAATTTTGAAAAATCAATTTTGCTTTTTTTTTTTCATCAATTTATGTTCTTTTTTTAATTTAATTAGGTGTTAAAATTTTAAAAAATTAATCATTATTCTTTTTTACACGAACTAACTATTATATAATCTATACGATATTTTTTTATATTTATTTTTTTACACAAACTGACTATTGTATAATTTATATATATATGATTGTTTTATATTTATAAGATATATATATATATATATATATTTTGTTTCACTATACATGCCCTTTTTTATTTTTCCTTTGCTTTTTCTTCATCAATTTAGGTTCTTTTTTATTTAATTTTTAAAATTTTTAGATTATTTTATTTTGATCTCTAAAATTTTAAAATAAAAATTTTAATCCCCTAACCGATGCATTACACATGCTTTTTCTTTTTTCTTTTTTCCCTTTGATTTTTTCCATCAATTTATGCCCTTTTTTTATTTAATTAGGTATTAAAATTTTAAAAAATCAATCGTTATTCTTTTTTTTACATAAAGTGACAAGTATATAATATATATGAATTTATTTTACATTTATATGATATGTTTTAAGATTTTAGAATAAATAAACTACTATTATTGTTTAAAATTGATCTTTCAATAAAAATTCTCAACAAGTTAATTTTTATTCTTATTTTTTATATAATTTTATTTATTAGTAGATATGACTTATTTTCTCTATGTATGGTTTTGAATAAGTTTTTTTTTTTATATCTATTTTTATTTGTTTGATTATGATATAATCAAATTTAAAAAATTGAATGTATGTATTTTATTTTCTTATTTTTTATATAACCAAATTTTATCGAAATCAATTTTATAGTTTTTAATGCACTCTATTAAGTTCAATATATATTTTACTATTTAAATTTTTAAAAATATTTTTCAGTTTATTTTATACATTCTCACCTATTGAGTATGTTCATGATGTATAAAAAATAATAATAATAGAGTCATTGATTTTATTAGAAAGCAACTATGCATCTACACACACAATACCAACTATTTACTATTATTTTTTTAATATTTAAAATATTTTTTTCAAATAAAATAATTGAAATAATATTTTAGAATAATTGCCTAATAATTCAAATACAATTTTGTATACTAATATTATTAATTATTTTGTAAATAAATATATGTAAATCAAATTTATATATTTAAAAAAAAATCTTCTCATCAATAAAAAAGTTTCATTTATTAATTTTCATACAAGTTTTTATGTTAATTATTGCTTTATTTCTTTGATGCAATATAATGAAAAAATATGAAGATGTTTTTTTTTTCTAAATTTTATATTAAAATTTGTTTATTATGGGTTTTCATATATATATATATACTATCTTTTTTATATTTTAAAATTAACATATATTTTACTATTATCATTTAAATTTCATTCTTTGAATTTATCATTTCTTATGAAAATTCTCATCCAATTAATATTTTTATATAATATTTTATTTACTGATAAATATAATTTATTTTTCTCTATGTTTGAATTTTAGAATAAAATTTTAAAACATGATTTTTTTCTTTTTGAAAAAATAAATTGGTATAATATATATCATGAATTCTTATAATTTTTAAATGATATTTACGTATATATAAATATATAATTATTTTATTCTAAAAGGGTAAAAGTGTATTTCAAATCATTTGTCTCAATTCACTAGATATGGTCAAGACGTATAAGAAAACTATTGAACCATTGATTTTATTTAAAATTAACTATATATCTTCCAACCTAATACTAAATATTTAGCATGAATATTTTTTTTTTAACATTATAGAATCAATTTATTTGAAATAAAAATAATTTTTTAAAGGAACCAACTAATTATTCAAATATAATTTTTTATGCTAATTCTATTTATTATTTTATAAATAAATATATATAGATCTAATGCATATACTTGAAAAAAATAATCTTTTCGCCAATAATAAATAAAAATAAAATTTTATTTTTTCATTTATTAATTTTTATGCAAATCTATACATTGATTGTAACTTTATTTTTTTGATACATTATTATAAAAAAATATATATAGTTTTAAAATATTTTCTTTTGAATTCTTAATTAATATTTAAAGTTTAAATTATTACAATTTTTTATTTAAGAATTCCAAAATAAAAAAGAATAAATCATGTTTTTTTAAGCAGAAATTTTATGAAAAATTGTTATAATTAAATAAAAATTAATAAAAAATTATAAAATTATAAAATAATTTTATTCTCTCTACTCGTGGCATTGTACAAATAACTTCAAAAATTATCTTCTCATCAATATTAAATAAGAATTTTTTCTCATTTGTTAATTTTTGTAAAAGTCTATCCATTAATTATAACTTTTTTTAATACAAATATTATGAGATTTTTTTTTAATTCTTGATTAATATTTTATTTAAAATTATTATATTTTGTATTTTAAAATCAATTCATAAAGAAGAATGATTTATTTTTTTTAAGCAAAAAATTTTAAAAAAATTAAAAAGATTAAGTGAATAAAAAATTATAATTAAAAAATTTTAAAATAATTTTTTTATCGGACCCATAGCGTAGCACGGACAAGTGATTAGTGTTGCCTAAAAAATTTAAAATATTTCAATTTGATTCTTATATTTAAACCTTTGTTTTTTAATAAGAGTTTTTCATTTGGCCCCTTTACGAAAGATTATTGATTTTCTTTATGATTGCTTTATTTTCAAATTTGTCCTCAAACTTTTATAATGGTATTTTGACTTACGAAATTTTAGTTCTGCCTTATTATGTTTCTTGGTGAAAAAGAAGAAGAAGAAAAACTAATACTTGGACATTTTATCTATAATAATCCATCCTAAAAATAAGATTTACGTTAGTAATTTATATATTTTTAAGATTAAAAAAAGATAATTGGAGTATTTTAGAGTTTTATTATGTGAGATGGATCATATTAGTGGATATTGTAAAGGTTGAATAAAAATGTAGAAATAAGTATGAAAGTCAAGGAAAAAAAAAGGGCGAACTTAGGCTAAAAAGTGGGAAAGCCTTGCTTTGTCCCTCATTTTCCTTCTTCTTGTCCCCTCTTTCTCCCCCCAAACTCTCTTTACTTCCTCCCATTTCTCTCATCCATTTCTAAGTTAAAACCTTGCGCAATTAAGTTAGAAAACCATAAAACAAGTTGATTAAAATAAAGTTTAGTTAGATTAAAGTTTGGAAGGCTTAGAGGGTTTATGAATGAAGTAGGGATTTGAAGACCATTTGTCAAATGTGAGATTTTTTTCATTTAATCTTAAAATTGAGATGATTATATGCGTTAATTGATCATTTTAGAGTTGTTTGTATTAGGTTTATAATTGGGTTTTGCATATATCAAGACCCCGTACAATTCAAAAATTTTTTATTGAGATCCTAATTTTTTTTCCTCTTCAATTTAAGAGTTCCGCTCTTATGTTATTATTGTGTCGGATCTTAATATGCCATGTAAGCACACGTTGCAAACTCTAGCCAATGACGACTTGCCATGTGTCATGGTGGACTTAAATTGGGCGATTGAATTGGTGATGTGGCAAGTCGTCATTAGCTAAAACTTATCACATGTGCTTATATGGTAAGCTATCATTGGTTAGGATTTGAAACAACGCTAACATAAAAGTAAAAATCTTAAATTTAACGAGAAAAGAATTTAGGATCTTAATAAAAAAAAATCCAAATTGTACAAGGTCTCCATATGTGTAAAACTTTTTATTATTTGAATTAGAATCGAGTTAAGTTAAGATTAGGTTTTGAATTAAATTTGGAGGTGTGATGATTAAACAATTAATTATATTAATTAATACTTGAAATGCGATAATAGTGGTGTGAAATTGATTATTGGACCATGGGTTTAAGAAATTTTCAAGTTAGTTGAAGGTGATGAATAGTAAACTATGAAATTTGAAAAGTTGAAGATGATGAATAGAAAAATCCAAATTTTGGGATTTATTAGTAATTGTTGAGTAAAAAGTTTAATTATGAGTATTGATTAAAGTAGAAGATTTATTATGGATTTTTTTAATGATAGAAATTAAATTGTTTTAGAGATTAAGGAAAAGTGATGGATTATAGAGGTAAGTTGTGGGAATAAATTGAATTAAAAATGGATGATGGATAATTGGTTGTATTAAAGTGTAAATTGGATAGTTAAGGAAAGGTTGTACAAGTAAACTTGAAATATAATTGGATAATTGTCTAGAATTGGTTGAGAGGGTAAGAGTTTAGTTAAAATCATCAATTTTAATCTTTCCAATCAATTTCATTCTTATAAATTATTTTGTATTCTGATTTTTAGAGTAATTCATTTGTTTTGAATTATTCTTTAATATGTGATATAGATGATTATTTAAAATTTTATATCATTAGATTCTTCGGAGCGAGTGACTTCATCGAAAATAATCATATTCATTAGAGCGGATAACATATTATACTATGAGCGGATAACATATTATACTATGAGTGTATAGTATATAGCATATTATGTTTTTAAGTTTCTTTGATATATATGTCATGCATCATTGATTTAATTATGATATAATCATATTCATTAGAGCTTAGATGGGAATAGGCTCCTTATTATTTGAAATGATTTATTATCGAAAATGGTTTGATATGATTCTAGAAAAGGATTTGAATATATGTTTTACTTAAGGTTTGATTTATGTTTATGGATTTAATTACTAGTTTAATTTAGACTTTTTATTTTGATTTATTCGTATAATTTTAGCAAGTATTTAATTTTTAATATGAATTTTTATTTAAGTTTAAATTATGAGTATGAGATTTGATATTGAACCGCATTACAAAACATTTTTTACATGAATTGTATTTTGATATGTTGGATTTTGATATTGTGGATTATGAATAATTTTATTTGATTGACTACCTTGGGGTACCTAACTAGAGGGGGTATAGCCTGTGAGCTCACCGATATGTAATGCTTCCATTAGTAGGAAAGGTGTAGTGCTAGCCTTTGTGCTTCCAACATACGAAAACATAGCTACGAAGAGCATAACTTTTGAATGTTTGCATCTAATGATACATTATGTTTGTTTCACCCCATACGTAAATTTAGATACTTAATTTGATTTGATTATTCTATATATAGATTTTGATGCTTGATATGATTTGAATTGATTTTAAGTAATTTGATTTATGATTTTAATTTTAAGTATTTTGATATAAGATTTTTATTTAAATTTTGAATTGTTTGAAGATATCATATATGGTTTGATATTCATAATATACATTTGACTTTAAGAAATATGTATTGCATATTAACTAGGTTTTAAATTATCATCCTTAGTCCATTTCTCTTTCTCAAATATGTTATATAATATTTACTCACCGAGCTATTGAATTACTCACATCTCACTATTTTAGTTTTACGGGGTTTGTGAGATTGCCTTTTTACTTTCATAAACTTGCTTGTCTTAAAGTTGGGACATTAATCATATAACTTTTTTATTTGTAATGTTTTAAACTTGTAGTTTGATATTATTGTATCCTTTAAAAGCTTTGTAATTATACTTGTTGCGTTAGGTTGATAATTATTATATTGGACATGTTTATGTATTGTGAATTGGATATGGTATTGTGAATTAAGATATGATAGTGATTAATTAGGATGTGATATTATGAATTAGATGAGAGTTGTATTAGAATATTGATTATGGATATTGTTTTGAGAAATACAAGAATACTATGGAATTACCATTTGTGCTTGGAGTTATAAAGTATTAATTATTAGGTCATGATATTACAAACTGAAAATGATATTTGATGTGCATATGTTTGAGAATTATAGTTTAAATATTTAAGGCTTGCTTGAATCGAGATGGGTCCAATGAATCCTTCGATTCTTGCACCGATCATGGCCCACTTTGAGGATTATGAAAAGTTGGTACGGAACATAGGTTTTAGATTCTAAGATAACCGTAAAGCATAGGATTTATTCTAATTTATCTTTGCTTCGAATTATTCTACTTCTTTGAATTCATTTATTTTGAAATATGTTGAATCTAAGTTATGTTTCGTATATGTTGCTACGGTTAGGACTAGATTAGGTGATCTTAGAGGAGGAGGTGCCGAGATTAAGGTATCATCCATACCTTCGTGGTCTTATGGTAGATCTAGAGTTAGGGAAAAAGTAGACTCGATGTGATGTCGTTAGCTAACATCATTGTTGTTTTCTTGCTATGCAACAAACTATACGGATGATGGCAAGGGGTATATAGCAAACTTTTTAGGCTATTGCATGGTTGGTGTCTACCAAACTACGTTTAAGTGAGGTAAGCACTTCGCAATCGCCAATCGATCCGTATTAGTAGGGTTTGACCCCTATGTTGCTAAATTTTTTAAATTAAAGTCGTTAACTTATTCGGTAATAAAGATGATGAAGATCCGATGTACTTTATAAATGAGATAAAAAAGAGGCTAGTTAAGCTTCGATATCCTAAGGAAAGAAAGATTGAGTTGGTAGTATTTATGCTTAAGGAGAGAGCTAGTCATTGGTATAAATGGGATAAAAAAACCTAATTAGCCATGATAATAATTCAAAAAAGCTTTTTTAAAGGAGTACCACCTAAGAGTGTTAGGGAAGAAAGGGTTAAGGAGTTTGAGAGACTAGTGTAAAACTCTAATGTGAAAGTGATAGAGTATAGAAGAGGTTTGTAAAGCTAAGTTTTTATGGCCTAGAAATGATATCGATTGAGGCAAAAAGAGTGGAAAGATTTGTAAATGGATTAATAGATTCACTTTTTACAAATGTATCTCTTCGTAAATTTCAAATTACTCTAAAGCAGTTGACTTTATTCATAAGCTTAAAATGAGAAAAATGGAGAGCAACATAATAAAAGAGCGAGAGAAAGAAGTTCAAGAGTGATGTCTCATCGTTTGGTGGGTGGTAGCATGTCGTAACACCATAAAATTACCTATTTATTTTTCTTACTCGGACTTATTTACAAAATTATAGCTAGAGTGAGTAAGAGTTGATCCCACATAGAATCGATTCAATCAATTTATCTATTATTTGATTGTTTCAAAGTAAAGGAAAAGAGAAAGGGGGTTGTTTTGTTTATTGAAAGTAATAAAAAAAAATCACAATCAAGCAAGGGATAAACCAAAGTATTAAAGACCTTAGTCAAAGGACGAGTCTCCACTATTGGTTCAATCATTGATCATTGATTCAAATATTATCCAATTCTTTTTATGAATATCTACCATAGAATAATGATGAGTTATGTTATCCTCAATGTTTTCTTTGTTATTCATTAATTAAAACAAGCTCTTTAATTAATCTCTAACAATTGAATAACCTAGAACGAGTTATCTAGATTTAATTTAATAATAACATTAAGTCATAGAAAGATGGGTGAAGCTAGATAATTCACACAATAGCTTAGAGAATTTAATCTAGCTCTATGTTGTTCAAGGAATTAAATAAAAACTGATCCATAATCATTAACCCATAGTTACTACCACAAGCAATATTAGATAAGCAATTATGGACTTAAATTCTTAACTAACAATAGATTATATATTTCAATCCATTAGTATACACCGTAATCAATCAATCAAACATAATCATATTCAATGATAATGGAAAAACATAAAATACCCAAAAAGAATTAGATTAGAAGTAGAACCCATTGAAATTTCATAATGATTTAACCAAAACTTCCACTTTTCCTTCAACCAAGCAAAAGTATTTAGAATTGCATGTTTTTGGTTACAAAAGTCTGCGTTTTTCTTTAGAGATGCATATCCCAAAGTAAAAACCTAACTTTTCTATTTATATATTTATGATGTATGTAAATTTGACATACTCATAGTCACTTTATATAGACACCTATCATGGTACACAACTTTCTCTTTGGAGACACACGGTTTGGAACCTTGTATAGCTAGTGACACATAGCATGCTTGATCGAGTCACATGGCCATGTCATATTTGTACTCCATCTCGTGTTCTTTAGCTTCTGCCTATATGTCTTTCTTCCTTTATTGAATGATAACCTAGTAATGACACACACGGGCATGCCATCTCTTCTACACAAGTTGTGCTTCGTGCTCGGGAAATACATAGTTTGTCTCTTAGTTCTACATGGCCGGAGGAATTTTCCTCTACAAGATACACGACCATGTGTCTCCTTCATTCATAATCGGCTTTATATAATGTCTCCATTAGGTTGTTCATAGGTTTGGGATTTTGACTAGACTTTGACTACACGTGCACCTTGGTTTAGGTTTATTCATTTTGATTGTCATTTTTCTTGCAAACTCGTTATATTATTCTTACGTAGCTTAGAATAATGCATAGGGTACTAGTAAGTTTAATGTAAAAGGGAATAAAAATTATATAAATTATATACTCGATCAAATTCTTCTACACTTAAACTTTGCTACTTATTGAGCAAAACAAATAAAACAAAAACCTAACTCACTATCGTAGGAATCACGATTGCATTTAGCACATACAATAAGCCTTTAAGCCCCTAAGTTACCATTAATGGACGAGTTATATCTCGTGAGGGTTTTCGGAAGATGTACCTAAAAAATCTTATGACTCGTCATGCATGCATAAATTCCTCTCAATGATATCGGGATTGTAAAACAATAAACAAGAAGGTAATTAAAATTCTCAAGGTTGATAACACATTATGAATCAATATATTTGAAAAGCTCAAAAATCATTCAACATAGCAATTTCAGTTAAAATAGAGTAAACTTAATTGGTAAACCCTCATAGATTAAACTCTCCTACTCTCAAGTGTTTAAGGCATCTATTTCACTCAAATTCATTCTATAAAAATGTACTACCATAGGCTTATGTATCATCTAAATTCTTCACTACTCGGATCAAATGCATAACACAAATCAAAATGACTTATTAGGTTGTAAAGGGGCTAAGGAAAGGTAGGGACTTTTAGTGGTATGTGAGGGTAAAACCAAAAGAATTATAGAGTATTTGAAACACAAACTTGGGTAAATTAAATTGTTAGGATCCAACACATATCATTTCAAATTTTAAAGACTTATCATCATTCTTTCTCTTTTCTTTTTCTTAAGCTTATGAACATCATACTTTCTTTTATTATGACAAGGATAAAACATGAGATATATTATTATTATTATTATTATTTTCAATTTTTGGTTTCATGTCATGTTTTTCTTAAGTTTTCCCATAAAGTTCATGTCTTAATTGAAAACACATGTCTTAATCGAAAACACTCAATCCTTCACTTTCATCTTTTCCAAACACCTTAATCATAACACTTCAACCAAAATTACTAACCCTTTATCTTTCTTGTCTAATTCTCACCCTTATATTTATTCAAAAACCCACTCCACTAGTAATTCAAATACTCTACTAATCCCTAAGAAGAGGTAAAGACATTTATTTTCGAGCCAAAAAGCTTCTAATGAGTTAAACAACAAGCAAGGTCAATTAGGCTTAAAGAGGTTCATCAATGGTAAGTTATAGGATAAGCTATTTAAAATAAAATGGCTAATTTAATGATGGCCTTAATCATATTCATGCATGCTCATATCAATGTAATCTCAAACATAATCAATGTAAGTTCTAGAGTAACAATTCTATGGAAGAACATTGCACACGAAAAAGGTAAAGATTGATATTGATGTTTAATCTTATAGGCTCAAAATGTCATAAGCTATGTCTACCAAATTCAATTCTATCGTCATTCTAAAATCAATCATTAAACTAATCAACCTCAAATTGTAAGTTAATTTAGTCAATCATGTTAAGTAACTTTCAAACTCAATTAACTCTAGCCTATTATTTACATAAATCATGAGATCATTTAAAAACATCTATAACTATTGACAATCATATTAGAAAAAAAAATTAAAACAAAAACAATCCTAACCTAAATCATAAATCCTCCCCACACTTAAATTTTATATTGTCCTCAATGTAAAAGACATAAATGATCATAGACATATAAAATTCAAAGAGATAAGATAAGAGATTAAAAATCGATATACAATAATCAAAAGGTAAAGATGGCAAAAAATAGTGTATCCGCTTCCTATCCGTGTGTCTTTCCTTTTATGAAAGTTAAAGTGTTAAGCATGGGACATACGCATGTGTCTTGATTTATTGCACAGACTTTTATCTCGCATCTCTACTCATGTCTCTTTTTGTCTATCTTTTAAGGTGCAAAACAATATGGACACATATAGATTATGCCTTTTTTTTTTTATGGTGAAACCATGTTGATCCTCATGTCCGTGTGTCTTTCCTTCAATTTTGAACTTCAAAACATAGGGCATACATATGGGCATGCATGTTGGTAATACACATACTATTCCATCCTTTCATGTTCATACGACTTTCCTTCTCATCTTCTTTTGTAATCCCTAGTAGTACCTATGCTACATCAATTCTCAAAATCAAGTCAA
This sequence comes from Dovyalis caffra, assembly GCA_963924115.1. Lineage (NCBI taxonomy): Eukaryota > Viridiplantae > Streptophyta > Magnoliopsida > Malpighiales > Salicaceae > Dovyalis > Dovyalis caffra. The sequence goes on along the minus strand of CAWUPB010000858.1, from coordinate 2,084,873 downwards.
ATGTGAAGAAAAATTGAGAAAAATTAAAAATAACACTAATAAATAAAGAAAAATCAAATAAGTGTAAATATCAAAATTTAAGTAAAGTCATTAGGTTACCTCTCAATAAGCATATTTATTTAACATTGTTAGCCCGATGTCACATTTGCTTAGGTGCTTTTAATCCGGATCTTCCATCTCGAGGTGTTTAGGACTAGGCTGTCTCTAGTGCATCACTAATCTCCTTTTATAATCCCTAATAGTACCTATACTTGCATCAATTCTCAAAATCAAGTCAAAAAAGGAGGGAAATTGAGAAAAATTAAAAATAACACTAATAAATAAAGAAAAATCAACTAAGTGCAAATATTAAAATTTAAGTAAAGTCATTGGGTTGCCTCCCAATAAGCATATTTGTTTAACATCGTTAGCCCGAGGTCACCTTTACTTAGTTGCTTTCAATCTAGATACTCCATATCAAGGTGTTTAAGACTAGCCGCCTCTAGTGCATCATTATTATTTGACTAAAAAACCTCATGTGCTAGATAATCAATAGTGTTAATAGAAAAAACAGAGTGAACATTGGTGGGGAACCTCATGGCTTCAAAAATATTGAAGCAAATTACTTCACCATCAAACTCTATTATGAGGATAACATCATAAATATTTATATTGGTTTAGGTTGCCTTTAGGAATGGTCTTCCTAACAAGATGGGTGTAGGGTCAAAAGAAGATTCATCATCCATCTCCGAATGTAAAAGTCAATCGAAACATAAATTCATTCACTCGCATAAGAACATCCTCAACTACCCTTTCAAAGAAACATTAGTATGATCCGCCAATTGTATGATAACACATGTATCTTTAAAGGACCTAGATTTAACGAAGAATAAATAGAACATGGTGTAACATTTATGAAAGCTTCTAAATCTAGCATAGCTTTTTCAAATCTAGTATTACCAATTTTACAAGGAATAGTAAACATACCTTGATCCTTGCATTTGGAGGGAAGTTTCCTTTGAAATATTACTGAAACACTCTCCCTCATTCTTACCTTCTTATTCCCATTTAACTTTTTCTTATTAGTGCATAAATTCTTTAGAAACTTTGCATACCTAGGCACTTGTTTGATTACATCTAATAAAGGTATATTGACTTCAACCTTATAAAACAACTTCAGAATCTCTCTATCCTTCTCGTTTTTCTTCGTTTTGTTAACTTGTTAAGAAAAGGTGGAGGATAAGTCTTAAACTAAAATGAAAGGTCAGGAGTTACCTTAGAATTTGATACAACCCTTTTGATTGGCGTGTTTTCGTTCTTTATTTTCCTCTTAATTCGTTGTTATGGGGGTTACCCTTCTTGTTTCCTCAACTATAGCATCACTTCTCAATGTCCTTACACTCATATTCTCTTTTGCGTTTATCATTATCTAGGATGGTAATTTCCTTATATATTAAGGCTTTGAATGACTCATAACGAGTTGTAATTTTCTCATATAATTTTCCAAGCTTTGTATGCTTGATCTTGTCTCTTATTGGAATTGTTTGGTATTCGAGTAAGAGATTTAACTATTTCTTTCAAAGATTGACTTGAAGTTTGAGGGATAAGTTATTGATAAGGTTTAGGCTAATAACCGTATTGCCTTTACCGATAGAAATTCTACCTTCATTGTCTATTACCTCTATAGCTCAAGTTTAGATGGTCTTTCTAACTAGGATTATATGTATTGGAGTATAGGTCAGATTGTCCGAATTAACTATTAAATTACCGACTATATTGACTTGCTTAGTAAGCCTTTCTTGGAGAGTTGGGCATACATTTGTGACATGACCTAGTATTGAACAAATTCCACAAGCCTTAATAGCTTGTAAATTCTTTATAGCCATCTGTCTCACAAATGAAGTTAAATCTAACATTTATTGCTCAAAACTAGATACATTGACCATTTTTGGCATATAATCCAATCTTATATCGAATTGTTGAGAATTTGCTTCCATGTTAGAAATCAAAGCCCATCATAGCATCTTGGGTCTTGTCAACCAAAGCTCTTCCACTAGCAGCATTAATCATATCCCTTTCTATAGGTAACAAACTCTCATAAAAGTACACAATGAGAAGGCTGATTAGAAATCTAATGATATGGATAACTTGCACATAATTTCTTGAAGCACTTTTAGTACTCTTATAAAGTCTTCCCATTGAACTATCGAATACCACATATTTCCTTTTAGGTGTTAGGAGCTCGTGATGCAAGAGAATATTTCGGTAAGAAGGCTAGTTTCATCTTATTACAAAAATCGATTGAGCCTATAGAAAGATCATATAACCATTTTTTTGCATCCACATATAGTGAGAATGTGAATGCACATAGCTTAATTTATTCTTCCAACATGCCTTGTCACCACATGGTTGAGCAAAGCATATATAATTCCTTCAAATATTTATAAGGGTCTTCTCCAACAAGACCATAAAATTTAGGCAATTGGTGTATCGATCTTGACTTTAATTTAAAAGCAACATTCGGATTTAAAAATTCAATACGCAAGGGTTGATAATTTAAATCGAGAGTAGCCAACTTCTTCAAAGTTCTATTTGTAGCCACCACTTTCTCTTTAAAATTACTAGAGGATAGAAACTCAAGAGCTATGTTTCGTTTGGTGAAGCGACAGCTACTCTCTTAGATGTTTCGAGTCCATTCTACCAAAGCTTCGTCTAGCTTCTCTCCTTAATATGTAGATGGTTCTTTTTTGGTTCAAATTCAAAAATCAAGTCATCTATATGAGTAGATCTGATCATACAATAATTGATATAGAAAATAAGAAACAATTAGAGTATTAAGATAAAAATTAATTTAAGCATAATTCCTCAAGCAACAACACCGAAATTTGATAGCATGTCATAACCGTCATAAAATTATCTATTAATTTTTCTTACTAGACCTAATTACAAAATTATAGTTATAGGAAGCAAGAGTTGATCCCACAACAATCAATTCATCTATTGTTTGATTGTTTCAAAGTAAAAAAAAAAAGAAAAAAAAGAATGAAGGGTTTTTTTTAATCGAAAGTAATGAAAAAAAATTAAGCAACGAGATAAACTAAAGTATTCAAGGCCTTGGTCAAAGGATAGTCTCCACTATTGGTTTAATTGTTGATCATTGATTCAAATATTAATCAATTCTTTTTATGAATATTTACCATAGAATAACAACGAACTATGTTTTCCCTAATCTTTCCTTAGTTATTCATTAATTAAAATAAGCACTTTAATTAATCTCTAACTATTGAATAACTTAGAATGAGCTATCGAGATTTAATTCGAGTAATAAGATTAAGCCATAAAACGATAGGTGAAGCTAGACAATTCACACATGATTTTTGAGAATTTAATCTACTTCTATGTTCTTTAGGGAATTAAACAAAAATTTATCTATAATCATTAATTCTTAGTTACTACCACAAGTAAGATTAGATGAGCATATGAACTTGAATTCTTAAATAGCGATAGATTATATAGATCAATCCATTAATGTGCATTCTAATCAATCAATCAACACTATCATATTCAATGATAATGGAAAAATATAAAATACCAAAAAAAAAAAAAACTAGATAAAGTATAACTTGTTTAGATCTCAAAACTATTTAACCAAAACTTTCACTTTTCCTTCAACCAAGTCAAAGTATTTAGAATTGCATGTTTTTAGTTACAAAAGCTAGGTTTTTCTCTATGGTTGTATATCCCAATGTAAAACCATAATTTCTTTATTTATATCTTTATAATGCATACAAAAGTAGGGTTCGACATATACATAGTCCCCCTATATGTACACTTATCATGGCACACGACTTTCTCTCTGTAGACACAAGATTTGGAGCCTTATATATTTAGAGACACATAACATGCTCGATTGAGGCACATGATTATGTCACATTTGTACTCCATCTTGTGTCTTTTACCTATGTGCCTTTCGGCTTTTACCTATGTGCCTTTCGGCTTTTACCTATGTGCCTTTCTTCCTCTCTTAAATGATTGCCTAGTAATGACACATATGATCATGTTATCTCTTCTACACAAGCCCTATTTATGCTTTCTACCTATGTATCTTCTTGTGTTTAGCAAATATACGATTACCTCTTTGTTCTACATGACCAGGGGACTTTTTCTTTGTAAGAAACACGATTGTGTCTCCTATATTCACACCTAGCTTTGTATGTTTTCTCCATTGAGTTCTTCATGATGGATTTGGACAACACGTATGCCTTGGCTTGAGTTTATTCACTTTGATTGTCATTTTTTCTACAAAACCTAAAATTGTTATCTTATTCTTAATTAGCTTAATGTAATATATAAATTACTAGTAAGTTTAGTGTAAAAGAAAATAAAAATTATATAAATTATACACCGATGAGTGGGCATAAAGGTGTGGTAGTGGGTTTAGCCAAGATATTAGTATGCAAAGCTATTCGAGCCCCTAAAGGAGGTTTTTTAGACATAGTAGTCACGAGTGGATAACATATAAGCATAAGTCAAGGATTGTCTCGTTCGACTCATTAGGATTCCGGTAGGGGATATTCTATTAGCTAGATATATGGGAAGGCTCATTAGGGTGTATGCTCTTAAAAGACTAGGTTAGGTTTCTATTATCATCAACAAGGACATCGAATTTGCGATTATCTTAGGTATAAGATGGCATGGGGTGCTGTTTTAGAGGGTGTAGGTTTCATCTATGGGCAGCTCATCTCCGAAATAGTATAGTGATAGGTCTGAGTGGCTAGGCGAGTCGAGGGTTTAGTGGCGAGCATAGCTAGGCCGAGGACAAACTAGTAGGGTTTATGAAGGTTCGAAGTCAAGGCTAGGCTCGTACTAGTGGCGGCTAGACTCGGGTTTTTTCCATTACTCAACAAGATACTTAAGCATCCAATATTGTTGTATTAGGTATTTTTTAAGTCTTTCCTATTGATGCAAAAATATTGTTTGATTTAAGGGCAATCTATTCTTTTATGTCATCATATTTTGCCAAGAGGTTTGATGTGAGTCTATGCACATTAGGATAATTTTTGCATTCTATTACATTGAGCTTTCAAGTGTTTATTGTACTATATATTACTATTTAAGAATAAGATAATGGTTTTAGATTTTACAAGAAAAATGAAAAATTGGAGCAAGAAAACCTAAAACTAAAGCTAAGAAGAGAAAAAATTTCAAAGAGGCTTAGAAGAGTCACACGACCATATGAAATATCAAAGGAAAAGCTATCGGCCTTATGACATGAAAGAGAAAACCGTATGGATTGCTTAACAATACAAGCCATATAGGAAGTAGCATTCTACATAACCAGAAGAAGAAATCCCATATAGCCAGTGTGGATGTTTTAGCTTAGCAAAATCGTAAAGAAAAGTAGACAACATGGGTAGTAGACATTACACATAATTTATAGTGCAAAGTCACATGCACATCTCTCATAAGCAGAACATGTCTACATGGACGGAAGAGATTGAATACAACTTGAAGGAAAAAGTCTATATGGGCATTAAGGAAGCAACACATAATAAAGAACAAAGGCACATAGCTATGTTCCATAATTTGCAAGGCGTGTAACACTTATTCTTCAAAACTCCAAACTATATAACATTAGGAAACAAATCGTATAATTTATTTCATTAACCTATGTGGCCATGTGAGGCTAGCACATAGATGATGTAACTCTTATTGGTATAAATAGTAAAGCTAGGGTATTATTTTGGAATCTCCACTTTTTAGCCATCACCGATCATAGAAACTCTGTCTTTGTAATTCATTATGAGCAACTAAACTCTATTCTTGATTGAATCAAGTTGAAATATTTTGTTAATTTTTGTAAAATTATAGGTTTTATTTTTAAACTTATCTTGATTGGGCATTTTATGTTTTTTTACATGATTGGTTTATAGTTGTATGATTAAATTGATTAGAGTCAATGTTAGTTATTTAGTCATATTAACTTATTTCTAGCTAAGTATTTAAGTCTATGTAATTATTTGTCTAAACTTGCTTGTGATAGTAACTAAGGGTTGATGATTATTTTTTCACGTTTTCATTCAATTTCTTGAAAAACATAAAACTAAGTTACATATTTTCTAGCACTTAAGAAGGTGGCTTAGCTTCACTTGCCTTTCTCTCGTTTAATGTCGTTATTGGATTAAATCCATCTAGTATTTAGTAGGTTGTTAAATAGCTAATGAATTAATTAGGTATCGTATATTCGATTAATGACTAAGTAAGGAAAGACTATAGTCAACATACATGTTGTTGTCTTGGGATAAGTATTCATATTTAGGATAAGTAAATTATTTAATCGATGATCAACAATCTAACTAAAAGTGGATATTGAAGTTCAACCAAGGTTTTCTTTAATACTATTATTTTAATTTAATTTATTTGATTTTAAGCATCTTTCACACAAAATGCATCCTTTTCACTACAAGAACACTCAAATAAAAAAAAATCTATTTAGCCTCTTTCTTCATGGGTTTGACCCTTGTTTTTCCTAATCACATTAGGTTCGAGTGAGAAAAATATAAATTATTTAATTGGTTAGTGGTACGACACGTCATCAAATTTTAGCGTCGTTGCGAGGATTGCGAGTTAAAGTTTATTATTTTTTAGTATTTTGATTGTTCTTATATTTTTTTAATTATTGGCATATGATTAAATCTTAATTGAGAGAGCTGATTTTCAATTCTAATTTGGAACGAGAATTGAGCAAGTTAAGAAGAGAAGCTATGTTAGCTTTGATCGAAAAAATTGAGTCATCCGAAAGAGTGGTTTCACTAAGCATAACTACTGTTCTTGAGTTCTTATCATTGAGCGACTCGAAGGAGAAAATATGGCTACAAATAGGACACTAAAGGAACTAGTCGCTCCCGACCTTAATCGGCAGCTCTTGTGTATTGAGTATCCTAATCTCGATTTGGCGTTTGAACTAAAATTAGGATCGATACATCCGCTTTCTAAATTTTGAGATCTAGTTAGATAAGACCCCTATAAACATTTAAAGGAATTCCATATAGTCAACTTAACTATGAGACCATAGGAAATATCATAGCGAGTAGATCAAATTGAGGGCATTCGCTTTTTTTGTTGGATGGGCATGCTAAGAATTGGCTATATGATCTTTTTATGGGATCAATTGATTCTTAGAATAGAATGAGGTAAGTTTTTTTTATGAAATACTATCTTGCTTGAAGGGCTGCGAGTATAAGGAAGGAAATCTATGGGATTCGATAGTTTACTAAAGAAACACTTTATGAGTTTTGAGAATGGTTTAATAAGTTATGTTTCAAATTGCCCAAACAACCAAATTTCGATTAGTTTTTAATTATGTACTTCTAAGAGGTTTGCTCCCTATAAAGAGGAGCATGATAAATACGGCTAGTAAAGGAGCACCGATGGATAAAATGCTTGATGTTGTGAGTGCTTTAATTTTAAGCCTAGTCGTCAACTCATAACGAGTTTGGTTTAAGGATTGATCATGTATCAAAAAGGGTAAATGATATCAATATTTTGAGTTTAGAGCAAAAAATTTCAGACTTGACTTCATTGGTGAGACAGATGGCTATAGAGAGGAGCATGATAAATACGGCTAGTAAAGGAGCACTAATGGATAAAATGCTTGATGTCTGCGAGCGCTTTAATTTCAAACCTAGCTATCAACTCACAATAGTTTGGTTTGAGGATTGATCATGTATCAAAAAGGGTAAATGATATCAATATTTTGAGTTTAGAGCAAAAAATTTCAGACTTGACTTCATTGGTGAGACAAATGGCTATTCTCCAAGTCGTTCAAGCTTATGAGATTTATTCTATCATAGGTCATATAACGAATAAATGCCGATATTATAAGAGGGGCATATCGAATATGTAAACATGGTTAGAAAATTTAGGAGTGGTCAACCAAAACCATATGACCTTTACTTCAAAACTTACAATCCCGGTTAGAGAGATCACCCCAACTTAAGATATGGGGATAATAGACAAGGAGGCAAAACTTCTATCGAGTAAAGGGAACAAGGGTATCAACCTAAGCCTTTTCAATAACATGCCTTATAACATTCGGACAATTCTCTAGAGAACATAGTAAAGTCTCTTATTTTGAGCACTAAACAATTCTAGCAAGAGACTTGGTCAAACATTCAAAATCGAAGAACCAATTGAATCAAATGATGTTTGTTGTGAGTTATTTAAAGCTCAAGTTAGAGGAAAACTACCATCCCAAATGATGATAAATCCTAAGGAGAATATGAGTGCAATGACCTTAGAAGCAATGATCGGGTGGAGCAATTGAGTAAGAGAATGTCTTAATTACTTGAAGAAGGAAGAGTAGAAATGGAGGAAAAAAGGAGAGCACAACCATTGATGAGGCTACACAAAGCCCTAAGGTAAATTTTGACTCTTCTATTTCATTTTTAACTAATCATGTATCATTTCTTAGCATGTTAAAGAGGCCTAAGAAAGGGAGCTGAAGAAGGAAAAAGAGAAAGAGATATTTGAGATGTTCGATAAAATAAAAGTGAACATACCTCTATTAGAGGCCATCAAGCAAGTGTCTTGATATGCCAAGTTCTTGAATGGCTTATGCGCCAATAAGAGGAAGTCGAACATGAATGAAAAGGTAAGGATGGAGGAAAACATTTTTATAGTATCGTAACAAAAAATTCCTTCCAAGTGTATGGATCCAAGTATGTTTGTGATATCATGTCACATTGGTAATAAGAGAATAGATAAGGCTATGCTAGATTTAGAAGCATCGATTAATGTAATGCCATACTTTATATGTGATGCACTAAATCTAAGACCATTAAAAGAGACAAATGCTATCATTCAATTGGTCGATTGCACTAATGCCTACCTTAAAAGGGTAGTGAAAAATGTTCTTATACTAGTGAACCAGCTTTTACTCCTAGTAAACTTTTACATCTTAAAGATGCGATATGAATCTCTTTATGACTTCATATCTCTCTTGTTAGGGAGGCCATTCCTCAAGACAACAAAAATGAACATAAACATCTATGAAGAAGCTCCTACTTATAGAGTTTGATGGTGAGGTGATTCGATTTAATATCCTTGATGAAGATAAGACCAAGGTATAAGGAAGCTCAAGTTTGAGCTCGACGATGAAAGATCCCCTTTGATGGGGAAGGTAGTGTCAAGCTAATGATGTTAAACAAAAGCACTTATTGAAAGGTAACCCAATGATGCTTGTAAATTTTATGTTTTGATTTAAATTTTAATTTAGTTGTTTAATTTTGTGATTAATTTTCACCTATACTTGACTTGATCTAAAGGATGTTACGAGTATAGGTACTTTTGTATGTGAAGTGAAGAAAATAGATGCACACACATGGACAATAGAGTTTCACACGATTTGTGCAATTCAAGAGCATGCCCGTATGTGTGTATATGGTTAAAATTTCAAAGAACAAGGAAGAGACACACGGGTAGTAGCCAAAGACACGATTTTGAGAAGAAAATGGCACACTTGTATGCTTGAAAAACGACTAAAAATTGAAATAAGAGAGAAAGACAACATGATTAGTAGCCAAACACATAGCTTAAAGAAGGAAATGACATGCCCATGTGCCTAAAAATGGATGAAAGTTAAAGAAAATGAGAGAGACAACACGGATGGTGGAGTTTTACACGGTTTATATACAAAAGGCACATGGCTATGTAACTCAATTGAGATAATTTAGATTCTTAAGAAGAGAAGGATACACAAGCAGTAATAGTTAAAACATGGTTTGTAAAGTAATTTAACATGATCATGTGAGTTGAATATAGCTTTTTAGTTTCTAAAGGACATAGGCAGATTGGTTTCATATGGTTTGAAGAAAAATTCACTCATGATCATGTGGAATTTAAAAAACGAGCACTAGTTAGGGAAAAGAAAAAGCACATGGATAAAATGGAAAAGACATAATTTACATATAAAATCCATATGAGCATATCTCTCTTCGAGTCAAAAGTCACACGGTTTGCCTTCTTTGAAAACCTACCCCTATATAAATTAAAACCCTAGCCGTGTCACTTTATTTTCGCCAAATCATAAATTATTGTCAACAAGCTCCTTCTCTATTCTTTCATCTCTTTCGGATCTCCACCCCTCTCACATTTAACAACCATCATACCATTATACCTCCATAAATCAATACCACTACCCTATTACAAGCCACTTAATGAACCTCTATCTTTACCACCCACAAAACAACTACGGAACCCTTACCCTTTTCCACCTAAGGGTACCCAAAAATAATAATGTCTACTTTAAGAGATAAAGGAAAAGTAAGTGGCATCACCATAAGGAAAGGGCATCCGTCGAAAGATGTTGGCTCAACGAGAAGACTACCCATCCGGATCTAACACGAGATAAAGCTTAAGAATTTCACTTTAATTTTTTAAAGAATATAAAAATTATGTCAAATAGGTATGTAGATATTCAAGCTTTAGAAATAATGAGTTTATTAAGAAAAGTAAAGGAGATGCTTAGAGAGTATAGGATGAGTAAGTTTGTTGAGATTGGATGCTCATTCCTTTAAGAATTAACCTTGGAGTTCTTAAGTTTGTTTCAATTGAAATCGCTAAGGGAGGATTAGCAACCAGTTTATGATTATTTCACATTCAAAATAGCAAACAAGAAGTGTAATGTTGATGTGGATACCATAGTGGCTATGTTCGGTTTGTCATATAATGGTGAAAAGGAACTACCTATTGGATTTGAGAAGCCATTTTAGAAGGAAATCATGAGTTCACAATAGGAGGCATATAATGCATCATGATTAAAAGCCTCAATAATCATAAAATCTACTCTTTGATACATACATCGAGTACTAGCATGGATATTATAAGGTAGGAAAAACAACAATGGGGTGGTGAGCAAGTTAGAGTTGACAATCCTATTTTTCATTACCTAAAAATCAAAGGTAGATTTTACTTATATTCTAACCAATTGCTTCTTGATAGTCAAGAAATTGACTAATGGTGAAATTATTTTAGGTGGGTTTATCTCCCATATTATCGAGAAAATGAGGATGTTCAACAAGAACACCACTACCTTAACACTAACGAAATGGTTGGAGCACTTGACTTTTGAGAAATTGATCAAAATTGGGTTATTGGAAAAGAAAAGAAAAAGATACTTAATTCGACCAACTAAGAGGCGAGAGGTAAGAGGTAGAAGGTGACAATGATGGAGAGGTGATTATAAGGCACCACCCATAACTATAGAGGTTCCACAAGTGGATGCCTTAAGTGGTTATTCAAAAAGGTTGGAACAATTGGCATCGCAATTTGATGACTTCTAACTCAATATAAACGAGTTGATTTTACGTATTGTATAAATAGGTTCGGACCATGAATAACAATGCCAATATTTAGTTTGATTAGTTGAGTGAGAAAATTTAGATGTAAATGCCGATACCGTAGTTGGATTTGAAATGGTCAACTCCTAGATTGGTCATCTCTACAAAGCCTTCACAACATATTTTCCATTATCGCCTCCTTTCTAAAAGAAGGCCTCCATCTAGATTTGCTTTCTTATCTTTTTATCTTTTTATGTTGTACATTGAGGATAATGTCCAATTCAAGTGTAGGGGTGTGTTTAGCATTTAGGATTTTAATGTTTTCATGTTGATTTTTTTAATTTGTATTTTTATACCTATATAAAAAAATAATGAAACAAATTCATGTTTAGTATAATGTTCTTCTTAATTGATGTTTGATATTGAAGTCGATGAAATGTGATGAGATGAATAAAAATATTTAGGATATTATTGTTATAGATATGTATGTGTGCTAAAAAGCCTTATAATGGAGTAAAAATTTCTACTCCAATTATTTGAGTACCTTAGTAACGAGCAATATTCATCATAAATATTTACTTTTACATCAAATGGTAGTTCAAATTATGAGTATGCAAAGCACCTTAAGTTGATGACCTACTAAGGAACCGAGTTGCCTTCATCACAAATGTCAATAGTTGTGTAAAAAAGGCAAGCAATCACTTAGAAAAAAGCTATTAAAGGCATTGAACAAAAAAATTAAGATGCTTAAAAGGAAAATTATGATTAAAGAAAATCTAAGTTTATTGCTTTGCTTATAGTGGTGGAAATTGGATAAAGGTAAAGTATATGTTGCATGTTTGAATTGTGTTTGGTTATGAATATGCATAAATCAATTTAGGGATGTGCATTGATATGAAAATAATGTTTTAAACATGATCGATTTAACTAATGGATTTTGTTGAATTCTGAAATTGTGCATCAATGTTTGAAGAATAATCATATTAGCATGATATTCATGTAAGCGATTTTATGGGTTTATCATTTGAAAAACCCTCACGAGACACAACTCATCCACTTGGGGGTAACCTAAGGGTTTAAAGGCTTGTTGCATATGCTAAATAAAACCATGATTTCTACGAAAGTGAGTTAGGTTTTTATTTTTTTTGTTTGCTTGAGGACTAGCAAAGTTTAGGTGTGGAGGTATTTGATGAATGCATTATTAGCATGATTTTTATGCTCTATTATATTGAACTTTCTTGTGTTTATTATACTATATATTGTTATTTAAGAATAAGATAATAGTTTCGGATTTTATAGGAAAAATGACAAATTGGAGTAAGAAAACCCAAAACCGAAGCAAAGAAAAGAGAAAACTTTAAATAGGTTTAGAAGAGTCACACGATTGTGTGAAATATCAAAGGAAAAAGTTGCTAGGCTGTGTGACATGATGGAGGAAATTGTGTGGATTCCTCAACAATACAAGCCACATAGGCGAGTTGCATTATACACAACCAAAGGAAGAAATCCCACATGGTCATGTGGGTATTTCGACCTAACGAAGTCGAAGAGGAAAAAATAGCATATAGGCAATAGACATTTTACGAGTGCAAATTCATACATTCATGTCTCACAAAGGAGAAAATTGCTTTTAGGAGTCGGTATAACCATCATGAATTTTTGATAATGGTGTTTTCACATATTAATGCTATACTAGAATTTATGGACTTGATGAATTGAGTGTTTCATCGTTTTCTTGATAAGTTTATGATAATATTCATTAATGATATTTTAGTATACTCTAAGAATCGAAGGAGTTTGAAATTTATTTGAGGAGAGTGTTACGGATATTAAGAGGGCATAAGTTGTATGCTAAGATTTCGAACTCGTAAATTTTAGTTAGAGAATATGGCATTCCTCGAACATAATATGTTTAAAGATGGGGTTATGTTTAGCCTAATAAAGGTGGAGGCAATAACCTATCGATTGAGGCCTACTTCAATAAAGAAATTCATAGCTTTTTGGGATTGGGTATCATCGATAATTTATGTAAGACTTCTCAAGAATTACATCACCATTAACCGAGTTGACTTAGAAAAATATAAAAATTTTGATGGTCCGATAAGTGTGAGGAAAGATTTAAAAGCTAAATAAATATTTGACTATAGCACCAGTTCTTATTTTATCCTCGAGGAGTGGTGAATTTTCACTATTTCTTTAAGGATAAGATTAGGATATATGTTGATATGGCATGATAGAATAATATCTTATGCTTCAAGGTAACCGAAGAAACATGAGTAAAACTATCCTACTTATGATCTAGAGATGGCGAGCATTGGTCTTTGCCTTAAAATTCAAAGGCGTTATTTATATGGAGAGACTTTTGAGATCTATACAAATCATAAAAGTTTGAAGTACATATTTAACTAGAAGGAATTGAATTTAAGGTAGATGAGGAGGATGGAGCTACTTATAAGATTATGATTATACTATTTTGTATCATCCATGTAAGGTTAATGTTATGGTCGATGTCATGAGTAGAAAATCAATAGGAAGTTTAGAATATTTATCGAAGGAAAAGCATGCATTGATGTCAAAAATGTATAGATTGTGAGATTCTAGAGTGGTGCACGGAGTTAGTGAATCGGGAGTTCCTTTTGCCCATATTGATGTTAGGTCAATTTTGGTGGATCGGATACATAAGTCCTAAATGAATGATAAAGAAATACAAGAGATTTTCACTAAAATACATTAAGGAAGAAGTCTAGGGTTTATAATAGATGGTAAAGGTACCTTATGATTTCACTAAAGGTTATGTGTGTTGAACAATTTAGAGTTAAGAAAAGAGATTTTGAGAGAGGTTCATAGTGTAGTCTATTCTATATATCTTGGTTATGTTAAGATGTATAATGATCTTAGAGAGCACTATTTGAGGGTCAAACTAAAGCAAGATATTATAGAGTTTGTTTCATGGTGTTTGATGTCTCAACGAGTAAAATATGAGCACTATAAACAAGCAGAAATATTGAAAGAGTTTCCACTACCATAGTGGAAGTGATAGAGAGTGACTATGGTTTATGATAGGTTTGCCTTAAACTCAATAAGGATATGATTCGATTTAAGTTGTTATAGAAGGACTAACTAAGTTTGCTCATTTTCTACTACTAAAAACCACTTATGGATATGCTTAGTATGTTCAGTTGTACATTCATCGGATATTGTCGTTGTATGGCATTCTAGTTTTCATCATTTTAGATCGAGGTACTTAGTTTATTCTTGATTTTAAAGGAAATTCCAAGAATCACTTAGTACGAGGTTAGACTTTAGTATGACATTTCACCCTTAAACGGATGGTTAGTTAGAGAGAACGATATAGACCTTGAAGGATATGCTTAGAGCATATGTGATGGATTTAAAAGATAGTTAGGATCACCATTTACAATTGATTGAATTTTCATACATAGTAACTACCATTCTAGTATCGGTATGACATCATATGAAGATTTGTATGACCAAAAGTGTAGATCACCTATTTATTGGGTAAAAACCGAGAAGAAGGAACCTTTAGGACTAGAATTAACTTACTATAAAAAAGGTAAAGTTGATTTAAAAATGTAACTAGATCCGAAGCAAAGAAATATGGAGTTCTAAATTAATGATTTTAAATTTGTTAGATTGATTCGATGAAAGGAGTAATGAGGTTTGGTAAGGAAGGAAAATTAAGCCTAAGGTATATTAAGCCGTTTAAGATCATTAGCTGAATTGGAGTAGTGCCTTATGAGCTAGTATTACCACCATAGTTTTTTAGTATGCATTCTATTTTTCATATTTCCATGCTAAGAAAATATATGCCCATCTCATCTTACATCTTAAAACCGCAAATGATGGATTTAAATGTCGACTCGTCATATGAGGAGCAATAGGTGATAATAATTGATTGTCAAATTATGAAATTGTGTAATAAATAGATTGTATCCGGTAAGGTTATGTAGAGAACCATTTGACTAAGCAAGCCATTTGGAAGGCCAAAAAAGATGTCACTACTCGACATTCTAGGGATACTAAAAATTATTTAAGATTTATTTGTTAATTTTGTTAGTTTTGGTGAGGTGAGTCATTTATTAATTTTAGAGTTATCACCTATTATTAAAGGAACTAGGAACCTAAAATGAACATTGGTTAAGAGATTCATGGATAAGGAGTTAGTCATGCTTTTGGAAAGATATCAATCTCCCCAAAACACCATTTCTTAAAAAAGATACCACATCTAGTTTAGTCCTAAAGTTTATATCATGAAAATTTCTATTTTTGCCAAAATTGATTCCAAATCAAAATTTCAAGTTTTATTTCCTAAACCAAATTAAATTTTTTATTTTTATTTGTGGCATCATATTGAGTCGATCATCGGACCCCTCCATCGAACATCTCATCAATCAACATCGAATCCGAGTTTAAGTCTCGACGTAACCGGTATATTGAAGAATGACCTAATTACTAAAGTGACTGATTTGAATTAATTAATAATGTCCATCCCTATTGAATAGGAGACTCGTTAAATTTTCTTAAAACTCTTTTTTTCTTAATCTTAATTAAACTAAATATGTTTTATTTTGAGACATGTGAAAAAAAAATTATCAAAATTATTTTTTACCTTTTTATTTATGGGATCATATTAAATTAATGTCGAATCCAAGATTTGGAAGTCTCATCAATTCGATATCGGATCCAAATTAAAGTCTTGACATGATTGACATGTCGATGAATAACCGAATTAACTAAAAATATTTAAGTGAAATGATGAATAAAATTAACCCGACATGACTTATTATTATTATTATTATAATTATAGCATTTTAACACTAAAAAGATATATCGAGCCATCGTCCATCCTTAATAAATAGGAGATTCATTAGTCCAACATCATAATTGAATCAACTCCATATATTAAAATAAATTTCATAACTTATATATTTCTAAGTTTTCTAACGTAAATAAAATTAATATTATTACAAAATAACATCATAAAGTAATTAAAAAATAGGTAAGAAAAACAAATCAAATGGTCATTAAAGAGTGAACAAAATGCCTCTAGGGTGTTGTTGGAAATTGACCAAAATGCCCCTATATGTCAAAATTATCAAATTGGCCCTATACAAAAAATTACCAAAAGCCCCTACACAATTTCGGAGATTACCTAAGAGCCTTTGGATAATTAGAGTTACATTTTTACCCACGAAATGTGGTTGTCATGAATGGTAGTAAAATTTTTAAACTGCTACTCGGTGCATGACAACTCGTGCACCACCATAAAAATGATCATCATTAACTATACCAGTCATGGTTTTGCATGTAGAAAAGCTTGCCTTATAGTTAAGAAGCTCCTCTATGTATTCTTGTGGGCGAGTGTCATCCACCTCCACATATGGAGGGAGATCAACAATAAAAAATTTTTGGTTATAAGTTTTTCTCTTTCTCTCCTTGCCTATTGCCTCTATCGATACCGATGGTCTTTATTCTATAAATATTCTAGCAAGTGAAGTAGCTCACCTCGTGTATCTTGACCTCCTTCATCCATTTTTGAGAGTAGTGTCATCCAACTCCACTTATAGAGGGAGATCATTGACAAATGTTTCGATTAGAATTCTTTTTCAACAATTTTTTGTATTTTTTCATAACTTTGGAGAGTTTCAAAGTTGAGAAAAGTGATATAGAAGTGATGTGCTATTGTTGGAATGTTTTTGGTAATTCTTTAGATTTTTGGTCGAGCAAAATTCAGCAATGGTTAACTGGAATCTAGTTGGAAATGGTGGTGGTTGGTCAGGGGAAGGAGGTTGAATTTCCAACCAAGGAGAGAGAAAGGCTATTGACCCGGAAGAAAAGAAGATAGAGGGCCTTTTAAAATGAAGTGAAAAAGATGTTTATATAAGGATTTTTTAAAGTTTGGGATAAAATCAACTTGATTATTTTTATCAATTTCAATGTATATGTTATTATTTTTCTCTAATTAACTCCTTAATTGAAATTATTTAATCCACATTCTCTTGATTATTTTTTAATTTTGCACTCGATTAATTCTCATTACATAACCCTATCTAAAAGGATGAACTAAGCTAGACAACCTACTTGAAATGAGAATGAATGTTAGGCAACTCTATCTAAAATGATAAAATAGGCTAGACAACCCGAGTTTGAATTGAGAATGATCGTTAGGCAATTGTGCTTAAAACTATGAACTAAGTTACATAGCCTTGCTTGAAATAGAGAATTATCGTTAGACATATTTGCTTAAAATGATGAACTAACTTAGGTAGCTTTATTTGAATACTAGAAATGATCATTAGGCATTTTTACCTAAAACGATGAATCAAATTGACTACTCTGTTTAGAATGGTCTACTTGTGAGACAACCTTACTTAAAATGATGATTTATTATGAGATGACCTTCATTGAAATGATGATCTATTATGAAGCGACTTTGTATGGTTGATAATTTATTATGAGATGACCTTACCTAAATGATGGTCTATTGTAAGGGGATATTGTCTAAAAGAATGATATATTCTTAGGTGATATAGACTATCATGTTTGAAAATATGATATATTATGAGGTGATCCTACTAAGAAGGATGATCTATTAAGAGGCGATCATGCTTAAATGATGGTCTATTGTGAGGTGACCTTACCCGAAAAGATAGTCTATTATGAGGTGATCCTACCTAAATGATGGTCTATTATAAGGGTACCTTCTCTTAAAGGATGATCTATTATGAGATGACTATACTTGGAAGGATGGTCTATTGTGAGGTGAACTCGTAAGAAATGATGGTCTATTTGAGGTAACGTTTTTTAAAAAGATGGTACTGTTTAAGGTGATCCTACTTAAAAGAATAATCTATTATAAGATGACCTTACCTGAAAGGATAATCTATTATAAAATGACCCTGCTTGAATGGTGGTATATTTATGGTGATCTTATCTAAAAGAATGGTCTACTTGTGAGATGATAATGCTTGAAAGGATGGCCTATTATAAATCGACCCTACCTAAATGATTGATTTGAGATATGTGAACCTCTTGTAATCTTGTGACTTTTGAATTTTATGCTTGAATGATTGTTATCTTTTGAGTTGATGTTCCTAAAATATATCAATAAGGTTAATTACAATAGTTAGTTTCTTACTTAGGAGAAACATAAGCTACCCCACCTTATCGGTACTCAACTCCACTTTTAGTGCCTCATTTTTTGCGATGTGGACATTTGTACTAAACCATATCCTACAATACTATCAAAATTTCCTTGCCCCTCAAGGCCTTAATCGTTATTCTTTATAAATTTGGTTTTTTCACTTTTTGTAAACTAATTAAGGTAGATTGGACTTTTCCGAGCATTTGAAGGTGACAACCATTTATCTATTATGGAATACCCTTAGTGTGATCATTCGTAATTGTTTTGATTACTTTTCAAACTCTTATTCAGTCATTATTCTCTTTTAGGAATACTCTTTTACCTTGGCTTGATGGCTTTAATTAATACTCAAAAGCTTATTATTTGGGCCTTCATTCCTTTAACTAGTATGATGATGCTATTGCTTGACCGGTTGTTAAACTCGATTAGAGTTATGAGGTCCTTGGTCATACCCTAAGTGTTTTTAATTTTATAGATTATATTTAGGTCAGGCTATGAGATGCCTCTAAGTATTGATTGAAATCAAACATTTATCGTTCTCTTAATAAAACCACTTGTTTATACTCAAATTTTATCTTTTGATGCTTGCACATAATTTTTAAATTGATCTTGACATTTTCATCATATTTTGAGAAAAATAATTGAACAAATTGTTGGTTTTCATAGACTAAGTCATGAACTTAAATAATTCTCTTAAATACAATTCATATCATTTGAAAAAAGTACATAGATATTCCAATAAAAGTAATTTCATTCATGAACATATTCAAGTTGATCGATCAAAAGTCAAAAGATGACATTCAAATGCTATGATGCAATTTTCTCAAGAAAATTATTGTGCTAAACCAATAAATATGTATGGATCATGCAAGATTTTTATGAAAAATGATTTTTGTAATGCTATTGAAAACAAATGGTCTAATGATAAGTCCATTTTTGGTGAATGAAAAATGTTGAGTAGAAGGTATTTTGAAAAATTAATTCGAAGGATTATTTTTCCTTAAGAATATCTTGATTCTATTTTTTCTTGCCCTCACATTAGCCGATGAAAACTATTGATTTAATGTCATAAGGAACGACAAACAATATACCAACTATTCATATTTTTTTTAATTTTTTAATTGATCATCATTCTCTATTTTTGTTTAGATTAAAATTCAATAGCATAAACGAACTGTCTTTAATAAAAAGGACTTGTAAAAATATGTAACTAGGATAGTGCTAATGAAAAATAGATACATAAAGGCTAAAAAGTATTTAAAGGTCATATTATATATGATCATTTTGTTGTCCATATAAATCTTTTTAGCCAATGCCGCTTAGACTTGGTCACTTTAGCCGTTAGTTGGATTTTTATGTCGTTTTGATGTTCATCAAAAAACGTTTCTTTTAGGATTGTCGTAAGTCATTTTGATTGTTGACTTTGTTTCTTAACCTCAACTCGTTTTGTCTATTTGTCTAAATTTTGACTCCCATATTGACTTGTAAATTTTGTATTATGGATTTTTTCTATTTTTTTGTCTTATTTATTTTCTTCTTATTTTTTCTTTTACATCCTCTTTTGCTTTTAGAATCATTGATGGAATGTTTTTTTTTTTTTTGACAAAATTAGTTTTTATTTTATTTATTTATTATTGTTATTATTTAGAGTTTTGTCGCCACTCGTGTAAAGGATGATGCTAGTCTATGTTATCATGATAGGAATCATCAAGGCTCAAAGTGAAATGATAAGGGATATGACTTGTGAGATATATGAGGAATGACATTTCATCATCTCAAAAGCTAATTTGCCTATGCTAATAAAGGCTAATCCTTTTTGAAAAATGATAATTGATTTGGAAAATCCTTAAGTTAACCAAATAAGAGAAGTAGAGAATGTAATTTAAGATCATGACTTGAAAATATGTTGTTCATCATTATTTAAGACACTAATCATCTAGTCTTTTTAGGCTTGATGATGTTTTCTAGGAGAAACTCTCCTTCGAGGGTTTAGTTAGCAAAAGAAAAAGATTTCCTTTTGGGTTTCAAGAAATGAAGGATAATCCACCCTAACTTCTACTTAGAAGGGTTGTTAGGAGAGGAAAATATATATTTGGGTTCAATGAATTGAAGAATTACCTATAATATTTTTTTTATCATGTTTTGACATTTAATCAACGTTTTGAATCTTTTACCGATTTGTCATTATTCTTTCTTGATGGAGAAGGATGTAATACCAAATAATATTTTTAAATGAACATCTCTAATTTTAGATCAAATGATTTGAAATTATAACAAAAAGTAGAATCATTCATTCAAAGGTGCTACTTAATTGACACATAACCAAAATATCATAAGAAATAGTGTTCAAAATCTAACAAAATTAAAAGATAATATTTACAAATCATGAGTATGCATCCTCGGTCTTGTAATCCCTTATGTTGGTGATTGTATGACTCGGTAAAATTTATTTTTAAACATTCGGTGCGCTTGAATTTTCATCCAAAGAGACTCACCCTTACTTAATTAGAGATATTACTCTTCTTTAAAAGCCATATTATTCTCGATACTATAGCTTATTACACCAGCCTAATAGTAGCATTTCTCATAAAACTTGTATAAATGAGGATATGATGATCAAAGTAGAGTTATAGGAATATGAATAACTTATCTATTGGTGATGAGACAACTACCTAACTCACTCAGTGAAACCTAAAGAGGAGATAATATTTGTTGATACTTTCTCGCCACTATTTCAAGAGAATGGCCCTCGAGGACCATTAAAACATTATTGATTATGTATTTGATGGATTTGTATAGAAAGTTAGTAGTTTGATGATGGATAAAAAATGTTAAAATAGGAAGCTGTTTGTAGGGTCAATTAGGGTTTGATTGTCTATATTTCTTTGTTGAGTCTAAAAAATAATTATGGTGTAATTGATTATTCCTCATCCCTTGAGATTAGAAATTAATGGACTCTAACTAGTGAATCTTATTATCTTCAATGGTGCCAAAATCATTTTTCCTCAAGTTGGTAGCTAAAATCTTCCTTGTCGTAAGAGCTTGTTCTATTCTTTTAGCAATGATTACCACATCAATAAAATTAGGTGAGGAATTATTTATCAAATATTCAAAGTAAGGGTCTTTAAAGGTATCGATAAACATAAGAACCAACTCTATTTATGTTAATAATAGATATATCCGGGTTGTGACTTCATGCCATCTTTATGTATATTCTTTGATAGTCTTTTAGGATCCTCCTCATACTTTATAGAATAGTTATATCAAGAATTATTTAGAAATATAACCCGCAATGATCGATGAATGTATCTCGTTAAATCTTTTTATTTTCGCATCTTGGCTCTATTAAGATACATGTACGAGTTAAAGGCAACACTACCTAAGCTTTCATGAAAGAAATGGACTTGTTATATAACTTTTGGCCTTTTGCTATAGTAATTCTAAAGATGGTTTTTGGGCTTTATGTATCGAGTATACTTGATGAATTCAAGTACCTTGAACTTTTTCCAAATCACCATGCCTAGCACGAGACACTTCTCATTTATCTCATTAGGTCATATAAATCATTGCCTATTGTCTTCGGACATTTTTCAATCGTAGATAACTTCTCTTGGTTGGTTTTTTCTACCAACTTAGTTTTTTTGATTCCTTCGTTATGAGGTCTATAAAGGGAAAAAACCTATAGTGTTTGTAGAAATTGAGCTCGTAGAACCGAGCTTAGTGCCCTCGATAGGTATATAATGGCCTTGAAGGTGTTTAATCATTTGGTAAAGTAACAAATGATGACCTTTTTTTTTTTTTCGGTTTTGCCCCTTACTTGAAGTATCCTCTCTAGAAGGTAGTGTTTATGATGTTTACTCAAATCAACCTTACCCTTCGTAGTGTTAATCTTCTTTTGATTGTTTGTTATGGACCGTTTCTTCATTTTTCATTTTTTTTATTTAGCTTTTCTATTGAGAAGAGTTAAGCTTTAGCATTGTGAAGAGTTGAACTTTCATTAAGTGTAGCCTATATTTCTTTGGTCATGTTTATTCTCATAAAGCAATATATATATATATATATATATATATATATATATATATATATATATATATATATAAGTAAACATGGTTGGATACGTTGCTTTACTCGTTGTAGATTTTAAATCATGATAAAGTTTATACTTAGGATGGGCTAGATCGATTAGTACTCACCGAAGGTATGACCCCATAGATATTTGAGTGATTAAGTAAACATGCCTACCTTATATTAGATTTATCTTTATATAGATTTTTTTAGACCCTAAATGATGAACCATCTTGTGACAAAATATATAGAAAAATTTAAAATTTGGACGTCTAATACAATTATTTATATTACAATAATCGCTTGCTACAACCACTTAGATTATACTATAATGCTCATAATATTTACCTTATAAAGAGATTCCTATTCTGCTCTTTGTAATCCCGGACCTAGACACGAGGTAGTAGTGGCCATACGGTTTCGAATCTTGTATGAACTCATCTTTAGTAGTGTACTTATTGTTTATGGGTCTTATCTTTTTTTGTAGTAGTTTTAGCATAAAATCCGAAGGTAGATAGTATCCATCCTCAAATTGGGCCCATTTGTTCTAGCCTAAAATCCTCAATAGCATTTTATATCATGATTTATTTTGATGATATCCTATAAAAAATTAAAGTTTAGAACTGACATCATTTGAAGATAGTTCGAGTCTTAACGAGTCAATCCTAATGTATAGGATCTAGCTTTTTTAGGGTTTAGACGAAGCTTGTCTAATCTCGAAGTTCTTTTAAGTTTCTAAACTATCTAATTTATCGAGTGGGGTAATCTAGCCTTTAACCTTATCCGAGAAGGTCATTCCATAATTTTCTATACATTGGGTGAGTTTTAGTTCAAATGAAAGTCTAGATGAACATCAATGGACTTTTGGCATATTTGTTTCCAAATCTCTCTAACTAAATTCTAATAGATTTTAGATTAGATCTAGATTTTTTGCAAGCTTTTTTCATGATGTGTGTAATAGGACAAAGTAAACATATCTACCTAGTTCATAAAATAAATATGTACATGAATTAAAGTGCAAAAATGATAAATTGCATAAAATAAACAACTTGAAATTAAATAAACCATAAATAATTGCTTGAAAAATAAAGAACTTAGATATAAATGGACAAATAAATAAAAGAGATAAATTTTGAATAGAATAAACCTATGACTTAACTCTAACATCTCCGAGTGGAGTTGTCATTCTTTCATTACCCGACATTCGAGAGACTTTCGAAATTCATTTAAGATTTATTTATTAATTTTATTTGTTTTAGGAAAGTGAGTTATTTATTAATTTTAGAGTCGCAATCAAGTATTAAAAGAATTAGGAATCTAAAATGGAAATTGGTTTAGAGATTCTCGAGTAAGGAATTGGTTATGCCTTTGTAAAGATATTAATCATCCAAAAACTCCTTTTTCCTATAAAAGGTATAACGTCTTGTTTAGTCCTAATTTTGTCTCTTAAAATTTTTTATTTTTCCAAACATTGATCTTAAGTTAAAATTCCAAGTTTTATTTTCAAAGCCAAATTAATTTTTTTATATGGCATCATATTAAATCGATAATCGAATCCTTCCATTGAGCATCTTGCCAATCCAACATCAAATTCAATTTAAGTCTCAATATAGCTGATATGTTGAAGAACGACCTAATTACTACGAGTGAGTTATTTAAATTAATTAATAATGTTTGTTCCTATTAGATGGGAGACTCGTTATATTTTCTTAAAACTCTTTTTTTCTTATTCTTAATTAAACTAAGTGTGTTTTATTTTTAGACATATGAGAAAAACATTATCAAAATTATTATTTTTTATCTTTTTGATTTGTGACATCGTATTAAATTAAAGTCGAGCCCTAAGATTTGGGAGTTCTTAATTAAACTAAAGGTGTTTTATTTTGAGATATAAGAGAAAGACATTATCAAAATTTATTGTTTTATCTTTTTTATTTACGACATCGTATTAAATTAACATCGAATCCTAAGATTTGGAAGTCTCTTCAATTTAGGATTAAATCGAATTAGAGTCCTAACGCAATTGATATGTTAAGGAATGACCTAATTAATTAAAAGTATGTCAAGACCCCAAGAATGGGCCATGATTGGCATGAGAAACAAGGGGACCATAAGGCCCACCTAGACCTAAGTAAGCCTTGGATACTTATACTAATCAAATATCATTTCCATTCACTTCATTTCATAATAATCCAATCTAATATCCATCACATCATATACTTCAATACAAATATAATTTTAAAGCCATCATTGTATTTCTCAATCGATATTCATAATTAATTTCTAATACAATACCCATAACTATAATCACAAAGCTTTTAAGATTATAATTTAAAACAACCATATATTCTAGGAAAGTACAATTAAAGTAAGTCACATGACCAATATGCCGACTTCGAATTAAGTAGCGAAAAGGAAGCAATGAGCAATCTCTCAATACCCCGTAAGACTAAAATAATGAGGGGTCAACAATCAACGACTCAATGAATAGACATTATATAACATATTAAGGGAGGGAAACAGATTAAGGATGATACTTTCAAATTCATCTCAAAATGCAATGCTTATTTCTTTGAAACACATGCATATCGTAAAACCAAATCGTACACCATAAATTTAAATAGTTCAAAACCACTTTGCATCAAACCATCAAAAAACTTATACATACATATATCGTATTCATATAAAATCTCATATATATGTTTTTTATACACTCGTGGGGTAATAATGTACCATGAGGTGCAAACACCCAAAGGTCATGCCCCATTGTGACTAGGTTTCTGCATGTTGATCGACACAAACTAGCACTCTACCTCTCTTACTAGCTGGAACCTCATATCATTAAGCTCAAAATCTACCCCCGATAGCTATGTTTCGTAGGATCTCGAAAATATTTTTTAAAACCAAACATGCTTATTCATTTTTCAAATCGGTATTTCAAATACCATGCATGCATTTTTAAAAATTATATGTATGATTAAAATAACGGTTATAACACATCCATATTCAAATTCGTAAACATATACTAATTCCAATAAAAAATTTATTCAAATTATTTTGATACGAAATCATTTCAAAATTTATGAGGTTTGTTTCCATCTAAGTTCTAGTGGAATGCTTCTAAATCATTCTTAAATCAATGATGCATGATGAAGATAATCATGAAATTTAAAACATATTATGCTATATAATATCCACTCATAATACAAATGACGGATTGAATGAAATTGAAGACAGTTGAGATGGAGTCACCCATTCGAAGAATCTAGCATCACAAAATGATAGAACATTCATCAATACCATACATCAAATAATTACTCAAAAAAATGAATTATTCTTAAAAATAGAATACTAGGTGATCAACAAAATTAAATTGATCGGAAGAGTCGGATTGATAACCTTAATTAGACTACTATGATTTCTCTAATAATTCTAATCCATTGCTTAACTAAATCCCATCATCACCAATTCTTAATGAAATCTTGAATTTCCAATTCAAACCTTTAACCAACCAATCCTTAATTAGATAATCTATTATATCTTAATTCATCGAATAATCATTCCATTTACCTTTAATTATACTTTTATGACTTAATTCCTCATTTTCTCCAATTGTCGGATTTTCCACTTATTCATCATCTTCAACTTTTCAATTTCTCAAATTCACTCAATTCCACTTCAAATTAACTTCTTAATTCACTTATCCAAGACAATTAGATATTATTTAAGTCATTATAATCACTTAGAATTATCTTTTTCTCAAATGGGTCTCAAAGCCTTATCCTTATTTTACTCAATTCCTCATTAACAACACCAAATGTAGTTACATTTCAATATCATCAATAACCACAAATAAACATCTCAATTCAAATATTAATTGATCATAAATATTACCTTCACACTTTGCTCTTTAAATCCCAAATCGGTCTAAGCTCCGTAAATTCTCAAGCTCCAAGCTAGCTAAATTATACTTAAATCTTCTAATTTATGGTGCTTCAAGCTAATTTAACAAGGAATTAGCTTAGAAATTAAAGAAGGAAGTTGGGAGAAAATGGAAGAGAAATGTGTAAAGAGGGAAAGGAGGAGAAGAGAGATTTTGGAAGGGAAGGGCGATTCACAGCTCCTTTTATATCGACCTCTCATTTTATTTCAAGTTATTACAAAGTATTTACATGAAATGCTGAATAAAATTTACCCGACTTGACTCGTCATCATGATTATTATTTTAGCATTTTAATACTAAACAAATATATCAAACCACTATCCGTTCTTAATAAATAGGAGACTCATTGATCCAACATCACAATCGAATCAACTCCATTGATTAAAATAAATTTCACAACCTAAATATTTCTAAGTTTTTTAGCACAAATAAAATTAACATTATTATAAAATAATTTTATAAAGTAATTAACAAAATAGGTAAGAGAAACAAACTAAATGGTCAATAAAGAGTGACTAAAATGCCCTTAGAATGCTATTTAAAATTGACCAAAATGCCTATGGGGTCAAAATTAACAAAATGCCCTCACATGTCAAAATCACCAAACTACTCCTATAGAGAAAATTATAAAAAATGCCTACATAATTTTAAAAGATTACCTAAATGCCCCCGAATAGTTGGAGTTATAGTTTTGCCCTTGAAATATGGTTGTCATGCATGGTAGTAATATTATGAATCCGTCATTCGTGTAAGACAACTCGCATACCACTACGAAAATGGTCATTGTTAACTATTCCAGTCTTGGTTACATACATAAAAAAGCTTGCCTTATAGATAACGACCTCCTCCATCTATTCATGTGGATGATGTCATCCACCTCCATATGTGGAGGGAGATCGGTGACAAAAAAATTTATGTTATAATTTTTGCTCTTTCTCTCCTTACTTATTGTCTTTGTCGATGTTGATAATCCGGTAAGCGAAGTAGCTCACCTTGTATATCTTGAACTTTTCTATCTATTCCTAAGAGCGGTGTTGTCCACCTCCATTTATGGAGGGAGATTAACGATAAAAATATTTCAGCTAAAATTTTTTTTTTGAAAAGTTTTGTGTGTTTTTCTTCGGTTTTGGAGGATTTCAAAGTTGAGAAAAGTGATATAGAAGTGACGTTCGTTGCTATAATTTTTTTTGCTAATTTTTGCATTTTTGGTTTTATGGAATTCAAAAGTGGTTGGTCGGAATCTAACAAAAAATAGTGGTGGTTGGCCTGTCGGCGAGAAAGAGGCTTAATTTCGACCAAGGTGAGACAGAGACTCGCTGAACTAGAAAAAAAGAGGGAAGAGGCCTTTTAAAATCAAGTGAAAAAGATATTTATGTAAGGATTTTTTAGGGTTTAGGATAAAATCAATTTAGGTCCTTTCTTTGATTATTTTTTTCAATTTCGGTCTATATGTTATTATTTATCTCTAATTAACTCAATTAAAAGTGTTTAATCCCTATTCTCTTGATTTAGATAATTTTGTACTAATTAAATGTGAATCAAAATTTTTTTTATTTTTATCCCTTTCAAAGTACACCAATTGAATGTTCTTTGGTCATCGCTTTTCACACTATTTTCTATTGGATCCCAAATCATCTTCTCAATTTTTTTCTTTTTTCTTCTTTTATTTTTTAATTAAAAATTGAGAATAATTTTAAGAAATCAAAATCCAATTTTTTTTTAAAATGGCTAAAAATTATTAAAAAGACAAACTATGTAATATTCTAAGTTTTTTTTTTGAATTTTTTAATTTCTATCTCTTTTTAATTTTTTTAATATTTTATGAAAATAAATGGGCGATTAAAATTGGTTATTATAGTTGTTCTCTCTTTACAATACTTATGGCACAAAGTCAAATGAAAATGATGTTTTTCAATGACTTTGCATAATAAACTTGTAAAAAAAATTATATATATTGTAAGATTGGTCCGGTTGTTTTGGGTTACCTTCCACGAAAAATAAAAACAATGGTCTAGTTCTCAATAGTGATCGACCACGAAAGTAACATGTGATTGCCTTATTATCTTGGTGACATACTCCAAAACTAAAAGGCGAGTGGCCTTGTTGTCTAGGTGGCCGAGCTAAAAAATTAAAATACGATGGCCTTGTTATCTAGGCGACCTCTCCGAAAAAGTAAAATATAATGACCTTTTTATTTGGGCGGCATATCTATAAAAAGTAAAATATGATGATCGCTACATAATCTTACCTAAAATGATGAACTAGGTATGCAATCTTGCCCGAAATAGAGAGTTATGATTAGGCAACCTTGTTTAAAATAATAAAATAAGTTAAGTGACCTCATTTGAAATGAGAATGATCATTAGACAACCTTGCTTAAAAGGAGAAACTAAACTAAATGGCCCTGTTTGAATATGAAAAATGATTATTATACAACCTTGTCTAAAACAACAAACTAAATTAGGCGACTTTACACGAAACGAGAATGATCGCTAGGTAACCACGCATAAAATAACAAACTAAGCTAGGTGATCTCATTTGAAATGAGAATGATCGCTAGGCAATCCATTTAAAATGAAAATGATTGTTAGGCAATCCTGCATAAAATGATGAACTAAGTTAGGTGACCTTGCCTAAAATGAGAATTATTATCAAGTAACCCTATGTAAAAAGACAAACTAAGTTAGGCGACCTTTCCTAAAATGAGAATGATTATTAGGTAAAAGCTGTCTAAAACAACGAACTACGCTAAATGACCTCGGTTGAAATGAGAATGGTCCTTAGGTAACCTTATTTAAAATGACGAATTACGCTACATGATCCTACTTAAAATGAGAATGATCGTTAGGCAACTCGCCTAAAATGATGAACTAAGCTAGGCCAACCCACCTAAAATAAGAATGATCGTTAGACAATTACGCCTAAAACCGAGTAGCCTCACTTGAAATAAAGAATTCTCGTTAGGCATGCTTGCCTAAACGATGAGCTAAGTTAAGCGACTTTATTTTAATACGAGAAATGATCGTTAGACAACTTTGCCTAAAATGATGAATCAAATTAACAACCTTGTCCGGAATGATAGTCCATTGTAAGATAACCTTACTTAAAATGGTGATTTATTATCGAGTGAACTTGCTTAAAATGATAGTCTATTATGAAACGATGTTGTATGGATGATAGTCTATCATGAGGCAATCTTGCCTAGATGATGATCTATTATAAGGGGATATTATTTAAAGGGATGGTCTATTCGAGGCAATCCTCCTTGAAAAGATGTTAGAATATGTTATATTGTAAATTAATAATACCTGAAAAGATGGTCTATTATGAGGCTATCCTTCCTAAATGATGATCTATTATTAAGCAATCCTTCTTAAATGATGGTTTATTGTGAGGCGATCTTACCTAAAAAGATGATCTATTATAAGGTGGTCTTACCTAAATGATGGTATATTATAATGGTACTTCTGCGAAAGGATGGTCTATTATGAAATGACCTTAGCTGAAATGATGGTCTATTGCGAGGCGATCTTGCTTGAAATAATGGTCTATTATGAGGCGACTCTACCTGAAATATTGATTTGGGGAACTTGAGCTTCTTATAATCCTGTGACTTTTCAATTTTACGATTGAATGATGGTTATCTTTTGAATTGATGTTCCTAGAATATATCAATATGGTTAATGAAATATGTCAATAAGGTTGATTGTAATGGTTAGTTTCTTACTTAGGAGAAACATAATCTACCTACTTTGTCGGCACTCAACTTCCCCTTTGGTCCCTTATTCTTAGTTATTGAATTTCGCATCGAACCATATCTTATAATACTATCAAAATCTTCTTGCCTTCTAGAGTCTGTAATCGTTGTTCTTTGTAAATTTGGGTTTTTCACTTTTTACAAACCAACTAAGGTAGATAAGACTTTTTAAGCTTTTGAAGATGACAACCATCTATCCGTTGTGGCCTACCCCACGTTTGAACATTCTCAACTATTTTGATTAATTGTCAAACTCTTATTGAGTCACTATCATTTCTTAAGAGTGCTCTTTGCCTCTTGGCTTAATGGCTTTGATTGTTTTGATTAATGCTCAAAGGCTTACTATTTGGGCCTTCATTCTTCTAGTTGGTATGATGATGTTATTGCTTGACCGGTTATTGGACTCGATTAGAGTTGTTAGGTCTTCGATCATGCACCCAAATGTTTTCAATTTTACGGATTAATATTCGGGTCGGGTGAGATACCCTCAAGTATTGATCGAAATCAAACATTTGTCGTTCTCTTAATAAAACCACTATTTATGCTTAGATTTATCTTTTGATGTTTGCACACAATTTGTAAATTGGTCTTAGATTTTTTATCATATTTTGAGAAAAATAATTGAATAGACATTTGATTTTCATATACTAGGTCATGAACTTGAATGATTCTCTTGAATACAATTTAGATCATTTGAAAGAAATACAAAGATATTTTAATGAAAGTACTTTCATTCAGAAGATATTCGAGTTAATTGATCAAAAGTCAAAGTATGACATTCAAATGCTATTATGCAATTTCCTCAAGAAAATTATTGGGCTAAACTAACAAATATGTTTGGATCATGCAAGATTTCAATGAAAAATGGTTTTTTTTATGCTATTAAAGACAAATGGTCCAATGATAAGTTCATTTTGGTGAATGAAAAAGGTTGAGTATAAGGTATTTAAAAAAAAAATTAATTTTGAAGGATAATTTTTATTTGAGAATGTCTTGATATTTTTTTCCATCAAGTTAGTTGATAAAACTCATGATTTAATGTCATAAGGAACGACAAATAATATAACAACTAGTAATGCTTTTTTATTGATCATGATTTTTTGTCTTTTTATATTAGAATTTAACAATATAAACGAATTGTCTTTGATCGAAAGGACTTGTAAAAGTAAGTAACATAAGTCGTGCCTTGGGCTCATGAAAAATGGATACTTAAAGACTCAAAATGTGTTTAAGAGTCTTATGATTGAGGATCATTTTGTTGTCCATAGAAGTCTCTTTCGGTAATGTCTCTTGGACTTGGCCACTTTAGCCATTAGTTTTGCTTTTCCATAATTTTTATGTTCATGAAAAAAAATTTTCTTTTAGGTTTGCCACGATGACTTTGTCATTTTGATTGTTGACTTTATTTCCTATCCTCAAAACTTTTTCTATTAAGGATTTTTTTTTTTTTACATTCCTTTTTGCTTTTAAAATCATGATGAGATTCTTTTAATAGAAATAATTTTTATTTTATTTTATTTATTATTTTTTAAAGTTTTATCTATCATTTATGGGCTTTACATTCTATCACGTAGTGTGAGGGGTGAATTTTGTCTAGGTTATCATGATAGGAATCATCAACACTCAAAGTGGAATGATAAGGGATATGACTTATAAGATATATGAAGAATTGCATTTCTTCATCTCAAAGTGGTATATACTAACCTTAGGATTCTTTTTATAATTTTGGTGTCGTCTTTGGGGAATTACATTCAAATTGGTGGTTTCTTGATATGTTGACAATTTCAAAGGTGACGTTAAACAAAAGCACTTATTGAGAGGCAACTCATTGAATATATTTTTGAATTTTATTTTTTAAGTTTTGTTGTCGGTGTTCTCTAAATTCCCTACATGCTTAACTTGATATTGAGAATAAAAGCAACATATGTATTTTTGGCTTTAAATAAATGAGAATGAAAGGAGACCAAATAAACAATGGCTTCGAACATGATTTGCACACTAGTTATATCATAACTATGTAGGAATTTTTTCATTCTACAATTCACTTTTGAGAAGAGGAAGCACGAATAATAGTTTCGGACATGGGTTATGCACCAATTCTAGCATGCCCGTGTGACCCTATATTGTGCTGAAATTCCAAGACAACATAACAAGCACACGAGCAATGGAAAGTTACATAGTTTGTAAGAGAAAATCCACAAGCATGTGTGGGTTATAAGCTTATGCAATGATAAGAGAGAAAGAAGGGTGACACGGGTAAAAACCTCTAGATGTGGTTTGTACATTAAATTAAAAACATATGTGTGCCTCGGTATCACTTCCATCTTTCCCACCACCTCTCCTTTGACTACTACAATTCTAGATTTACTCTCTTAATATTTTCTTTTTAATTTTATATGCTTTTGGTCAAGTCTATATTGAACATTGAGGATAATGTCCAATTGAAGTGTACGAGTGCATTTAGCATTTAGGTGTTTTTTTATTTTTATTTTTTATGTTTGTTCTAAGTTATTGCCCCATATAAAAAGTTATTAAAAAAATAAAAAAGATGAAATGAATGCCGAGTTCAATATGATGTGATGTTCTTATTGATTAATGTTTAATGAAGAATTTGACGAAATTTGATAAGATGATTGAGACTTGTTTTGGATATTATTACTATAGAAGTGCATGGCATACATGCTAGAAAACTTTATGTGTCTTTATGATTGAACCTAATTTAGGAAGTAACACTGACCTTACAAGTACCCTTTGGAAACTAGTCCTAAGCATGGTTTAAACAAACAAAATTTTCTAGTTTTTAATGAAATTTAAAAAGAAAATTTCAAATGCATTCCATTTGAAAATTTGGCCTAAGTAAACAATTCCACTCCAATGATTTAAGTTGCTTAATAACTAGGAGTATTCATCATAAATGCTTATTTTTACATCAAATGATGGTTAAAAATATGAGTATGCAAAGCACTTTAAGTTGATGACTAGCTAAATAACCAATTGCCTTCATCATAAATGTCGATAGTTGCATAAAAAGGTAAGTGATCACTTAGGAAAAAACTATTAAAGGCCTTGAAAAAAATTTGGATGCTTAAAAAGAAAAATTATGATTAAAGAAATTTGGGTTTATTGCTTTGCTTATGGTGGTAGAAAAGGGGTAAAGGTAAAGTTGGTGTTTTATGGTTCAATTGTGTTTGGTTATGAAGATGTATAAGTCAATTTAGAGGTATGCATTGATATTACAATAATGTTTTCAACATGATCGATTTGACTATCGAATTTTGATGAATTCTAAAATTGAGCATCAATGTTTGAAGAATAATCACATTAGTATGACATTCATTTGAGCAATTTTATGAGTTTATCATCCGAAAACCCTCATAAGACATAACTCATCCATTGAGGGTAACCTAGGGGTTTAAAGGCTTGTTGCATGTGTTAAATGCAACCATAATTCTTATAAAATTATGTTAGGTTTTTGTTTTATTTGTTTTGCCTCGAGGACTAGCAAATTTTAAGTGTGGAGGTATTTAATGAGTGCATAATTAATATGATTTTTATGTTCTTTTACATTAAACTTTCTAGTGTTTATTGTACTATATTTAGGAAATTAAGATAAAGTTAAAAGTTTGAGTTTTGTAGAAAAAACATTAAATTAAAGTAAGAAACCTAAACCAAAAGCAAAGAGAAACCAAAAGCCACCAAGAAAGCTTAAAGAGACACATGATTGTGTGTGATTCAAGAAGAAATAGTCGATGGTAGTGTAAAACAAAGAAGAAAACCTTGTGGATATCTAGTTTTATTAACTTAGACATTTCAAACTTTTTGTAGGTTTTCCGAAGGCTTAAAGTTGGATGTAGAAGAAGTGGCCTTCAAAGATTTTGTAGAGTACATCTCAATATTTCTATAATGATATAGTAGGTCAAAATCTAAGCTTGTTTAGACCTTTGAATGATATATCATATTCTAGCTTAGAAAACTCGATCCGAATCCCATTCGGAGTCCATATCGGTTGTGGTGTTTAAATTATATCTAGAGTTTTAGAACCCCAATTGATGCAAGGACGATCCTATAGAATACTTAAGAGGTATGCCTACAAGTTTTATGAAGGTCTTAAGTCCAAACTAGTCGTTATCATGGAGTAATTCAGCTGCAAACCAAAATCTTAAGGTCGGCGGCTAGGTTGAGTCAATGTTAGTATTTTGCTCATAATAGAAGTTGTATGTATCCAATTAATGCAAGCTTTAATTCTCTAGATAGATAAGAGATAGAGCTACAACTTTCATGCAGAATGAAAACCATAATTTGGCCTATATTAAGTCCATTCAAGCTAATTATTTAGGGATATAGGATGAAGTGTAAATTCCACATGAGTAGAAGCTAGAGACATGGGATGAAGCAAAAAAAGACACGAGATGAAGTGTAAATGGCATATTGTTATGTCTCTTACTCAAGCAAGTCTGTATGGGGCTGTCATGTATGTGTTGTTACACTTCTTTTGGCTATAAATAAAGAAGTTAGGGTTTTATTTTGAGGGAATCTTTCAATTCTAGGAGCCACACCACTCTTGTAAGCAAAACCTTACAACTCAAAATAAATCCCTTTTTAATTAAAGGGAAGTTAAAGCTTTTGGTTAAATCGTTGTGAGATATTACGAGTTTTATTTCTAAACTTATCTTGTTTAAGTGTTTTATGTTTTTTTGTATGATTGGTTTCTAGTTGTATGATTAAATAGATTAGAATAGACGCTAGTTGTTTGATCACGTTAACTTATTATTAGCTAACTATTCAAGTCCATGTAATTGCTTGTCTAAACTTGTCTCGTGTAGTAACTAGGGGTTGATGATTATTTTTTATATTTTTATT
This sequence comes from Dovyalis caffra, assembly GCA_963924115.1. NCBI lineage: Eukaryota > Viridiplantae > Streptophyta > Magnoliopsida > Malpighiales > Salicaceae > Dovyalis > Dovyalis caffra. Next base: position 2,049,765 of record CAWUPB010000858.1, on the reverse strand, counting down.
CAATTCCTTGAAAAATATAGAACTAGGTTACATCTTCTTTAAGTACTTAGGAAGTGGCTTAGCTTGACTCGTCTTTCTCTAATTTATGTTGTTATTGGATTAAATTTTTCTAGCACTTAGTAGGTTATTCGAGTAACTAGAAAATTAATTCGGTATCATATATTTAATTAACAACTAAGTAAGGAAAGACCGAGGTCGACATACTTGTTGTTATCCTACGATGAATATTCATATTTAGGATAAGTAATAAATTGAATCAATAATCAATGACTAAACTAAAAGTGCATATGAAACTTCAACCAAGGCCTTTCCCATTATTGTTATTAAATTTTACTTTTGATTTCTTACAGTTCACTACAAACATAAACCCTCATTTAATTCAAAACAATCGGATAATAAAGACTATTAATTAGGCTCCTTCCTTATGGGTTTGACTCTTTTTTATCCTATTTACACCTTTGTGATTGGGTTTCATGAGAAAAATATAAATTACTAGTCTATTAGCGGTATGACACGCCATCATTTGCCTACGTTGATAAATGCTAATCTCTATCGAAAAATAATTTTTTTTTTGAAAAACACTTAAGTTAACAAAGAAAAGAAGTAATAAATATAATTTGAGATCATGACTGGAAGATGTGTTGCTCTTCATTACTTAAGACACCAATCATGTAGTCTTTTAGGCTTCATGATGTTTTTCTGGGGGAAAAAAATCTCATTTGAGGGTTTACTAAGGAAAGGAGAAAGATTTTTTTTTTTAGGTTTCAACAAAAGAGGGATTGTCCCCTCTACCTTCTACTCATAAAGGTTATTAAAAAAAGAAAATGTATGTAATTTTAGGATTATGATTTGAAATTTTGTTAGAAAAATTTGAGTAGTTGAAGGTACGAGAGTAAATGTTTTAATAGAAAGAGTTTTTAGGGTATTTTCTTGAAGATTCATCTTAAGAGGTTTGGGATTTTGAAATTTGAGGGATTAAGAACCGAGATGGGTTTGGGTTTTCAATTGTAGAACTATAGCGATTGCTTCACAATAGAAGGAGAGAATAAGGTTGGAGGGTTTTTAGGTTTGGGGGATGAGAAGGAAGGAGAAGAAAAAGAAAGATTTGTGGGGTTTGATTTTGGGAAGAAGGAAAAAGAAGAAAAAGAAGGAATAAAAGAGGATATGTGGGTTCGATTCTAAAAAGAAAAAAGGAAAAAATGAAGGAGGAAGAAGGGAATAAAAGATGAAGGAGGACAAAGAGAAGATCTTTGGGTTTGATTCTACTAAAGATAAAGACAGATGAATGAGAAGAAGAAGAAAATTTGAAAGAACGAGGTACTAAAAAAATTGAAAAAAAGAGCTAATGGGCATGCTTGTGGAAAATTAAAATGAAGAACAAAAGATTATAGTTAGTTTGAATTAGAGGTTAGGGATTTTGTTGTAATTGGGGTATATTGGGGATATACCCAATATACATGGATCTTACATATATCTTACATGGCTTTTAAAGTCTAACTATCATGCTTCGTCACCTGTCATGTTAGCATTACTCAAAATTTTGGTAAAAAAATTAGATCGGTGCTAGTATTGTTATCGAAAGCTTAGTTGTTGACCTTTCTATCCAAAATTAAAAGAACAAGCTAAAGTCATAAAAACGTATATAGTTAATGATTTTCTAAAAAAATAAAGCAAAAAAATAATACTAACAAGAATACATTTGTGAGTAGCACGTAATTTGCATGCTTAATTTATGTGAATTTAGATGGAATATTTTAACAAATGATTTTATTAGACTTTTGATAATAACTTTAAAATATAATAGTTGCAATTAAATATTGAAACACATTGAGAAGTATTATTGATAACTCTTAAAATATAAAAATAGACGAATCTATTTTTTCCTTAAACATATTTTGATGTGAGAAGAAATTATTATACAAATCGGTCTACCATTTAAGATTATTGACCAAACATATAGAGTTTTTATACACTAGTAAATTTGTCTACCTAATTTTGTGATTAGGACTATCAATAGATCAAATTCAGATTAGATCTTAGTAGATCTAGATATGATTTGTTTAATAAAATGAATAAGATCAGATCAAATCTTATGAATTCGAAATAAGTTTTGAAAATGTGAATTTGAATTCACATTTTAACGTATACAAATTGGATTCGGAGTTGCATTGTTTTATAATTTATTTTTGTAGAAAATTTATGCTTACGATATTTAATATATTGTTTGAACATAAAATATATTTCAACAACTACACATATAATAAAATATACTATGATAATATTTCATCTATCAATTTTATAAAAACATCAAAATGCCATATAATTCAAAACCACAAAATCAAATAATTTTAATAAAAAATTATTTTGAATTAGGTAGGAAGTACGATAAAACTAAGAAAAAAACTAATAAATAATTTTTATTTCATATCTACGTGGTAGCAAAATCGATATCCGTTAATTCGAATTCAAATATGATAGAGTTACAAATCAAGACATGTAGGCTCCGTTTGTTTGGCGAAAAATAATTTTCAATAGGAAAATCAAATCCGAGGAAGCTATTTTTCGGAAGTTGTTTTCTAAAAAATATTTTTCGACGTTTAGCGATTGAATCAAAAAACTATTGAAAAATATTTTTCAGCGTTTGTTTGATACGAAAAAGAAAATACAAAAACAGTATCGTAGTTGTTATATCAAAAAGTTTTGAAAGAATTTCAATAAGGCACATTGACAATCTTATAAACTTAAACTAATAGATAATAATGTGATATTTTGTAGAATTAATTTCAACAAGGCATACAAAAATTATTTGAACTTGTCATTAACATGTTCCTATTGATATTTATTAGTAGAATTAATTTTTTTTAGAATGAGAAAAAAATAAAGTTAATCTTGTTGAATATTTTATATTAAAATTAAAATTTAAACTAATAAATAATAATGTGATATTTTATAATTGAAATAACACTACTTGTAAAACATAAAAAATATATTTAATTATTATATAATAAAATTATAATAAAAAACTTGGTTGGGTAAATAAAATACAAGAAGGCAAGGAGGACGGATGTTTCCAAAGTTTTGCCGGAGGAGTGCCTAGCCCACATCATCTCCTCGACATCGCCGCGGGATGCGTGCCGATCCGCATTGGTCTCCCATAACTTCCAATCGGTTGCGGATTCCGATGCCGTGTGGAAAAGATTTACGTCGTCTAACTATCTCGAGGTCATATCTCGCACTACTGACCTTATCATACTCACAGCTAACTTCTTTATCCAAGAAGGAACTTTTTATTTCCATCTTTGTAATAACCTCATCCTTATCAACAATGGTATGATGGTAAGGAAGATTCGCTTTATCTAAGAAGGAACTTTATTTGAATTATTTTTTTCCTCTCCTGTTTCCTCCGATGATTTTAGATATTCCATTGTTTTCTTTTTCCCCTTACTTGAAACACTACTTGTCAAGGAGATGTCGAGGAGATCACTCGTTCTTTTGTTGCGGCGGCGTTGGGTGGTGAGGGCGTCCTTGGGTTGGCTTCGGTCGCCGGGTGAGAACGGGATTGCGGCTACGGCAAATGGAAAATGTATTCCCTTTTTTTTTTTTCTTTTCGGAAAGTCGGTTTCCCAAAGTTTGCTCGTTTCCTTGACGGGAAAATAAGTTTCTTTGACTTTTTCCAACGTAGCCAAATAAACATGGGAAAATGGGAAAAACAAGTTTCGGGAACTTGTTTTCCTTGAAACAAACGCAGTACGTAAAGAAAAAAAAAATCTGTTAATATCATCATATATCTATAACAAGTTATTCTATAAAAATTTATCAATCCATGTTACTTTATTTATATTCGCAATATCACATAACTAAATAAGTATTAATACTCGCATTTTCTTAATCTTTTTTTTTAAATTCAATTTTTATCAATTCCTTAATAATACAAATATTTTAATACTCAAATTCTAATTTTCAACTAGTTATTTTTACATCCGCTCTCAATAAGTGAAATGACCAATATATATATATATATATTTAAGTTCTATAATAGAATTCATGTAAAACATTCTATTATATACCTTTAACATCTTAATTATTTTGAACTATAATTTTATATCTAATATTAAAATACTAAAACTGCATCTAATTCATAAAAGGTTGGCTTCACTTACTATGATTTTTACCATCAAATGTGAAATAAATGAAACAATCATTTTGAATATATTCATTGCTCAACTCTACAACAACTCATACCATAGCAAAAAATCAACACGTTAAACTTTTTTTAATTAGTCAATGCATAAAGAGTAGAAATGTAATGAATCTAAACAAATGAAATACCATAGGTTTTTTACGAAGTTGAATTAAGAAAAAAAATTGTGTGATTTTTTTAAAAATACAATCGTTATTGAAAAAAATATGAGTTATTTAAACTTCATAATAAATAAGTTCTAAATTTCAATCTAATCTTCTTCTTTTTTCATATTTAAAAATTTAAAATATTATATTTATCAAAAACATGTTATTTTTAGTTTTGAGTCGGATTATTATCGAATTAGATCAATATATAGATTTAAATTTGATCTATTTAATAAATGAGTTAACAAATTCGGATTATAATCGGATTCAAATTAAATTTTTTTTTACCAAATCTATTTAATTACATCGAATTTAGGTTAAAATATGATCTATCTGTGATGGATAATTATTTTATTCTATAACTATGACTTTGCTATTAAATATGAAAAAAATACATTCTAAAGTGATTTATTTAATAGATGATTTAGATAAATTTAATAATTTATAATAGTTTTATTGCTTTGGTCCTTGATTTTAGGTAGTGGATTAGTTCGTATATTGGACGATCATCAGTATAATTAAGTTGAATGAATAAGCATCATTATAAAAAAAAGAAAAAAAGTTTTAACAAATAAGCATAAATACAGACAAACACACGGTAAGAAAAAGAGAGAAGTAAAATTGTTTTTTTTTTTATTATCCAACTCAAAACGACAGTCGTTCAAATGCTTCAGATCCAATCCAGTACAGACACGACTTAATTATATAAATTTATCCTTAATTTACTGTATAAACAACAATTATTGCCAAACAAGAAAACACAAAGCACAAATTAGCAGAGTAAAAACAGAAACCTCCATTAAATAAAAAAAAAAAAAAATACACTTCCATTTCTCTCGATCCCTTCTTCTCTTTGCATCTCTTCTCAAAAAGCCTCTCTTCAACGAGGCCCATAAGAGGGACACTGAGAGATACTTAAGCGCGTACAGGAGAGAGGCCGGCCCCAAGAAATTGATTTTTTTTTTTTTTTTTTTTGAAATCTTGTAAGAGACTCACACAAGAGGAAGAAAGATCTATAATTGCCACCAAGTTCAGTTCTTGTCTCGATTAATTAACAAAAAGGTAACAAATTTCTTCATTTTGATTTAAACCCAATTTAGAGGCTACCTGTTTGCTGTTGTTATTTCGCTGTCATTACTAGATTTTTGTTGTTGCCAAATTTCTTCTGTTGGGACGTCACTTTAGAAAGATATCTCACTCAGTTGTTTACTCTCTTACACCTAACAGAAAAGAAAGAAAGAGAAATAAATCATGTGTTACTTTGAATTTGTTTATATGGGTTTTGCTTTGAGTGTAAATTTAGCTTTATTGCATTGTTGAAAGAAATTTGCGCTTTTTTGATTTTTTTAGATCTTATGTCGTGATAGATTTGTGATGGCTTTATTGTGAATTGTGTTGCAGAGTGGGTTGTTGATGGTTAGACATGGATTTATAGAGACCCTTTTCGGGGAATTTGGTTTTGGAGTGGAGAATTGGAAGTAGGCTTTTTGTTGTTTTGGAGAATGTGGGTAATGCGGAGATGTTTGGTTTAATTTTGTACGCTTAAGTGGTTGTAAAGGAAGAGGTTTTTGTTTGTTTGCATAGAAATGGCTGATGCAGCTGGGTTAATGGAGGCCGCTGGGGCTAGATTTGGTTCATTGGAGTTGATCGGGAGAGGATCATTCGGCGATGTTTATAAAGCGTAAGTGTTCATTTCTTGTTTACTGTCGGTTGTTTAAAAAAATTGTATCTAATGTTGGTTACCTTTGTATTGTGGGAAAACTTGTAAGAATATGTTTTGTTCTGTACTTTTGGAAAGTATATGTTTCAATGTGATTATAGGCCCTTGATAATTACATAGTGGCATTAGAAAGATGGATCATTTTATGTTTGCAGCACCCAAATAGCAATTCTCATGCTTGTAATAGTTTGAAACTCTACATTTCTGAGGGTGTCTCTTTAGAAATTTGTACAATATCACTGTAGATTGCATGGGAACATAAGTTGTCAGTACTGCAGTTGTGTAACTGCATCAGAACATTAAGGTGGTTGGTATCTATTACACTAGGGAAATTCAAGATCATACTCTGGAATTGTCAAAATCACCTATGAAATGAAACAAAAAATTGTATAACACACAAAACAACCTAAAGAATTAAGTTATTTCTCACAATGAGACAAACTAATCTATCATTTATGCAAAATCAAAACTACAAAAATTAGGATGATAAATTAAAATCTCAAATTCTTGCCAATAGTAGGAACAAGGGATTCTTCACTTCAAGGTGTCATGGAATATGATCTCTAGAAGAAATTTAATTCCATTTGTTTAGTCCTGTAATTCAGATATAGCAGAATTAGTGAAGGATTTTGCAATAAATCTGCACTCAATTTGCATATGTTACATCTTCTGTATTATGTCATAGAAATTCCTTTACATGCTTAAAGCATTGTGCACATTGTTTTACTTAAAATACATCCATAATTGTGTGAATATGACAGAGTTGTATGAATCTCCATTCACTAGTGGCCATTATTGCAAGCAGTTTTGATTTCTAAAATGAAGCTTTACCATCACAATAGCTATCAGAAGAGTGTATGTGCTGTACTTGTAACCACTGATACCTTTATAATTTCCAGGTTCGATAAGGAGCTTAACAAAGAAGTTGCTATCAAAGTTATTGATTTGGAAGAATCGTAAGTACACAACATTAATTATTTTGCCTTTTGTATTCTGCTCTTCTATCAAAATGAGATGATTAATCATATTTGATCTTTAGCCTTTACCCCTGGGTTCTCTCTCTCTCTCTCTGTACATGTGATTATTTTCCTATCCTGAGAGAAACTGAACGACACCCAGTTTTCTGTTCTTCCCTGATTCTCAATCGTTCTTTAACTTTACTGAAGCGCAGTACGTAAATAGACTTCATCAATTCCTCCCAAAGTAAGTTGTAGGTGTTAAAGCTGTTGAACCACACTTCACCGTGTTATAAGAAAGCATAGACTACGGGGTTGTTTTGGCAAGTAGATCCTAGGCGCAAATAGGTGTTATACCATGGCCACTTAACTACTTGCTGATATTTTATTGAAAGCATGACTTGGTGCACTGTTGCTGATATCTATGGTTGGGGAAACAGTCGCAACAATGATATCAAGTGAAATTAAATGTTTTTTTTTCCCCTTCAATTTCCCATGTATCATGAAGGAAGATTAGTATTAGCAATAATAAGTACACATCACCAAAAAAAAAAAAACACCAAGATTTTGTAAATAAAAAATGAAACATCCGCTGGTATCTGCCGTTTTGGACTTCTTCTATGACATGCCTTGCCACATGGTAAAATGCCTGTTGGAGGAAATTTCTTGTTATATAGCTTCTTGGCTCTCATTAAGGGTGGCCTGAAGCTTTTTGTGTTGCAAACAGACAATTATTCCTCAATTTTTTTCTCCATAAGTAATTTTAGCATGCAAGCTTTATAAACAGTATAATCTGGTTGTTTATTTTATGAATCTTGCTTGATTTTGCCTTCTGCAGTGAGGATGAAATTGAGGACATTCAAAAGGTATTAACTCTTATTCAAGGTTATCAATTTATTATATTTGATGTTTTGTTCCTCATGTATCAAATTTTTTTTTCTAGGAAATTTCTGTTTTGCAACAATGCCGATCTCATTATATCACCGAGTATTATGGATCCTATCTTCACCAGACGAAACTATGGATAATTATGGAGTTCATGGCCGGTGGATCTGTTGCTGACCTAGTAGGTTACTACATTGTTTTGTTTTTGTGCTGCACAAAACTAGTAATGTTGTCTGTGCAAGATTCTTAATAATGCTTATTTGCAATGTTGATGTGGTAATGGTCAATGATTATTCATTTACAACTGAACCATGTAATTTCCTAGATAACAATTATTCACTGGAAAGCTAATGTACTTTTTTATTTTTACAGCTGCAATCAGGTCCTCCACTGGATGAAATGTCAATTTCGTGTATTTTACGGGACTTGCTGCATGCTATTGAATATTTACATAATGAAGGAAAAATTCACAGAGATATTAAAGGTTTTGCGGAAATTTTAATTTTCTTAATTTTGCTTTTAAGTTGCATGCTTTCTGTTATTTATTTAATGCTTGCTCAAAATTGCTTGTCCACTGATATCCTGCACACTTAATATTGGCAGCTGCAAATATTTTGTTGAGCGAGAATGGTGATGTTAAGGTATGCTCTTTTTTCTTGAATAGGTTTATAAAGTCCCCGTGATTATCTGTTTTAAGTGTGGTGAATTAGAAGAAGATATGCATAATTTTTGGGAGGAAGCATTTTATATATGATAACTAGTGTGTGCTTACTTTTAGTATTCCAAGTTACTATGGTGACCTTGTGACAGGTTGCAGATTTTGGCGTTTCTGCACAATTAACAAGAACAATATCTAGGAGAAAGGTACTACATCTTATTCAGTTAAGCTTTGTTCTTCAATCAGTAAAGAGTGTGTCACTGATTGGAATGTGCCTTGTAGATTTTCTGTTTATTATTTATTGTTAGGTCTCCTGTTTTAGGACCTATTCCCTGCTAAACACGTAGTATGTGCATGCATGTTTTTTGTCTGTTAAACTATTTTGAAGGAAGAGCAAATAATTGCTACTGAAAAATAGTGGACCAGCAGAAACTATTGTTGGCGTTCTTGGAAAATGATAATAGATCACAATTCATTTGTTAAATTAAAACAATTGAAATTTATGCTCAATTCATAGAAAATTTTAGGAAAAAAGAACTAATCGAATGAATTCCTTTTCTAATTGAAAAAATGAACTTTCATTTTTATTGCTTTCTATACTGGCCTTTTACTTTGGACCAAGAGATTGACTATTTAGAAGGTGGAGACATCACCATTATTTCCTCCTTGAATGATTGGTGTGGTTGCCCTTCCTGTTGTTCCTAGTTGGCTCATCTGCGTTGGCCATTTTGGGCCAGACCTGTTGACTGTCCTTTTATTTTCAAAGCTTTGTAATTCAAGTTTGTAGCATTTGTTGGATGACTGGAATTCATCTTCTTAAGATATTTTTTCGTTTAACCATTTCTTTTGTCCATTTCAAAATTCAAGTAGGTAGCATTCTTTGGATGACAGGAACTCATCATCTTCTGATATTTATCATTTAATCATTTTTTGCTTTGTGCTGGCATCCAACTACGAGTGAAAAATTTGTTCAGAAATGTGCTAATTTGGTTAACAAATAGACTTTTGTAGGAACACCATTCTGGATGGCTCCGGAGGTGATTCAGAATTCAGAAGGATATAATGAGAAGGTATTTTTGAAGCAGTTTTGAGCTTTTCTTTTGGATTTTCTGATTTGTTTTGCTGGTTTTATACATCACTCCTCTCTCTCCCACCCTCCATCTCGATGTTTGAGTGTGGCCATGCTGAAGCCCTTGCTTTATGCAGGCTGATATTTGGTCTCTCGGGATAACAGCTATTGAGATGGCAAAAGGGGAACCCCCACTTGCTGACCTTCATCCTATGAGGGTTCTCTTTATCATACCTCGAGAAAATCCACCACAGGTTCTCTCCCCATTCTTTAATGTCAAACTGATTAGTGACTTCGATATCATCGAATGATTGTATTTAACATATTAAATAATATTCAACATTTTGTGTTTCTTGTGCAGCTGGATGAGCACTTTTCTCGTCCTATGAAAGAGTTTGTCTCGCTCTGTTTGAAGAAAGTTCCTGCCGAGGCAAGTGTTTAATCCCTCTGCATTATATATTTGTTGTAAAGATACTCAGAATCATAATTCACCTGAATTGGTTTGAGGGTCTACAAATAAGAATCCTTCTTCCATGTTGTAACATTTTCCAAAGGAATGTGGACTGACAAGAAAGTAGGATGTTTTACCACCTACTGGTTGCGAGACCTTCTTACATGCTGACACATTGCTTTTTGTTTGGTGTCCTTTCACTCAAATGCCTTGAGAAGTACAAGGATTGGTTTACTTTCTTTGTGTCCCAACCTAATGAGATCATTGTTGCTTTTTCATTCCCCCAAATTTTATCAATTTAAAAATTTTACTCCATACACGAATAAAATAGGGATTTTTTGGAAGCAATTTGATGCTGTGTTGTGATTAAGATTCTTGTCCTTCATTTTTTTTTCTGAAGACACTGGAAGCTTTCTTGAAGTAATATGAAGTTGATCTTATCTCACTGTTTTCTTTTATTTGTCCATGTCTCTGAATGTTCTGCTACGTGCTAGTTGAAATGGTGATGGGAATTTAATATTTCTGGTGTTGGCTTAACCATTATTTGTTTTCTTATATTTCAAATTTCCATTTATTGAATTTCAGAGGCCAAGTGCTAAGGATCTTCTAAAGCACCGGTTTATTAGAAATGCTAGAAAGAGCCCGAGGCTTTTGGAAAGAATAAGGTGTGACATTTTGCTTTTGTCCATTGCCTTAGTACATTGCACTCCCGCTGAAACAAATATGGTTGTTAAAGTTTTTCTCTTCACTGTCTTCTTCACCCCGCGCCGCCCCCACGTCAGTATTAGGGATACTGACATGGTGCCCAATTGGATATATGAAGTCTCATAAGGGAGCTTGAAATGTGCTTAATCTTGTCTCAGGCTTTATTTCCTGCAACAGTTCCTGAAGTGTATTTTTGTTACATAAGCATAATATTTACTTTCTTGTTGTCATCCTTATAGAGAGCGCCCGAAGTACCAAATAAAGGATGTAGAAACCCCCAGAAATGGTCCTAAAGGAATGGGGGAGGGTTCTGATACTGTAAAGGTGGCAAGAGATTTAAGGGCCGATGGAACTGTTCGAGCCAGGTGGATTTCATTTGTTTGTTGTTTGTCGTCTGCATAGTGTGTTTTTATTCTAATGGACTGGTTTATTTTGCAGTGGTCAGGGAAAACCCTTCAAAAATGCTGGATGGGACTTCAGCATTGGTGGATCACAGAATACAGGAACTGTTAGAAGTGCTGCAAGACCACCTCAGGTTAGAGAAAAGAAAACAGATATTTCATACAATAAGGATAACCAAAGAAGGGCTTCAGAGAGTGGTAATCATTTGTTGTCTGCATCTGGAAATGCACTTCAGGAATCACTAGAATTATCCTTTGGTAAAGATGCTAGGGATCCATATCACGATGATCATCAGGATAATTCCCATGATGATGTAAGTCTCTCTCGAATAATACATTTTATCAAGAATGAAATATTTACCTGTGTTGTGGGCTAAGGATTGAGACCATGATAGTTTTCCAGGAAAAAAAAAACAAAAAACAAAAGAATGATGAAATCAGTCATACTAAATATTGATATGCTAGTGCCACTACCAACATGATTGGGAAAAGCGATATGCCTAAGCACAAGCCATGGCATTCTCAAGAATGAAATATTTACCTGTGTTGTGGGCTAAGGATAGAGACCATGAGAGTAAAAAAGAAAAAAAAAGAAAAAAAGAATGATGAAATCAGTCATACTAAATATTGATATGCTAGTGCCGCTACCAACATGATTGGGAAAAGTGATATGCCTAAGCACAAGCCATGGCATTCTCCTAGAACTTTTCCACCAGCTACACGCTATAATTTTATAGAAGTAAATGCCTACATGTTATCCAGTTTTTGTTCCAACCTGGTGCTGACTGGATAGGAATTGAATAGTGTGCTTAATTGCTTGGCAATTATAGCTGGAGAAACTGAACTAGCTGGAACTCTCTAGATCAAACTTCTAATATTTGCTGAAGTACTCAATTTCCAGGATGATTTGTCCGTGAGTGGATCAGGAACTGTTGTCATACGGACTCCTAAAGGATCTCAGTCATCTGCCTTGTTTCGAGATCAAAGCAATGCGGTACGACTTCTGTTCTGGTGTTAGGAAACTAAGTTATGCAATACATATTTTCTTTGCCTGAGCTACCCATTTATTTTATCAGTTTTTTATATTTTGTGTAGTCTAGTAGCACATTTGCTTCTTTTGAAGACGCTTCTACCAGTGGAACAGTTGTTTATCGTGGCCAACATGATGATTCGGATTCTCCTCGGACTCCTAAATCCAGATTAGGAATGCAAGAGAGAACTTCAAGTGCATCACTGGAAGACAGTGCTCTAAATCTCGCTGAGGTTATTTCTGTTTTAGTTTTATCTGATAATTTCATTAGGATCTTGTAAATACAGCCCATTAATCATTGGATCCTTTATAACCAGTCTTGAATTGTTATTTAGTGTTTCTCAACTGCACTCACTTTCTTTCCTGAATCAATCGTAGAACTTCCTTTCTATGTTGCTTGTTTTTATATTGTTTTATTTTCTCATATGAAATTTGAATTGTCTTCTCCAATCCATTTTGTCCCTGGATCTTCCTAAAGCTTTTTCTCAAGTCACGTTTTTGTTTTTTGGGCCAGATTCTTGGCCTTTCCTCTTTTCAACAGTTTCTTGTTAACATGGAGATTTTGATCTGGAATTTTTCACTGTACTTGTGTTGAGTAGCTTCTTTGTTTGATGTGTCTATGCAGGCAAGGGCTGCATTTCAAGGAGGCTTGAGGAAAGGAAATGCTAGAGAAAGGTTTGTACCAAGCAAGATTAACAGTGATGGGCTGGATAACAGAAGGAGAGAGCATGGGACAGACAGCTCTGATAATTCCAGGTACATTATACTTGAACATGCGGATAATCATTTTGCCTGCATAAAAGAAGAAAGGCTTTGTGCAAATTTCTGAAGGGCAACACTTCTATCTCAGAAGTTCTCGTGAATACTTCGATGCACCAAAAGCTTTTTCAAGATCACGCCAAGCAAACAACGATGAAGAAAATGCAAGAATAGCATCATCTTCAGCACCTTTGTCGGTTTTGCTTATCCCATCCTTAAAAGAGGTGAGCAGCCCAATAATTTTATGTATCATTTTTCAGATTTGCATTAAAGAGGTAATGCAGTGTTGTCATTTTGTAAATTACAATTTAACTTCCAAGGTGAATAAGTCAGTTATGGAGTTCCTTTCTCTCAACAAAATGAATTTTGGCAATAGAGATGGGATGACCTAGGAATCCTCATCAATTCATATAACCTCTTTAGAATCTGACTAACCATTGCAAAGAACATGGTACTCACTATGCATTAAATATGGGCCTTTGGATCATTTATTGTATCTGTTGAGGATTATATGAAACATGGAAGATTTTGTTTTGCTTTTCTTCTTTTAATTTTGAACAAGCTTGCTTTTCTAGTCAGTGCATAACCTTATCAAGAAATAAAAGAAGTCAGTTCATAAAATGATTTTTGCTACTAAGTCTTTAGGTTGCTCTGGTCTATTGCATTTAATAACGAAATATTTATGTTGTTATTTCTTCCCATGTTAACTAGACTTGTGCTATTGTTTCTTTTCTTTCCCTTTTCTCTTGTTCGTTTATGTGCCCTTTAGAAATTGTTGGAAGAATGTTGTTTTTTTTTCTTTTCCTTTCAGTGTATTCGGGTGCTATTGCACACAATGTCTTGTATTTTTAGTGATTTACTATGTATAAAAAGGTTTTGAGCATGCTAGGTACCTGCTACAGTAGGAATTGTTGGTTCAATTTCCATGCACACTCTTATGGTTCACATGTTCATTTTAAGTTTCAGTACTGAGTTCAACTTCATCTATTTCATTTCTAATGGTTTGATGTTCAGGCGGTTGCTGATGATTCAGAAGGATCAGTTGTGCGTGCAGTAACAAATTCGTTTGTAAATATGGAGCGCTTAAACCCTGGATCTTGTGACATCTTTATCAGAAGTTTGCTTCAGCAATTGGCAAGGTTTAAAATTCTCACTTGAGCCCCCAAAGAAATGACTCTTAATGTGGTAGTATTTGTTAACATAGCAGCAATTGTTAGTTCAAATTACTGAAGTAAAGGTGATTTCTGCAGTTCGGAAGAATCTTCAATGAAAGATCTGCAGGAGCTTGCAACTCGCCTCTTAAGCAAGGGCAAGACAGCCCCTGAAGAAACTAAAAATGCAAATACAGAAGCTGATAACAGGAAAAAGCAACCAACCAAGGAATTTAATTCAAATGCTAATTTAAGCCCACTTGCGAGGTTTCTGCTCTCGAGGTTTGTTAAAGTGATTTTTGCACCGTAAATGCATTGTTTACAATTTGAAAATAGGGAATTCTTGCATCTGACTCAAGCATGTTTTGGTATTACAGAGTTTTACATGATTTTTTTTAATGTATTTTTAAATAGCAAATAATGATTTTTCTGATTTTCTTTCAATATTTTATGTTCCAATGTATATTTTAGTGGTTTTATGGATACACTGAGAGGTGAACGAACCTTTTTTCTCATGCAGATGGCAAGGCCAAGTTTCACGAGATGTTAATACAACTTGAAAACTTTAAAGGAAGAGCTTGGAGTGAGGCTGAGTACATCATCTTACTTTTTGTACTGTGTTACCTGTTTATGCATTCTTTCTTTCAGATTTGATGTACATATCATTTTAAGTGCATTTATAATATTTCTGTTATGATTATTTGCCCTTTTCATAGTCTATTAATTGTAGCAGCAGAATTGCTGTATAATTAGTAGCGGTTGCTATTATCATCTTAATTAACAGTGTAACTTTAGGAACATTAATTGTATTTATTATTATATTCTGGTATAAATTTTGTCCCAAATGTTTGAATCAACATTTTAGAATCTCTTTCCAACTCTATTTTGCTTGCTTTGGTTGGTGAGAGATTACTCTTGATGCCACGTTCCAGTATCCCCGCTAATTTTGCGGACAAAGTTCTTTCCTTTCTTGGTGAGGTGAGTGAAGAAGAAGAGATTCTCGCCATGGCGTTTCGGGAAGGAGTCCATTTCTCTGGCATGGTCGCCAAAGAGATGAGAATCGCTAACGAGAACATTGAGGGTGGTGAAGAGATCAGGGTTAGAGTTTCTGGGGTTTGTGATAGAGGAGACCGTACTGTGTTTTGCAAAGTCGTCATCGTCATTCTGTCAATTGAAAGCTAACATGGATATTTACTGGTTTCTATAATGCCGAGTGTTTGGTGGATCAGAATTGACGACGAGGATGATCAAATTCAAACGAAAAAAGAAACTTTACGGATTGATTAATTGACGGATGAAAAGGGAAACTTCATTTCTTGAAGATTTAAAAGACGGGGAGAGAGTGTAATGAAGCAACTTGTGAAAAAATTCAAATGCAAAAGCAGTATATTGTTGCTGAAATTATATAAAATACATAAAATTGACTACAAAAATTTCAATGTTAACACAAGAGAGATTTTAGTTAGCGTTTTAGTACCTTTAAATCTTCTTTGTATACTCGAGATGATATTTTTTTTAAATAATATGCGCTTTCCTTACAACATTATGAACTTTAGCATTTCTGACTTTTCAAATAAAATAGACTTATGAACACCAAGTAATTTGTAAAACAATTGAATCAAATTTCTGCTTCTCAAAAATTGTTCAGCCTAACAAAATTTCAAATAAAATAGGCTCCCCAAACTTCATCTTTCAAATAATAAGCCTGACACCATACAACCCCTTTAACAAAAGACACCATTTACTTTTGACAATTCCATTCTTCTATTTTCCTAAAACCTAAGCCTCCTTCTTTTCTCAGTACAGTAACATGTGACCATGCAACTTTTGCTCTTCTAGCAGAATCAGTCTTACCAAACCAAAGGAAAGCATTGCACTTTTGTTCAACCTCTTTAATGACCTATGCAGACAGGATGAATAAAGAAGTCTAATAATTTTGAATGTTAGAAATCACAGTAGAGACTAATTTCAACTCGATAGCAAGAAGAAGAAGAAGAAGAAGAAGAAGAAGAAGAAGCATTTTTATAGCCCAATATTGCAATCTTGTGGTAATCTTCTCAGCCAAATTTTGGCACTCTCCAACACCCAATTTTCTCTAGATGAGAGGGATTCTTGACAGTTTAATTACCTGTCTCTAATTAATTTGCTTAATGTTGAATTTCATTGCAGAAACCTATATACGTTGAATTTATCTTGACTAGTTGTTGAAAATCGTCGAAACTCTTTATAAAATTTAAACTAGCTGAGATCATGTCATTCCCTCATCATTGCACTTGGATAGCTTTATTTTTCCGGTGATAAAACAGAGTAATGTATCTCAACTCTGTCTATAGTCAGTAAATTGCTTCTTTCGAATATGCCTTTTGTGTAACCTCTCCTCTACGCTTGAATATTTTGACAGTGAAGGAAAATTCCATGTCTCTGCATGAACTGATGCTTGCGCTCTGTGAATGCAAGCAAGGCATTCAAGTTAATGAGCATGTTCGACTTGTGAAAGGAAATATCGGAATTTTGGAACTGTGCTAGAACTTCTTCTGGTATCTAGTGAGTAGATTTTCTTAGGCTGGAAAAAGAATTAATCATCATGCACTTGTTACAGATCCATTGTGAACAGTTGGATCCTATCTTTACGACCTTCTCTGGGAATCGTTACTTTGGTGAACTAGTAGTATCTCCAAGTACAAGAATAGCCTTGAGAAATAGATCCTCCATGCCTATAAATAATAGTATAAATTGTACACCCCCAGTACCTCCCAATTTAGTCTTTCCTGATAGACGCTGTTATTATACATGACATATACTACTGTGTAGGAGGCACGCATGCTACTTTGGTATTTCTATTCATCAAGTTATTCCACTCCCTACTCTCTCTATTAGTGGGTGAGTGTTGTCCAATCTTTAATTCTCTGTTCTTGAAACAACTATGATAGTACATACCATGACACTGATCCTTGGATTCTCAAGTTGTAATTGATCTCGCTCCAAACACACTCTATTAGTGGTGACTGATCTCCAATCTTTCATTAAGACTTATTAATGGTCCTCTCAGATTAGTCTGGTTCAAAATAATCTTAGTTGCCTTTTTATTTCCTTCAATTGTTTGGACAGTGTCATCTCTGTTTATTATCATCTGCACCCTTGCTAAATGCTAATATTATCATGTTACTTAACTATGCCCTAGCAGGATAAGCAACTAAAAGATGCGATGGGTGCAACTGGTTTCGGGTGTGTCAGCTCACATGTGGGACGGTGTACCAATTGCTGTATAATTAGGTAGCATTGGAACGGTTGAAAAGGAAGCATTGGGGTGGGCAAGAGTACATCTTCTTTCTTTATGGTTTGATGTACACTTGTTCCTAAGAAATTGTTTGTTGTAGCAGCAGAATTGCTGTATAATTAGGGATGGATTTGCTATTGTTATATTAATTAACAGTATAATTTTAGGAACATTAATTGTATTCAGTATTATGTTCAGGGAATTGCCTTCCCTTGAAATCATTCTTCCATGGGAATGATACTGGATTGTTCAATTACTGATTCATATCCACAGGCACAGGCAGAATCCAGTGTTAAAAAAAAAAGGGCATCTTTTCACGAAACGAAGGCTTCTCACTTGGATATATTGTCAAAATAAGAGAAGGATGTAAAGAAATTGAGAGAAAAAAGAAATGCTATTATTATCACCCTATCAATGCTGGGAACTACAAAAACTTTTACTTGATAAATGAAGCAATTTACACTAGTGTGTTATCTAATATTATCAGAAATGAATCAGCTGTAAAGCATTTCTTGTTTCACTGCTTAGAGAATTTTCTACTTCATCTCCGGCGAGAAGGATTCTTTTGCAGGAGCGAGCTTACAAAATGCTGCAGAATCCAAAACTGTAACCAGGGATACGAAAATAGCAAATCACATGAGGGACCAGGAACATTACTGAAATAAAAGGAAGGAACATTGACTGAAATAGAAAAGAAAATAGCATCGAAATTTTACGGGTATAGCCAATGCACAGAAGAGAGCCATTCGAACGTTTAAACATATTAGAACAAGTGAACAACTGTGGTAACTGCATCGACAAGATCATATGATGATGTCAGGTCCTGAAAATAATTTTCATTATCCATCGATTTGCCTTGCTGTACTCATTACAAGCTTAAAATTTTCAAGAGAACAGAAATCCAATAGGGATTAGAAAAATCAGAGTTGAAGCATTATGAAAACACACAAGGCTTAAGGAATTTCAGCCCATCCAATTCTACCATTTTCTAAAGAAACAAACACAGGATTTAAATGAAGATCACTCTATCAGACTGTTTCCAATTGCGTGCAAAAGAGGAGAACAAAGCTGAATGCAGCGGCCAAGGTTAATAACCAGATAAGAAGAATAAAACTGACCAATACCTGAAAAGAATTGAAGAATTACTTATGTAAGAACCATCTCTATCACCATCTGTTAAAAAGATCATGAAGGTCCGATCATGGATTATACAAGTTCAATGTTTGTCTTCCTCTAGCTACTAATGATCGAACTTCTACTTGCTTGTTATGAACAAGATTAAATTCAACCCAGCCTGGGATATTACAAGCAAAACATAAAGATCCTTTTTCACGTCCCTAATTCTCCTGCCACAATTTAGCCACAACCAACTGCATTTCCTTAGTTCAGGTGAGTGCCCCATATCTTGAAACAAGAAAATTAGACCAACATCCAAGTTTCATTCCCCTCCCATTTACTTTCCTCGCAATGAAGCAAACCATTATAGGAACATTAAAGAAAAAAGATTTTCGACAATAATAATATAACCTTAATATTGAACTTCCCATTTACATCCAAGTTTCATTCTTTTCTTGCATTAGCCATCGATAATAAACCTATGTTTTCCCCACTTCATTAAACCTTTTCTTGATCACATATGTTAGAAGAAGATACAACAAGGGAGTGCTGCCTATTTATAGAGAACAGTTTGATCAGATGATGAAAGATTATAGACCCTGTTACATCATCTAATACATTTACGAGAATTTATAAATTCTTAAATTGGCATCAAACAACCCTGTAAACACACAAAAACTTAACGTTTTTTTCTGAAAGAAATGATGCCAAGGTGCCTGTTTGCAGCTGGGAGTTAATGTCAGTGTCACAGCCTCCTTATGCTGGGTACGACTAAGATCCTTTGAATCCTTCAATAATTTTACAATTAGAAATTAAACAACAAAATTAAAAATAATTTCATGACATGAGAATAATACTCATAAAAGAAAAGAAAATTCTCTAAACATTGGCTGCTTACAGAATTCTTAATCCAGGAAATGGAAGGACAAAAGAGCAAATGTATGTCTTGAAAGCCCACCATTCACCACTTCCCAAAACACTCACCCCCAGTATAAGCCTATCCAGAAACCCAGTATTCTTTTCAGCGACAAATCCAACAGCAAAGAAGAATATTCCCGCAACTAATCTCAGTAGTAGCAAATTAATTACCTTTTGAGCAAATTGTTGCTGGCCATATAATCCGACAACAAACCTCCAGGCACCTCACCAAGACATTGAAAACCTCAACCCAAAAAGAGGCAGAAACCCTAAAAAGTAGAAGAGGCTGGACTGGGCTCAAAATATATGGGTAGGTTGTCTTGGATCCCAACCATCCAAACTCTTATTTTGTTACTACTATTTTCTTTCTATTAAAATGGAAATCCAAAATAATGAAAAAAAGAAGCAAAAATAAGGGCATACAAAAACTAATGAGGGCAGATTAGTACTAATGAAGAGAAAAGATCAAATGCGAGGAGCAGAAAAAACCGCGTAATTTAAAAACAGAGATGAGGGTAGGCTAGTAATTTGCATAAGAAGCCCTCCACCGCCAACAAACTAGCCGTTGGAGATGGAGACCTCCAAAGTCCTAACCTTCCCTCTCTTTTTATTCAAAGAAAAAAAAAACCTAATCTTGAACTCTCTCAGTTTCGGTAAACTTTCTCTTAGTTGATTTCTCTCTGTCTAGTAATCCCAATTTCTTTTTTCTGGTCTTCATCAATCATCATCAGCTCTCGTAATTTTCTTTCTGTCAATTTGAATTGGAAGCGTTGAATTTGCCATTGCAGATCCAAATTGAGGGTGTGGCTTATCTTTCCGTTTCTGATCAGGTTTGTTACCTTACTCAAACCAAAAATTTCTTTCTTTCTTGTTTTCAGTATTTTTCTTTCAGAATTGATTTGATTTTGTTTATTAATTGAACATCAGAACAAGACAATGGCTTCTTCTTCCAGGCATTGTGTGGGTGCTTTGCATAAAGAATTATCCAATAGCACTGCAGGTTTTTCTGGGATTCCTATTGGTTTCAGATTTCTGCCTTCTGACCGTGATCTTGTCATCCATTATCTATACAAGAAGATCAAAGGCATTCCTCTCCCTTCTGATTGCACTGTCACTTTTTGTGATCTTTATGGCCACCAAGAACCGTGGGAGATTTGGGATACCTTTGGAGGGAGTGACAACGAGGACTTGCTCTTCTTTACCAATCTCAAGAAGATTAGCCCAATTCCATCTCGGAATCTCAAGAAGATGAAGCAAAGTGCACCTAGGACTCATCGTCAAGTTGGATCATCCGCTGGTACATGGCATGATGAAGGACGAAACAAGCGGTGCGAGTGGCTCGGAATTCAGTGGCTTGTCAAGATATTCACCTACGAGAATCCCAAATCCACTACTCAGAATGGGGCTTGGATGATGCACGAATATAGCCTTCTTCCTAATGATATTGTCGGCACTCCTACTGCCACTGTTGTTTGCCGTTTGAGGAAGAAAAAACCCAAGAGGAAGAGGGGGTTGGATAATGAAGAAGAAGGTGATGATGATATGGCTAAGAATCGCAAGCGCTCCAAGGCTGATCAGCTAGCAATTTCAACCACAGCTGTTTCTGTGAGTGTGAACCCACCACACAGCCTCCTCCCTTATCATGGCAATGATGCATTTAATCCATTGGAACTCGAGCAAGTGGCAGCCCCAAACGACAACAATGATGAGCATCTGTTGTTGGACAGGGCAGATGACCCGCTGTGTGAACCTGAAGATCAGCTACAATGTTACAACATGTTGCTTAATGATTACGCTTATTCCATCAATGTTGATGGCATGCTATCAACTAAGCCTTCTAATTCTGATGGTGAATCAATTAATAATGCTCTTCGACAACATCAGACTGTTGGTATTGGAGAAGAAATGGGTCTCGATGAGGATGATATCCAGTCTGTTATTCAGGAGTTTTTATGCGAAGAAGCACCAAGTCTCTTGCAACAGAATTCAATTCATTCTTTCAACAATCAATTTGAAGATTTTTAGCGACTTCTGCTCAATCAGTTTTTCCATTGTAGGCAGCTATGTATGATCTCCTGGATAGAAACTAACGTTGTTTATTGCAAGTAGTTCACAGTTACTTGTTACTTACATCAACTCCTGGTTGGGATGTCATTTGTTTTTTGTAAGAATTCAATATACCCGTGGTTTCCTTGTGGTGATTCTAAGTCATGGGGCTACCAAATCTTGTAGTGTCAAATTTTTATATGATGGAGCTAGGAATATGAGTGTCCAAAATAGCATCAAATGTTCGGTTGAGGCTCTACATTTACATATTTGTTAGCTATATGGCTTTCTTGTCTCTTTCTTTTTTTCTTTTTTCCTTTTGCTGTCAATTTGTGTGCTGTATGACTGAGGTCGCTGGTAACCTTTGAATTGTACAACCTACAAATGATGTAGAAAATGCACTAGTAATTGTATTTATAGGTGAATAATATGTATTCTTTCCGCTTCCAATGGACTTTTGGGAATCAGTATAACTTCAGACCTTCTGCCAACACAGAAGTCCCTACAGAGGCAATTTACATATTGAGAATGTGAATAGCTTGCTATTCTTGCCGAGAGATGATGTTTTATGGAGAAAACTGAGGCTATTGCTGTAGTCAGAAATCACTGACAATTTACTAGGGTTTCACTCCAGCATTGGAGAGTTTCGATTTTTGTTAATCCTCCGGACAATGAATCCCTGAGTGGACCTGTGGATTTGGGTGATTGCAATAATTTTTAACAGCGATATTTTCATTCTTCTTTATATACCAGCACACTGTTGTCATCCTTTACTATCACTTTGGTCCCCCTTAACTCATAATCACATCTTCTATACGTGATGGGGATGGCATTCACTCTGATTCAGTTCTGACATTCACTATGATTCAGTTCTAGCAATTCCCTTGCCCAAGTTCTTATAATTGAACAGATTCCAACAAAAAAAAAAAAAACGATAATGGAAATTATGTATTAATATTATACCTTCTCTTTTTCTAATTAAACAGTAGCCATCAAGTTGATAACCAATGAGCAGTGGCTGCAGAGCAGGTTTTTGTGTAGCAACAAAATCCATTTCCAAGCTAGTTGAAAATGTTAGAGCTAGCTGGTAAGTATCCTGTGCTCATAGAAGAGCCAAAATAAACCACAAGGTAATAATCCATTGATAAGCAAGTATTGACGTGTAGGCTAGATCCAAAGTTCGATCCTTGTAACAAGCACTTCTGAGAATTTATTCTCCAAATACGTCATGCATTTGGGAGTGTCCTTTAGCCATATCAAAAAAAGATTAGTCTTGAGATGCACAAAAGTTGGTCCGAGGACACGTTTAATGCTAAAACTAAAAAAAAAAAAAAAGCAAACCATTCGTAACACTCATATCATTTTTTTTTTTTCATTTTATTGAGGTTCAAATAACTAACTATTAAAAAAATAAAAAACTGAAAGAAGGGGGAAAAAAGTAGTGGAATCCTACAAGCTATTGATCAGGTGTTGTGATATTGTTCATTCTACCATGGCATCCACAGAAGCATTATCCAAAATCAAAAGTAAAGATAAGGAGAACATGATTGAGGACAATTTTTTTTTTTTCTATATTCCCTCTACCATTATGCCTATTTTTCTTTGATTTCCACAAACGTCTAATGATTGCTGAAGAGCTTCGCGAAAAAAAAAAAAAAAAAAATCCCTAAACATAGAGTTAGTCAAATGGCAAATGGTTCAACATATTCTACAATTTAACCTAGCAATTGACAACAATAAGGTACCAGAAATAAAGTAGTGCGAAACAAAGTCTCACATGGAACTACCAAATGTTTTACTCTATCTCACACGATGACAGAGCTTGAATGTCTTTGTTGATGCCTATTTTTATCAGTGACAAATTGATAAGCCAAGCAATCTACACAGCCCTGTATGTAATATCAAAATTGAATCAGCTATCAGCAATATGGCATTTCTTGCTTCACATGATGCAAAATAGCAGATCTGATCCCATCAGGCTTCATGCTTTCAATAAACGAAGACTTGCACATGACTATCTTGGAGATGGGCCTGTTTTTTATATCAAACCAATCACAACCTGTCCACCATTTTCAGCAAACCAGAATCGAAATTAGCACCTCTTTTTTGCAGCATACTTTCCAAATTCTACTTCATCTTGAACGAGCAGTTTGCTTTGCAGGATTCAAATTCCAAAATGCAGCATGCAAAATCATAAATGCGGTAGGATGAAGAAATAGTATCTCACATGAAGGGCAAGGAAAATTACTAAATGGGAAGAAGGTGGACCATGAGGAACATGAAAAAAAGAAAGGAAAATAACATCTAATTTTCACCTGTATAGCTAATGCCAAGTGCATAAAAGAGCGCCATTTGAACGTTTGAAGTTTAAACATACCAGAACTGCAGCAACTGCAATGACGAGATGATATGATGAAGTCAGGTACAGAAAACAATTTTCATTATCCATCAAATTGGCTCGCTATATTCATTTATATGCTTAGAATTATTACAAAAAATAAAAATAAAAAACAAATCAAATGGGAACAGGCAAATGGAAGTACTAAGAAAACATAATGTTTAAAGAATTTCAACCTGTCCAATTCTACCATTTGTTTTTGGGGTACAAATTCAGGATTGAAATGGAAGAGCACTCTATTTTCAATTGGCTTCACGATCATTCAGTTATGACAGCATTGGCATCAATTCTACCCTAAATGCAGGACCTTGTTCAATTCTTGAAGTGAAATGCTTGCCAAAGAGGCAAAAGAAATGGAAGAGCAGGCCAGCTTTTTGCAATAGATTACGATACATGGCAACTAAAGGAAAAGACATGATCACTGACCACATTGGGCTGTATGGACCATAACTTGCCGAATTACAGGATATCGATAACATCCCCACCTATGCCAAACTTGATATCGATCCAATCAGAGCAAGTGGCATTTGATACCTACAACCCCCAAGGACAAAAGGAGTTAATTACCAGACAAGAATCCTAAAAAACACAACTAATAACAATCATAGGAAAATTACTTGTGTCATAAACATCCATATCAGCATCCTTTGAAGAAATACAAACGCATAAAGGTCGGATCAGGGATGAAGGAGGTCCAATGTTTGTCTTCCATGCCTACAGAAGATTGAATTTCTACAGTATTTCAATTTCTATAGCAACTCAATGAACACTGTTAAAATATCAAATTTAGATAACTACAAGATCCTATCAATTGCCTAATAGTCCTAATAAATATAACCCAAAAGACAAGTAAAACTTGAGCAAACAGGATAGTAACCTACAAGCAACACAATTTACTTACATAAAAACTAAGACCACAAAACCCAAAATTCAACTTTCCCATTTCTTTTCACTCCCTCGAATTTCCTCAGAAAAACGCACTCACGGGGAAAAAAAAAATCAATCTCTCTAATTTTTTCATAAACAAAATCAAAAATTGAAAACAACCCAAACGAAAACACACATAAATAAACGTACAGAATGACAGAAAACTTACAAAGTAAAAGCAAAGAAGAGAACAAAGGTGAGGATGGACTGAACAAAAAATGTTGCCGGCCATAGAATCCAACAATGCAACAACAAATCCCCACCATGCACCAACTCTCAAGTCTCAGGCAGTCAGGCAACTCACAAACCCATGGATTAGTACCGCAAAAGGTCAAAACCCTACAAGTAGAGTGTGAACTGGGCCCCAATATCAGGGAAGAAGGAACAGATGGGTCGGGCCTCACTTACGGGTCCGGATCCAACCAACCAAAACCAATATTTTATAGTTGTTTTTTTTAATTAAAAACGAACCCAAAAAAAATGAAGAAAAGAAGAAAAAAACCGCGTAGAATTTGAAATGCTAATGAGGGCAGATTACTAGATTAGTACTCATCGGGAGAAAAGATAACAGCAAAGAGCCATAAAAACCGCGTAATTTGCAAACAGAGATGAGGGTAGGTTAGTAATTTGGGTAAGAAGCCCTCCACCGCCAACAAACTAGCCGTTGGACACCTCCGAAGCCTAACCTTCCCTCTCTTTTTATTTAGGAGAAAAATCTAATCTTGAACTCTCTCAGTTTCGGTAAATCTTTCTCTCAGTTGATTTCTCTCTGTCTAGTAATTCCAATTTCCTTTTTTTGGTTCTTCTTCAATCACTGTCATCTCTCAGAATTTTCTTTCTGTCAATTCAAATTGGAATTGGTGAATTTGCCATCGAAGATTCAAATTGAGGGTGTGGCTTATCTTTCCGTTTTTGATCAGGTTTGCTACCTTTATTCAAGCCAAAAGTTTCTTGCTCGTTTTCATTATTTTTCTTTCAGATTTGATTTGATTTGCCTTGTTTATTAATTGAAAATCAGAACGAAACAATGGCCGCTGCTTCCATGCATGGTGTGGGTGCTTTGGATAAAGAATTATCCAAAAGCACTGTGGGTGTTTCTGGGATTCCAATTGGTTTTAGATTCCAGCCATCTGACCGTGATCTTGTCATCCATTATCTATTCAAGAAGATCAAAGGCATTCCTCTCCCTTCTGATTCCACTGTCCCTTTTTGTGATCTTTATGGCCACCAAGAACCGTGGGAGATTTGGGATGCCTTCGGAGGGATTGACAACGAGGACTTGCTCTTCTTTACCAATCTCAAGAAGTTTAGCCCAATTCCATCTCGGAATCTCAAGAAGATGAAGCAAACTGCACCTCGGACTCATCGTCATGTTGGACCATCCGCTGGTACATGGCATGATGAAGGACGAAACAAGCGGTGCGAGTGGCTCGGAATTCAGTGGCTTGTCAAGATGTTTACCTACGAGAATCCCAAATCCACGACTCAGAATGGGGCTTGGATGATGCACGAATATAGCCTTCTTCCTAATGATATTGTCGGCACTCCTACTACCACTGTTATTTGCCGTTTGAGGAAGAAAAAACCCAAGAGGAAGAGGCAGTTGGATGATGAAGAAGAAGGTGATGATGATATGGCTAAGAATCGCAAGCGCTCCAAGGCTGATCAGCTAGCACTTTCAACCACAGCTGTTTCTGTGAGTGTGAACCCACCACACAGCCTCCTTCCTGATCATGGCAATGATGCATTTAGTCCATTGGAACTCGAGCAAGAGGCAGCCACAAACAACAACAATGATGAGCATCTGTTGTTGGACAGCGCAGATGACCTGCTGTGTGAACCTGAAGATCAGCTGCAATATTACAACAGGTTGCTTACTGATGACGCTTATTTCATCAATGTTCATGACAAGCTATCAACTGAGCCTCCTAATTCTGATAGTGAATCAATTAATAATGCTCTGGGACAA
Organism: Dovyalis caffra; assembly: GCA_963924115.1. Classification (NCBI taxonomy): domain Eukaryota; kingdom Viridiplantae; phylum Streptophyta; class Magnoliopsida; order Malpighiales; family Salicaceae; genus Dovyalis; species Dovyalis caffra. Next base: position 2,022,982 of record CAWUPB010000858.1, on the reverse strand, counting down.
CATCAGACAGTTTGTATTGAAGAGATGAGTCTTGATGAGGATGATATCCATGCTCTTATTCAGGAGCTTATATGCGAAGAAGCACCTACGCTCTTGCAACAGAAGTCAATTTATTCCTTCAACAATCAATTTGAAGATTTTTAGGGACTTGTACTCTGCCAGGTTTGCCATTGCAGGCAGCTACATATGATCTTGGATAGAAACTAACATTCTTTATTGTAAGTAGTTGGCTGTTGTTAGTTACATCAACTCGTTTTTGGGATGTCATTAATTTGTTTTTTGTAATTGAGTTAGGAATTCATTATACCTGTGGTTTCCTCTTGGTGATTCTATGTCATGAAGCCACCAAATTTTGTAGTGTCAATTTTTTGCATGATGGAGCTAGAATTATGAGTGTCCAAAAGAGCTTTCTTTTTTTTTTTTTTTTTCCTTTGCTGTCACTTTGTGTGCTGTGTGACTGATGGTGACTGGTAAGCTTTGAATTGTTGAAGCTACAAATGAGAGAAATGATGTTGAGAATGAGCTTGCAAAGTGTAGACTCGTTAGGTTTTGTAGAATTGGTTGATTGAAATCAGAAAAGAAAATGCACTAGTGATTCTATTTATCAGGTGAATAAGCAAAATGATGTATTTACAGACATTTTAGGCTAGCAAGTTTGAAATCTTTGTGACTGGATCGAGTTCATTTTGGTCTTTCGAAAACATTGCTGACCATGGCAATGGCGTTATCAATGTGATGCTCTATTCTTATTTTTGTAGCTAGAATATGACTTATAGTTTGAGAGGTTCAGTTTGTTTATTATACTTCCTATGAATTTTTGGGATTTAGTAAAACTTCAGACCTTCTGCCAACACAGAAGTCCCAACAAAGGCAATTTTCATTTTGAAAATGTGAATAGTTTTCTAGTCTTGCCAAGAGATATGATTTTTGAAGGAAATTTTTTAAGCTATTGCTATAGTTTGAAATCACCAACAATTTACTAGGGGTTTTGCTCTAACATTGGAGCATAGGAATATAGTTGTAATGAGTATAAAAGCAGTTTCGATATGCTAATCCCCTGGACAAATGAATGCCTGTAGTTTTTGGGTGATTGAAAGAATTTTTTAACTACAATATTTTCTTTCTTCTTTGTAAATCAGGACACTGCAGTCATCCTTTCCTATCACTCTCCATTGATTGGTCAGCTTGCAGCATAATCACTTCTTCTATAAGCAATGGAATCGCATTCACTCTGATTCAGTTCAAGCAATTTCCTTGCCATTGTTTTTATAACTGAGCAGATTCGAACGAAAAGAAGAACGATAATAGAAATTATGTATAAATATTATACCTTCAATTTTTCAAATCAAGTCGAATTTTACAGGTGAAATGAATCTTGCATGCTAATTAAGGCCAATTGGTCCTACAGTTGGGTCTCCAAAATAGATCAGATGTTGTGATATCACAGCTTGCCTCCTTCCCATATTGCTCGTTCTACCATGGCATCAACGGAAGCTTCACCGGCTGGCTCTTACTTCTTTTATTCTTACATGTGTATTGATAACCAAATGTACACAGGAATTTCACCATTATCCAAAATCAAAAGTGAAAAATATGGAGCACATGATTAAGGCCAATTTTTTTGTTTTTTCTTTTTTTGGTTATATCCCCCCAATTATGTCCATTTTTCTTTGATTTCCACAAATTATCCATTGATTATTGAACAGCATTGCAGCAATCACACACCAGAAAAAAGAAAAAGAAAAGATGAAGATTGAATAGCAGCCATATTTTTAACAGATGAATACATAGGAAAGATAGAGTAAAAGCACGCAAATCAAGCAATTCGGAACCTAATTGAACTCCAAGCCAGTGGTATAGCTACACTCCACAGGCCTAACCCCAAAATCACAAATAAACCTGCAACCATCCGGAGTCGAAGGCTCTTTTGGGACACTAACGATTATTCATCCACAAAAAACAGTTGACACTAATGATATGCTGCAGGTGAGGGTGCCCATGTCTGTGTCTCTCAGCAGAGAGCATTTCCATTGTCATCTTTTTCAAAATTGTTCGTTGGCCTGAGACATTTGAATACTCTTTGTTTTTATGCAAAGAAAAGGATGAGGGAATATTCACGTTCTTTGAATAATTCTCTTCTCTCAAAGAAGTTGCCCACACACACACACACACACACACACACACACACACACACGGTGCTAAGCTGACAGAGACTTTCAAGGGGAGTCTTTACCAGCAGGATTTGAAGGCCTTCTTGAACCAATATTATTGAATTTTGCCAAAAAAGACACCAGGACCTAATAACCAAAATCTTTCAGTAAAAATTGAAATCATGCAAAACCTAATTCTTGTGCTTAAATTTCCATAATTGAAAATCTCATTTTTCTTTCTTTCTTTCTTTCTTTCTTTTTTTTTTAAACACAAATAGAATATAAAAAAAAAAAAAAAAACTAACCACACACGAATAGTTAGTCAAATACCAAATGTATCCCTACAAATCCACCTAGCAATTGACAGCAATAGGATAAAGCAATAAAGTAGTGTGAAACCAGTCTCAAAAGGACTCCTCAAAATATGCGAGGAACTACAAAATATTTTCACTAGAGCAAGCATGATGACGAAGCTTGAATTTCTTTGTTGATGCCTGTTTTTATTGGTGACAACTTGATATGCGAAGCAATTTACACATCTGTGTAAGTGAGATCAAAACTGAATCAGTATCAGCGATATGGCATTTCTTGCTTCACATGACAAGTGTGACTGCAAAATAACAGAATGACCCCATCTTGCTTCATGCTTCAATAAACGAAGACTTGCCCGCAATTATCTTGGAGATGAGCACGCTTTTCGTATCAAACCAATCAGAAAATGTCCACCATTTTCAGCAAACCAGAATCGAAATTGCCACCTCTTGTCTTGCAGCTTACTTTGCAAATTTCCTACTTCATCTCTGGTGAGCAGGTTGCTTTGCAGGCGTTAGCTTTCGAAATGCAGCATGCAAAATCATAACTGCAAGGATGAGGAAATAGCAGCTCACATGAGGGGCAATGAAAATTATTGAATGAGAAGGTGGACCATGAGGGTTTCCCTCATCATACAAGTAGAGAAAAAGAAGTAACATCTAATTTTTACCTGTATAACTAACGCCAAGTGCACAAAAGAGAGCCATTTGAACATTTAGACATATCAGAACAACCGCAGTAACTGCAATGACAAGATGATATGGTGAAGTCAGGTACAGAAAATAATTTTCATTATCCACAATTCGGCTTGCTATACTCATTTATATATATGCTTACATTGTTACAAAAAAGACAAGTCAAATATGAACGGGAAAATGGAAGTTAAGTATTAATAATACATAAAAGACAAGTCAAATATGAACGGGAAAATGGAAGTTAACTATTAATAATACATAATTTTTAAAGAATTTCAACCTGTCCGATTCTATATATATATATATATATATATATATATAAATTTTTTTTTTTTTTTTTTGAGGTACAAACACAGGATTAAAATGGAAGAGCACTCTATTTCCAATTGGTTTCACGATCATTCAGTTATGACAGCATTGGCCCTAATTCTAGCTTATATGCAGGACCTTGTTCAATCTTATATAAAACCAAATGCTTGTGAAAGAGGCAAACAAACTGAATTCCAGCGGCCATGATTTTTTCAGATCAGTCTGCTCTATACCTAATATTCTTGAAAGTACCAACCATGTCTTTTAGTTACAGAGCAGGCCTGTTTTGTGCAAGAGATAATGATTTATGATAACTAAAGGAAAAGACTTGATAACTTACCACATTGGACTGCACGGACCATAACTTGCCGAATTACAGGATATCGATCCCATGCCCACCTAACATCACAGAACTTGAAAATATCCCAAAGTGCCAAACTTGATATCAATCCAATCAGAGCAAGTGGCATTTGATACCTAGAACCCCAATGACATGAAGCGTTAATTACCAGAAAAGAATATTAAAAAACCACAACTAATAATAATCATAGGAATTTGTGTGTCATAACCATCCCTATCACCATCCTTTGGAAAATACAAAGGCATAAAGGTCAGATTAAGGATGATGCAGGTCCAATGTTTGTCTTCCATACCTACTGAAGATTGAATTTCTACCGTATTCCAATTTCTATAGCAACTCCATAATCACTATAGGTTTATAGGACCATCAACCAACAACTAAAACTCAAAAAAGACTGTTACAATATCAAACTATCAGCCAAATTTAGATAATTTCAATATCCCATCAATTGTTTAACAGTCCTAATATAACCCAAAAGACATGTAAAACTTGAGCAAACAGGATAGTAATCTACAAGCAACACAATTTACTTGCATAAAAATTAAGACCACAAAACCCAAAATTCATCTTGCCCATTTCATTTCACTCCCTCGAATTTTCTCAGCAACCAAACGCACCCACAGGGAAAAAAAAAAAAAAAAACTCGATCTTTCCAATCTTTTCACAAACAAAATTGAAAATTGAAAACAACTCAAACGAAAACACACATAAATAAACGTAAGCGTAAAGAAACACAGCAAACACTTACAAAGTACAAGCAAAGAAGAGAATGAAAAGGGACGCATAATTTCTCGCATAACGTTTAACATTCTCATTAACCCGGAGCCTAGCCTGGTCCGACCCGGATGGAAACGAGTAGGACCTACAGTCGGCAAAAAAAGACCGGGTCCAAGATGGGGTTTGGCCCGAAAAGTCATCGGTGGCGAGTTTGGAGAAGGGGTTAAGAGTGAAGAGAGAAAGGAGTGTTAGAATATGGGAAAAGAATGAAATGAAAAGGCCAGTGGCTGTTGCTGTCGTGGCAGTCATGGTGGTGGTGGAGGTGGTGGTGGAGGAGGTGGTGGTGGGGGCTGAAGAGTGTTGGTCGAGAATTTCGAGGTAGCCGGAGTCGCGGAGCCATGTGTCGAAGGTGGGGTCGGGAACGCTTAGTGATAGAGGGTTTGATGAGAAAACCATAATTTGATGAGCACAAAGAAGAGGTAGAGGAAGAGGATAGTTGTTTCGGTTTGGGTTTTGGGATTCTATTTCTCTTGGTTTTATTTTATTTTATTACTATTTGTTTTTTTTTTTTTAAATTAGAGATTTTCCTTTTTTAGGTTGCAAACCACATTTTTCTTGCACTTAAAATTTGATTAAAAAAAACCCACTATGCAGTTCTTTTGATTGATAAATTGTGATTGAAATACATGAAAAAAAAAAAAAACAATTTCATTCATATTATATAAGACTAGCATTATAATGCTATTTTGAAATTTAATTATAAAAAATATAGAAGATCGGAACCCTAAATCTTAACCATTTAGTTATATATATATTTCTAAAATTTTTAGCTCATGGTAGATTCTTTTATAGATGTATTAATTGAAATCAAATTAGACATAATATTAGTATTTTGAGGGAAAAAAAATTAATCCAAAAGTTCATGTCGTATAAAAAAATTACATGTATATCTAGTTTTATTTAATATTATTCAATTTATCCAAGAAAAAATTGTTTTTTAAATGTTTTTTTTTAAAAAAAAGATTCAAGATGACAAGCTATTGTAGCATTTCATAATAATTGGCCTTCATCCAATCCAAAAAGTCAACAAATTTTAATTTTGACCTTTTAAAAACAAATTAAATTTATTGAGAAAATTTAAAAAATCCAACTTAGAACATTTTGATTTAATATTTGTAATTAAATTTTAGGTAAATATAAAATAAAGATCAATAAGTTAGAAATGAGAAGTAACATAGGATTAAAGAAAATGGAAAAAGATGAATTTATTGGTGAGTAAATAAGGATATAAAAATCTACACCCAACCAACCTCCCCAAAACCGTGCCAACCAACAACGTTCACTTTCCAAACGACGAGAAATGTCAAAGAGTCGTTTGTTCAAACACCTATCGTACACTCTCTTTCACCACCACCGCCCATCATCTCTTTCTCCTACACTTTCAATTTACAAATTTCCTCATCAATGGAAGAAACCCAACTCTTCTTCACTCCTCTCAAAATCTCCCATTTCTTCTTCTTCTGCACTTTCTTCTTCTTCTTCAGTCGCTGCTTCGCCCTCAACAGCAACAACAACAAGTGAATCCTCTGCTTACCTTTCTGTTCACATTCGATGCCCCAGACATGTCGCTGTAACCATGACCCCTCAAGTCTTTCTTTCATTTTCTAACATGGGTTCTTTTGTTTAACTACTTTACGTTTTTTATAGAGAAGTTGTTATTTGTGCACGTAAAGAAACTTTGGATGAAATTTTAGTATTAAGGTTTAGATATGAATAAGATTTTACTTATTTAATAGGGCTATTCGTCATGTCATCAGGATAGCCTTTCAGAGGCGCTTTTATGCTTTGGTGCAAGTTCTACAAGTATGGATGAAGATGATGACTTTGATAGTTCTACTGAGGTGAGCCTTTAAGTCTATGCTATATTTATTCATTGATTGGAATCTGGTGTGATACAATGCCATGCTATTGTTGCTAATGCATCATCTTTGTTTGCTTGAAAGTTTTGTTTTTTCCCCTTCTATGTTCCACATCAATAAATTAAGAAATAAGCATCTTTGATAAAGTTAGAGATGGGCTAGTTACGAAAGGGTTATTTGTTTACATGGCTTGGATATGTGCCATTTAAACCTTTAAATGCAGCATGAGCAAGAGTGATTACATCATTACAATGATATAGAAAGGATAAAAGAATGAGAGTCTATAAAAATACATGGGTTGAAATCAAAGGAAACAATTTGATTTCTATCTACCCATTTATGTCCCATCTGATAATAACACGATATTCAAAGGAGTAGATTGACCTTTTGATGATGATAAAGGTTAATCTTAATTTCCTGGTATAGACATGCTTCCATGGAGATGCTTTCTTGAACTTAGATAATGTATTGCATATTTGGTTTGCTTTTGTCTGTTCCTACTTATTTAATTCTTCAACTCAACTTTGAATTACTATTGGGTTCACTGACCAAAAAATGTGATTAGAGAAGGACGAGAATGCTATAAAGAAACTCGGAGTCTTACCTTATAATTTTATTTTTATTTATTTATTTATTTATTTTGTAGGTCTGCATTGATTCCATATTTCCTGAATGTGAACTTGTGGATGTGTGCATTTCACAAGCAGCTGATTCCATTGGCTTGAAAGAGATACCGACTTATGAGGTTAAAAGTGGGGATCAATATGACTGGGTTAGGAAAACTCAGGTGGATTTTCTTTTCTTGTCCACTCTCTTCCAGCTGTAAATAGTTCTTGTTTTTCTAGATTATTCAATTAGCATTGCTCATGTTGCTTCTTTGCATTCTTTCTCCCTTTGGGAATTCTATAGTAAATGGTGAATGTGAAAACCTTTTCTATCTTGCTTGTTTTTCCAACTGAGATTTTCTAACTGAATCTAGGAAAATAGTTCTGCACTTCCACTGAATTAACCAATATTCTTATCTTGGTAGCATTCTGTCTAAGAAATGAGAGAGCAGCAATGATCCTCTTTTCCAAATTGGGTTACTAAGTGGACCAAAAGACACAGATGACTCTTGATAGAACGGAATACCCTTGCTTTAGCTTCCTTGAGGTCATAAATAAAATAAGGCTATGTTTGGTATGACTTTTGCAAATTAATTTAAATTGTTTTTTAACTTTCTAATCGAAGAAAAGTCAAAAGTATGTTTGGTTAGAAATAACTGAACTTTTAACATATGGATTTCTGACTTACACTACATTGCTTCTTCAAAAAGTTGCTTTTAGTCATTTTTACCAAACATATTTCTAAGTTAAAAAAGTCATTTTAACTCATTTTTGTCACAAGTTATTTATGAAAAAACAAGTTTTGGATTATGACTCAAACTCAAAAATCATAATTCATAAGTGATGCCAAACGGACTCAATTGAATTCAACGCCCACCCACCCCCTCCATTCCTTTTTTTGTGTGACTAAAAGGAAAGTCCTCGTTCACTTATCCAAGAACCTATAAGCAGATGGGTTCTGGTAATATTTTCACTCCCTGTGCATGTGTGCAGCTTTATATTTTGTTAGAGCATGCCCTACCTTCACCACTGCACCTGATGAAACAATATAAGAAATTTGAATAAATGACAATTGATTAGTCACTTGAACTTTTCAGGATTTATTATGAAACATTGCATGGATTATTGCTCTTATTGTTCCCAATGAGGCAAAGATTTGGGGCTATGCTGATAAACTCTTACCTGTTTGCTGTATTTCAGTGGCGATAAAATTTATATTCATTTCTTATCTCTTACAGGAATCATTTCATCCAGTTGAACTTGCTAAAGGACTTTGGATTGTGCCTGAGTGGAGATCTCCCCCCGTATGATTATCCCAAATTATCTTCTTTACCGTTTTACTTGAATCATTTCCTGCCATATATTGGCATCTCATTTTTCCTTGCTTCTTTGAAACCTAAAATAAGACTCACGCATGTGCCATGCACTCACTCTTCAATTGTTGAGTATTTAGTTGCATTTTACTTGAAATTTATGGGCTTTGTTAGGAGATTCATAAAACAGCTACATATTAAAGTTGAAGCTATCGCTCAAATAATTTCTTCCATGTTTACACCTTCTGCAAGTCTGATTTTCAGTATGCAAAAAGGAGAAAGTTGTGTTGGTAGTAATTGAATGGGTATGAAATGTTTGCTTTGTCCCAACAGGATGTTCAAGCAACTAATATAATCCTGAATCCTGGATTAGCATTTGGAACTGGAGAGCACCCTACTACTAAGTTGTGTCTGTTGCTACTACAACACCTGATAAAGGATGGAGAACTTTTCTTGGATTATGGCACAGGTTCCGGAATTCTTGCAATTGCAGCGCTGAAGGTAATCAAATTCATTTTGTATTTGAACCCTTGATTATGAACTAAATTGGAACCTCATTTATTAAAGACTCCACTGATATATTCGAGATAACAGGTCTGGTCTTAAGAATATTAAGCTGTATGAAGCTTATGTGCAAACCAATGGTGTCATAAAACTATTGTTTGGTAATTTTCAGTTGGGTTGCCTCATTTAGTGTCTCTCTTGCAAGTTAAAAGACAAAAGGTCATATCTAGCTTTGGTCCCACATAAATATGTGACTAGTGTGTGGATCAGTCATGAGTGATGCTATCATCACACAAATTCAGAATAATGTACACGCTTTTCTGTTTCTTACCATGCACTCTCTGTTTCTTGAATTTTTTTTCCTGGATTTTTAAATTTGACATTATGATTGTCATCTATTTGTTTTTGCAGAATAAATTCTAACATGACTTTCTAGTAACAAATCATTTATGATGCCAACTGATTCTCAAATTCTGATTTGGCATTATCACTGGCAATGCAGTTTGGTGCTGCTCTGTCAGTTGGATTTGATATAGATCCTCAAGCAATCACTTCTGCACGTCATAATGCCACTTTGAACAGTATAGGACCTGAGACAATGGAACTACACCTAGTTTCTGGTAAAACTTGCTCTTCCTTGATGGATGGAAGAAAAGATGAAACTGTGAAAGAGCAGAACTGTTATGGAACAGGAGTCATCTCTGAAACAGAAAAATACGATGTGGTCATTGCTAATATTCTCTTGAATCCTCTCTTGGAGTTGGCCGATCATATTGTTTCTTATGCTAAACCTGGGGCAGTTGTTGGCCTGTCTGGTATTATAGCCGAGCAGGTATGATTCAATGTGGCTAGATATGGTCAGTTTTGGTCTTCTGGTAACGTAAGTCAAAAAAAAAAAAAAAAAAAAAAAAAAAAAACCAGTAACTAAAACTTGTCTTCACCTCTCCAATAATCACATTGTAAAATTATATTGTAGATCAAATTGGTGGAAGCTGGCCAAGCCATTCTTCCCATTCACGCATAAGTGAGATCCCTTGATGAGATGACAGGAATTGACATCTATCGTATCCCATGTATAGGGATCTTCTGGTGGTTGACTATCTAATTACGTATTGGTCAGAGATGTGTGCGACCTGATTTAATTTGATTGTGTCTTCTATGCAGTGCTCATGTATTGTCGATCGATATTCAGTGCTCTTGGAAGACATATCAGTGTCAGAGATGGATGGCTGGGCCTGTGTAAGTGGAAGGAGGAAAATTTAGTTTAATAGGAGTTGAAGAAGATCGTACTCACTGTTGAAACTATGGGCAGCCACACCTAAATTAGAAATTATTATGTTGAAGCTGTGAATTGTGATCACTCTACCAGTCATTTGGGTTCCTTCCTATTCTGTCGCGGGGGTGCGACAAATCTCAAGCTCATGTAGATATGGTGGAATTCTGAAAGCCATGTTGCTAGAGTCATTCCATCCTGAGATGTGGAACACTGTGAAGCTACCTTGTGGTTTGTCAAATCGAAGAAAGGGTTGCAGATTTTCTGAGGTAATATCTCTCACCTTCTTTTGATAATTTTTTTTTAGTAATTTTTTTTTTTTTTTTGGTGTAGTTGACTGATCCGGGTGTGCGTCAAAGAATGGCAAATCTGCCTGAAAATGAGGGGGCAAAATCTTTTCAGCTATTGTAATCATGAAGAAGGTTAATTGTACAGATACTGGGATTAAATTGTCCATTTCAGCATTAAGGCTTTCCGGAGCCCTTTCCTAATTTCTCATTGCCCCCTTATTTTGTTGAATTGGTCAAATATGTCTTGTGGGTCATATAAAAGGTTTGCTGAAGTAGCCCTTTCCTAATACCAAGGAAGCAATGGTATTAGTAATAACTCAACTATTGTTTGGGTGGAGCACATAGCCATATATCCACCACTTCCTTGAAGATTAGATCATATTAAATGCTTCTTCTTTTTTTCTTTTTTTTTTTTTTTTTGCTTTTTAATTAACTTTTATTAGTTTCGAAACACAACAAACGGTAGAGAGGAGATGTTCTCACCATAATTGGAATGTGACACGTGTCCCTCTTTCTCAAAAAATCTAAATTGACTTTGGATGGACAAAAGGACCTTTGTTGTCTAACGTCGGATTGTCCTATGAGGACTTAATTGATCAGATTAAAACCACAAGAATGTCTTTGTCAAAAATCAATAGTAGAAAGACTTACAGAATTATTAAGTCCTCATCTATGCTTTAGTAGCCATGGCGTTCTCTGAACATGCTGTTGACTACTATGGCGATCATATTTTCACGACTGTCACAGCATCAGCTTCTGTTGTTGATAAATGGATGGGTCAGATACTGTATATTTAGGAGAGCAAATTGAGTAAGCTTATTGTTGGCCTTGACACGTATTGGCTCCTGCCTGCTTATCCTGGTGAATTACAAAAAGATTGCCATCTTAGAGCCTCGTGTGGGTCGAAGTTTCCTTATTTTCCAACTCTGTCATGCAGACTATTTTCCTCAATCTCTGATTGATTTTCTTGGCTACAAGAGATTCACTTTTGTTGGGAAAGAGGTGATGAACGATGCGCATAAACTTAAGAATGATTATGGACTGGTTGTAGGGCATTGTGAGGATGTTGCACATTGGGCTGCAGCAAACTACGGTGGTGAGGAGGATTATAGGAGGTTTGGATTAAAGCGTTTAGTGCTTAAATATTTGAAGAAAGAGTTAGAGAAACCGCTTAAAATAACATTAAGTCGATGGGAGTTTAAGAAGCTTAGCTATCAACAAATGAAGTATGCTTGCCTGGATGCTTTTTTCTCCATTAAGCTTGGGGAATTTCTTAGCAAGGCTACTTAGTCCTCTACGTTCCAAAGGAAACCTTAAGAGTATTCTCTTCTTCTTTGTTGTTTTGATAGCTCAAGTTTTAGAATTCACTATAAGAAAACCAGAAAATACCGATTGAAGTTTTCTTCACTAAATTATCATTTTTCATCACTATTTACTTTTAGTGATGGATTTGCAAAAAAATATTTTTTAGCGGAGAAAAGAATCGTTGAGAGATATATTCTACTTTATAGTCAAAACAAATGAGTGGTTGTGCAGCATGCTCCGGAGGAGATTCAACGAAGTCAACGCCAATCTTTTTATCGACCTCTCGATCTTTTTCGTTGCTATTATTTTAGCAACGGAAATTTCTATTCATCATTGATCATCAACAACCTATTCGTCGCTAAATCAAAATAAACGAGTCATCTTTCGAGTTTGGTATCTATCGCTATTCTCCGTATTGTCGTTGCTACTTAGTGATAAAATTGTCATCGTTAAATCATACTTGCTAAAATTCCTCGTAAATCCGTCACCATATCCATCGCTATTTAGTGACAATATATGTGTCTATCGCAAAGAGGTTTAATTTTAGTCGCTAATTCGCTCGTTGATCCATCACTAAATAAAAGAAATTTTTATATATATATAAATTAATAGCCGTTTAATGTTACTTGGTAGTAGGAAATAATTAAAAATAATACCTTATTAAAATACGATATATTATTTAATAAAATTAAAATAATATAAATTAAAGTCCAATAAATATATAAATGCGTTTAGGTGTACAAAAATATTAAAAACCTAAAAAAAAATTAGTTCTCCTCATCATCATCTCTTGCATCATTTTTTGACTATTGTGTATTGAGAGGAACGGTTGACTCATGGATTGTAGAGTGGTCGGCAAAAGTGACGCGAGTCTACTACATGTCCCGTAACAACCTAAGCACCATCTTCATTTGACTCTATAGAGTTTGGAATTTACCCTCATGTTCTTGGAACCGTTGAGTATAGTCAATCTTCATCCTCTTCATCGTATCTTCGTATTGGGTAGTAACCTCTTGAATATTACCACTAGGATACCACGATGTGGTAGAGAAGAAGTTGATGCCAAAATAGGAGTAATACTAGGATGCTTGTGTTTCAAGACCGTACACTCGCCGCTTTTTCTTCTTTCTTACAATATCAAAATATATTTTGGTCATATCGATATTTGGAGACGATGAATCACCCTCTTGATAATCCTTAGCAGTCGCTTCTTGCAATGAATGCACACGCTCTTATGTAGTTGAAATAATTATAATATTAAATTATAGATATACTTTTTAGATTATATAAATAGATGTATATTTATAAAAATAAAAAACTTACCATTATTTTTTGGAAACTCATCCTTCCACTTCGTGAGTATTCGAAACACCTCATAAGGATTTGGGTTACGACTCAATTTATTATGCTGAAAAAATATATATAAAATAATACGAAATGAAATAATTATAAATAATAATTTATGACACAATGAATAATAGCATTTATCAAACGTTCAAGCATACTCAATCAAAGAGATGAACTCGTTGTATGCCTAGATGAGACACATCGGCACCATCCGTTTTTGACATACGATTTTAGGACATCTACCGAGATCAAGCTCGAAACTCAACTTTGGCCTAATCTCGACACCATGCATCCCACACACCGCTCTATAATAAAAGTGGGTTTATTGGTCTTATGCTTCGACTTGTTCAATATATCGACATACCACTTTCATACCGGACTTTTCCATGCATCTTTAATTAGCGCATCGACAATCATTTCCCATAAAATACTTTACATGAAGAAAAATAATAATATTACTAAGTACATTTCATGTTAAATTAATAATTTAAATAAAAATATAAATAAATAATTAATATGTTATCATAAACTTATTAAAGTAGAAGTCTTTCATTTTCATAGAGATAAACTTCTATGTGAATTCAATAGGGTCCAATCGCTTCTTGAATATTATGGTAATTTTTATAGAGTACTTACTTGATAAAACAAAACTATCGAACAAAAAAAAATAAATAAATAAGTGAATTAATGATTTCAATATGATATATAAAAATATAAAACTAATTAATACATGTGAAGCATATTACTTATCGATTATTGATGAACCGAATGATCCGTCCAATATCGGATCTAGTAGAGCTTCTTGGAGTCGAAGAACTATCAAAGAGACTTTACGGTCGAGGCTAGCATGGGCACTACTTACGAGGATACGGACGTGTTAGCACCATTATCAAGTCCACGACCCCGGAACCAAGCATTAACGGTATCATGGCCACGTACGGTGCCATTATCAATAACACAATCACGGACACTACCGGTATCGGTGCCACGACTACGAACACTATCACTATCAAAGCCACGACCACTACCAGCTCGAACAAATCTATTTGCATCCGATGTTAGGGTGAAAAGATTTAATCCATGAGACATAACTCTAAAATAACACCCGAAACAGATTCAAAAAATATAAAAAATGAATAACATTCGACTAAAAATATGTTATAAATTATTTCCATAAAAAAAAAATCAGCATTGTCTTCCCGGTAAATTAGATATTCCCTAATTACTTGAGATGTTACATGTATAAAATTTAACACATCCAAAATATACAACAAACATCTAAAAAATGCATAAATAAAATGATATAATTTAAAGGATACAATAAATACAATTAATTTTTCATTGTAATTGTCATAATCATCTTTTAAGTTTTTCTCTCCCTCGGTCGATTTTGATTCATATCCACTCTCATCTTCTTCATTACCTTCAACTACGTCTATATCTATAAACGATCTATTTAAATCATTCAACAACTACTCCTCACCATCTTTTTTGAATCAAATAGTGTTGAATTTTCGAATCATCCTCTTGAAACGGTTCTACATTTTACTTGGACTCCAATAGACGATTCTAGCAAATTAACCACAATCCTAGCTTTTATCTCATAAATTGTCCACTTATCCCAACTATCATGTTTCAAGATAGGATATGTGACATAATACATTTGAGTCATTTATTCTGCTAGAATAAAAGGTTTGTATCTGTTGAAACCCCTTCTATAGTTTATCTCCGTTAGTCTATATTAGGATGAACCCTTTTCCCGTCGATGTATGATTAAACCAATCACATTTGAACACTACTATTCTTTTGATTAGTAATGTAAGATACTCTAATTATATAATTTCGATCAATGTCTCGTATTAGTCACTCTCATCCGTATCGTAGTTAGATCTTTTAATACACATTACACTATTCATACTTGCTATGTCTAAACCATGTCCTTATGAGTGAAACCTACATCTATTCCTAATGTACCCTAGATACAAGTTTACAATTTGTAAAAGACCTTTTCTAAGATCTTTTATGAGATAGTTTGTCATAGAGTTTGGTTGTGCATATTTTATCCGTAAAATTAACATCTATGATAAAAAGTTTAATTAACAATCAAAGAATCCTACCTACTAACAAAGCCCAATCTAAAATAAGGATACTCATATATTCACTAAACCATTTGGCAAACTCAATTTCAAGTCAACCATCAACCTCATGCTTGAGCATGTAGGAATTATCTTGTTGCGGTTGGACAACATATCCACTATCGAGAAATCATATGTTTAACGTACGCGAGTTAACTTATATATTATGATTACTAATTAAAGATGAAGAATATTGATATTAAATCTTACACACTTACTCAATGTAAGGTTTAACTTCTTGACGAGTTTAATGATATATATTGATGGATTGGTTTGCACTCTTTTTTGGTCAACCTCTCGTATACCTCATCGCAACACATTTTGAAAAAATGGTGCTTCGACTTAAGGTTTAACAATCGAACAACTACGGACAACGAGTGAGTGATTTTCACAAACATGCCAAATCTTTCTATTTTCTACATTCAACATGTCGGAAAAAGCTTGAGCATCGAGATTTGACATCTCGTCTATGCTAGATCGATTAAATGATGGATCGACTGCATCCATCATCATTATTTGATATGGATTAAAGGGTTCACCATAACTTCCTTCGCCTTCATGATAAATTTTTCACACAAAATAACAAAATAACTCTCGACTCAATTTTTTCAAGGTGTATCCAATCATAATATCCAGGCATAAAATCATATCTCACTAAATGGTATTTAACGAGCGTGAACTTTTTTAAAATTTTTATTCCAACACTTATGACGATTATAAGGACACCTTAACTTTCTTTCATACAAACATTCGGGATGAGTGACAACAAATGTGAAAAATTCTTCAACCTCATTCATGAAATCATCATTTAAATACTCATCAATTAACCTAACATCCATCCATACACAATCGGATCTCATTATTTTGTTTATATATTTTTGAAGCAACAAATAATTATTTAATTAATAATTTTTTTAAACATCTAACAAAATTTCGATAAAGCCTTCCTTTTAAATTAGACATTTCTCAATTATCGGATATGTCAAATGACCACAAAAAAACTAGATTTAAAATACACAACACATGCAAACATTTTTAACTAAACATGATAATACAAACATCAACCAACAATCAATGTATGCACATCGAGACCGACACTTGCCTCGGATACTCTATTAAAATTAAATCACAAACTCGTCCTCCTAGCTCCATCATAGAGTATTGAACCAACTTTATTTCTCCTCAATCATCAATAAAATAATTAAATTAACTTTAATTCAAACCTAATTAAATATTAAATAATAAATATTTAATAAATTGCAATATAAATAAAATTAGAAATGAACAAATTAATCAAAATTAAACTAATTAATTTAAACCTAAATCATATTAACTTAATTAAATCTAATTCAAACCTAATCAAATTACCTTAGTTAAATCTAATTCAAATCAAATTAAATTTAAAATAACAAATAATTAACAATTTCCAATATAAATAAAATTAAAAACCAACCAATTAATAAAAATTAACCTAATTAGTTTAACTCAAATTCAAATTAACCTAAGTAAATTAATCCTAATTCAAACCTAATTAAATTTAAATAACAATTAATTAAGAAATTAGCCTAATTAATTTAACTCTAATTCAAATTAGCCTAATTAATTTAACTCTGATTCAAATTAACCTAAGTAGATTAACCCTAATTCAAACCCAATTAACCTAATTAATTTAGCCCAAACCAATTAACCTAATTAATTTAACTCTAATTCAAATTAACCTATGTAAATTAACCCTAATTCAAACATAATTAATTTAACCCTAATTAACTAATTAACCTAATTAATTTAAATACCAATTAATTGATAAATTAACCAAACCAATTTAGCTCAAATTCAAATTAACCTAAGTTAATTAATCCTAATTCAAACCTAATTAATTTAAGTACCAATTAATTAATAAATTAACCTAACCAATTAACAATTACATATAAAAAAATAAAAAAATTATGCAAAATAACAATTTTTTTTTAGGAAGCAAGAGAGAGAGAGAGAGAGATTACCTTTGAACAAGAACGAGATAGAGAGAAAGGAGGAAATTTTGAGCTTTTTAGGGAGAAAAGAGTTTGGAATGGATGGAGGTTGTTGGGGAGTGGAAGAGCGGGGTTTTATGGGAGTTTTGGGTGGAGATAGCAACAGCAGTTGGAGGAGGAGAGGGAGAGGAAGAAGAAAATGAGGAAAGAAAAAAGAAAAACTATGATTTAGGGATTTAGTATTAGCAATAGATGCAATTCGATCGGTAATAAGTCGCTAATCAACAACGGACATAAATGTCTCTCTCTAATCCATAGTCGATTTGGCAAATTTTGAATTCCAAAAGTCTACTTATTTTTTTAATACTAGTTGTTGGTATATTTTTTTAATAAAATGTTAAAAGATATGTTAATGACTAATAAAAAATTAATTAAAGCATATGTTACCTACCATTATTTTTTTTTTTACTATTATGGAAATAGTATAACCGCAATATTAAAAAGAAAACCATTACTCACCATTTTTTTTTAATTGCAATAAATAGCTATCATTTTGTTTTTGATTGCTATAAATAGCTCTTTTGTTGGAGCTATATATATGTGCCATGTTTTGGCAACCTAGAGCGATATGTTTTATACTTGTTTTCTTGACAAAAGTGCATGATATACTTTTGCTAAGGAAAGGAAAATATGCAGCACTTCTCTTACTTGGTTTAAACCAAAACATTTGTTTTATTTTTTAATCTCCCACTATAAAAAGAGCCATATAATTTTTATTAATATTACTTTTAGGTAAGAGTGATGCTAATTTTATTTAGAGTTTCAAGTCTTACAAATAATACAAATTTGTTAAGACATGGCAAGGTGATTGAGCTTATTGTATCTCCGAGATGACTTGCAATATATTCTTGATCCGTTGCATCGGATAAATTCTACGGATGGCGCGTGTCGTCTCAAGAAAGCAACCTAGTTGTACCTCGAGTTAGTCATCTAAAATTATGGTAAAACTGTTTGGTGGTTTGGCCATCTTTATATCATAAAATATGATAATGTGATTTTAATCATTAATTTTTCTAATTATCAAGGTAAAAATTTCAATTTCTTTATTTATTTTAATTTAGAATAAATTTATATATTTGTGTCAATATTTATTAATTAATTATGTTCCTTTTGTGTGCTAAAAATAACAATTTGAGATGATACCATGTTATAATTTAACGATTAAAATTAAAAATAAATTGGGGCATGAAAATTTTCAATATATATATTTTTTATTATGTCAATGCCATTACTTACCTATCGTGGTTTTTGATTGGTGTTTGATGATTCTACTTAATTAAGAATAAAGCAAGTATTGAAAAAATATATATATTATTTTGCTAACATCTTGGTTGGTTTTATACATCTAACAAATTTCGTTAGTTAAAAATAAATTCGTAGATGCTAATTAGCCATGTGAGAAAAAAAAATCATTTCATTTATTTTCTTATTTTACTCGTACCTTCAGACCATATATTGTTATGGGTGAATTGATGATTCTTCATATGTGATAAATACATATATTGTTAATTCTTTATTTTATGGAGCCCTAAAGACAATAAACTTATTTCTATATTAGTCCTCTCGTTCTCGTGATTGTGTTGTTCTTGAAAAAATAATTAAAATGATGAAAGTATCACTACAATATGGCTAATGAGATATCAAGGTCATATTGAATGAAAAATAAATATTATTTTCTGCTAATATATTTTATATGCATATTTATGAGATTATTTACATATTGATACATAATGTATTTTGTATATTATGGTTACCTATCAAATATTATTATTCAAGGTCAATAATATTGATAGTGTTGAAAATTAATATTTGGGGCATTATCCATATTGTTAATTCATTTGTATGAATTTTATTGTTGATGCAAATTTGAATAATTTGAAAAATAATTTATAAATTGATTTATATTGTTTAAAGATAATTGACATTAAAATTACTTGTCGTGTTGTGATGTCATGTGACCAAGAAAAATAAGAAGCTAAAGAAGAAAATATATCCAACATTTTTATATGGATATACTAATCATATTGGATGCAAAGTCAAGAAAGCCAAATTTATGTGGCATTTGAGGCAATGGAAGCTTGGTCAATATAAAAATTATTTCAAGTCTCTAGCGGTACTTAGATACGATAAGTATAAAATGTCAAGTAAGTATTTTAAATATTGAATTATTAAAATACTTTGATTTTTTCTCTATATATTTGACATTCACTTTTGACGATGAGACTATGTGATAGTTGTGATTGCAAGTAAATTTACATTTTGTTATGGATATTTATTGATCCATGCATAAGTGTTTAATCTAAAAAAAAAACAAAAACAAAGGGGGAAATGTGAATTATCATATAAAATATTTTTATTGAATATTTTGTTAATTAAATATTACTAAAAGGTTGGTTGACATTATTGATTTATTAATATTTGAAAGATCATGTATTAATATAATTATGATTGAAAGCTAATTATTTTTATTTGATTTCTGTTGAAGTTGTCATTATAATTTATGTTTAACAACCATATCCAATTGTGGAAATAAAAAAAATTATGAAAATAATAATTTTGTTTGCTGATTATTAGTAAGATAAATTGGCAAAGTACATGAATTAATAAAGAGCTTATCATGTAATATTTTTCTATGTGGAAAATAAAATTTGATATGTTATTTTATTTGAGAGAAGTATATCTTATTGATTGGTAGGCCACATGAAATAAATTGTGAATGTTGATGATGAAATAATAGAATAATTCGTGTCATTGCTTTGTCTATAATGGTAGCAAGAAAATTATTCGCTATGTGAATAATGGGGGCATAAAAAATGCTATTGTATTAAAATTTTGTTTGAGAAAATTATTATGTAATTCAAGATAATTATCATAATTCTCTTGTGATGATAAATTATCGATCATAATTTTTCTTATGATGTTTGAATTTTTTGCCACATGTAAATTTTTAATGTGATGCCATTGGAAACATTTATAAAAGTATTCCTATTATACAAAAGGTATAATGATACTTTTGAAATATTTATAAAAGCATTCCTACTATATACAAGGTATAATGATGCTTACGGAATATTTGATAAAAGCATTCCTATTATACAAAAGGTATAATGATGCTTATGGAATACTTGACAAAAATATTGAGAGAATTGATGGAATTAGTGACACTCTTATTGTATAATTATGGTACAATGGTGTTTTGATGATATTATCCGATAAGTGAAATTAGAGACACTCCTATTGTATAATTAAGATACAATGATGTTGTAATGATATTGTCTAATAAGACAATTAATGATATTTTGAGAAATTTAAATCTCTAGCTAAATATTGACATTTCTATTGTATAGATGAGATACAATAATGTTAAATTTTTATGAGAAACTAGAGATTAGAAAATGTCCATATTCACCTCAATGTGATTATGTTAAATGTTTTCCATTGTATTAAAAAACATATATAATGATGTCATCATGCTTTAACATGATGATGATGATGATGCGAGAAATAAATAAAAGTAATGATTGTCATTGGCTAGTGTGTGTGTGGTGAAACTTAAATTGGCTAAAAAGCTTAAGCCAAGAAAAAAACAAATGGATGCTAGTGAAGAAAACAAGTGGATATTATGCTTTGTTTGAAGAGAAAATAGCAAGGATGAAAAATTCCTACCACTTGTCTTAGCACTAATAAACTAATTAAGTGCTAGTTACCTAATCCTTTGGATGTATATTAAATATTGTGGAAGTAAATCTTTAGCTAAAGTCAAAGGATTAGATGATACATCGATATGGATACTCTACCTAGGGATTGGAGATCCCAAGAACTAGGTTCAAGGAGAAAAACAAGTATAGAGTGGTTTGACTATATGCACAATTTATTTGAGTTTCAATACTCATATGTCTATCCCTATGATGTAATGCATGAATCCCATAACGAAAGAGAGGTTAAGTTTCTTTAAATGAAACTTTTAATGTGGTCTATAGTTTTTTTTTGAATGGGATGTTAAAGTTATGTGAGCATCCTTGATAGACACACCTATATGAGTGAGGAAGTGGAGTCGCTTCCTATGAGAATCGGGCTAATTCTCTAGAACACTTATAGAAGCCGGGATCAAGCACAAGGCCATTAATGTGCCGGCTCGAAATTAATCGCAGAATACCTAAATATAATATGTGTGATACAATATTTGTTTTACTTAAAAAGCCTTAGTTCAAGTCAATATTCACTATTGGCTTGAGAGAAATATTGTTGAAACACTAAGTAAGGGTTCAAGCTATTGGCACCCTTATTATGTATTATGTTCGTTTACTTACCCAAAAACATTGCTTATATTTTATTAAAAAATAAGTAGGGGACTCGTTGATGTATTTTTTAATAAAATGTTAAAAGATATGTTACTTATCATTTTTTTTTTTACTATTATGGAAATAGTATAAATGCAATATTAAACAGAAAACTGTTACTTACCGTTTTTTTTTTTTAATTGCAACCGTTTTGTTTTTTATTGCAATAAATAGCTCTTTTGTTGGAGCTATATATATGTGCCATGTCTTGGCAACCTGGAGCAGTATGTTTTATACTTGTTTTCTTGACAAAAAAGCATGATATACTTTTGCTAAGGAAAGGAAAATATGCAGCACTTCTCTTGCTTTGTTTAAACCAAAACATTTGTTTTATTTTTTTAATCTTCCACTATAAAAAAAAGAGCCATATAATTTTTATTAATATTATTTTTGGGTAAGAGTGGTGCTAATTTTATTTAGAGTTTCAAGTTTTATAAATAGTGCAAATTTGTTAAAACACAACAAAGTGATCGAGCTTGTTGTATCCCCGAGATGGTGTGCAATATATTCTTGATATGTTGCATCGGATAAATTCCGTGGATGACGCATATCGTCTCAAGAAAGCAACTTGGTTGTGCCTCGAGCTAGTCATCTAAAATTATGGGAAAACTATTTTGGTGGTTCGGTAATCTTTATACTACAAAATATGATAATGTGATTTTAATCATTAATTTTTTTAATTATCAAGGTAAAAATTTCAATTTCTTTATTTATTTTAATTTAGAATAAATTTATATATTTGTGTCAATATTATTAATTAATTATGTTCCTTTTGTGTGCTAGGAACAACACTAGTTGATGGCTAATTTTCATGGAAATTATGCAATTAGCGATCCCGAACCCAAAAAATAGTGACGAAATCAAGAGTCCCTCGCTAAACCATCTCTAAAATACCGGTGAATATTTTGCTACCAAACAAAGCGATGGATATCGATCTCTCGTTGAAAATCTATTGCTAATCCGTCAGCATTCCGTAGTTGAGGTCCACACCTCGATAATAATCATCGTTCGTTCATTGATCCGTCGCTAATTTTTATCGCTATTTCTTGATTTTTTTTATAGTGATTTATAATATAATAAAATTTTGGACGATTCTTGATGTTATGCTATTTTGTTGTTCATTTTTGCCTAAAGAATCATGATCTAATCTCATCATTGATATTACAAATATGTGCTCAATTTCATTGCTTGCCTTCATTCTTAATCATAAATTTTCGATCGACATGCTTGCAAGTTAACGTTATATAAGTTGTTGTATACATTATTTCGAACGGCTTGTTTTTTATTCCTCAATTACAATATTTAATTAAGAGCTCTAGCTCTGGTGAGTTTCTACCATCACACGTAAATGCCCTATGATCTATTATCCACGGGCTACGTATAGAGTTAGATCTTGTGAATTGGATGAAAAAAAAAAAAAAGACAATTAAAGACGGTTTTTTTTTTTTAGAATGAAAGAATTATCAGTTGTTCGTCAAAGCCTAATGAATTTTTATTTATTAATTTATAATTTTAAAAAAAAATTAAAATTTTTTAGTCAAATCCTAATTAATTAATTAAAATATTTATGTTTTTTTTAGAAGAGTTAAAATATCCATGGTAGGAAGCAAATATCACTAAAAAAAAGTATCCTCTATGCATGTGTTGAGTCTAATTAAGTTTCAGGTTTTTTTATTTTTATTTTGCCATAAGCTTTAGGCAAGACAATGGCGATTTAGCTTTCCTAATGGCTAAAATCCCCAGCCCAATTCTCTAAACGTTTGAGCTTGTAATATATAGCCTAACAAAAATTCTAACTTTTAATCGCTAGAATATATATTTCTTTGAAAACAAACTACATTTAATTTAGCTTTTTTGGGTTTGTCTCCTTCCTAATCGATCCTTGAAGGAAAACGAATGACTACGTACATCCATCATCCTATGTACGTTTGTCATTATGGTGATTAAACGTCTAGACCAAAATCTCAAGCTCTCTCTGTCTCTCTTAGCTCTCTACGGATAGAAAGAGTATCTGATCATCAGTTCTTTGGTCGTTTTATTAAGGTATGGACTTTTCGGAGTCATGAAGATCTTGTCTCTATATAAAGTTGTCTGGTATGGTGACCCTATTTTCACGACTGTCACAGCATCAGCTGTGGGTGTTGATGCATGGCTTTCTCTCAACCTGGCTATCCATGATATAAATTGCCTTTCCAATGCACTGGACTGGGTTGGATCCTGTGGTAAATAATAATGTAGTACTATGGAGTTAAAGAGGATAAATTAAATAAGTTGATAGTAGTCGTAGTTAATGTGATTTTTTTGTTGCAATTTTGCATGTGATCTTGATTTTAATGCAGTCTTTTAGAAAGCAAAAATTGGAATAATTCATAAACCATTAGAAACAAGAAATTTATCCACCATTGAAGATACGATGATAAATACAAAAATCAATGTTCTTTCCTCTGAAGTTCAAGTGCTGACTAAAAGTCAATCACAAATTAATTTTAAAGGTTCCTCTTTTGTTATGCTAATATTTTTTATTATTATTATAAGATGCATAAGCAAAACATTCAGTTGCTGTGCCGTGCCTATCCCACCCCCACAAACATCACCGCTTGAGTTGTCTCCTGGCCAAAGGAGGGGTTTTCTTCGGAATGTAAACCTTGTAATTCACCTGCCATCAAAAATAAGAAAAAATCGATCTTTCGATTACTGCAATAACCATTTTTCACAGCCTACGTTATCAAAGAAACTAATTTAACAAACCTAGGACAGGTTGAAGCACTTACCTGTACCATTTCCCCACCACGCATCACGGACATTGTCTTCTGTTCCAACTGTGAGCCTTCTTTGCCTTCATCTTGCGATTTATTCAAGCTAACATCTCCTGCTGCAGATGTAAGGCAGGAAGAAGGCTCGGCAGGAGCAGAAACAGAGGCTTTGTCATCATTGTCATTGCCTGGGGGAGAGGTGACAGTGTGAGCACCATCTGTTGCGTTCTTACCTACATTACTCCCACTCACTAACTTAGCCTGATTGGCTTCCAACGAAGCAGGTGTCTCTTTCAGTGTGGCACTCTTACCTATGCTAATCCCGCCGACCAACTTTGCCTGATTTGCTTCCCGTGAAGCAGGTGTTTCTTCCTGTGACGCAGGTGTTTCTTTCAGGGTGGTGGAAGCATTTGATAACGCTTGCCTCAATGCTGATGTAACCAACCGTGGTTTGTTTTTACTAGAACTAGCAATTGTACTAACCTTGTCTCTGCCAGGAATAGCAACCTGGTCAGGTAGATGAACATTATTCTTAGCAGAGCTAGATTCACTGCCACAAATCTCTCCATCAGTGATCTTCTCATTTTGCGAAGAATGAGCATAATCTTCTCTCACCATTCTAGCACCATCACCTTTGGTGGGGGATTTAATTTGGCCTAGTTCAGGCATCGAAGGGGATGGTGCCTTCACTGTACCATCAAACTTATCCTTCTGAATAACAGCACTCTGAGCATTTCTTTGGAACCCTCCAAGTCCACTTCGGAAACTTTTCAGATTTTCCAAAGCCCTTTGTCTTAAAATTGTCTCCAGATCATCGCCATTCACACTATCAACAGTGACCCTTGAAGCCTCATTCTTTTCCTTTTTAGTATCATTTGTCCCAACCTTGTCAATGTCATAGCCAAGCTTATTTCTAGTAAGTTGACCCTCTCCAACCTTCTCACTTTCTGTGAGTTCAACGGCTTCAATATTGAAAGCAGCATCATCTTTTATTTTCTCATCTTCTATAGGCCTTTTCTCCATGTTGTTTAACCCTTCATTACTATCATTGCTTCTAGAAGAAGGGTAATCATAATGATCATATGTTATCTCCTCTTTATACTCATTCTTGTCCAGTTCTCTTACCTCATTATCCTGCCCTGGAAGAATAATAACAGACCTCAGCCGCTTTGAGGTGTTCTCACCAATTATTGCATCTGATGTCAAAAAATCATTATTTCCATCATGTCTACTACATGAAGAACAGCTTCCTGATCCGTATCTCCTCCTTTTATCTCCACTTCTAATATTCGCCAATTTTCTTTTTTCATCCTCTCTTCTATCTGGCCTGCCCTTATGCCTCTTGTATTCACTCACATCACTCTGACTACTAGGACTCTGACAAGTAGAACAGCTCCATGTTTCACTAACACTTGAATCTCTCCTGGCCTTCTTCTTCCTCCTCTTCTTTGTCTTCTTCTCGTGTGTTTTCTTCCTTTCATCATTTCTTTTGGACCCTTTTCGCTTTCTCAAATGAGGAGACTCCTCAGTACTCAAAGACCGAGCACGAGCCCTCTTTTACTCCCCTTCACATCCTTTCTAGTGCGAGACCTAGACCTTCTAATTCTGTAACTATCCTCAGAATCAAACGAGGAGACAGACAGTGAACTTCTTGAATCAACATCGGAATAAGACTCCGAATCATCACGACGCCGCAGCTTCTTTGATTTACTTCTCCTGGTATCTTTTCTCTTCCTTGCACGACCCTATACGTGCAACATACATTAGAGGCACAGACATAAAAAGGATTCAAACAAAAACAAAAACCCATGTACACCAAATCAACAACCTCCAAAAACTCAAACCTAAATGTTACTGATAATGCACATGAAATCCCAAACAGGAAAAAGACAATTCTCTACACTTAATGAAGAACCTAATAAAGGACAAATCTTTCAACAACCCAATTGAAGTTGCTGGATGCAAAACACAAAACTGAGCAAAGAAATCGAAAAAAAGCACACAAAAAGAAGAAAACCCTTGATAGCAAAGAAGAATTGAATACCGAATTAAGAGAATAATACCTGAGAGGAATATTTGGCGCGTTTCTTTTTAATAGAATATTTTCCCATGATAATCACCTGCAAGAAACAAAATTGAAATCCACAAAAGAAAATAATAAAAAGAGGAAAAGGAGTTAATTAGCAATATGAAGGAAAAATGAAGATAGGATTTTCGATTGAATTAATAACAATAATAATCAAGGGAAGAGATAGATTGGGTCTCTAAGTAGCAAAAACAAACGACAAGTTAGTGCAGTTCTTTCTTTTCTTTGATTGCTATTGCTGGGGATTTTGATTTTATTAGTATTGGAGAGATCTTATCATAGTGTTGGTGCTGCTGCTGTTGTAGACGGCTAGTCGTTTATTCATTGATTAAAGCACCTTGGGTTGTGTTTGTTTAGAAAAAAACAAGTTCTAGGAATTTGTTTTTCTTATTTTTTAGTGTTTGTTGAGTTTAGGAAAAAATTCAACAAAAATTTATTTTTAATCAACAGAAAATGATAAACTATTTTTGAAAAAATGTTTTTCCTATTTAAAAAGAGGAAAACATTTTCCTTCTCAAGAGTCGTCTCACTCTCGCGTTACCTAACTATCTCTCGATATATTTTATCAATTCTTTTCTTTATCTTCTTTTTATTTAAAATATATCAAATTAATTTTTAATTATTCCTTATCAATTATTATTTTTATTTAATTATTTTTGTCTATTTCTACTGATATTTGATTTTTTGATTTATAGATACATTAAATATGCTTAAAAACCATTTTTACACCTTAAAATTATTTTTATAATAAATATTTTAATAATTTATCTTTTTTTTATTATTATCTCAAACACCACTTATACTATACTTAAATGATTGAAAATAATTATTACAAGACTATAACTTTTTGTCAAAAAATTAAAATTAATTAATTCGGTAATAAATACGTTATTTTCTCGACACTATTCATTTACAACTAAATCAATAATTTATAATTTTAATCGATTGTAAACTTTTGTTGGTAATTGTAGTGAATAATTAGTTACAAATTATTCCAATATTAATCTTTTGAAACAAAATGAATAATTATCTACAAATGATAACTAATGATTTATAAAATTATTTTTTAGACTAAATTATCGGTTCAATTTTTAAAAACAAAGAAAGAATTCTTAATTGAGTTACCAAAATAACAATGCTAGGATTAGTTAGAATTTTTTTTTTTAATTAAATGTGAATATTGACTTGATTTTGTCCCAAATAATTTTGATAAATTGGTTTGATGGTTAAAAAAGTACATTTTATTTTTTTGAATTAAAATTTTAGGATCAGTATTTATGAAAATTTATTAAATTTTTCTAAATATATCTTATATTGTAAAATTATGAATATGCCTTTTTGAAAATTTTTTCAAAACTTATTGATGTAACAATCAAATACTCGTTTTTGTATTTTAATTTTTTGTATCAAACAAAGGTCGAAATATATTTTCTAGCGAGCTTTTTCATATAATTGTCAAACGATAGAAAATATTTTTTTGAAAAATAATTTTCTGAAAAATAGCTTACTTAGGAATTGATTTTTCTTATGAAAGTTGTTTTTCACCAAACAAACGAGCATTAATTGCACTTGTTATATGCTTTGAATGTATAAAAGACAAGTCCTTTTATTTCCTTGGTTATATTTGGTATAATTATATATTGTAAATTGATTTAAGTTGATTTTTAAATTTTGAATTAAACAAAAATTATAAATATATTTGATTAAAAATAATTTTTAACTTAAATTGAAAATTTATTATAAAATTGAACCAAAATTTTACTTTAATCAAAAATTAAAAATTTTAACTTTTAACTTAATTATGGATTCTAATTTAGAATTCGTTTAACATGACTTCTAGCTTTGAATCATAATTTAAAATTTATTTCTTATAAGTAATTTTAAAAAAAAATGAGTTAAGATAAATTTAAGTTTGAAGTATGTGTTGGTAAAAATAACCCAAATTAATTTTTTTTAATAAAGAAATTAGTATAAGCTATAATTCATATAAGCTAAAAGTTAATATTATATATATATATATATATATATATATATATATATATATATATATATAACTTTTGATTAATTCAAAAATTTCACTCAAATTTTATTTAAAAAAATTATTTAAGTTAAAAGTTATTTCCAATGAAAAAATATTTATGACTTATCTTTAAATAAAAAGTTAAAATAAACAATTTGCAAAAGAAATACCGAACATAACTTTATACTATATTCATTGTTTAAAATTTTGTTTTAAATCATTTTTACCTCATATATTTCTAACTCATTTTTTTATAATTTATTTGTGAAATATAATTTTTTTTATTATAACCTAAAATCAAAATTCATGTCAAACAAACTCTTAATTAGATACATTCCATAGACCATTTTTAGATTATACATATAAGTAGGAAGGGTATATGTAATGGTTTCACCTATAGCTTTTTTGGATCAACACAAGGTACTATTTTAGCTTTCGGATGGACAAAACCCACTTTGTATTGAAAAAAAAAATCTCACATTTGGTGATCATAGAAATCAGAAATCCACACGTTATTAAAAAAAAAAAAACAAAAAAAACAAAAATGAATCCAAAATAACCAATTAAATCTGTATAGTAATAACTTCTCCTTGGGGAACATACAATTCACGACATAGACAAGACATTCGGGTTGGGTTTATCTGGGAGAAAATAAGTTTCAAGAACTTATTTTTTTTATTTTTTTGTTTTTTGATATTTGTTTCACGTTTAGAAAAAAATCAACGAAAAATGATAAAGTATTTTTGAAAAAGTGTTTTTCGAATTAAAAAAGAGAAAAATATTTTTCCTCTCTCACGAGCTATCTCGCTCTCATGATTACTCACATCTCTCTTGATATATTTTAATAATTTTTTCTTTGTCTCCTTTTTATTTAAAATATATCAAATTAATTTTTAATTATTTCTCATCAATTATTATTATTAATTATTTAATTATTTTTCTCTATTTCTACTAACATTTGATTTTTCGATTCATAAATACATTAAACATTCTTAAAAACCATGTTTACACCTTAAAATTATTTTTATAATAAATATTTCAATTATTTTGTCTCTTTTATTTTTTTATCATTATCTCAAACACCACCTAAACTATACTTAAATTATTGAAAATGATTATTACAAGACTGCAATCATTTGTGAAAATTTTGAAACTAATCAATTCATTAATAAATACATTATTTTTTTAATACTATTTATTAGCAACTAAATAAATAATTTGTGACTAATTTTAATCAATTGTAAAATTTTGTTGGTAATTGTAGCCAATAATTAGTTACAAATTATTCCAACATTAATTTTTTGAAACCAATTAAATAATTATTTACAAGTAATAAATAATAATTTATAAAATTATTTTTTAGACTAAATTATCGGTTCAATTTCCAAAAAGAAGAAGAAGAAGAAGAATTCTTAATTGAGTTACCGTAATAACAATGCCGGGATTACTTAGAAATTTTTATACTAAATGTGAATATTGACTTGATTTTGTTCCAAATAGTTTTGATGAATTGGTTTGATGGCTAAAAATATACATTTTATTTTTTGATTTTTTAAATTTAAATCTTACGATCAGCATTTATAAAAATTTATTAAATTTTTCTAAATGCATATTATATTGTTAAATTGTGAATAGACCTTGTTGGAGTTTTCTCAAAACTAGATGATATAACAATCACAATCGGTTTTTATATTTTAATTTTCCGTATCAAACAAACGCTAAAATATATTTTTTAATAATTTTTTATGTAATTATCAAATGTCAAATAATATTTTTTTGAAAAATAAATTCTTAAAAAATAACTATTTAAAATTGATTTTTTTTATAAAAATTGTTTTTCGTCGCATAAACGAAGGTCAAGTTGCAATAAAAGCTGTCCAATAATGAGCCGGGTCAAACTAAGACGGCATGTATCCATATGTAGCAATGTCTTGAGTTTATGTTGGTTCCATTTTGAGTTCCTGAAAACTCAAGACACTAACCACTCTGACCTTAAGGTATTGCTTTCATTTGCAAAGGGCTGGAACCGATGAGCCAAGGAACGACTACTTTGACCTCAACACAGCAAGTTTTGAACCTATCATCACTATAGCTCCTTTTTTAAGGAAGAATTTAAAGAATCGGCTATTAAAAGCCTCTCCCTCTCTCTCTCTCTCTTTTATCCTTTACGGTATCTTAAACCTAAAAGTCTAAATTAATCTCTTTCTATTTTATAGAGTGTCCGAAACAAAAATAGTTAGTCAAAAAAATTTTTACATATATAAAGATTTAAACACAAAATCACTTATTTAAAGGACTAGAACGTCTTTCACTAAAATCAATCTTTAATGAATGATATACATCTTTGGTATGAATTACATAACATAGAAATAGATGAATAACAGAGGTTTAAGAGGTAATTAAGAAAATCATACCAAATAATTATAATGATTTTTTTATTCCATGCACACTCGTCGTAATTAAATTCACTATGCTGCTTATACCTTGTGGTAAGTGGTATTAACTGAAAAAACTATTGCTTTTTTTCGCTAATAAAATAAAGAATTAACTTCACTCCACCAAAATTGATCTTCTACCAATCCAACCTGTTAGACTGTCAGTAAGTCCATTGATCCACTGACTAATTCATTCTGGCCCTTTTCCTTTTGATTGGTGTAGTCACAGCTGGAATTCTCCTCCAATTGATCACAAAGCAAAGTTTTTTTGTATCTATTCTTCGGAACATCCACAGAGTAACAAAATCTTGGTTTTTTCTCAATTGATGCTCATGAAAGAATGCTTTCCACC
The DNA here is from genome assembly GCA_963924115.1 of Dovyalis caffra. Classification (NCBI taxonomy): domain Eukaryota; kingdom Viridiplantae; phylum Streptophyta; class Magnoliopsida; order Malpighiales; family Salicaceae; genus Dovyalis; species Dovyalis caffra. The sequence continues at coordinate 1,991,731 of CAWUPB010000858.1, read as the reverse complement.
CTACGGTAAGGACATGAATCTTGGACGACCAAGTCTTAAACACCATCTCAAATTCCTTGCCATTAGGGTCATAAGTAGTCACCTTAATTCCATCAGCAAGATTCTCATCGTCATTCAGCAAAGGGTAGAGGTAATCTTTTGCATCTGCTTTGTTTATCGACAGCCTACTTTGATCATCCCTCAAATCACTCTCTGTTAACTGTTTTTCAAAAGGCGAACTACATTTTCCGATTAACCCAGTTAACCCTGGAATTGAAGGGACTTTAGGAGGATCGTAATTATCAATAAGCCCGAGAGTTTGTTCTAAGCTTAGTAGTGGTGGCTGTCCTGGCAAGTTTCTGGCAGCTGCATTATTGTTGTCTTCACCTTCTTGATCGTTTCTTCTTAAGACTTCTTGGTCATCAGTAACGCTTGAACGCTTTCTGCTGGAATATGAGTTCTGGTGCTTCTTTTCACTCCCAAAGATACTGCTTTTCAATTTATCCAAAGCCAAACCAGTTTTGTAAGTAACCCTTGTATGGGTTAGACAGGAAAGAATTAGAGCAGCTGCTCCTTGCTCTTTTACTTCTTCAGGATAATCGTCTTTGTTGATTTCTTCCATGATTAAGTTTTGAGGGAGATTAATTTATGGGAGAGTGGCCAAGAATAACTACAGAAAAAAGAAAAAATAAAAAAATATTAGTTAATCAATTTGCCTTTACATTGTTAGGAAGTCGATCTTTTAATAAAATAAAAGGGAATTGAATTTCTTTATATGGTTTGCCGTAATCTGCTCTCTCCTTATTAGAGATACCTCATTGCAGTGAGGCTTTATTATCAATTCCATTAGCTAAACTAATATAAACTGTCAAGAAATTCTGAACTAATTAAGAAAAATAAACTCTCAATAAATTATTAACTGCAGTTTTGTTCCGAAATTACAAGAGATAATCACACTAATATAGCAGCAATCCTATTTTTTTTTTTTTTTAAAGGATCATACTCAAAAGATTGGAGAACTAAATTCAATGTCAAATAATACAGAGTTAATGAACCAAAAATAAAAATAAATAAAAACCTAATACAGTGCTCATGAAGATGGCATACCCGTAGAAGAGGAGTCTCTAGGCACTTTTGGAGGAAAAAGAGGGCTAGCTTTCTTCTCAACTTAGGAAGATCACAATTGGAAAAGTTCTATATATATATATATATATATATATAGCACTTCTGGCCGAAGAAAAAGAGGGGAAGCTTTTTTCTCCCTAAGGAAAGATTACAGTTGAGAGGAGTTATATATATGGGGGATTTAGAGTAAATTAGATGACTACAAAATAGGCTTTAACATTAAACAAGAAATATTAAACTTGAATTGGAAATTAATTAATTTATTTCTTTCCCTATTTAGTTCTTTCTTGGTTCCCAAGAAAGAAGCTGAAGCCTTTTCTCGTACTTGACTAAAATGGTACGACAACGAGTGGGATAAGGTACAGTTGGGTTTGCTCATTTTGCTTTTATCGTTGTATCTCATTGGCGATCGATAATTTTTTGTGTAATAAATGACAAAGGGCCCTTCTTTCATGCGGATGTTAAATAATCACCAATTAATTAAAAAAAAAAGTGTTGATTAAAAGTTGGTAGATTTGCACTCAACTTCTAAAACTGGGAAGGGCTTGCGTTATTTAGTTGAAACAGGGAATTGTCGTGGACGTGGATAAGAGCAAAACGAGTTGTGGAGGATAAGGATATACAGGAGTAGAAGGTTTGTATTTCATGTAAAATAGCACGAGCCCTTCCCATTTTGAGACGTTAAATGCAAATCTACCAACTTTTAAATAACCTTTTTATCGAACCTAAATCCTTTCTAATATTGGAAGTCAATAACTCCAATTGAAACTTTTACTGCAAACCAGAAATATTGGACCATTAATCTACGGCAGAGATTTTCATTTGTTACAAGATTAAGACCTCAAAAAGGAATTGCTGTATTAGTTTAGGAGGTTTGTTCCCTTCTGGCTTGAAGATACCCTCACCGTGGATTTTTTTGTTTTTTTTTTAAAAAAAAGAGATTAAATTTGGATAGAAATAAAATAGTTACATTAATTACTTGTCCATCAGAATTAAATAGATCCCTGGGACTCCACTTGATATATAATTACAGTGTAGACACACACATTTATACACAAAAAAGAAGTGCTTCCGCAATAGATCTTAAGCATCTCCAGAAACACTCATTCAGGAGGAGTGTCAATAAAGAGTTCCGTTGAGAAGTCCATTTCACCAACAATCCTGCCTCTGTTTGATAGGCATATGCATGCATACATACATGAAATCAGTGCCAGTAAGAAATTTGAAACCAATTTCATAATGTAAGAGCTTAAGTATACCTTTCAAGGACAAACTTCCCTTCTTTGTACTTTTGGCTCTCCTCAGGTGCTGACTTCTGTTTAGGAACGATTGGCAAATTAGGGAACCCATGATCTTGTTTAACAAAAATAAAAATGGACTTGAGGCATTTACAGCCAAACCCTTATTTAACCAACCATATTTCAAAGGGTTATTTTTAAGGGAGAGAGAGATTACATATTTCCACCCAATAATTCCTCCACAACAGCAACAAAATATATCAGCTACAGTATGCAATCCTGAAAGCATCATTCTCTCCTCTAAGGCTCCGACGCTGATGTTCACCCTGAAATCACAAACTCCACAGTACGCATCAATAGAAGAGATAAAATTACTCAAGACTAGAAGAAATCTTTTTCCTCATATCAGATCAATTCATAAAGAATTTGATAATGAAATTTGTGTGTGTGTGTGTGTGTGTGTGTGCAGGTAAGGGGATAACTATCATATATAATCTTAACACAAGTACTTTCAAAAGGACAATATTGCATAGTTGATGGAATATTTAGTGTTGATATCAGTTGCATCCCAGGGGATGGCCAGTTGTTTATATGACCAAATTTTTTGCCACTGATATGCCATTCACGTTCTTGTCAACAATCATAGAAATAGATGATCAAGACCTTGAGCTCCGAGCAGTGATCACTTTCCACAAGAAAAAATGGTAGCAGTGCTTAAATTAAAAATGCTGGGACAAATTCAATCTTGAATTAAGGATAGGAATTAAAAGGCTTCAGCAGAAAATCTTGGTATCAGGACTTTTTCAGATGGTTAAACTTTATCCATGAACTAATCACCATCTTGATAACCAAGTACCCCTCCTCTCCTTGTTTGACTTTAATTTCCTTTTTCTATGCTTAATTGAAAGATATTCATCCTAAATTGTCCTTGTAATCCTTGACAAGTGGCACATTCAAATTTCATTGACTCAAAAGGAAAGAACAGAAGCTACAATGAGAATACAAAATTAGAAGAAAGCATTTTCGGTGTGCAATTAGTTACAACTGGTCAACAATAAAAATTACCTCGCTATTTTCTGTCAAACTTTGTCCTTAGACAGAAAAAATAAATCAACAGTTGGCATCCAATCCAAAAAATTTAAAAAAAAATCAAAAAATCCTAACAAGTTGGTTGCCTAGTCTTTGGAAGCAACTCTGGAAGAAAAACAAACCATTAAATGGATCAATCTATGTTCCAGAAAATACCATTGATATTCATATGGGTAGAAAAAATCACGCCTGCCATGATTTTTAAAACAGAATAACATTAATACAAATCAGGACATCCTGATAGTAACCATCAAAGAAGCACATATGGTTGTTGGAGGGGGAGCACATTTTCAACTGTCATTTGTTATTAAATCTCCCGTGGTCGTTCAAGAAATCTTTTTATCTTTTATTGTTATCAATAACTTTATATCCTCTCACTATTTATTAGATTCCACTTTGTCTTCAATCGTAGTGTTTTGTGGAACAGGTGTTTAATATAAACTCTTGAAGATAAAAGTATTCATTTGTTCACAGACAACAAGGGAAGTTATATTTCAAGCAACACAGCAACAACTCATAACTTTGAAACAACAGCACAAGAGCAAATGCCTGATGCTGTCATTCCTCTGAAAATTTTAGAGAGACAGGAAGAATAAAGTACTGAAATTTCAATGGTAGTGAGCATGAAATTAACAATCTATGCTTGAGAATCGATGAACTCATCACCCCAGCTAGTTATTTTCTGGATTTTTTAGTACCTTCTTCTGTACATGAATTGTAATTTGCACCCTTTTTCCTGCTATTAGTGCGTTATTGCTTATCAAAAAAGCCAAGAAAAATGAAATTACTAGTGAAAGCGAATGAGCAGCAGGAAAAAAGTTTGAACTTTGGAATTTTCATCGCAAGAACATAAAAATTTTCCAATGCTAGCAGCAAAAGGAGGGAATTAAAGTGGATAGGGGGTTTAAAGGTAGGAAACTCAATTTCAGAAATCTAAGACCCAAAACAGTGAAAGCAGTAGATAGAGCTCTAGCTTGGAGAGAGCCTTTCATGTCTTTCATGATCCAGCCAACAAAGCACACAGGCTGAAAAGGCCATAGTAATATTAATGCTAACTATGCCAACTGCAAAACTTGAATCTTGGTTGATGATTGAAAATTTTTGGGTTGCACTGCACTCCAGCCACAAGTCTTAAAATATTATCTAGAAAACATGAAATTAAGTAATCCAACCAGGCGCAAATCGATATCAAATAAAAGATTAAAGCTTTATAAACAGAACATTAAAGAAATCGTTAACTAATCAAAATTCAAAAGAATGTAAGAAAGAAATCAGTCCCAATTGAAGCACTCACACATTTTTGAAGAGGTAAGCTTTTCCTCTGCGGGAATGAAAAGCCTGGCCCAATTAAAAAAAAAAAAAAGATTATGAGACCCCAAAAGAATTGAACAGATAAAATGCAAGCAAGCAGTATACATGTACAGTGAAGTAAAAGAAACAGAAACAGCAATTTCATGAAGGAGAGGAGGGTTTTGGTTCACCTTCGAGACAAGGTGATCAGGGAGAGCTAAATGGGTCCCACAGAACTTGCATATGTAAGGACGACCCTCTAACTCCACCACAAATGTCTTCCCCATACCTTCCTGTTTTTCAATCGTTGATTTCAGCCCACCAGAGCAATTGCAGTTGCAGACCGGAGAAGTGTTAGACCGAAAGGGAGTTGTGGATGAGAACAAGGCATATGTTAAGACTGTCAGTACAGTGGCAAAGTTACACGTGCCTTAGTCTTTTTACCTTGTCTTGGCACTAGAATATTAATGGTAGAACTTCAACACCAAATGTTTGGTAGAGTTTGGCATTACATGCGAGTGTGTGACCTTTGGGTCATTCTATGACTCCATTCTCACTTCCTTCTTGGGCCCCCAGTAAATACCGTCAAACTCAAATTTCAGTTTTTTTTTTTTTTTAATGAAGATATTATTGATCAAATTTGAGTCATTTTTTAGATTGAGATGCTGAAATTATCATAAATGAATAACACTAAAGAATCCGTAAAAATACTAAAATGAAATTAATTTTTGAATTAAAAACATGACTGGTTATGCTCTAGATTTCCATATTGATTTTGAATTAAATGATCATAAATAATAAGGAGAAAAAAAAAAGTAAGTGTTAACCCATTGTTACTGTTAATGATCATCTTCATCTCCAAAGATGATGAGACTTTGTGCTGGTAAGAGGTTGTGTTTCATCAAATTTTTGGGTTGGATAGTATATGGGCCAGTAGGGATTGAGGACCCGAACGCAACCATTATCACTTAGCCCAATAATGAAGGGTAAGGGAAGAAAGGAAAACGATTTTGGAGGCCATTAACGGAAGCAAAGAAGAATGACCCTAAGCCGATGGACATTCATGTTCAAGAAGGCCTTGAGTTCAAAGTTGAAACATCTATATTTATTGTAATAAAAAGAAAAAAAAAACATAAGGAGGTTAAGTAAATGTTAACTTATAAGTCGAGTTCAAAATTCAATTTTTTAATCAATATCTTTGAAAATTTATTTTAGAATACTCAAAGTCATGCGTTAAGAAGTGACTCTTAGCTACTCGCAATGAGAGATTAATCTTGAAATATACAAAAACTAATTTGAAAACACCCTTATTGTTGAAAAAAATTACACTTACTATTGGAGATTTTTTTTAAAAAAAAAAACATAATCTACTGGTTAACTTTTTTGAATAGTGAAAGCATTAATGGTGTAGTATGAATGGATTTGAGCTTGAATAACTTGTTGTACAAAGAATAGGACTCATAGGAAAATTGAGAAAGAAGGAGATCATTCTATGTTGTTCAGTCCCCAGATTCCATTCCATATAAGGTCTCATCAAAAGAATGACTTCCACTCCAAAACAAACTCAATGGGTAAATAAATTTGGAATCAAACTAAGTATTCAGAATTTATTTCTAACACTTCCTTCTTCTTTTTTTCAAGAAATTGAAGTATCCCCGATTATTACTTACCTTTGTGTTACCAAAATCTGTAATTTTTTTTTCTTTTTATTTTTTTTCGGAGAACTCATATGGCATCTCTTAAGGTGATAATAAAAGAGGTCTGCCAGATCAAAAAAAATTTACGACATGTAATATAATTTATTATAAAATCGTATTAAATTATTATCGAATTCTAAAATTAGCAGTTTTCTTAATTTAATATCGAATTTTATTATTGTATCTTTTCGTATCTGAATCCATACATTATGACATCATAAGTGAGAAAATGTTATAAATAATACATATCTAAACTCAAATATAAATAAAAATTCTAATATGTAAATACATAGTTCAAAATCTTTTTTTTTTTTTTTTTTGGAGAACGCTTATGACATCTCTTAAGGTTATAAAGGAGGTCTGCCGGTCCGAAATCTTAGTTTCATTTAATCAAATTGAACTTTTTTGCTGTGAAGGAAAATTGGTGGTAGGGAGAGAGAGAGAGAGAGAGAGAGAAGGTGAACTCATTAACTAGCAAGCATGTGAATGGGAACCCAAGCAATAAATGCGTAACAGTAGAGGGACAAAATATATATGTGTTGTGGTTTAAGAATGAGCATGACCCACTAATGAAGGCTAATTACCCCTCGCAGGAAGATTGTACATTTTTCTTTCTTTCTTTCTTAATTTTAATGTAAAAGATCTCAGAAAGATCGTGTTTCATGCAATCTTGTTGTTGTTCAACAACCATGGGAAACAGATTTGGCCCCACGCATGTGGATGTCTAATCCAACTTTCAAGCTTATCATTAGTATGCATTTATTGTAATTTATTTATGGTCATATTTTCAAGTATTGACAATAATTTTTATAAATAAAAAAGAATCGAGTGCAACATAGCCCTAACATGAATAGCTTGTCAAGAATATTTTAATAATTTAAGATGTACTAGATATATCATGATTTATGATAGAATCGTATTAAATTATTATCAAACTTCAAAATTAATAATCTCCTTAGTTTAATATCAAATCTTATTATTGTAACATCCCGCGTCCAAATCCATATATCATACATCACAATTGGAAGGACGCTACATTCAATGTATAGTTCAATTCAAATATAAGTAAAAATCCTAACATGTAAATACAATCTCACTCAAATAAAATTCAAATATAATAACTAAAATCCTAATATTTTATCATAGGATTATAATTTAATATATAAAATATGAAACCTCAATTTTTTTAACTCATGTCATAACTAAACATAGTTACTAAAACATAAAACTATATACATATTATAATTTCAAATACAAACATTACAACTCAAGTAGTTAACTAAAAAAAAAATCACAAAGCTAAATACATAATAAACTTCAAGTTGCCACTTAAATCTAACTATCAACTAACCAAAAGGACAAAAGCCTAGTCTTTTCATAAGAGTGTGTTCAATGTGCATCAACTACATCATCAATGTCTATTGAGGCTTGGTAAGGTAAAATCTCATCAACTACATCACAAAGCAAAGCATGAGCTAACGCCTAATAAACATGGTCATGTATGATATTTTATAAGCTTTCATGATGTATGTGAATATATTTTTTCTTGATATGAGTATCCCACTAGGCGTTATGTCTAATCTTCTTCTTTTTTCATCAAAACTATGTCTTTATCAAACCTTGGCTTTATCATTATCTTTACCAAAATCTTTGTCTTTCATACATAACATGAATTCAATGCAGTTCATAAAATATGTAAATCTATACTTATTATGTAAATGCACATAAAAATACACATAAAAAATCATTTAATTACATAATACATTCATATATAAAGTTATTGTGGTGAATTGGATCATGCTTGCTTTAGTTCTTTTGCAATTCAACAATTATCCTTCTCAAGAAACTAATTTCTATTATTAAAACAATCCACAACAAATCTTCTACTTAAATCAATAAATGCATAAATAGACTCCGTATTCAACAGTTAACAAATAAATCTTAAAATTCATATTTTACTATTTATCATCTTTAACCTTTAGAAAATATTTTATTATCACAAGAACACTTTCATAAACCACATACAAAAATTTCAACTCAATTTAAGTTTACAACATCATACATCTATAAAATCTCAATTTAATTCATTAAATCCTAAAATAATTCATATAATAAAATATAACCAATTAAACTCCAAACTAACTTTATAAATCATTAACTCAAGACAATTAATCATAATCTAATCAATTTAAATTACTTAAATCAGATTTTTTTTTATCAAATGCATCCTAAAAAGTTAACTTCATCAATCTTATCTCAAATGACATACCCATCATAATTCAACCTCATAATCATCAATAATCATTTAAGAATATATCAAATAACCAAAAATCATTATAGAAACCATACCTTTTTTTTATGAATTCAAATTTCAAGTTCAAGAACACTAGCTCTCCAAGCTCCAATCTTATTTGATATCAACATAAATCATAAAATACTAACATAATCTTCTTTTTTTTTTATGGTGAAATAAGTTACACATGAGCAAGAGATGTTGGAGATGAAGTGAAGAAAAAGCAAGAGGAATGAAGAAAGGTTAGAATGTGGCCAATTTTCGTCATTTTTAACCTTAAAAACAAAGAGCCCTTTTTTTAGAAAAAAAAATCACTTTAAAATTCACTTCTACGCTTCCATTCAAGAATCACAATTTTCATTTCTTTGATCCATCTCACTTATTAAATTTAATCAAACTTAACTAACTCCAATTACCTCAGCTTTTCTTAATCTCAAAACACATTTAATCTAAAACACCTTACATAATAAAAAACAATTAAAAGATATCAATCACATGCATAAAATAAAAAATAAAATCATGACACAAACATAAGCATACACGTGCATAATATGAAAAACGAAATTTTTATCGTTACCATCCCTTTCCCTTTATAAAAATTTTATCCTCAAATTTTACTCACCAAAAAGTCCCGTATATTTAGTCACCATCTCTTATTTCCTTTTCCATGCAAGCGTCTTCAATACCGTGATTCATTCATAACACATTTACCGAAGTAATCTATTTGTTCCTTAGCTTTTTAATCTCTTAATCCAAAATTTTAACCACCTTTTCTTCATAGGTCAAATCCATAACCACTCTAAAAGTTTAAAACTCAATGCTTGACTTGGATCCTCAAGGTATTTTCTTAACATAGATAAATGGAACACATTATGAACTTCGACTATAGGGAAAAGGAGCTGATCAACAAGCTCTTATGTGGCGCCCCCGGCTCCCTTGCCGATTAACTAAAAGGTGTGGTCGGGTGCACCACGGTTTAGAGACCAAAGTCTCAAATTTAATCTAATACACATACATAGTGTACTCGAATATCATTACAAAAATTACAAAATATAATTTACAATAAAAAATAGATCCTATAATTTTCGCGTCACACATGAGCATTTTTCCGGAAGGAACCGACGACTTCATTATCGGCATTAGTATCACCTTTACTCGTCATGGCATGAAATAAACACAGAGTGAGCCAAAGCTCAATAAGTAAAGTGATGCACATGATATGCAATGATTTTCCGACTTCTCCCACTTTGACTCATCCAATTTTAATTCTTGGTATTAAGCAACTCTACTCTATATTTAATCCAGGTGAACCGTAGCGAGAATCCATCGTCTAACAATGCAGTGCACACAGCTTAGAGTACGCACACAACCGGATCGCTAATACCTATTTTATCCAGTAGGTTACCAAACCTATCCAATTTCCATTCGATTCGGTTACCAAACCTCATCATTTTCAAATCAATGGTTTTTCTCAATTTAATCTATTTCTATGTGCATATGATGCATGTGATATATCATGAACCACATTCCACCAAGTCATGGGTACTAAACTCGTCGATTCCGTACCATTGAGTTCCCATAAAAAATTTAAGACTCGTCCGATAGGATTAACTATTTCATGTATCATTAACCACATTCCATATCTCATAGGCACCAAACTATTTATGTCCATACCATTTTAGAAATTCAATCCACACTTGGGTTTTAATCAATATTTTCATGGTATGATCCAACTTGACCATTTTAGTACCAAGGTCCACTAAGTGTTCTTAGGATATCCAAGTCCATTTATTTTCATCCAAACTCATTTTGTTTTAGTCCAAGTCCATTTATTTTTAATCCAAGCCCAAGTCATTTTGTTTTAATCCAATTCCATTTTATTTTAATCCAAGCCCATTTTTATTCTAACTCAAGTCCATTGATTGTAATCCAACTCCCTTTTTATTTTAGTCTAAGCCTACTTTGTTTTAGACCAAATCCATGTGTTTTATTCCAAATTCACTTTATTTTAAATCCAAGCTCAATCATACATATCTTCCAAACCCATATGGTTATATTAGGGTGGCTTAGGTGTCTAAATAAATACTTAGGCTAACTAAACACCTTAATTAATCAAGTTTAAGTACCTAAACTTATTTATTTTCATTAAATTTTGAAAATCTCTCTTGTTAAACTCAAAATTTTTCTCTGGACCAAATCAATCATAACTCTTTATATATAGATCTAAAAATCATAAAATTTTACAGAGACTTAGTAGACACATAGACGAACAACTTTATTCTTTGAGTTTTACTAAAAAAATCACTCTAAGATACCTAAATAAATCACATAAAGTTTAAAACTAAAAAATTTTAGCATGTGATATATCCAAACGATCCGTACCAAATCGGTCATAACTCTTTATATAAATCTAAAATTCATGCAATTTTATAGAGTGCTAGTAGACACATAGAGGAAAAACTTTTATTCTTTGATTTTTATCTAGAAATCACTCTAAGATCCCTAAATAAATCACGCAAGGTTCAAAACTTTTCACCTCAAAAAATTTGAAAAATTCTCTTTCAAATTTTTTTAAAACACATTTCTCATCATATATAATTATCACCAAACCAACCCATCACACATGTATAACTATCCATTATCATACATATAGATGGTATACTTACACATTCTAACCTAAATTTTATCATAAAATACACATTCAACATTCAAAGTAAATCCATCATCATCAAAACATCATAAATCTATCACCAAACATCAAATTTTTAACATCAACACAAACTACCATAACCATATATTACATGACTTAAAATAAAAATCTATAAATCAAACATGTAAACGAGAACTTAAAGCATAAAAACACTAAAATGAAACCAAAAGAAACCTATTTACTATGATGTCTGTTTGGTTAAGATTTCTTAGCCTTTTTCTTCTCTTTCTCCTTCCTTTCTTTCCTTTCCTTTTCTCCTTTCTTTCTTCCCTTTCTTTTTCTCCTTTCTTTCCCTCAAACTCACGTTTTTCTCTCCTCTTTTTGAAGGGCACGAATTTTTGGTTAAAAAGAATGGCAAGGTTTCATCTTTTCATCCAATTTTAATACTATACTTTTCCTTTTCATTTCTTTTATGTTTAATATGCTAAGTTTCTAATTTTTATGGTAAGAGAGGTCAATTGATGGAGACAAAAAGAGAGGCAAGTTGGAGTGTTTAACCTTTCAAAATTAAGTAAGAAAGTACAATGGAAGTATGGTGAAAGATTTTATGTCAAATCACTAACTCGAAGAGAGAAACTAAAAGGTAATTAAACTAACCAACTTTCTAACCTTATTTGGTTCATAAAATTCGACCATGACTCTTAAGTGGGACATATTTTTCACTTCCATGGTCATTTTAAATATACATTATGAAAAAAAATAATAGTTAATTAAATTCCAAAGAAAGTATTTCTATGAACAATTTTCATAAACCTTAAATATTTTCACACCATAAATATAAAAGAAATGGCACATAATTTAAGCTCACATAATCATGGATATTTCAAGAGATATTTGAGCTCGGGAATTAAATTTTGATATGCCAAATTTTAATATTTATTTATTTATTAAAACTCAAGCATCTTAAACTCCCCAAACACAAACATGACACAAAAATCATAATCGCGACTTAGTAAATGTAGATAAAATTATTTTCATATGTATAGCTACATTAAGCAAGTTCACTGGAGTTACATTTCTCTCCTTCTTAAAATAAATCTTGTCCTCGAAATTAGTTTATACAAATAGCTTCGGGTATTTCTTTTTCATTTCCTCTTCTAGTTCTCGTGTCATTTTTTCGAGGTCATGATTCTCTCACAAAACTTTAACTAGGGTAATGTCTTTATTCCTTAGGTGTTTAAGTCGTCGATCGAGAATCTAGATTGGTCTTTCCTCGTATGTTAAGTCCAAGGTCAAATTCGGTGGCACCGCCTCCGTAACTCGACTAGGCTCTTCGATATATTTTCTTAACATAGATACATGAAAGACATCATGTACTCCTAACAAGGTTGATCGTAGTAACAAGAAGTATGCCTTATCGCATATGCGATCAAGTATCTCACACGGTTCAATATAGCAGGGACTCAATTTGCCTTTTATCCTAAATCGCAAGTATGCCCTACATTGGAGAAACCCTTAAGAAGATATAATCACCGATTGTAAACTCTAGATCTCTTCTTCTTTGATCCGTATAGCTTTTCTATCGACTTTAAGCCATCTTCATCCGTTAGCGAATCTTAGCCACCACCTCGCTCATTTATCGCACCAATTCGGGCCCAATAGCTTCCTCTCCCCTACTTCATCCCAAGTGTATTAGGGATCTACATTGTCATCCATACAAAACCTCATAAGGAGCCATCCTAATGGATGCTTGATAGCTATTATTATAAGAAAACTTCGTAAGTCATACGTACTTCTCTCATTTCTCGAACCAATCGAGAACGCATGCTCACGAGCAAATCTTCGAGTATCTAAATGACCCGTTTTGATTGTCCGTCGGCTTACTGGATGGTAAGCTGTGTTAAAGTTTATCTTTGTCCGCATGGCCTTATATGTAAACTCTTCTAAAATGATGTAGTGAACCTAGGATCTTGACCTAACACGACCGAGACCGGAACCCCGTGTAGTCTCACGATTTCATCAAGATATAATTAGGCGTACTCGGATCAAGCTACAAGTGGTCCTCACTCGTAAGGAAGTGTGCTGATTTGGTTAGCCTATCCACAATCACCCAAATGGCATCCGACCCCTTTTTGACCTTAGCAATCTCATAACAAAGTCCATAGTGATGTGCTCCCATTTTCATTCTAAAATTGCCAATGGTTGTAACATTCCCGTAAGTCGTTGATGTTCCGCCTTCATTTATTGACAAGTCCGACACCTCACCACATAGTTCGTCACGTCTTTCCTCATTCTCGCCTACCAAGAACTCTTTTTCAAAACTCAATACATTTTAGTGCTTCCTAGATGTATCGAGTATGGGGATGCGTGTGCCTCTCTCAATATGTCATTCTTTAAATCTACTACCACAGGAACACACAATCTTTCTCCGAACCTAACCACTCCCTTACCATCTACCGTAAAGTCGGACTCCTTTCCAACCTTTACACTTTTCTTCTATTCCTTCATCCTTTCATTTGTTTATTGCCCAGCCTTGAATTTTTCTTGCATTATCGACTGGACTAACAAGGCTAACATAACGCTTCGTAGCCCATAGGGATGATCTCTACTTCTAGCTTTTGTAATTCTCTCACGAGTGGCAACCGGATTGTGTGCATTGTTACTACGCATTTTCTACTCGAGGCATCAGCAACGACATTGGCTTTTCCCGGATGGTAGTTGACAATGCAATCATAGTCTTTCACCAACTCGAGCCATCTCTTTTGCCTCATATTTAGCTCCTTCTATGTGAAGATGTATCGTAAACTCGTATGGTCCATATATATCTCATATTTGACTTTATATAAATAATGTCGCTAAATCCTCAAGACAAAGATGACTCGTTGCTAACTCCGGATCATACGTTGGATAATTTCACTCGTATTCTTTCAATTCGTCGTGAAGCATAGGTCACCATCATTATGTTTTACATTAACATCGCTCCTAACCCATTTTTAGAAGCATTGATATATACTACAAAGTTCTCATCTTCGGATGGAATGGTTAGTACTCGGGGCCATGACTAACCTTCGTTTCAACTCTTGAAAGCTCTTCTCACAAGCATCCATCCATTAAAACTTAATGCTCTTCTTCATTAAGTTAGTAAGGGGCCTTGCTATTTTAGCGAAGTCTTCACAAATAGCTAATCGTAACCGACTGTGCCTAAGAAACTTCGCACCTCCGACATATTCTTCGTAGTATGCCGCTTTGAATCGCATCTATCTTATTTGGGTCCACGACTATGTCTTTCTTCGTCACCGGGTAGCTCTAGAAATGCTACTTGTTCCAACCAAAACTCACACTTTGAGAATTTTGTATGCAATGTCGCTCTCTATAGCGTTTGCAAAGTAGCTCATAAATGTCTTTTATGCTCTTCTTCACTCTTAGAATAAACTAGGATGTCATTAAGAAACATGATGATGAATTGATCTAAAAACTCCTCAAAGACTCGATTCATCGGGTCCATAAAAGCGGTTGGGGTGTTACTCAATTTGAATGGCATTACTAGGAACTCATAATGGCCATATCATGTTCTAATGTCGTCTTATTTACATTTTTCGACCTTACCCTCGATTGGCAATATTCCGATCGTAAATCGATTTTAGAGAACACCATCGTGCCTCGTAACCGATCGAACAAATCATCTATTTGAGGTAATGGATGCTTATTTTTTTATTGTCACCCGGTTTAACTCTCGATAGTCGATATACGGTCTCCAACTCCCCTCATTTTTCTTCATCAATAATACTGGACCTCCCCAAGGTAAGGAACTAGGGCGTATAAATCCTTATCTAGTAAGTCCCGCAACCGTGTCTTCAACTCTTTGAACCCGACCAAAACCATTCGATAGGAGTCTTTGAAATTGGGGTCGTGCCCAGCTCTAGGTCGATCTCAAATTCTATCTCTCTTTCGGATGGCATCTTCGTCAACTTTTCAAGAAATACATCTAAAAATTCTCGCACCACTTCGATCTCTTCTAATTTCGACTTTTGCTCCACTTGGCGATCTATCACGTACGTTAAGTATCCTAGATAGCCTTTTCTTAGCATTTTTCGAGCCTTTAAAGCCGAAATGGTTAGTACGTCTTGAAACTTCGAATCAGCTTTAAACTCTAATTGTTAATTTTTAGGTAAGTCAAAAGTTACCTTTCTACCTCGACGATCTATCGTGGCGGCATGCCTCACTCACGATCATACCATCTTGCTTCGGTTCTTTGTATTCTTGGAATTTTTTGGCTTTCACATCCGCCGTGAAGTATTTATTGTAAAAGACCTCTTTAAATCCTTCTCAAGTAAAATGAGGCACATCTATCGTTATTCGTGCACTCTCTCACCGAGTGTGAGCACTTTAGTCGGCATAAAGATAGCACATGACACTCGCTCATTATTAAAGAATTGTAGATACTCAAAGATCACTTTCGGCGACTTAATCCATTCCTTCGCTATCATTGGGTTAACACCCTTGGTAAACTCTTGGGGATTCATTTTTCAAAATCTTTGTACTACGTCATTTTTATGTTGAGACGGAGGGGAGGTCGTTGATGCATAGCTAGGAGTCGTCTTATTTGCTTTGCATGGGTCTATTGAATTTCTTGCATTGCTTGTTGCTTGTTGCATTACGTCTATCGGATGATTCAATGGGTTTTGTGTATTCTTATTATTCGCACTCGAGGTTCATTCTCCTCATACTCGTATGAGATTTCACTTTTACATGCTTTGACTTTGTATATTCATGTTATGTTCGGGCTAGTTTTCGTATCAAAAATCTTAATGCCATACGTCACACAATAAGGATAAGTCAAGGATATCTAGAAAATAAATCATAGCATACATGCCCGAGCATTGGTAGTGACATACACGGTTACATCCCAAAAGATTTAATGTCGGATTACACACCAAAAAGGGCATCGCTAGTTCCAAAAAGGCATGTCTAATAACATTAACGAGTGCACAAAGATCTCAAAAAATGCATAGGACACTCGATCGTATGATACATTTCCTAGACGCATATCTACTCCATCTAATTATCAATTAACACAGGGAGCACGACGTGGAAAAGAGGCCTCGACTCTCCACCAATCTATAGCTCCAACCCATGTGATCCGTGCGATGTCGCGAGCTACGGCCAAGGGTAGACCCCGGTTATACATCAACCTCGTGTAGGTCCGCTTAACTCCGTATCGACAAGAAGGCTCATATCATATTACGATAGGAATATCGTTCTATCATGCTCTCTTCGACAATATCCGATGAATCGCTGATCTCGTGGTAAAAGAGTCTAAACGTATTGTTTTCATAAGAAATGCGACACTACATTATAGGTCAAAGGAAGCATCAACAAATAATATTCACCGAATTAGGTCATGGACTTGGATCACACGAGCCATTAGATCATAATTCGGGGCCATGGTGAGGTCGTTTAACTTAGCTCAATATGCAACAAGAGTGACCCACCGTCGACGAGTCCTAGTAACGTTGGGAACACGATAATTAATCGACATCTACAATATAAATACTTCTCATTATCCATATATCTAAGCGGGAGGCATGTAATATAAATAATACAATAAATATGCATATTTACACACGAGTAGACACTCACATTTATTAAATATCAAGAAGTAGATTTTTTTATTGAGTAGTACACCGGTCCTCGGTCTCATGTGACATCTAGGTTTCTACTCAAATAACTAAACCAAAGCTCGATATCACCTTTGTGGCACCCCAGCTCCCTTGTCGATTACCTAAAAGGCGTGATCGGGTGCATCATCGTTTAGAGACTAAAGTCTCAAATTTAATCCCATACATATATACAATGTACTCGAATATCATTATAAAAATTACAAAATATGATTTATAATTAAAAATAGATTCGATAATTTTTATGCGACACATGAGCCTTTTTCCGAGAGGAACCGACAGCCTTCATTATCGGCATTAGTATCACCTTTACTCGTCATGGCATGAAATAAACACGAGTGAGTCGAAGCTCGGTAAGTAGGGTGATACACTTGATATGTAATGATTTTCCGACTTCTCCCACTTTGACTCATCCAATTTTAATTCGAGTACCTCGGGTATTAGCAAGTCTACTCTATATTTAATCCGGATGAATCGCGACTCACCTTCTGCTACAATGAAATTATCTCTCTTTATAGCCACTTTTAGCGAGAATCCATCGTCTAACAGATGCGAGCACACAATTTGGATCGTTAATACCCTTTTATCCACTAGGTTACTAAACCTATCCAATTGTCATTCGATTCGATTACCAAACCTCATCATTTTCAACTCAATGGTTTTTCTCAATTTAATCCATTCTCATATGCATATGATGCACGTGATGTATCATAAACCACATTCCACCAAGTCATGGATACTAAACCCATCAATTCCGTACCATGGAGTTCCCACAAGGAATTCAAGACCCCTATAATAGGGTTAATCTATTTCATGTATCATGAATCACCATTCCATATCTCATAGGCACCAAACTATTTATGTCCATACCATTTTAGAAATTCAATCCACACTTGTATTTTCATCAATATTTTCATGGTATGATCCAACTTGACCATTTTAGTACCAAGGTCCACTAAGTGCTCTTAGGATATCCAAGTCCATTTATTTTCATCCAAACTCATTTTGTTTTAGTCCAAGCCCATTTATTTTTAATCCAGTCAAGTCCATTTTTTAATCCAATTTTATTTTATTTTAATCCAAGCCCATTTTTATTCTAACGTAAGTCCATTGATTGTAATCCAAACTCCCTTTTATTTTAGTCCAAGCCCATTTTTTTTAGACCAAGTCCATGTGCTTTATTCCAAGTTCACTTTATTTTAAATCCAAGCCCAATCATACATATCTTCCAAACCCATATGGTTATATTAGGGTGGCTTAGGTGTCTAACTAAATACTTAGGCTAACTAAACACCTTAAATAATCAATTTTAAGTACCTAAACTCATTTCTTTTCGTTAAATTTTGAAAATCCCTCTCCCTAAACTCAATTTTTCTCTATACCAAATCGGTCATAACTCTTTATATATAGATCTAAAAATCACGAAATGTTACAGAGAGCTAGTAAACATATAGAAGAACAAATTTTATTCTTTGATTTTTACCCAAAAATCACTCTAAGATTCCTAAATAAATCACATAAAGTTCGAATTAAAAATTTTCAGCATGTGGTACATCCAAACGATCCGTACCAAATCGGCCATAACACTTTATATAGATCTAAAAATCACAAAATTTTTTAAAAAGCTAGTAGACACATAAATGAACAACTTTTATTCTTTCAATTTTATCGAAAAATCACTCTAAGATCCCTAAATAACTCATGCAAGGTTCAAAATTTTTCACCCCTCAAAATTTGAAAATTTTTCTTTTAAATTTTTTAAAACACATTTTCATCACATATAGTTATCACCAAACCAACCCATTACACATGTATAACTATCCATCAGCATACATATAGATGGTATACTTACACATCCTAACCTAAAGTTTATCATGAAATACATATCCAACATTCAAAGTAAATCCATCATCATCAAAACATCATAAATCCATCACCAAACATCAAGTTTTTAACATCAACACAAACTACCATAACCACATAGTTCATGGCTTAAAATAAAAACCTATAAATCACACATGTAAAAGAGAACTTAAAGTATAAATGAAACTAAAATGAAACCAAAAGAAACCTACTTACTATGATGTGTGTTTGGTTAAGATTTCTTAGCCTTTTTCTTTTCTTTCTCCTTCCTTTCTTTCCTTTCCTTTTCTCCTTTCTTTCTTTTCTTTCCTTTTCTCCTTTCTTTTTTTTAAACTCACGTTTCTCTCTCCTCTTTTTGAAGGGTATAAATTTTTGGCTAAAAAGAATGACAAGGTTTCATCTTTTCATCCAATTTTAATACTACACTTTTCCTTTTTATTTCTTTTATGTTTAATATGCCAAGTGTCCAATTTTTGTGGTAAGAGAGATCAATTAATGAAGACAAAAAGAGAGGCAAGTTGGAGTGTTTAACCTTCCAAAATTAAGTGAGAAAGTACAATAGAAGTATGGTGGCATATTTTATGTCAAATCACTAATTAAAAAGAGAAACTAAAAGGTAATTAAACTAACCAACTTTCTAACCTTATTTGGTTCATAAAATTCGACCATGACTCTTAAGTGAGACATATTTTTCACTTGCATGGTCATTTTAAATATACATTATGGAAAAATAAATAATGGTTAATTAAATTCCAAAGAAAGTATTCTTATGAACAATTTTCATAAACCTTAAATATTTTCACACCACAAATATAAAAAAAATGGCACATAATTTATGCTCACATAATCATGGTTATTTCAAGAGATATTTGGACTCGGGAATTAAATTTTGGTATGCCAAAATTTAATTTTTTTATTTTTTAAACCCAAGCATCTTAAACTCACAAAACACGGACATGACAAAAAAATTATAATTACAACTTAGTAGATGTAGATAAAATTATTTTTATACATATAGCTACATTAAGCAAGTTCATGGGAGTTACACCTTAGACTTAATTTTTCTTTCTTTCTAACTGCATAATCCTTTTCATTGACATGACTTTCAAGAACACGTAATCTCCGGTCTCAAACTCCAAATCCTTTCTTCTCTTATTAGCCTAACTTTTTTCCTACTTTACACAATCTTAATCCTCATTCGGATCTTCTCCACTACATTTGCTATTTGCTAAACCAACTCGGGTTCCAATATCTTCTTTTCATCAACATCATCCCAAAGAATAAGCGACCTACACTTTCTTTCACACAATGCCTCATATGGTGTCATCCTAATGCATTGGCACTCGTCATCTCCTCCAATGTCCTAATAAACATAGACTCACAAACTAACTCTTTCCATTATTATTATTATTATTATTATTATTTTGTTCATCGAAAGCTCTTCTTTCATAAGTATTGGGACAATTTTATCTCTTTTTAGATCAAACATTTGTTCTTGAATCCATCGAAGCATAACTTGCCTATCATATTGACATTGTCTCTTTAACAAAATATGACATGCATCTATAAGAATTATGTCGGACCACACTTCATCTCGGTTGAGCCTATCAAGAATTCCACAAGGTATTTTTTTTGTCAACTCGATATCATTATCTCTTGTTCAACCAACCTACCTTGTAAGGATTAGGATGATCAACAATTGGTAAGTTGAGTTTTTTAACCATCGTCATTAACACTACGTTTTTACAACTTCCCCATCATTGATCAAGTTACACATCTTTATTTAAGATGTGCATCGCATGTAAAAGATATTATGCTTGAACCAATTTTTCTCTTGCACTACCTTAGTGTTAAGAGCTCTAGGGACTATTAACAAGTCTTTGTTATACGTATATATATATATATATATATATATATATATATCTTCTTCTACTACCTTAGCTAAACCATTAAATTTTTTAACCTTTTTGGCCTCTTTTACAAGAATTATTACGCTTCGGCTAAGGCAATCCAAAGTAATGTGTCTAAACTCTTGATACTTAAAATACTTTTATGTGAGATGTGCATCACTTGTAGAAGATGTTATGCCTAAACCAATTTTTCTCTTGCAACACCTTAGTGTTAAGAGCTCTATGGACTTTTAACAAGTTTTTATTGTTTGTATATGCCTCTTCTTTTACTAACTTAGCCAAACTATTAAATTTTTTAACCTCTTTGGCCTCTTTTACAAAACTTATTACGCTTTAGCTAAGGCAATCTAATGTAATGTGTCCGAACTCTTGGTACTTAAAATACTTTTAGGAATTATTTGTTGGATTTGATTGTATTTATTTTGTTGGCACGATCTAAAATATCTTCCCCCTTCTGCCGATTCCCACCTTAGGTAGGTTTATGAACCCTAATCGAATCTATTGGACTCGGGTTGGGTCTCCCTAGTCAAACCTCATTTTCTTGCCATCTTGTTGATTTTTATGATGTTTCACTTTTAAAGATAATTTCACCACCATATATATACAATATTGTTGCAATTGTACTACATTTGTAATCTCAATTCTCAATCCATCCAACAACCTAGTAACATTATGTTTTTGTAACTCGTTAATCTCATATTTCAACATGAGTTGTTCAAATTCAGCTACATATGCCTTTATACTCAAACTACCTTGTCAAAAAAGTATGAAAATTAAGTTAAGTATCTTGCCTATAGTAATCGTAAAAATACTTACATGCTAATGCCTTCTTCATCTTATCCTAGAACATGATCTTGTCTTTCTCCTCACAAATTCATTGCCTATTTAAGTTCTCCCATCACATGGAAGCATTTTTTTTTTCAACTTGATTGTCACAATCTTGACCTTTTTGTCATATGGAACATCTTTGTAATAAAAAACTCTCTTTATCGTATGCATCCATTCAATAAAGTCATAAGAACTAAGCTTTTCCTCAAAATCCGGTATCTCTACCTTAACGCCAAAATCAAATTGTTGATATAGTCTACTACCCAAGTTGCACAAATCCCTCCTCCCGGGATGAGGATTTGGTTTGCAAAGGTTAGAAGGGATTCTCTTCTTGGATTTCTTCATCGTCACCCTCTAACTCTCATCCATCGGCCTTTCGATCTCTCATTTTATGCTCTTTAACTATTGAATGAGGAATCCTTAGTTAAAAACAAATACATGTTGAAATATGAGGTTTTAGTGCTTATTTCATTTAGTCAAATTTCTTAGATAAGTATTAATCCATTTTTACATGTAAATGAATAAATGAATATAACTTCTTGTGTATTTGTTAAAGATAAGATTACATCTTATATCAATAGATTGTGAGACGTTTGAATTAAACAAATAAAAAGGTTATGTAATGTATCTATTATTTATTCTTTGTATTTAATTCATTTTTTTATAATCCATCTATGTGGTATATGGAACATTATAATTTGTTGTCTTTAAATGTATGATGTTTTTGTCGTACCAATCCTTAAAATGGCGCTATTATTCCTTTTTTTTTCTTTTAATTATTACCCCTACTCTATAATATTATAGAATGCTAAATTTCCTGGTATTCTAAATATCATAAAATAATATGTTGTTAAATTAAAATTTTTAATGAGAAGGTATCTTCAATAAAATAAAATTTTCTCAAGCGTTAAATAAGAATCTTAGTGATATAAGTGGTGTTTTGTGATGGTATTGATTTTAAAATAATGTTTTCTTAAGAAGATTAGTAATAATTAATAGAAAGACAAAATTTTTTCAACCCATTTTAAAATTTAATATCTTTTTATATAGGATCAATAAAAAAAACTTAAAGACATGGCCAATGTTATCACATTTTACTTAGAATTTATAGTATTATTATTATTATTATTTACATTTATAGATAATGAAGTATATTCAAATTAGTTTTTACATTATCGAAATTAAGTTTCTTATTTCTTGAATTAAACCCATTTTAAAAAATATATCTAACCGTTAGTCAATTATTAAACTATCTTTTAAATTAAATCAATTTAAATTCAAAATTATTAAAAAATAATTATAACTAATTATTTATAAAAAATAAAAAATAAATTTTATTTTTATCCAATAAAAGCTAATTTTCTTATCGTTATATCCCATCTCCTCCCGATCGTGTGTTTGGTTTCTTGTGTTTCTTTAATGAAGTTTTGTTTAATGAAGTTAAAAACGAAAGAAAAAGGAAGTTGCTACTAAAAGGATGTTGGGGGCCCGTGACCTTCCATTCCAAAAAACCGCGGCTTTAAACTTAAAGGCAGTCACAGTCTCAGGAGCCAGCCGCCCAAACCTTAACTAACCACCTCACTTTCTTTTTGGCGGTTGCTTTATAACGCTGTTTTTGTCTCCCTTCTCTCACGGCTCCACACGTGTCAACGAACCAGGCATCCTTTCGGTCACCCACAGGTCCCACTTAATTCCCCACACAGCAGCCGAGGCACCGGTTTCAACTGTCTGTCACCCTCCAACACATCACCACCACACACGTTGCTTCCTCTGCGAATCCGTACATGTATCACGTGATGTGTCCACGGGGATTGTGGCTATTGGTTGTTGTCGATATCATAGTACCCACTTCTTTACGACCTTAAAGATGAAATCTTCTGAAAATGTCCTAAAGAAGACAAATGGAGAAACTGTGGACCCCCACCATGAGCGGCCGCCGCCCCTCCTCTTACCTGACTGTTTCACACGTGGACCCATATGCGACAATTAAAAAATGAAAAAGATTACCGGCATGAATCTTATCCATGAAATTTTTGAGCGGCCGCCGCGCCTTCTCTCTCTCTCTCTCTCTCCTAAATAATTTAGCCCCAGATGTACGATTTATGATAGATTTTTATTGCATGGAAGATCAAGTCAAACGTCTTGAATTGGTTTTAAAAAATTGAAACAATTGCATTGGAGAATTCTTGATTAGATATTAGTTATGGTCTGGTTTCAAAGTGTAGGCAAAATTCAAACAAATTTTTTTATTTTTCTATTTTTCCACATTATGATAAATACTATCTCAAATTAATTTGAGTCAGTCAAATTGTATCTTTTTCCAAATATATCAAGGACCATTCTTTACAGCAATTACGGATATATAAAGATAGAATTTGAATATTTTAAATTGTAAAAAATGCCACTATCTATATGTGATATATATATATATATATATTAGTGTGAATCTTTTATCAATTAACCATTTGTTGTTTTCTTTTGAGAATTAATCAACATTTATTGCTTCATACTCTTTGTATAAGATTTGTACGTATCTTATGATGGTCAAAATTCATGGTATTTTTGTGTTTTGAATTAAACTTCTTTTTTTTTTAACCATATTATAAATTTCACCATATGGCTTATGATTTTTAAAACTACAGATTGAAAATGCATATAAAAGGAGCTCAAATATTTAACGCTTCAGTTCAATTTCCTTATTAATCATCGCTCAATGTTCTTAGGGCTACTACTGGTTAATTGCCCTACCAACTCATTGTATCGTTAAGTAATAACTAATTATATTTGATGATATATGGAATTTAGGCTATTCCACAAAATCCTTTAAATCTAGACTCTCGCATTATCATGATTTTTCTATTGTAAGACCACATAACCACTTAATCCAATACTCTAAATATATATCTAATAACTATTATTTTAATTATACTATAAATATATAGGCTATTCGTTTCATAGAAACAAATCAAACAAGTTCGAAATACAATTTTTAAAGAACAAAAAAAACATTGAGACAAACTCACTCTCTAAAAAATACAAAACCATATAATGAAAAATATCATACAACATATGTAAAACATTGATTTAACTACCAAAATAGTTTTGTTGGACACTCTCTATGCATGCAGAACCAAAAAAGATACTTCACTATTATTCACATCCTCTCAAAAAGATTGGATAACGAGCTTAACAAATTTAGATGCCAAAAAGCTCGAGCATCACCAATGTTGGTATACCTTACATAATTAAGTTAGCAGCTTTGATAGGTAAAACCGAATGGCTTAGTCTCCTTGGTAAATTCCTTTCATCCCTATATTTTCTACTATTTGTTTACTTGGTGAATGGTTCTTTTCTCCTTAATAAAAAAATTGCCCCTAGGGAATCATTCTTAAAACAATGAATTAAATTAGACAATCGCGTCTAAATGAAGAATTATCACTTGATAATTTTTTCTAAAGTGATAAATTAAATTAGACAATCATGCCTAAAATAGATAAATTATGGCTAGACAATTCTTTCTAAAACGATGAACTAAATTAGGTCACCCTACCTAAAATTGAAAAAAAAAATTATCGCAAGACAACATTGCCTAAAAACATGAACTAAATTAAAAACTCAGCCTCAAATTAAAAAAAAAAAATTATTACTAAGCAACTCTACTTAAAAATAATAAATTAAATTAGAGAACTCGCCTTAAATGAAGAATTATAGCTTGGCAACTCTATCTAAAATGATGAATTAAATTAAACAATCTTGCCTAAGATAGAGAAATTATCACTAGACAACCCTATCTAAAACGATGAACTAAATTAGACTATCATGCTTAAAATGAAATTAGCCACTCTACCTAAAATGAAAGAAATTATCGTTAGGTTTGAACTAGAACAAAACCTAAGGTTTTTAGGTTTCCAAATTAACAAGAAATTAGGGGTTTTTGGAAGGTGGCTCAATTGGGCTTAAATCTACTTGATTTCAAAGGAAATCAAGCCATTTATGGGGAAAAAATGGAGGGGGGGGACGATGACGAAACTCAATGGGGTAAGCTTCAGCTTTCAACTGAAGCGAGTTTCAAGAAAGAGAAGGAAAGAGGGAATGAGAGAAAGGCAGAAGGAGATTGATGGGAGGAGAGAATCAAGAAGAGAGATAAGTTGTGAAGGAAAATTGAATGAGAGAGAGAACGAACAATAGATGATGTCTCTAGTTCGTTCTTTGAAGAATAAGAGGAGAAGAGAGGAGAGTGAGATTGAGATTAGGAGCATAAAGAGAGAGAGAAGGGTGTTTGATCCAAAATAATTTTGAAGAAGCTTTGTTTTGGTGTTTTAGGCCTTAAGGGCCAACCGAAAGGAACCATGGGTCGGGCTAAGCCGAACCTTATGTATTGGGTTGAAAGAAAAAAAATAAGAAGAGGAGAATTTCGATCCATATCTTTATTTACTAATACATTTTGATCTCTAAGTATAGAGAGGAGGAAAGAAAGAAGAGAGAGCACCGGCCAACCTTATTTAGGCTAGCTTGACCTACAAAACTCAATTAGATTTTTTTATCTTTAAGAGATGAGTTTGTTCATAATAGTTTTATGCCATTAAATAATTGAAGAATGTAGATCGGAGTCAAAAAAGAAAAAAAATTGATTTGATGATGTATTTTTTTTAATGTGCATTAAAATAATTTTTAAGGCCTTAAAAGTATTTATTGACTTTATTTCGATCATTTAGAGGTGTATAGGAGAAAAAATAATGTCAAAATTGAGTTTCTTAGAGTTTGAAAATTGACTTTCTATTTTTCGACGAAGCTTCCGGCAAGCTTGAGCTCGTCAAAAGTTATAGGTTTTTCTTTTTTTCCTTTTAGGTCGGTCCGTCGCAAATGCCTAACTTTTTTTTTTCTTTGGGCCGGCCAGTCGAAGCTTGGAGTGGAGAAGCAGGCTGAAACGACCTCGGCGCATAAGCCCGGATCACAAGCCCACCCACATTGAGCTAGCCTAGCTACACACGCTTGACCTTTTTTCATTTTTTTTTGTTTTTTCTTCCAATAATTAATTTATTTTTATATTTTTTATCATGAAATTAGGCGTGAAAATATAGAAAATAGATCGTTATTTTTTTATTTTTACGTATAGTTTGATGTAATAGAATATATATGATATTTTTTAATATTTTAGTTTGAATATATATATCCGATTATATTATTCTTATTATTTAAAATTTACTTCTTCAATTGTTTGTTTCTTATTAAAATTCTCATCCAATCAATTTTTTTTAATTTTTTGATATAATTTTATTTTTTTATAAATGGATTTTGAAATAAAATTTTTAGAACGTGATTTTTTTATTTTTTAAATATATTATTATAATTTATACGATTGATTATTTTATGATTTTTAAATGAGAGTAGCTTAGTTGCATGTATAAATTCCGATGAGAGAGACTAAGCTAAAAATGTGTTTTAGATAATTCGACTCAATTTTTTTAAAAAATAATAATTAGTTAAAAAAGAATTTGAAAATTTTATTTTCTTATATATATATTTGAAATTAATTATATATTTGCATAGATAACATCAATTATTTGTTATTTATTTTTTTTCATGTTCTAAAATCTATATTTTTAAATAAAATAATTTAATTAATGTTTTGAAAGAATCTCCTAATCATTCAAATATAAATTTATATATAAATCAAATAATTTTACTCAATATGTAGATTCGATTTACATTAATCATCAAAAATAAAACTTTTACTCACAACACACGATACGAATTACTAACCCTACATATACGACGTTTATCCGACCGCAACATAGCGCGGATATCTAACTAATAAGTTCTCAAATTATTATGATAATTATTACGATGCTTGCAAAAGGATTGGTGATGATTTATTTATTTTTTCTTAATTTAATTTTTGATATATATATATATATATCCTGTTTAATATTTATTTGTGATAAAATTAAATAATTTTTTAAAGTAGAAACAATTATATAATTGTTTAAAAATATTGAAGTACAATTGTACTTTGTTAAATTTTGAAGAATTTTAACTCGTAAAAAACTTTAAAGATATATTAACCATTTTTTTTTAAAATTTGCAAATTCAATTCTAAAAAATTTTGGGTGTGTTTTCATGAATTCTAGCCATGTCTATACTACACATTCCAATCGTGTCCTCCACATATCCCTTTTTTTTTTTTTTTGCAATTGTTTTTTATACTTCCACGTATTTGATATGTATTGGATCACATCCAACACCAAATCAGATCCATATTCAATGCTTGACCAATACTGATACAAATACATTTTTAAAGTATACATGGTTCCTAACAGCCAAATGATTATTCAGGGCATGCATCAAACGTTCGACATGGAAACGGCAAGCGTTTTAGCAAAGATAAATACACTCTAAAACTTAAAAGAAAAACGTTTGAAAAAACTAGAGGTCCTAGAACGCGATGTAACAGAAAACAGAAGGAAAATAAAATAAAATTACATATATATATATATATACCACTTTAAGAAAAATATCGGACGGTGGATGTCCACGTGACGACAACCCGAATCCCGACATGTACCCCGTCAACACGGAATTACTCTCGCTGGTTCCCACCTCCCTCTCCCATGGACCCCGCCTCTTGCCTCTTGATTCGGTCTCTCTCTCTCTCTCTATCTCTATCTCTATCTCTCCTATCATCAAACCAAACAAAACAGTGGTTTTGCCGTCGGTGCCGCCTGCAATAATAATTTAAGCCCCACCAACAAAAACAATGAAACAATATGCACGTAACGCGTACACACCCACATTGGCCCCACTTAAGCATCATTATCCAGCCGTTGGATGTTTTAAAGACACTCTCGAGATCTGTACCGAAAATGACAAACAAGAACACGAATCACGAGGAGCATTTTTAGAGAGAAGTAAGAAAGACATGACCGTGTTTCTCGTCATGAGGCTGCTGTGTCTTATTTTTCTATTTTTTTTAATTAATAAAGAAACACTAACAAGGTAATCAAAGGTAGCTTAGTTTTAGTGCGGTTTCCGTACGGCGGAGTGGGTCCACGTGTGAGGTAAACGGTCAGATCTCTAACATACGCCATTTATAGCGCGACGCTTGCTCATCAAAATCAACCCCCACCTATCGTGCCGGCGACATGTCTGTTGGACACTTGGAGACTACATACACATTCCAATATTCAGCCAGCCAGCAAATCGATTAATAGTACTACTTGTAATTATTAATAATATGAGACTTTCGCTGTAGGTGCATGCCCCTTCTCATCCTGTGTTTTTTTTCCTAGTCAATGCAGCATCTGTTTTTAGTTTGAAGCATGGATAACATCAAAGAGTAGCGCGATTAAAAACTTGATTTAATTTTAGGAAATTACCATAACTTCGACCACCTTACAGCCCAAAAATTTAAAAGCGTAATTTCATAGTACTAAGGGTTTTTTTTTTTTTTTTAAAAAAAGTTATTCTCAATCATTAGGAAAGAAATATAGTGCTTTATTATGTTTCTTTCTGCACCTGGCCATTGACACCTAACAGGTAGAACTGGATCCCCAAGGACAGATATCTCAAAACAAACCAGTTAATATCTTCCATCTATTTAAGACGCGTCAGTTAAAGAACAAAAAATCCTCATTAACCCTTATTGCCTAAAAATGAAAATTCCAACCGTCTGGGAAAGAAAGAATTCAACTTTTACTAGATCAATCCGTTACCAATTACCGTAATTTGACCCACAGCCTTTTGGTGCTGGTTCCTGGTAACCAAACATAGATATAACAAGAACCAAACTTGCAACCATAAACAGTAATATCGATAAGGAGCCAGGTAAATTTTTTAATTGTGATTTGATTTTGATTAAGAACATATATGACCTAACAATAGTAGTAAGAACAACGTTCAAGAAACTCTTCAGGTTTCTCAGTTGCAAAAAAGAACAATTTTTTAGAACGCCTTCGTCATCTCTCTCTATATACAACATATGTCAGCTGCTTCTCTTCTTCACTTAATTAGCTCTAAATCTTTTCTCATTTCCTGCCGTACACAGGACCTTACAGAAGAAAACAAACAAACTCTGAAGCCATATAACGACTTCAAAATCAGATCTCTCCATTAAAAAACCACGAAATCATGCAACTTCCGGTGGTGGGGGCAGGTTAAGATCAAGATCAAGGGATAATCCCTTGTCATCGTTATGATGATCATAATCAAGGACTGATGATGAATCCGAATCACTATGAACCCCACCTCCATTCACCATCACCGTCCGATCAAACCTGCACAAGTTAATGTTATTATTCACTATACTATTGTTGTTGTTGTTATTCTTCGCCTGAGCAAACGCGTCAAAAAAGAAAACAGGGCGGGCAGCGGTAGGGAGTGGGAACCACGCGCCGCCGGAGAAACTAGCCCCATTAGGGAACTGATAGCGGCCGGTACTATGGTGTGCAATGTTAAGAGTGAGATCGAGCGGTGGTGGCGGAGAAGCAGCACGTGGGGGTGTTGGGGAGGAGGACTCGACAGTGCTGCTTTGGCTAGGACTGCGGGTGGGGGTTGGATTTAGCTCGCCAATTGTAGGAAAATTAGTTTTGGCTTTGGCTCCGCGAAATTCACGAGCAGCTGCATCATATGCACGCGCCGCCTCTTCCGCAGTATCGAAAGTGCCAAGCCATACCCTCGTTTTCTTGCCGGGGTCTCTGATCTCAGCTGCATAACGTCCCCATGGTCTCTTTCTAACGCCTCTGAAACGGATCTCTGATCTAGGGCTATTTGGGTTGTTGTTGTTGATGATGTTGTTGGGTCTTTCTCTACGAGCCATTGTTATTCTGAGGATACCCTGTTATTTATTTTATTTCCCTTTTTTGGGGTTTGTTTGTTGATATGGTTGCGAGGTTGGGGATGGAGAAGAGTCGGGGGGAACTGGTTCATATATATAGGGAGAAGAAGAGAGGAGGAGAGAGAAAGGCATGCTGCTTTTGGGGGCGATTTGTTTGCGTTTTGCGTGTACAGTCAAAGATCGGATATGTGAGTTCTCTTACACGAACCACTTAAGTCAGTTTATGGGCTAATGAAATGTCGACACGCTAGGTTGTACAAGAATGATATACTGCGTACGTTTATAAAGGAAAAGAAATCCTGAAAAATTCATAATTAAATGTTTTGTTTTAGGATTGTAATGAGGGAGTAATGGGACTACCATGTGCTACTCATTGAGTGGCTAATAAAAGCGTTGTCGTAACTAATAAAGAAAGGTTATTCATATTCATTACTATGGTCAAATACCTTATATAGAGGTTCAGTAATTACAAGATTTTGTTTCTTTTTTTCTAATAAGGTTTCATAAATACAAAATCTGAATCCTTATGGACCAGCATGCCCAACGATATATGGTACTGTTTATGAGAAAATATCATCATTTGATATAACTACATCAAACATTGTGTTTTTAGTGATTTTTTTTTCTTTTTTATAAATTTATTCCTATCATACAAATAGTAGGCACAATTTAACAATTATATAACCAATGTTTTCTTTCAATAAAACGGTTTTTGAAAAATTAAAAGATTAAAATTTATTAATTATATTGTGCACATAATGTTCAACAATGATACAAGAAATTCTATCATTTTAATAAAATACTCTATCCATCTATGCCGAAAAGATTGTCTATGTTTTTATTTATCCATCCCAAAATATTTTTTTTATTCAAAACTTTAATTGGTATACTTTTCTAAAACATCATTAATTAAAGTCTATTTTATAAAAAAAATTCCCAAATACATTTTAAACAAAAAGTATTTTAGATAAATAAAAACAAAAGATGTTGACATGTCCTAAATAAAAAAAGTACAATCTATTTAGAACAAAAGGAGTAAAAGGTACTACATATTCATCCACGTAGCATTGCGTTTGCACTTTAGCAAGGTGAAATTAAGGGTAAGCTGAATTTGATTTAAACTAAAAAAACCAAATCGAACCGATCAATTTTGGTTCGGCTTTTCACTCGTTAGAAAAAAAGAACCACGTTTTTCACTCATTAAAAGAAAAGGAACCAAAGTAATTTCAGCGAAATTTTTTTTATTTAACAACTTTTATATTTTGAATTTTAGTAATTCAGTTTATAGCATGCTTAAACAATTAGTATTTTCTGTCATTATATATATTTAGACATGAATTAATAGATTTTTGTTTAAATTTTAATATCTTATTAAGTAGTACAGTTTTGAGTTTTAGTTTTATTTAAACAAATATATATTATCTTTCATATAGGCTAATTTCGACCATTTGGAAAAAAAAAAAAAAAAAACTACATTTTTCATAACATAATTTTTGACCAATTTACATTATTAAAAAAAATAAAAAATTTTGAAAAAAAATCTTAAGAAGAAATCGACTTCAACTGAAAAACTGAACTAAAAAACCTAATGATTTTTTTTTACTTTAGTCTTATTTAAATAAATATTTATTATTTTTTATATAGGTTAACTTCGATCATTTGGACTAAAAGAAGGATTCATGGTCCATAACACTTTTTTTTAACTCATTTACATTATTTTTTAAATCATAAAAAGAAAATTGGCTTCAACTAAAAAACCGAACCAAAAATAAAAAAACCAAATGCTTTTGTGATTTAGTCTTATTTAAATAAATATTTATTATCTTTTATGTTAGCTAATTTCGACCATTTGGACTAAAAAAAAAAGGACTTCATAGCTCTTTACTCACTTATCTAATTTTAAAAATGAAAAAAATTGTAGAAAAATAAATCGGTTTTAACCAAAAAAAAAATCCAAAAACTTAAAAATCTAATGATTTTGTGCTTTAATATTATTTAGATAAATATTTATTATCTTTTATATAGGTTAATTTTGAACCTTTTAGACTAATGTAAAGACTCCATTGTCCAAACACAATTTTTTTGTACCCATTTAAATTATTTTGAAATTTAAAAATCATAAAAAAAAAATCAATTTTAACAAAAACACCAACGGTTTTGTGCTTTAGTCTTATTTAAACAAATATTTATTATTTTTCATACAAATTAATTTTGACCGTTAGGACTAAAGAGAGAACTTCACAGTTCATAACTCATTTTCTTAATCCATTTACATTATTTTAAAATTTTGAAAAAAAAATCATAAAAAAGTAAATCGGTTTATCCAAAAAAACCAAATCCAAAAACCTAAAAATCAAATGGCTTTGTTTTTTAATCTTATTTAAATAAATATTTGTTATCTTTTATACATGCTAATTTCGACCTTTCTTCATTAGGATAAAAAAAAAACCCTTCATAGTCCATAACATAATTTTTTGACCCATTTATGTTATTTTAAAAAAATTCATAAGAAAAAATAGAACCAAAAAACCAAACCCAAAAACTGAAAAACAAAATGGTTGTGTGTTTTAATTTAAGCAAATAGTTTTGTTTTTTAGTCTATTTAAATAAATATTCATTATCTTTTATATAGGCTAATTTTGAATTTTTGAACTAAAAGAAGGACTCTATAGTTTGACCTATTTATTTTATTTTTTAAAAATAAAACATATGTTTAAAAAAAAACGATTTTAACCAAAAACCAAATCAAAAAAAAAAAAACATAATTTTATGCTTTAGTCTTATTTAAATAAACATTTATTGTCTCTCATATGAGGTAATTTACAATTAAAAAACAAAAAAAGAACTTCATGGTCCATAACACAATTGTTTGGCCCATTTATATTATTTTAATTTTTTTTAAAAAAAAAATCATAAAAAATCCATTTTAACCAAAAACCGATCTCATAAACCAAATTTCGGTTTCAAAAATTTAAAAAACTAATAGTAACTCAGTACGGATTCGTTTTTAGTTTTTCGGTTTTCAGTGGGTTTGGTTAAGCATAAATCAAACCAAAAAACCAAATGTTTCCAAATCATGCTCTCTTAATTAACTGCTATTTTTCAATATTTTATGAAAAATAAAAAGCCTTTTGAGTTATTAATCCATAACATTATAATTATATCAATCGCATACAAAGAATTACCCTAGAAATGAAAATGAAATTTTTTATTAATTATATTGTGCACTACAGATTCAATCACAATACCAGAGAATCCATCATTCTGATAAAATAAAAAGTTGACATATCCTTCCCCAAATGCATCCCAGAAGGAACTGAACTGATCATTAAACAAAAAAAAAGACCTTTCGAAGAGGAGTACATCAACTTGCTAAAAGAATACTTCAATTTGCAGAACTCACTTGCTTTATATTGCAAATACAAAGTGTCCGTGTATCGCAACTCGCGGGTTAACATTCTGATCCAAACTGCAATGAAATCGAGAAAAAGGGTAACACGTGTAGAAGAGTGGGAGGTGTTAACGCGCCACACACGTGGTATTGTGGCTCCCATTATTTTAGTAATTTTATTATTGAGGTAATTGAGTATGGACTGCAGAGGGTTCAGTCAACGAGGTGTTTGACTACTTTGTATGAATAAACAGGCCCCCACCGCCGCCCTTGCAGAAACTTAATAATTAGCACTCGCAATATTTGTTCATTCACTTACGTGTATCCGCTCCTATTTTAAATTCACGTCACCCCTTTCTGCCGCCACATAACCACATCATTCATTCAAATCACGCTAACATCGGCAGCGGTTTAGCAGGCGAAATTCGGCTTCATTTCTTTATTTGATGACTTCCTTCTTCTTTATAATTGCACGGTGGTACGTACCTGACCAGCAAACGATGAGTTACAGCTAAGATTTAAAATTCCATTTTTGTGACGAGTATATTTAAAATACCTTAAGTCGATATTTTAAATCCGGAAAAAAATTAATTTCTATAATTTTTTTAAGATACATGAAATTAATCCGAGAATATATTTATTGATGGAAAGCAAGACAGTTCCTTATGTATTTTTTTTAAAAAAATATTCCTTCGAATCAAGCTAAAATAAATTTTAAACAAAAATATAACAAAAGCTCGAACAACGAGGAAGCTAGCGTCACGTGGCACGCTTAATGCGAGGACATGCGTCTGACCATTAATGCCATCAATTGAAAAAGGGTGGGCTGGCATTGGCGTCTTTCAAACGGCGGTTAAGACGACATAGTATTTGTAAACACTTCGCTTTGCGTGTGGGGCGTGAAGCTTGCCGCCGTTTGTTTGTTTGTTTGATGACCTTCGGTTTCTTTTTTTAGTATCCACAAACGACAAAAATAGTTCAAAATAGATGACGATGACGGCAGCTAAACAACATTTATGTTCTTTGTCGGCATCTTCTTCTTCTCGCTACGTGTCTAGGCTCGGTTCCGAATCTGCGTAGAAGTTCGCTGACCCTAATTTTGCTTTTGAAGCGGTCTAGTTAGATCTAATGGTAGGAGGTGTGGTTATAAATTGCTGCGATTTGAACACGTGTTTGGTTTTTATGGTATAAAAGAGTGGATAAAAATAGGAGTGTACATAGCCGGAGTAGTAGAAGATAAAGTCAGGCGGAAGCTTATCAAGGACAAAGGTTTCCATTTAATCCTACACACACAAGTATTTG
Source organism: Dovyalis caffra (assembly GCA_963924115.1). NCBI lineage: Eukaryota > Viridiplantae > Streptophyta > Magnoliopsida > Malpighiales > Salicaceae > Dovyalis > Dovyalis caffra. The sequence goes on along the minus strand of CAWUPB010000858.1, from coordinate 1,956,565 downwards.
TCTGCTATGTGGACACCTCTGTGTTAGATTTTGATTGAAAATGGTCCATAAATCATTTCTCTGTGTGGACGACAAGCCCTTCGACGCACCATCCACGCGTTTTGTACTATTTTTCTTCAATTTTCCCCACATTTAGATTGAAGCAGGAAAGTGATGGCCCGGGCAGGGCAGCCATTCCCCATCATTTGCACTCATCTGTGCTCGTATATGGTTGCATAGACTTTATATGGTTGGATGGGCTAACGCATGTGGCAGGCTGGAAGATCTAGAACTTGATTTGGGACCATGGACCGTGGTCCATGGTCTTGAAGTCAGTGTCAATTAGCTATCCCCAAGCTATGCTAAATTAAGTTGTTTGAAGTTCGGACCGGGCTCATTTTGTTTTATTCACTTAAAAGTTTATAGTCATGAAAAAACACTGTCAATAGATCTATCTATAAATATATTAATCGAGGGACGGTGTTCCGTTGTTATTTTATCGTACATTAGGTGGCACTTTTGTATTTTTATGGCTTTCCTTTTGAGGATATTAATATTTGCCTTTTGGCCAATTTGCATTTTTATCCCTATTTTTTCAATATTTATATTTAGGTTTCCATAATTCATTTTGCATTATATTTTGATCCCAGCTTGTTTTCCTTAAAAAAAAAAAAAAACAGAGAGAGAGAGAAAAAAGAGAGAGAGAAAGTGACTGTTCAACCACTCATAACAGCCAATTATAAAAAAAATAAAAAAAACTGAGAGTGGCAGTATTCATTTAGTTAGTAGTGCCCTTTTTTTTTCCCACACGATTGGCCTTCTGCTGAATCTTTCCTTTACTGTAGCACTGTAGCATTAACCTTTTTTTTTTTTTTTCTTTCTAGAGGACTGGGCTGCTGGAACTTCATTGTAGCTTTTTTTTTTTTTTTTCAGTTTTTAGATGGCAGTGTTTCCACTTTGATATAAATAATTTATTTTTATATTTTTTTTTATCATGAAATTAAGTGTGAAAATATAATTTTTTTTTTTTGTTTTATGTACGGTTTGACGGTAATAGAATATATATGATATTTTTTAAAATTTTAATTTGAACATATATATATCTAATTATATTATTTTTATAATTTAAAATTTATTTCTTTAATTATTTGTTTCTTATTAAAATTCTCATCGAATTAATTTTTAAATTTTATATAATTTTATTTGTTAATAAATTTGATTTTTTTTTATATATGGCTTTTGAAATAAAATTTTAGAATATAATTATTTTATTTTTTTAAATATATAATTATACTTTATAAGATTGATTATTTTTATGATTTTTCAATGAAAATGAGATTATTGCATATATAAATTCTGATGTGTGTGTGTGTGTGAGAGAGAGAGAGAGAGAGAGAGAGAGAGAGAGAGAGAGCTAAAAGTGTGTTTTATATAATTTGATTTAATTTTTTTAAAATAATAATTAGTTAAGAAAATAATTTGGCTTTTTTTAAAAAAAATTAATAATTAGTTAAAAAAAATTCACATGTTTTATTTTATCTAATCAAAATTTATCGAAACCAATTTTATAGTAGTTTTTATGTAAATCTATTTATTCAATATATTTCATGTAATTTAAGTGGGTTTTTTTATATTTTTTTTTACATACTGCGAGTCTTATATATATATATATATATATATATATATATATATAGTTTTGTCATATATAAATTCGGCGAAGGAGAGAGACGAGAGAGCTAAAAGTGTGTTTTAGATAATTTGACTTAATTTTTTAAAAAATAATAATCGGTTAAAAAATATTCAACTCAACTTTTTTTAAAAAATAAGAATTAGTTAAAAAAATTCACAGGTTTTTTTTTTTGTTATATATATACATATATAGTTTTGTTAGAAATTAATTATATCTCGCACATAAAACATCAATTATTTGTTATTTATTTTTTTATGTTCTAAAATATGTATTTTTAAATAAAATGATAAATTATTTTATTAATAAATATCTATAAATTAAATAAGTTTGTTAAATATATAGATTCAATTTATATTAATCTTCAAAAATAAAATATCTACTCATATCATATCATACAAATTATTAACTTTGTGTATATAATAATTCTTTTACCGTAACATAACATGCGTAACTAGCTGGTTGTTACCAAAAAAACTTAAAAGGTCTGACTTCGAATAAGGAGGCCACTTCTAGTTGGTGTTTAGAAAAAAAAAAAAAAAAAAAGAAATACAAAAATTATGATATAACGGCATTCCTATTACTAGTATTTAAAGGCGACAACATGTCGTTTGGGATGGTTGAGATGACGCTGCCTGATACATACATACATACATATATATATATATATATATATCCTTTTTGAAGACACTGGCCAAGCTTATATATATTAATTTCTTTTTTGAAAGACACTGGCCAAGCTTATCTGGCTTAAACACACATGCACGGACAGGGCATGCCGATCCCTGTACCCTACCCGTAGGGCTAGCGTAACCTAACCCATAAACCTTTAATTTAATTTGTTTTTATTTTTTGGATTCTCCATAATCAATTCTTATTCTTTGCTTTTCTTACACAATCTTAAAATGTTATTTTTCTTGTATTTGAGTGTTTTGCATTCTTTTGATTATATTAATTTTTTTAAAAAAAATTATAATAAAAAAATTGTTGCTAAAAATAAAGGAAATATTGTCCTAAAATTAAGACTCTTAAAATTTCATCTTAAACCTCAGCATTAAAGCTTTATGAAAAAGAATGCGCGCTACACGATCTTAAAATTAAAGAAAAAAATTGTCAGGATTGAAAAATAAGAAATCTTGCAATTGCTTTCGTAATTTTATCCAAACAAATTCAATCCCTGTATGTAAGTAAAAAAAAGTCGCAAAAATCCTAAATAAATAGTAAAATTATCTATATGATCTTTAAAACAAGGAAACAATATTATTATAAAAAATAAATTATATGTAAACTAATTTTAAAATATCTAAAAAAAAATATACGTTTTATAATCCTTAGATTATATATATGTGTGTTGGATGTTCTATTCAAAACATCCAACATATAAATTATATTAAAGTATTTTTAAAAAAGAAAAAAAAACACATTCTAAAGTTTTATTCAAAAAACCATATATAGAGAAAAACAAATCACATTTTTCTTAATGTGCACTCCCCAAGAGCTTCCTTTTCTTTCTGAATGACCATGACAGAGGGATGGGCCATTAATCTAGCTCGAATTTTATCAAGACTTTCCTTAGCATCCTGCACTTTTTTGTTGATATCTCCATAACAAGCAGAGTTTAGGTGCTTTACATGTGGTTTAAGCAATTTGAGAATTTTGCAAACTTTGAATAAAGCAACCCCATCAACTTGAGTTTTCTAGCTCTCTGTAACTACATGATTGAAAGGCGGCAAAGATGGCACTGATATTGTAGTTTGTAGATATCTTGGGAAGTGGTTTGATACCCACAGATTAAAAAATTTAACAGTGCTATGAGGAAATTGAGAAAGCCGAGCACCATTGATTAACATTCTATCTAGCTTCTTGAGGATTGGCTTAACCAACTGCTTATTGAACCAGGCGTGAAAATGGCCAGTGGAAAAGTGGTCCTCAAGCTCACAATCATCAAGGTATCGGTTAAAAGCTTGGATGCTGAAATGCTTCTATCTGAAATTTCTGAATTACCAGTTGATTCTGCTGCCTGCCTAATGATCTTAAAATCCCTAGCAAGAAGCCATGGAGAGCCATTCAAAGTAGAGTTGAGCCTAAGCACTAAGCATTAAACTGGACCGCGACACGGATAAAACATATAAAATTATTTTAAAAAATTATTTCAGTTTAATATTTGGTGCTATATTATAGGTCCATAAAAATATATAAAATTAAAAATTAAAAAAAAATCTCAATTTTATAATATTTTATTCAATATTTTTTTACCTAACTATTTCTTTTTTATTTTTTTTCATAATTTTCTACTTGAAAAATATTAATTCTTCTTTATTCATGGATTCTTAAACAAAAAGAGAATTACAAATTAAAAATTATTCTTTATATATTTATTAAAAAAATAATATTAAAATAAAAAATTATATTTGAATCATTGAGTTAATTATGGAAAAACATAATTTCATATATTTAATTTAAAATAAATTGATTTAAAATATCTATAAATAAATAAATAGTAAAATGCTTAGTGCTATAGTTGCATAGTTGCTTTTGGTAAAAACAAATGATTCAATTTTTTTATATTATAAATATATCAAGTGGGCTTAGAGTCTATGCTGTAAAACAAAAGATATTTAAAAAACTTACTTATAAGAATATATTGAATAGATTTAAAATTTATAGATTAAAATAAAATTGATTAAAAAAATAATTCTTATACATTTTGATATAAAGAAATATTTTCACTTATTTTTTATTTCTTTTCTATATGTTAAAGAAAAAAAAACAAAATAAAAAACAAAATAAATGAAAAAATAGCAAATAAAATTAAATAATCAATTTTTAAAATTATAGAAACCAATTAATTTGTTTATGGAAACCATAGGGACCAATTTATAATTTATTCTTGATAGTAATTCTTCCCTGCAAAAAACAAACAAAGAGAAAAAAAAAAAAAACAATGAATGACAGAGCATTTAATGCTCTGTCAAAGCAAATGATTGCCAAACAAAGGAAATGACCGAAAAAACGCAAGAAGCCAATTAAAAAACAAATCAATTAAGGGTAAATGCGAAATTTCATAATTCCACTAAGTGGGATGACAGAAATTAAGAAGAAAATGGAAGGGCTTTTGTATGCAAAGCAAAGCAAAAAAATAAATAAAAATCCGGATGAAAAGGGAAAAAAAGAAAGATAAAACAGTCTAAAAACAGTGAAATGTCGGATCCAATGTAATACATTGTAATTTGATAATTTCGGATCTAATGTATTAAATTACGTAATTTGAATTCTAAAATATTTGAGATTAAACAAATATGATTCAAATTGTCAAATCTTCGTTATTTGTTATGATCAACTGTTAGTTGATCGTTACTTTTTTTTAAAAAAAAAATGAAAAACTTTGTTGATAGAGTAATTGAAAACGAGAGAGAGACAGAGACATGGAGAGAAGGGGAGAGAAATGAGAAGAAGTTTTTAATTTTAAAATCGAATCCGAGTGCCTAATTGATAACGAGATTGTGAGTCTTATTAGGGTTCATGAGATAGTCTCTTAAGGATTAAATTTCAGCTACGTTTTTTAGTAATTAAAGTGAATTAGGGGTAGAGGGAGTGAGTTAAGTCTTTGGATAATCTTCTATAAGTTTTTTGTCTTTTTTGTTGTCATCTTTTGATTATTTTTATTGGTGTTTTTATCAAAATCTAAGGTAAAATGCCAAATTCGGCCTTGCTTTTACGTATTGAAGGATAGTTTGTTCAAAATCCCGACTTGAAGTACATTAATGGTATGTGTAAGATTAAATTGGTTAAAACTAATTTTTTTTTCATTTATGCTCTTGAAACAAGTTACTAGAAATTATTGGTGGATTGATCCTCAAAAAAGATAAATTGTAGGGTGTTGAGAAATGATAATACATTAGAAACTCAATTGATATGTGTATATGATGAAGAGTCTTTTTTATATGATGACTTCCTTGAGAAAGGAATATGAAGTTTTTTTTTTTTTTTTTTAATTAATGGAGGAAGCAAATAGGTTAGTGAAACATGAGAATGAATTGATTGATCTTGAGGATAGTGGTTATAGTGTGGTCCAAGAACAAAATTTGGGGATAAATATGGATGTTGATGGCGGGAATTGTGAGGTAATAGTGGTAGTGGGCTTTTTGATGGTGTAATTTCTCGTGAAAATGAAGGTATTGCTGCAACTAATGAAAATGACAATTTAATAATATAGATTGTTGTGGGAAACATGAGCAACATGACACCTAATATAGTGTCGGACATGCTTTTAAAAGCATTGAGGTAGGACTTGCGTCGGATGATGTTAGGAGGGAAGATGGTGATAATGTTGAGGGAAATAGTAAGGGGTGGGCAATGAAGAAGGAAAAAATAATGAGTTTGGTTCAAAAGATAGTAAAGATGATAGGGATGATTCGATAGTGTACTTGGAGCTGGATGATGAGGCGGAATTAATTGATGTGACATGGTTTATAAAGAGCTAGTGGTTGCTAGGAATAACTTTATAGATTTAAAAAAATGCAGGAGTAAAAAACATATTGCTTTTATCTTTAAAGCACCCCTAATTGATACTTCACAATCAAATAGCCAAAGACCAAGAGATAATGATACTGAAAGAGGGGTAATTAGTTTAGGTTTTTATAAGTTTGATTCAAATAAAGATGAAATTCATGAATCAAGTAGTGATGATGATGGTGAAACGGATCAAGTAAGGAGAAAAAAAGTCCAAAACAATGTATTTCAATGACACCATCAAAGATCCTCGGCTTTTACTTAGCATGGCTTTTATAAACAATAAGCAAATCATTAAAGCTTTAGAAGATTATTGTGTGGCTAAAAGAAGAGAGATTGAATTTGTTAAGCATGGCGAGATAAAGAGTTAGAGCAAGATGTAGTAATTGAAAATATGAATGGGTCTCTTATATAAGATATAAAACACAAACATGTAACTTTGAACTTAAAACATATATAGATGAACATACCTATTAGGTTGCATTTAAGAATACAAGGATTAAAGTCAGGGTTATAGCAAATTACATAATAAAAAATTTGGGAGTATTGCTTTGAAAATAGATAAAAAAAAAAAAAGATGCGAAAACACAAGCTAAAGAGAAACTATGTTGTAACATAAGTCTTGACCAAGCTAGAAGAGCAAAAGAATTTATAGAGAGGCATTTTCATGGTGATGACGAGTGTTGAGTACTCAATACTATAAGATTACTTAGAAGAGTTGAAGAGGAGTAACAAAAGAAGCACCATTGAAAGCTAGTTTACCGGGACTAATAATGGGGATAATCCAGTGTTCAAGGTCTGTATACATTTATTTTGATGCACTTAAAAGAGGATTTAAGGCATAATGCATATCTATTATTGAAATGGATGGATGTTTGTTGAAAAAAAGTATAAAGGTGATATCTTAACTACTATAGGAAGAGATAAAAATAATTATATATTTTTTTTAACTTGGGATGTTATTGATGGTGAAGATTAGTACACTTGGAGATGGTTTATTGAGCACTTAATGATAGATCTGGATATAGATATTGGAAATGACAACCACTAGACGTTGATGATAGACCAATAAAAGGTAAGATTTTTACTGTCTATTGAACTTTTTAATATTATATTTTGATTTAGAGTTTGAAGTTTAAAAATGGCATTCATTGACATTTATTGACCAATATATATATATATATATATATATATATATATATATATATATATATATATATACATATATATATATATGTGGTCTTGAGAAGACAATCAAAGCGTTAATGCCATATGTAGAGTATAGAAGTTGTGTAAGACATATATTCGCTAATTAAATGAAGAAACATAAGGGTGCGAAGCTTCATGAAAAATTCTAGGCATGTGCAAGGGTTATAAACCAACTCGATTTGGTGAAAGCACTTAAGGAGATAGCATGAAAGATAAAGGATGATATGTTAAAAGTTGATATAATAGCATGGATCAAATCTTTTCTTTTTTTAGTCTCACGAGTAAGTATGATATTTTTGAAAACAACACGTGTTAAATATTTAATGACAACTTGCTTCGGGTTTCATACAAAGCAATCATTATAATGTTAGAGGAGATTAAAGTAATGGTAATGATAAGAATAACAAAAAGAAGGCAATTTGGTCGGTTTAGGTTTAAGGGAGATTATGGATTAAAAACCCGATATAAGATTGAAGAGCAAAGAGATTTGATTCATACTACTAAAATAATATGGAATGGAGATGATGGTTATGAAGTCGGTCGGTTTAGAGATAGATACCTTGTTAATTTACCTCTTAGAAAGTGTAGTTATAGACTCGTGAAATATCGGTGGAATTGCTTGTGTCCATGCCATGCGTGTACTTGGAAAGTATGAATAAAAAGCTACGAGATTATTTATCCCATTGGTATAAGAAGGAGACGCTTATGAAGTCTTATTAGTTTGATTTGCAAGTTGTTAATGGAAAGAAGTTCGGGAGGAAAAAAAAAGGCATAACCTTGTTGACCCTCCACTGCTAAGAAAGAAGGTTGGAATGAGGAACAATAAAATGGTCGGAGAGGAGTGGGAAGCAAAAAAATAGAGGGAGGAATTTATTAAGAAAAAAAATTTATGTATTGTTCCCAATACCATAAAAGAGGTTACAATTCAAGGACTTGTTCTAACAAGAAAAGAAAGGTTGTTAATTTTTTATTAATTCTGAATAATATGTGTATTAAACATTATGTGAAATAAATTCTGTTTTTTTTTGTTGCATTCCGGGATGGGTCAATAAGTATTTCAACTTCTATAACACCAATTGATACAACAAGAAACCTAATTTCAAATGATCAATTGTTAGTGCAAGAGTTACTTATAACACAAGAATCAAGAACCATAATTATTTCCTCTAAGCGTATCAATATAGGACTTCCTAGATACAAATGTGGCTTATATGTGAATCTTGATATAGGATTTTTAATTTGGAATGTAAGTTAAAGCTTGATTTGGTCTTTATATTTATTTCCAAAATTGTGTATTTTTTTTTCTTATAACTAAGTTTTTATTGTTGTTTGCATTTTGTATAACCTCGAAATATGTATTTCACAAGTTATAAATCTAGGCACTCAACCTCTAAATAAACAAAAAACTTAACAACGAGCTTAAACCAAAGAAAATGGATAGAAATTTAAGCAATCCACCTTTCAAAATAAAAAAGAAGATCGAGGAAGAATCAATGATGAATTATTGGTGTTGAGAACATTATGAAAAGTGATTGATGTTTTTATAAATGTTTTTATTGTTGATGGATCATTCTTTTATTTTGAACGGTTAATTATATATAATTGATCCATTAATTTGAATTTCAGAATGCTAATTATATGTAATAGATGATATTTGTTGTTTTTTGGTTGTTAATGGATTTAAAGTATTCTTATTTTGTCAATGAATTGTTAGTTGGATGGTTTTGGGAATTAATGAAAGAATCAAGGATGAATTTGTTTACATGATTGGTTTTGTAGAATTGTTCTTCAATTCTGTATAATTTGTTTTTTTATGCATAATTGTTCTTCAATTCTACATAATGTTTGGTTTTTGCGGAATTGATGATTTTTGGGAATTTTAGAAGATTTTTGGAAATTTTGGATGCTTTATGGGAATTTTGGATGATTTTTGAGAATTGTAGATGATTTTTGGAAATTTTGGATGATTTATGAGAATTTTGGATGAGGAATATATGCAATAAAGATCCTCTAGGAATTTTGGACTTCAAAAACCTTAATTTGCTGCATTTGACCATGCACATATTACGTAGAATTGATGTGTTTAAAAAAGTATTCTATAGAATTAATTGTTCAACATTTTTTGTTTTTCGTCTTTAACATTCAACAAAAAACTTGCAAATTCCATACATTAACGGTTAGTTTTCTTAACAATCAATATTAAATTACAATGACTTATTGAAACTAGTATATTAATATTCAATCGATACATTTGTTGCCTAACAACAACATTGTTATCCCATAAATTGCAAAAACTTACAAACTATCCTATTAAATAAAATCCATTCGACAAACCTTACAAAATTATCACAACTCATTAAACAAACCTAGTTAAAATTAACCGAATCCCAATAACATCTTACTTAACCATTAAGAAGCAAACTAACATTAGAATTATTGCAATTGAACAACCAAAATAGTGGTTACACCTAGAATTCTTCTTCTCTCTGTCTTTATTACTACCGATAGTATTTTCTCTTAAAATCGGATTTTCTCTCAATAGACGCTCATTTGTTGCAACTAGTCTCTTTTTAGTAAACTTCAAGGGATTACTTACTGCCATCTTGAAACCGAAAATAATTGTATTTTGTACTACCATCTTCGATTTGAATTTAGGGCATGTAAAAAACCTCATGTTTGGATTGTTATCATCCATGAAGTCCATCGAGGAGCCGAGAGTCTACATTTGCGGTATCACATAGGTGAATCATCAAGAGAATCATACTCGGGTTTTTGAATAAATAATGAAAAATTAATTTTCATATTAGAGGGTTTTGCATATGATGATTTATTAGAAGAAGAAGAAAACAAATTGGAAGCCATTAATTCTCTCTATCCCAATCGAAATTTGAAAAAAGATGACAATAATTGTAGAAGATTACCCAAAGACTTAACTCACTATCTCTACCCTTAATTCACTTCAATTACCCAAAAACTTAATTGGAATCTAACCCTTAAGAGACTATCTCATGAACCCTAATAAGTCTCTCCAATCTCGGTATCAATTAGGCATTGGATTTGATTTTGAAATCAAAAGCTTCTTCTCTTTTCTCTCCCCTCCTCTTTGTCTTTGTCTCTCTCCTGTTTTTAATTTTAACTTGTAATTGAAAAGGGGTAAGACAATCGACATGTTGTCATCTCACGCCTTTTCAACTACTCTTTCGACTATGTTTTCTATTTTTTTTAAATTAATTTATTTTTTAAAAATTAAATAATGATCAATCGATAGTTGATCGTTATAAATAATAGAGATTAGATAATTTGAATCACATTTGTTCAATTTTCAACACTTTAGATATTCAAATTACAATTGATACTTTGGGTCTAAAATTATCCAATTACAATACAATGGGAGCAAAAATTTACAATAAAACCGATTATTGTACTAACTTTCATTGGAATATTCCTCGCTAAAAGTTATGAGTAGTGATTGCATATCCTTTCCTTGTCTTTGCTGCAATCTGAGAACACATCCTTCGAATCATTCTCGATGGGAGACAAATCGAAAGAAAATGTAAGGGAAAAATCTAAAAAGAGTACGGAAGTTTTAAATCCAAGGAAAAAAATATTGTGGGAAAGAGACCAATAGAGGTTAATAATTTGTACCGTTTCTATAATATAAGCAATTGATTAATCAAATTTCCGTACTAATTTAAATATTAATTGAGTTTTTGTACTAAATCAATTAATTTAATATAGATCATTTGTTAGTAATTTTACTAACAAATTACATATTCAACTGACGTGTTTTTTTGACCTTGTTGTTCTTCTATTTTTTTTTTCATTCTTGTTACAAAAATCATTTATTAAAATTAAAAAAAATATGAAAAAAATTAAAGACAAGATGTAGTTTAAAAGTGACGGGAAATAAAATACTTTTTATTTTATTCTATAATTTCAATAAATATTTTCGGTAATAATAAGTGGAAAAAAAAATAAATTAAAACTATCAATAAATTCAAAACAAACGTATTGTCTGATTATAACGTCAGTAAAATTATTAGCAAAAAAATGCACATTAAACAAATTAATTTAATATAGAAATTTAATTAATATTCAAGTTAATACAAAAATACGATTAATTATTTATTTATAGTGTAAGAAGTGCATGGATCGTTGGAGCCGAAAGCCGATGAACAAACAAACCAATCGACTGAAAAACATCCAAGAATGCAAATATTCCAACCGTTGAAAATCATTTCCCGGCGAAACATCCACCGGAGATTCAAATTTGAATTCCCCATCAAACCCACAAAAAACCTTGCCTACACTCACAATCTTCAAATCCCAAACACTCAAACTCACTTTCAAAATCTCTTCTTTCAATTCAAATCTTTTCTCTTTATTCACTCACTTGAAAATTCTCACTCACTCACTGAAACACAGCAAGACCCTGATACTGTTCTAGCAATTAGAGTGCAAAACACCCTCAAGAAATATAGAGACAGCCCAGTAAGGAAGATTGAGCTTGCTATTGACCAATGCTGCCCCACGATGACACAAGACTTAGTTTTGAAGGTCCTCAAGAGGCACCGGTCTGATTGGAAACCAGCTTATATATTCTTCAATTGGGTTTCTAAAGAAGGTAAAATTTCACTTGGATCTTGTGTTTACAATGAGATTCTTGATATTCTTGGTAAAATGAGAAGGTTTGAAGAACTGACACAGGTTCTCGACGAAATGTCTGAAAGAAAGGGATTTGTTGATGAGGATACGTATAGAGTTTTGGTTAATAGATATGCAGGTGCACATATGGTGGTGGAGGCAATTGAGGCTTTTAATAAGAGGAGAGAGTTAGGTCTAGAATGTGATCTGGTTTCTTTCCAAAAGCTTTTGATGTATTTGTGTAGGTATAAACATGTAGATGCAGCGGAAACTTTGCTGCATAGCAAGGGGCATGAGTTTGGTTTCGATATAAAGACTATGAATATTGTTCTAAATGGGTGGTGTGTATTGGGAAATGTACGAGAGGCAAAGAGGTTTTGGAAAGATATAATTGCGTCTCCATGCAAGCCGGATGTATTTACTTACGGAACTTTTATAAAGGCGTTGACGAACAAGGGAAAGTTAGGGACAGCGATGAAGTTGTACGAGTCAATGTGGGAGACGGAATGCAAGCCGGATGTGGTGATTTGCAATTGTGTGATTGATGCACTTTGCTTCAAGAAGAGGGTTCCTGAAGCTTTGGCGGTTTTTGAGGAAATGAAGGAGCGAGGTTGCTTGCCTAATGTAGCGACTTACAACTCTCTCATTAAGCACATGTGCAAGATTCAGAGGATGGAGAAGGTTTATGAGCTTTTGGATGAAATGGAAGAGAAGAAAGGAAGTTGTATGCCAGATGGGATAACTTTCAATTACCTGCTCAAGTCATTGAAGAAACCTGAGGAAGTTGCTGGGGTTTTGGAGAGGATGGACAGAAATGGATGCAAGATGAATGATGATACATATAATTTGATGTTGAAGTTATATGCAGATTGGGATTGTGAGGAAAAAGTAGGATATATTTGGGAGGAGAAGGAGAAAAATGGGCTGGGACTGGATCGGCGGTCTTATACTATCATGATACACTGGCTCCATTCCAAGGGAAGGGTTGAGGATGCTTTGCAATATTTTGGCGAGATGAGAAGTAAGGGAATGGTGACAGAGCCCAGGACTGAGATATTGTTCAATTCCATGAATAAGGGGAAAGAGAATGAACCAGAAGTAGGAAAGAACAGTACAATGAATTACGGCCAATCGTCAACGTCTGTGCATAAAAGAACTACGAAGAAAAAAGTCAACTCGTCTCAGTGTTAAAGTTTTGCCATGATAATTTAATTGCCTCTGTAGCACAGAATTTTTGATTGTACAAGTCTCAGAGTGAAGGCTGGAAGATGGTGAGCTCTGCCTTTGTTTAAGGATTTTGTAGCCAGATATTAATTGTCTCTTTTGTTGCCTCATGGATAACGTTGAAAATTAAAACTACAATCACAAAAACTCTTGAATTTTAGACTGCAAAAGCTGTCGAGTTTCATTTGGTAAAAGTCCTGATGCCAAGGACCTTGCCTTACTCTGCCCAGTGACTCCTCAATCAACCTAATTTCACATTCTGAGAATTCGTACAAAGAAATCTTTTGAAGCCTTAGTCCAGCCATCTTTATTATTCATGTGCTAACACCTGCCTTTAAGTAAGTGAACTCATTACGTCACAGAGAAGTGAATTCCTGACTTATGCTAAAAAAAAATTCTCAAGCACCCATGCAAGAAGTTTCAGTTCCAAAATTCAGGGGATAATTATTTTTCTTCATGTTTTAAGTCTCAACACAGGCATATTTCTAAGCAAAGTAAATTCCTGTATAATGGTATGATAAAATACAACAGATGTATACAGATGAGCACACATAAATTTTTAATCTCAGGCTACAAAATTCACATCAAGATAGTTATTTTTCTTCAATGAAGAAGTTATTTACCAAATTCTGTATTCTTCCTCTAGTTCTTACACATCGAAATGCCAACAGAATATATTTGAAAAGTATGATGATGTCTAGGATTCACTTCCCATATTCGAGAAGAACCAAAACTATGAGGTAATGTAGATAAGTAAGCTGTTTTCAATTTTCTTTTGCTTCAGAAGACAATACAGATGAGTTAAAAATGCATCAGTGCTTAGGAATACATTTCTCAACAGCAGTAAAAATGGGATTCAATACTATAAAGGAGCAATCTAAGCAAGTGCAGAGACATGACAAGAAAAGACTACAATCAAAAGTCTGATCATTAAGGACCGCCCTTTCTCTTTCATAGGCAAACCACATCTTCTAGCATAACAACAACCCTTTACAAAATTCAGGGGAAGAAATGATATCTTAGGACAACAACCTTCATAAACTTCAGAAAAGAGGAAGATTTTTCAAGAAACAGACTTGACCATGAACTATTGACACGATTGATTCAGTCATCCTCTTCTGCTTGGTCTTGAGAACCTCCCATCGGAAACTCTGCAATCTCAGATAAGCACACATTGGTCCTGTTGAAAAGTTGTTCATTGTCATGGAATATCAATAAACATAGAACGTGAGGCAAAGAAGTTTAACCTGCGAAGACTAGTAACTCATACAGAAAATTTTTACTCTGAAGAAATGGTCTTAGAAATGTGATCATCCTTGTTTCAAGATGCAAATAACAATAGAATTTCATAACTAACCAGGAGCAGAGATGAGCTTTGCTCTTGTGATAATCGCAGCACCAACCAATGAATCATAACTACTTAAATACCTATTTTGTTGCGTGAGAAGTCAGTGATACCTACATGACTCGCATAAATGCAGGACCTACTAGATAACAATCAGAACATCTAACAGTAATCTGCAAGTAAGAAACTCTATACTACATAAGCTCCCATGAAAAGCCAAGATATCGAACTTTGAGCAAGGAAATATCTGTCATAACATATTGTGAGAAAGCAAGTCTCATCAAAATTGACACATCAAGCTCATCAACAGATGGCAAATATGCAAATTGTTTCCTTGGGTAATTAATTAAGACAACAGTATTTGTTTTGCTTATGCACACACATTCCATAGTGATCATTAATATTTTAGGAATTAGCAAAACACATATCACAATTCTAGAGTGAAATATATAACGAAGAATTACCTCAATGCCTTCACTTGTTCTCCTTCTGCAACTTTGTAGAGTGAAACAAAACTTGGATTATATGCAATGGCACGATGAATATGGAATCCATGAGTTAGACTTAGACATACTGTATTCTCATCGAACCTTTTTCTTTTTGTGTCGTAACAAACCAGGTGTATACCATTCAATGACATCATGATGTTCCCATTGCTCAAGAATATTAATGGTTCATAATAGCCGTAGTTGTCTGGATACAGGTTTTCAATCACATACTGTTTGATCCAAGACTCTTTGACACCATACTCCTTCATAACCCATATGTCAAACTGAGCACAAGTACCCAACCTCTCAACAATCACACACAAACAACCTTTTGAAACTCTCAACTTCAAGAATTCGAAAATTCTATCATATGTAAACGGTAATGTCATTTGCCTAAACTCCTCCCTTTCGAAGTCAAAAGAACATATAAACTCCAAAGTTCTTTCATGATCAAGTACCCAATGGATGCAACCACGTAGAGAAGTATTAAAATCCAGTCTTCCAATGCTGAAAGCATTTTCGATGCTTCTCCATTGTCTCGTGCCAATTGTGTATATTTCGGCCTTGCATTTAGGATCCAGAGGCTTCACCTTTGAATAAAAAGTTCGTATCACTTTGTATCGATTGGTAGCTGCACTAAATCCAAGAGCAAAATATTTGTTAAACCTTGAGGCTTTATTATTATCCACTGGGATTGTCATATGCTGACCTAAAACTGGATTGCAAACACCAATAACATCGTGGAATCTGCCTTCTGATAAGCAAAGCAATCCATTACAAGAATTCATCAACTCAAAATCTGAAGTGGGCAAGTTGACTTTTGGAACAAACTTCATTGTTTCAACCTCGAAATGGTTAGGGCTACCAGTGACATTGTCCACTATCTGGACTGAATGGGGTTCCCATGATATGCTTTCGGTGTTAAAAGTATTGATCAAGATGCTAGTGGGTGATCTTGGACGCTGGAGGTTGACAAAGAAAGGCTCTGAAAATAAGGGAAGCCAAGTTTTGGAAACGAGCATGCAGTTGAAGAGGGTCTTCATTGGCAGTCTTGACAGTATATCACTTATCAAATCATTAGAGAGATCGGTGATTTTGGTGTTTAACTCTTTCTTCCCTTTATCATCCATGGAGACGTAAAGTTTTCTTGTTTATAGAGGAACAGGAGAAGTGATCGAGTACGCAAGGCAAACTTTGATTAATCAAGAAGAGGGTTCTTGAAGTTTTGACAGTTTGCAAGAAATGAAAGGACGGGGTTGTTTACCTATTGTAGTGACTTGCAACTCTCCGGAAACGCAAGAAAAGGCCGAGGAAGCTGGTGGTGTTTGGGAGAGGAGGGATAGAAAGAGATGCAAGATATGAATGGTGATACGTGTAACTTGATGTTGAAGTAATAGTAGGCAGATTCGGTTTATGAGGAAGGAGTTGGATAAACTTGAAGGAGATTAATTAAGGAAGAAGATGGAAGGAAAGAAAGATGCAGTGGATTCTCAAGAATGGTCAAAAGGGCCGTGCATATGAGAGAGGAAGAGAAAAGTTGGACAATTTTGATTTCAGTTTTGAAGTTTGTTGAAAGATAACGAACAGAAAGCTCATGATTTTTAGACAGAGAGTGAAATCCACAAGCCTTATTCCAGCTATATTTAAGCCTACTGATTATAAAATATTCCGAACGACTGGTCCAAAGGAAAAAAGTTTTTAGCTTTTTATTTAGGCCTCCGATTTTTTTATTAATCAATCTCAAGTGATATGAGAAACATGTGAAGTCATTAAAATAATAATATGGTTATTTTATGGTTTTATCTGTTTCTCACATGAGTCCAATATGGTACAAAAATTGGTTCAGGAAACCAAAAAGCTTAATTGTAAGAAAAAAAGTTTGGAGACCCAAATTACAAAAAAAAAAAAAAAAGAGTTAGAAACTTTTTCCTTAGTGACTAATAGTTCGGAATACAAACAGTGGAAATTCTTTTTTAAACCATGTTGCTCTTGTCAATTATTTATTATTTATTAGAAAAAGAATTTATTGAAATTTAAAAAAATGATGAAAAAAAAATTAAAGTCAAGATGTAGTTTAAAAGTGGTTGGAAATAAAATGATTTAATATTTATTTATAATTTCAATAAATGTTTTTGGCAATAAAAAGTGAAAATAATAATAATTAACACCATCAATAAAAAGTTAAAACACGCCTATCGTTTAATTTATGATGTCAGCAAAATTATTAACAAAAAATTCACATAAAAAAATTAATTTAATATAAAAATTAATTTAATATTTAAGTTAATACAAAGATACCATTAATTAATTATTTGTAGTATAAGGAGGCTATGATCGTTAGAGCCGCAGCGAACGGATTAGGAAAGGGATGAAGATACGGAGAAAAATAATAGCTGAGTGGGGCCATCTGGTTAGAACCCATGCCCAGGCCCATCGAAAAATAGATTGAGACGAAATCCACAAGCCTTAGTCTAGCTATATTTGGGCTAACTCGTTATAAAATATTCCCGAACAATTGGTCAAAAGAAAAAAGTTTTTAACTTCTTTTTTTTTATTTAGGTCTGCAATTTTTTTTTTAATCTTTAATCAAGTTTTTTTGTTTCATTAATCAATCTCAAGTGATATGAGAGATAAATGAAGTCATTAAAACAAACACATGTCCAAAAAATTCTAAACATAAGACTCTTGTCGTTGTTTTATAAATTAGTTATCTTTCATATGCGTCAAATATGATATGAGATTGATTAATGAGACAAAATGACTTAATTGCAGAAAAAAGAAATTTGAAGACTCAAATCAAAAGAAAAAGGGGCAGAGACTTTTCTCTCGTTGACTAATAGTTCAAATACTTTATAACCAATTAGTTCTACATGTATTATGGATGTGTATAATATTACCTATTTACTTGGATGCATATAGAAACTAAACTCAATATTTTTGTAGGGAAAATAAATTCCTACATGATGGTTTTTTTTTTTAATTAGAAAGAGAGGTAAAATCTTGAAGATTAAAAATAGGACTTCCAAGAAAACACAACCTAACAAATATCATCTAATAAAATTACGAGTCAACCAAATAGAGCCTCGATGAGATAATGAACTTCAACCTCTAAAAAATGAGCATAATTGGCTAACCAAATGGCACAACAATTCTTTTTTTTTTTTTTGATAAATATGGTGGATACAAGCATTCCATGAACATTGCAAAATTAGAATAACGAGAATGGAATTATTAGGCTATAGGAATATGCTATCCGATAATTTTGGACTAATAATACCATAACTAGTTTTTGATCACCTTGAAATTCCACTTTTTTATAGTCTTTATTCTAAGTAAGTTCAAGACAAATCAAAATACTCTAGAGTTTAGCATTTAAAACTCAACATATGCCACTTTTATTGGCAAATCCGTGAAGCTAAACTACTGAAGAATCACACCGCACCTTCTTACTAACACGAGACCTATCCACATTAATCACAAAACTATCCGTATGGAGCTTAACAAACCCAACGGAGGGAAAACTCCACTAAGAAATTCCTTCTTTGTAATAGTTGAAGATCTAAGAGTAGAAGAGGATTTTTTACAAACTAGGACATTCGCAACATAGGTCGTAATGCAAAATAGAGGGCTAATGGAAATACTTACGCCAACGTTGAAGATAGTCTCATTTTGCTAAAGCCATAATCTCTAAGAGGACATACCAAACCAAATGTCCTAAGGTAAGCCCTCGACCATAGCAATAGTAACAAGGTTATAGAATAACCATTTTTGAAGATCAAGCACAAAAAATTAAGGATGGCATCATCCGCATGACGATCTATCCACACTGGACTACTTCGCCATACATTAATTAACTTCGATAGCAAAGTTCACATAGATTTATAAGGAACTTTTTTTTTTTTTAAAAAAAAAGAAAGTGTTAACCAATTTCTTTTATTTAAGTTCTAGTATACATTGAAATGTCAAGAAAATGTTGAAAAATTTGACAAGCGTAGTCTTAGATTCACTTCCCATAGTTGAAGAAACTCAAAGCTAATTTCTTAGTTCACTTTGATTTAAATGTTGTTATACTTGAATCATCATATGAAAAACAAAGATTTATTATGAATATGATATAACTAGAAATTTTGAGGTCCTTTTCTTTGTAAGAGTGGGTCAACAACTTTCGTATGCTAACTATAAACTCGGTATAGGTAGACTTATTGATTCCTATCAAATGAAAGTACTACTAGAATTAAATATTGGTTAGTGGTTGATGAGATTGTAGATCCTCCATAGAATGAATGGATGTATATGTTATTGGCTGATCGTGTGGTGATAGTGTGTCCTTGTATTGTAATCTTGATGATTAACCTACAAAACAAAATCCTCTTCTTGGATTTAGAAGGATCTTTTAATGGCTAAATTAACTTATAAAGGAATGCGAATATAGCCTTAATTGTGTATATCAAGCGTGTGTTGCCTTAATAGGCTAGTGGTGAGTGTTTTTCTTGTTAGTTAGAGAAGTACAATGGTTGTTTTTATGGTCTATTGACTTAAAAATGTGTTAAGCAATGTGTTTTGGATTGCTTGCCTTACTTTTCTAAAGTTTCTTTTTTTTTTTCATCTAGGGCCTTTCTTTTTATAGTGGGTGTTGGATATAATCTTGCAAGGAGATTGAGAGTATATCTATCCTTTTCGTAAGGTAAGTTTGATATTACCATTATTGTGTAACAACTACCGACAAATATGATGATCCTTCTAGGAAAGAGTTCTCTTTTGGTGTAACACGTTGTCTTAACGTGTGGAGTGATACATTTTATTTAATGCTTGTCCCATCACTCTTTCTTCCTATGGTCATGGTGATTGGGACACGGAGGTACATGGTGATGCAAGAGCGAGGCAAATCTCATTTGTGGAGTCTTTTACCATAGAGGTCTTGTGTAGCTCTACTTGTGGTATAAGGACCCATTACTCTAGTTAGATAAAAGACATGTGTTAGGTTTTTTTCAGGTATGTGTGGTAGCATGTTGTAACACCATAAAATTAATTTACTAAACCTCACTACTATAGCTAGTAGCAAGTCTAAGTCAATCACATAGAGACTAATCTGATTTCTATTTTGATCCTTATTTATGCTCAATTCAAACAATTAAATAAAAGAAAAGAGGGGGTCTCGGTTGAATTTTCTCACAATAATTAAGAAAACAGTAATGAAATTTTGAGGAATTAATCAAATAAAAAGCATTCATTCCAAGAGCAAAATTTACCTTTGAATCGCAAGCTAATCATTGATGACATTTAAAGACTCTATTCATGATTTATCATTTGGTCTATATTAACCATGAAGCATAGATTAGCTTTGTTCTTCTTACTTATTCATCAAACACATGAAAAATGCAACTTAAATCTTAATTATTGATCCATCTAGGATAAGATCTCCGTATGTAATTCAACAACAACATTAACGATTTAAAGAACAACCAAAATAGATAATCAACACGGAAGTTTGGTTAGTTATACTCTTTTCTCCTTGAATTATGATGATATCAATATTAGAAATCATGTAACCCTATTGCTACTCAAGAATCGGTTTTATAACGATTACATATTATAAACCATAATTTAGTAATTATTCATTAATCACAATTACCTAGTAGCGCCCTTAAGAAATTACAAACAAGAACATAATTCAATTCATTTAGAAGAATAAGAGATAGTAAAAATAAATAAATTATGAAATTAAATAAAAAAGTTTCATATGTTGTTCTTCAAAGTCATGTTTCTCTTCGATCGAAAAAAGGGTTTAGCCTTGCATCTTTAAGAAAATTGCCAAAAAGTAAAATAAGTTCTCTCTAAAACCAAAAGTATTTTAAATATACAGCCATAGAGGTTATTTATATATGTATATATATATATATATATATATATATATATATATATATATATATGCTAGCTCATTAGTCTTATTTAGGATTGTGTTCGAAATTAATTAGGACTTGTAGTTAAATAAGACTCCAGTTACGAGTTGTAACTTATGACTTGATTTTGGAGAGGTCTAATTTGGTCTTAGGCTCTTCATGAAAGTTGTAGGAAAGGATGTCTTTTTCTTTCTTTTTTTTTTTCCCTTTTAATACATTTTTGAAGCACAATAATCCAATGTTTATGACATTAGATATGGTCCAAATATTAGGAAGAGTTCTGGATTGTCGTAAGATAAGAATTCTTGACTTGACTTTACAATCGACTTTGATTGCCTAAAATAGAATGAATTTTTTTATTCAAACCCAATCTAGAAAAGCTTAGGAAGTCTTGGTAGAATGAATTCTTGACTTAATTTATGAATTAGTCATGCTTGTGGTAAAAAGGCCCTATTAATTTGGTTAGATGAGAGACTTATGTTGAGTGTATTTTTTCAAGTATCTCAATATCCGGACCATCTTTTATGTGAGCTATTTCGCATGGAAAATTGAGCCAAGAGGAAAGAATTGTATATTTATAAGATACTTCGAATACTCAAAATGGTACATTTTCATTGGTGAGGACTTCAATGGATGAGCTACTAAAATTGAATATAGAGATGTCATTTTTTTAAAAGATCTCTTCCCTAAAAAGAATGAGATAGATAAAAATAATCTTTATTTTTTTCGGATAGAAGAAGATGATGAAGTGCATGTAATTTGACTAGAAGTTGATGCATAACCGGTTGTGCCGGACTCATCTTTTTAGTGGGAGCTTTGATAGTATAATACCACCATTTCAATTGAGTAAGAGGAGTAAGGATGATCTAATTTTGATTGGTGTTAGTGATGATTCTCATTTACATAGAAACAATCAATCGAGAAATTAAGAATGAAGCTCGCATTATAACCATATAAGTTGATAAAGAACCTAAAATAATGAAAGATGCACTAACATGTCCTGCCAAATAAAAAAGGGAAAGTTGCATTAGAAGAGAAAATAAAATCCATGAAATTGAACCAAGTGTGAAGCTTAGTTGATCTTTTGCTAAGTCGTAAAGCAATTGGGAACAAATGGATTCTTAAAATAAAATGAAAGTAATATGGATCATTTGAATGATATAAATCTCACCTTTTGATCGAAGATTTTACCTAATAAAAGGGTATAGATTACGAGGAAACTTTTTCCTTTATTGTTAGGTTTGTCTCGATAAGATTAGTTCTAACCATTATACCATATTTGGACCTAGAATTGCATCAAATGGATGTAAAAATAGTTTTCCGTAATGGGGAGCTAGAGGAAGAAATTTACATAGAACAACTCTGTAGGTTTCATTATTGAAGGCTAAGAGCGTAAAGTTTGCAATCTCTAAAGATCTAACTATGGTTTGAAACAATCTTCGAGAGAATGGTACCTTCATTTTGATAATGCAATGATGACTTATGATCTTATATTGATTGAGGAATACCATTGTGTTTATGTTAAAAAAACTAAAGAAAAGTTTGTAATTCTATCTCTATATGTTGATGATATTTTGATAGCTAGAAATGATTAAAAAAAAAATTTGTCAAGGCATGGTTATCCACGAATTTTGGTAAAAATTTGCATTATTTATAGCCTTCGAGTCTACTGTACATGTTCACATAAAAGACAGGTAAGATAAATTACATTTTAGGAGTCAAGATTATTAGAGATCGTTCGAAAAACTTTCTATCTTTATCATAAAAGCATTATATCCAAAAAGTTCTAAAATGCTTCATATAGGCAATTATAAGTTTGTGGACACCCTTGAATCAAAAAATGAGACTCGTAAGTCATGAAACGTGTCTTAAAACTCCATAAGAAGAAGAAGAAATATCTAAAATGCCATATTCAAGTGTTGTTAAAAGCCTTATATATGCAATGATGTGTACTTGCCTAAATATATGTTTTGCTATTGGTTTAGTTAACCAATCTCAATTGAATCCTAGTTGAGAATATTGGAGGGTTGGGAAAAGGATCCTGAAATATCTCAAGGGCACTCGTGGATTATTGTATGTGTTATCAAGGGAAAAATTTACTTCGATCGAGTACTTAGATACTAATTGAAGAGGAGACCTTGATGGACACAAATCCACTTCTAGCTATGCCCTTCTACTCAATAATGAGATATATCTTGGAGTAGAAGGAAATTGACTTGAATTGTATTGTCCATTATAGATGTTGAATTTATACCATGTTCAACTATTGTACAAGATGTATTTTGGCTAAAGAGATTTCTTGAGGATTCCGAAAGTTAATAGTGATAGCTCGAGACTTGTTATAGTCTATTGTAACAACTAGACAGTTATTGCTTATACTAAGGATCCCAAGTATCATAGTAGAATCAAACATATTGACACCAAGTATAACTACGTTAGAAGAATCATAAAAAAAAGTATTAGTACAATATATATCTATGCATCAAATGCTAGCGAGATCCTTTCATAAAACCTATACGAAGAGATGTGTATTTTAGGCACATTAAATCTCTTAGAATGTGTAGTTGTAATGTTTGTCATAATAATGAATAGTTGAGTTTTATATGTTTAACTACTTTTACAAATGTAATTTGATGTTTATATATATATATATATTTGCATGTTACTATAATAAAGCTTAACTTCGAAAGTCATACAAAATTAGATTGGCTCTCGACACAAACAATCACCTCTTGTATTATTGAAAATGAGTGGAGATGAGATAGAACTCCTTTAGTGCTTGTTGAGAGTAAGTAGTGGAGAAAGTGTCATCTTAAAGTAAAATTAAGATGGGATTTGTAATCCAATGTATATTTATAATTGATTTAGAAAACTCGATCCAAATAATTTTTAAAAGCTAGATTTGAGGTCTCGGTGATAATACCTACGAGAGAAAACACCTTGAGAACTCAAGTTAGTCATTTGTGTCCGACAACTAAAGTAAGATCTATATAGTGTGTATAAGATGTTACTATTAAGAACCTTTTAGCATGTGATTCAAATTAGTGTGCTAATTCGACCATAAAAGATAGTGAGAGAATGACCTTACTTCTCTACTATGTGAGATATTTAGAGGAACAATAATATTCTCTAACTAATACCCTTATCATTTTTTACTACTATTCAAGATTTAAGCTTGGTGTTTTCTATCTTAATTAGTTACTTATGATTATGTATGATTTGATCTATAGAACTGGTTTATAAAAGTAGCCAAGTTTGGAATTAAAAATTTCAAGTAAAAAAGAAAGGCGTGTTTGGTATATTCATTGGCCGGCTAATCATGTCACTTGAAAGAAATATTGCTTGAGAGTAGCGTGGACATGATTATGGATGTATAATATAAAATCGAACTATATGCCAATTGAGGGATTTGACATAATGAGATATTGAATATAAAGAATTGTCCGGACTATTATACGGTTTACGATATATTATATCTCATATATCATTTATCAATTTTAGGTGACGACTACTATATTATTCCTAACATATGCATAATAATAAGCTCCTAAAATGTAGGAGTGCTTGCTAAGTCATAAGATCTATTTGCTAGTATGAAGGTGTAACTTTTTGTTTTACTATTGATATTGTAGAGTGTCTTACATCATGTTTAGCCCATCATGTGTGAGTGGGAGATGTTAGAAAAGGATCTGGTTTGGGTCTTCCTTGATCGGTTGATTACCACTCTGTAACACCATCGACTTAGGATTTAGATAAGCTGAGAGTATTATTGGTGTTGACTTACATTTAGAGTGCAATGAATGCAAGCCAACAAATCTCTTTTCTTAACATTTCCAAATTATTAACAAAATGGGTATTTTCATATGGGGTCCCTAATTAATAAGAAATAATAGGTCCACATTAAATAAAACTTAGATATAAATTTTTAAAAAAATTCAACTAACACAAATTAATATTCCTACATTATGTATAGAAATATTAAATACCATAATTTAGTAAAAAAATCAATATTCTTGAAATTCAATTTAATCATTTAAATAAAATTCTTTATATTAAACTAAATTGAACCATGTCTTTTATTTTTCTCAAATTCCTTTTAAAAATTCATATTTAATTTAAATTAGAATTATTTCATTTCTAAATATTCTTTACAATAAAGCAAATTATTTGACATTATTTTCATTTCAAAATATAATTTAATTATCATGTATTTCATTTAATTAGAAAATAATCAATGAATAGTAAACCATTAAATTTTGATTTAATACCATTATTTTTATAAAAATTCCATAGACTAGTTTATCATTTGATTAATTCAACTAAACACTTAATAAATTCATTTGATCTCTTAATTAAGGTTTTGACCCTATAAATCATTTCTTTTTGTCCATATGGAACTTTGGTTCCAAATTAATTTAAACTAACCTATTATACTTGCTCATTACGTTCATTTATTGATTATTCATTAACTTCCAATTAATTTCTTAACCTTCCTAACCACTTTTGCCTTAACCATTTGATTCTATAGTACTATTTATCATTAATTCATTAGTTACTAAATTAAGTAACCATTTAGTTACTACTTTCATTTCCTTCATTTTATCTTTAATCAATTCCTTTCCATAGCCAATTAACTCATGTAAATCATTCTAATTAGTCAAGCTACTAATTTAATTATCAAGTTATATAATTGGATAATTATTTAACATAATACTATTGATAAACATTCAATCATACCATGCTTAACTTATTTCCAATATACATAACCATAAATTTTAACTTATGTAGATCATTCTAATTAGTCAAGTAACCAATTTAATTATCAAGTTATATAATCAAACAATTACTTAACATAATACTATTGATAAAAATTCAACCAAACCATTTAGTATTACAAACCAAGATTGCTTAACTTATTACCAAATATTGCTTAACTTATTACCAAATATACATAACCATAAATTAAGTTAAACAAAGATAAGGTTTCTCGCACATTTTTACATGATAAGCACATACATAGCAAGTCTTCGATATTTCTCAATGACGATCCTTATTCATCTTTGTTTTCTCCTACACTATAAGAAACAAAAGTGGGCAACGCTTAGTGAGTGTAATCCATGCAATGCATGTAATGCATATGATGTATTTAAAAATTATTTTCATTCCTTTTGAAATTCATTTTCTTTTTTAGACGCACCCTACTAATTGAGTATATAATCGGCTATCTTTTAAAACATGCAATTGTGAAAACTTCACAAAAGCACTAGGTACCTTCTTATAACATTTTCCTTTACATCCTAAGAGTATACACTAGATCATTCTCTTATGATGTCCTCTTTCAATTGGCATTCCCTTTACATGCTAAGAGTATAAACTATATCATTTTCTTAGCATGTATTTTTCCTTTTTTTCAAGAGAGGGTGATCATTCCTCTTCCATAACCTCAAGAAGTTACCTAGCCATTCCTTTTTGAAAACCTTTCCTTTTCTTTTTTCTTTCATCAAAATCATGAATGTAAAGCCTCTTTCATGATTTATGCTATGCAAGTGTATTTAATTAAAATGTAATGCATCAATATAGACCTTAACATGTATACTTTCAAATCTCAAGAACTTATAACATAACTAATAAATCAAATAGATGCTCTATAACATTTAAGTATGCATGAAAATCATGTATGAACAATCAAACATAAATAATGACATATAAACAATCTTTGGCTAAATTTATCAAGCAACATAATCAATCCATTTTTACCTCTAACCCCTTAACTTAACAGGTTTTCATCATTTATACATCAATTAGGTTAAGTAGATCAATCAACCTTAACTTTTTACTTAGGTCGAAATTCTTCACAAAGTGACCAAATTTCAATTCTTCCAATTCAACTTCATAAACACTACAAAGATATTTCATCAAACACCTTGTAAACATTAGGTACTAAAACCATTAATTTATCCATCTTTTAGGATATCCAACCACCTTTTTCTAAGGATAACATTAGAACACACCAATTCATTCTAATTAATCACCTAAACATCACAATTCTAATATAAAAAACATATATACATCATCTGAATAATCCAATTCAAGCAACATTATAACTCCAACAATTTAACCATTAAACCATAAGCAATAAAACTTCAAATTAACATCAATTATACATAAAAATCACTAATTTCTTATGGTATAGTGAGGATTACGGTTACCTTACTTAAAGTTTGGTCAATTTTCCTCTTTTCCTCGATTTTCTTCTTCTTCTTCCCTCAAAAAATTTCAACCCAAATAGTGATTTTTCTTCTTTCTTTGTTTGATCTTCTAAACTGATTTGAGATTGTTTTAGAGTGTTTCTAAGCTAACCAAGGTGGTTCGAGTGGTGGTTGGGTGGTTTTCTTTTTGGTTGGTATAGTTCTTCTTTTAGGGTTACTTGAACATCTATGGCTTCTAACCCTTCTTCCATCTTTTTCCTCCATTTTTATAGCCATGGTTTCTCCTTAAGATTAAGCCAAGTATGTCACACTTGGTTTGATCTTAAGTATATTAATTAATGGTTTTTAGATTTTTCTTCTTCTTTTCTTTGGATATTTTCTCTTCTTTCTTTCTCTCTTTCTTGACTTTCTTCCTCTCTTTTTCTCTAAAATTTCCAGAATATTCTTGTTAGAATAACCCTCCTAAAACCAATTAATAAGTCCCCCAAAACATTAACACTTTACACTTTAGTCTCTAAATTTTTAATCATTTCAATCAGCCCCTCCAATTCGGTCTCGTAACTTCATAATTTTTGTCAATGTAGCCCTTATTCTAGGCCTTTTCCAAGGATAATTTAAGTCCCTAAAGTTTCTTAAACATTTCAATGAAGTACCTAAATTTTTATTTGTTGTGATTATGCCTTTATATTTTGCAATTGTGTCCATAGGTCAAAGCATAATCATAACAATTAATAGTGCAAATCTCTAATTCACACTTTAATTAATTCTTTTATCTTTTAATTAATTCATTTATCTTTCATAATAATTATATTTACATTAATTTGATTCTTATCTATGCATAATGTTTCAATCCTTACTTTAAATACATATTCATACATTAATTAAATGAATAATTCTTACAAACATAATTATTATAATCCTCTAATCTAACTTTTAATTAATCCATTCACCTTTCATAATAACAATACTTGTATTTAATTTATTCTTAATACGAGTATAAACTTCCATTCCTCACTTTATCCAAATATTCTTTTATTAATTAAACGAAATATCCTTGTAGCATATTTAAATTTAAGGAGGATTTTGGGTCGAAAATATTACATCCTCCCTCCTTATAAAAATTTCATCCTCGAAATTTTCATAATGATCACTAATATTCTTCAATTATCATGAATGGTTCTTAATAATTGACCATTAAACTTAATGGTTCTAAACCTCTATTCACAAATCATCTAATTCTTGATCATCTTTATAGTACAATATCCTTTTTCTATATTTTTCATAAGAGTACGCACTAGATTATTCTCTTGTGAGTTCTCTTTTCATAACTCGAGAGTATTCATTAAACCGTTTCCTTTACATAACTTTGAGATCTTTCTCTTGATATGTCCTCCTTATAACATCCCGGGTATCCATTAGATGATTTCCTTTATATGCTAAGTGTATTCACTAGATCATTCTCTTGGCATGTCCTATTTCATTTGACACACGAGATATTCATTAGATCATTCCCATTGCATGCCTTGCAAAGAGTGTTCATTAGAACATTCTCTTTGCTAGCTTTTCCTTTGGATACCCCCTCCACGTATAAGGCCTTGTATGCTTTACCACATTCTCCTTACAAATTTTCCTTTCTTTAAATATGAATCCATTCCTTTCCTTACATAATGGCAATCATGCCAACTTTGCAAAGAGTATCTTACAAATTAGCCTATTTGCACTCATGCCAATCATTCTCATATCAAATACTTAATACATTTCCTTTATCCTTTATATTTACTCTATCATATCGTATAACTAACTAAGCGAGTGTCATTAACTATTCCTCTTGATTCGTGGCAGTCCTACTCGGACCCGTATTGTTATTGTTACTAATGTTCTTTTTCAATGGCATCCTATACTAACCACGAGTATAATTACACACCTCATTACTTTTCTCTCTTTTGTTGCTTATTAATAATTTAGCCATTAATACATTCACATTCAAATAATCACAGTCCAAATAATATTCACATAATAGATATGAGAGAAAAAAGACAAGGACAAGAATGATTTTAATAAGATAGTGATTTAATATTAATATCTTGATCTAGTGAAACAATTTATAGGTAAGTGTTATTTTGATCATGAACTTATTTATTTATGGTTGTGATTTTATCACAAAACGTTAATGTCACATTCTTAGGATTCAAAGTTTTAGAAGCATTAGTTCAGCTGTTGTTGTTACTCATGTGCCAATTACCTGCTTTCTTTTAGAAAGCGAATTCATTTTCTGATAAAAAGAAATAAATTTTTGACGATGCTAATAAACATAACGAATATCCTCATAAGCACCTATGCATGATGTTTCAGATTCAAAATTCAGAGGATGATTATTTAGTCTTAACATAAATTTAAGCTCAGGTTATAAAATTTACAGCGAGATAATTATTTTCTTTAATGAAGAAGTTATTAACCAAATATGCCAAGGACACTTGACGACAAGAGAATAGATTGCTATGCTCTTTTCTCCATGCAACTTGACCGAAAATTTATACTACAAAATGACTGTAAAAGTGGGATTCAATACCATAAAAGAGCAATCAAAGCAAGTGCAAAGACATGATAAGAAGAGACTACAATCAAAAGTCTAATCACGTCAGGATTGCCATTTCTTTTTCAATTGTAGAATGCCACAACAATGACTGGTCATAGACAAAACACATCTTTTAGCATAACAACAGCCTTTCGCAAAATTCAGTGGAAAAGAGTTGATATCTTAGGAACGATCTTGATTGAACTGGAATTTGCATGACAACAACCTTCATATAAACTTCTGAAAAGTCGAAGATTTTCTTTTTTTAGAACAAACTTGACCTTTCACTATTGAGATGATTGATTCAGTCACACTTTTCTGTTTGGTCTTCGGCGAATCTCAGTTAAGTCCTTACTGGTCCTGTTGATGAGTTGTACAGCATCATGAAAATAGCAATAAACACGGAAATGGTTAATAATGGTAAAGCAAGGAAATTTACATCGCCAAGACTAGTAACTCATACAGAAACTTGTTACTTTGAAGAGGTGGTCTTAGAAATGGAGCCATGACTGGAGTAAACATGCAAGCATAATGGCAGAAACTTAGACCAAGCCAAAACTATTTTTATCAGGTGATGGAAGTATCGCCAATATTCTTGGATTTGACAGATTGAAGGAGTGTTAATTTTCCTTGTTTCAAGAAGCGAATAACAATAGAATTTCATACTAACAGTAGTATCAGATCACTAGATCCGCAAGCAAGAAACCCTTGAGTATAATACTACAGAACCTTCTGTGAAAAGTCACGAAGTAAAACTTTGAGCAAGGAAATATTGGACACACAATCTATACTGGAAGAAAACAAATACATTAATGTTCACACTCCTACAGTGCATCACCTATTTATCAAACAGCAAACATAAACTCTATTATGTCTATAATTAGCAAAGGATTACCTCAGCACTTGTTCATGTCTTGTAACAATATGGTGGAGTGAAACAAAACTTGGTTTATATGCAATCGCAGGCATATCTTCCACATTGTAACATTGGATAATATTCCCTCGGAACCGATCTTCTTCTATGTTGTAACAACAGACCAATAATTTTTCTTCGAGTAAAATTAAGATTTGCCCTCTTCGCAAGAGAATTAATGGTTCATAAAAAGTAAAATGGCGGTACTGAGATTTAATCAGAATATGTTTGAACCAAGACTCTTGGACACCATACTCCTTCATAGCCCATATGTGAATTTCATAAGGAGCATCCCACTTGCATACAGTCACAGATAGACAATCGTTGAAAACCCCCAACCTTACGAATCCATCAAGATTTCCATCACAATTAGGAGGTGCTGGCAATCTCCTGAACTGCTCACGTCCAAAGTCAAAAGAGCAGATACACTCCAAACTTGTTTCATAATGGGCCCAGTGGATGCAATCATGGAGAGAGGTATTAAAATCCAGTCTCCCGATGCTGAAAGAATCTACTATGCTTCTCCATTGTTCCGTCTTAATTGTGTATATTTCAGTCTTAGGGTACGTACGCGGATCTTCATATTCCGCTTTTTGATAAAAAGTCCATAGCACTTTGTATTGTTTACGTGTCGTACTGAATCCAAGAGCAAATGTTTGCCATACCCACTTGCTTTATGATCATCCACCTGGATTGTGATGTGCTCACGTAAAACAGGATTGCAAACATGAATAACATTGCGGAATTCACCTTCGGATAAGCAAAGCAGTCCATTACAAGAATTCATTAACTCAATATCTAAAGTGGCTGGTAAGTTGGTTTCAGGAACAAACTTCATTTCCTCAACCTTGGAAGCTTTACCAGTTTCCCCCATCTGGAATAAATGGAGTTTACCTCCTTCGGGCGAGAGTTTGTTCAAGATTCCAGGGGGAGATCTTCTAAGGTGAAGGTTGGCAAAGTCTTCATGCGAAATTAAGCGAAACCAAGCTTTGCAAACGCACCTGAATCTCAAGAGGATTCTCACAGGCATTCTTAGTAGTATCTCTGTTATCAAATCCTCTGAGAACTTGGTGACGTTGGTGTTTGCCACTTCTTGTTTTGTATCATCCATGGACACGAAAAGTTTTCTTATTTAAAGGGATAGGAGAAGCGAATATATAAGGTAAACTTTGTTTCGAGAAGAGGGTTCTTGAAACTTAAGTTGTTTGTTTGTTTATATAATGTAGTGACTTAGAACTCTCTCGTTGAACATATATATGTGCAAGATTCAGAGGAATGCAAGAGAAACCCGAGGAGGTTGGTGAGGTTTTGGAGAGGACGGAGAGAAAGAAATGCAATATGAGAGGCGATACTTCAAGAAGAATGAAGCTGAAGAAGGAAAGAAAAGGTGCAATGAATGGGAAGAATCGCTTCAAGGCTTGTCCATAAAAGAAAGGTGAAGAGAAGAGTTGGTAAATCTTGGTTAGTTTTGATGTTTCTTGAAGCTATGTAATTATCTTCTCAGAACAGAGAAATTGATTCAAGAAATCCTCTCAATTGAGTTTTGGAAGGATTTTATAGGGCCAAACGCTTGGTCTTGATGCGGTTTGAGTTATTATAGTGTTGCTGAATTCCTGTTTGTTATAGAATGGCATATATAGGTTCTGACTTTCTTTCTTTACTAGCTCACTTGTTAGTTATAATTATTTTCTTGAAAAATCACAATAATCTTGAAATTACAGGTGCAATCAGAGCATGCCCTTAATTCATAGACCACACAAGCTTATCAACTTTCTGAGATTCTTCAAAAAAAAAAAATTCTGCATCCCTAAAAGCTTTAGTCAAGCTATCTTCATTACTTGTACAAATAAAATTTCTAGAAGCCTAAGACCTTAGTCCAGCTATCTTTATTATTCATGTGCAAATTACCTGTATTCTTTAAGAAACTGAGTTCGCTTTCTGAAAAAAAGAAAAAAGAAGTGAATTCTTGACTGATGCTTAAAAAAAAAAAAAAAAAAACATAAAAAGTATCTTCGCAAGTAGGCATGCATCTAAGTTTCAGTTACAAAATTCAGGCACACATTTCTAAGGAAAGTCAATTCATCGATGATGGAGGCCAGATTCTCGTGGTCTTTTCTCACTTAAGTCATGTGCATTAGTTGTGGGATCAATCTTGTTAGCAGGTGATAATCATCGATGATGGAGGCCAGTTTCAAATGTCTGGCTTGCTGCCATGGAAGATTGTGCCCGAGGATTTCTTGCATAGACGAGGTACGTCAATGAGGCTGAAAAAAGCATTTCCTTTATGCAATGAGAGTGTATGTGGAGACAGTTCGGCATCTTCTCTTTGAGTGCCATCAGGTGTGGATGTTCTGGTCTCGTATCATGTCTTGGTGGAGATGTCTTTGGGCTATGCCGAACTCTGTTGTTTTAAAGAAAAATGGAAGGTCAAGATTAAAACAAATGAAGGGTTAGGATTAAAAGTAAAATCAAGGGTTATCATTAAACCAAATGAAGAGCTAAGATCAAGTCAAACATGGAGAAAGTCCAACCAAGCTTACCTATATATATGGGTGAAAAAGGTGTAAGAAAATGTTAGAAAAAATGGAAAAGTTAGGGGAAATTCTTGCAAAATTTTCATAAAATTCCATCTAAAATTCCACCTAAACACTTAAAACACCCTTAAGAAACTTGATTCAACCTAAAATCATAGTTGGAAGCTCAAACATTTCAAGGGAGAAAAATTGAGATCTTGGCCAAATATTGGAGGAGGAGGAGAGTAAGGAATACTTCAAGGCAAACAAACTTAATTTGAAGCTCTCTAAGTTAGTTAATTTCATCTACATCATAAGGAATGTTTAATTGATGTCAATTGATTGTTTTTCTTAATTTATTCAAGCTTAATTAGATGAACTTTAAAAATTAGGATTAGGATTCTTGATGAAAGAAAATTAGAGAAAATGGAATTAAAGATAAAATTGATGCAATTGAGGTTAGAATATGTTAATTGAGCATGAAAATATGTGTTAAAAATAAGAATCCCTTAGCTTGATCCTTTGTGGAACATTCGGCCTAATTTGGCAAATTTAGGGTTTTTGATCCTATGGTTTATTTGTTGAATTATTGTTTGATTATGTATTATTTAAGTGTGAATAGATGATTTAGTATGAGAAATTACACAAATATTAAAAATTTCATCTAGTACCTTAAGCCCACATTCGGCCCAATTTAGGTGAAAATTAGGAATTTAATGCCTTTTGTTTCTAATGGTTTGATTGATTAAATTCAAGTTAGTATAGTTTAAGAAGATGAATTAGCATGGAAAATTTCATTGAAATTGAAAAATTAACTTAGTTTATCCTAAGTAGAATTTCGACCCACTAAGCCTAAAATTATAGTTTTTAGTGCAATTAGTTTATTAAAGTTTAATTGGTTAATTTCATGATATTAATATACATTTAGATGATTTATCATGAAAAATTAGCATTGAAATTGAAAAACCCACCTAGTTAGGTTGAGCATCCATTCGACCAACATTAAGAAAGATTAGGGTTTATGGCTTGATTTATGTATCATGGTTGTGATATGGTTTACATGTTTCCATTGATGTTCATTATGTGATTACTATGTTATGAAATTTGCAAAATGGATGATGGAATGGGTATAATGTTTTGTGTTGGGTGATGTTGCCAATGTGAGGTTATGTGATGCTTATATTGATGGTTCTATTGTTTGGAATGGGATTGCAAGGTAATGGTTATTGTGGTGAATTTATAATATTGAGATATCTATTGTTATGAAATAAATGCACACCATTCATTACATGCACTACATGGATTCATGACGAGTTATGCATTCACATTAAAATGCATATGCATGCCAAATGCATGAAAAGGTTTAAAGTCATGAAAAGGGATTTCCTTCAAGGTTTTCCAATAGTGATTAGAAAATATTACATGGTTTTCATGACTTTTATGGTTCATGCTTTTATGGGAAGGACTTTATGGTTCTCCATGACTTTCATGGTTCATGGTTCATGGTTTTTGATTTTTATGGGTCGAGTGGATGCAAACGTGTACTTTTAGAGACTTCATAGGGCGAATCCGTGATCGATCTAATTTATCGGATAGATCATGGAAACCCCGAAGTTCGAAGACATGACATGTTTAAAGATAAAAAAGATTTTTTAGAATGATCATGGAAAGATTTTATGACATAGAAAAAAGATTTTTCAAAGACCATGCCAATAATTTCTCATGTGTAATTCACCTACTTGCATGTCATGCATGGTTAACTTATTAGGCAATAGCTTACCAAATTCTTGTAATGTAAGGAAAAAAGACAAACCATAATCGTGATGCTTATGTTTGATTTGGCTATTGAGGGATCCATTTGCCGTGTGTATCTTGCTTGTAGCTAGAAGATGGACTTAGTTCATACCATTTTATTACTGGTATTCGGGATTCTCATCTATATACCGGGTATGAGATCTTTATTTTATATGATAGTCAAACCAATAATTAAGTAAATAATAAGCTGGTAAAGGGTGATGAATGTAATTAAATAAGCCACTTTTGTATTATGAAGGCAATGAACTAGGTAATGTAAATTAAGGATAGTTTGTAAATTAATCCAAAATATCAATAGTAATGTAGTAGTAATGTATTAGCATAGTAGTAACTAGAATAGATTTCTTTTAATTAGTTGCTTGCATGCCATCATTAGTAATAAAATGTGACCATTAAATTAATAATTAAATAACTATAATAAATGGCAATTAATAGAAGGAAAAAGGATTAGTTATTAAATAACGAGTTAATAACTAAATAAATCCTCACCGGCTTATAGAAATTTTTTTTGACAAAACCAAGTGTCATAGATCTAGTCGGTTCAATCTAAACTAATAAAATAAAATGGAAAAATGGAAAAAATTTAACATTGCATATTTAGGCTGAACTTAGAACTTACCCACCATTTGATAGACTTTTGTAGCATAATCCATACCTAATACACCATAGGAAAGACATAATGCCTTGTTGGCTTATATTCATTGCAATCCTAATATAAGTCAATGGTGGTAATATTCTCAACCTAATAAGTCCTAGGTTGAGGGTGTTACAATACTTGTTAGCAACGAAAGTTATAATCTATCGCTAACTTCTCTCGCTAATCTGTAGCAATTCCATAATTGAAGTTAGCGTGCATTTTTTCCTTATTCTTTAGCATCAAAATATTGTTTGTTGCTAAATTACCATCATAAATCCATCTCTAATCCATCGTGAATTGATGCAAATTCAATTTCATCACTAATTGATCACTATTTAATAGCTAAATCACAACAAAATTAAATACGTCGCTAAAATCCATTGGTAATTGCCTCTTTTCTTATAGTGATTATCTTCATATGATATTGTTAGAACTTTTTTGCTGGTAGATAAACCATATGTCTTTCATAAATGATAGGTCATTGATCTTAACTAAACGCATTCTCGACTTGTCTCATAAATTGTTATTTCTATTTGGTTTGAATATGTAGTAGTTACACTTTGCTTCATAGAACGTTATGATATAGCTATATCATAATGTGTAAATATGTAGCCCATTTGTGATAGGGTTTTATATGGATTAGATAAATAATCTACATATGCATAACTAATTAATCATGTCTTTGATTTATTAGAATAAAATAAGCCCATACTAATTGTTCCTCGGAGAGAACATAATATATGTATAATTTCATTCCAATATCTTCGTATTAGAGCAAAATTATATCTTGTTAATAAATTTATAGAAAGTGCTATATCGGGTTGGGTATTGTTAGCAAGATATATTAAAACACCAACGACACTAAGATATGAAACTTCAAGACCAAGTAGTTTTTCATTATCTTCGAGGTCGAAAAAGATCTTTTTGGATATCAAGTGAACAAACTACTATTGGGCTAGTCGATGGATGAGCTTTCTACAGAATTATTAGATCTTTTTTCTATATAAATTGATTGATGAATAAAAATCTCATTTTCTAAGTGCTGAAACCGTAGGTCGAGATAAAATTTTATTTTTTCAAAGTGTTCACATCAAATTCTCTTTTTAGATAACTTATGTCACTTGGAATCTCTTTAAGATTTTCAATAATATTTAAGTCATCAACATATACAACAATTATCATAAACTCCTTTTTAAATAAAAATACATAAACAAATAAGGTTATTTTTATAATTTTTTTAAATAACTATTCATTGAAGTGATTATACCATAAGCACATAGGTTAGTAATAAAGAATAGATATTAAAAAATAAAAAATAAATATAAAAAGTATAGTATAAATTGGATTTCTAAAAGCTAAAAATTAATAATATAATAACAAAATAATCTTGATAGAGATCTCGATAATTTAATGGAATTTATTTACTAAAAATGTATATTATATGCTTCAAGCATCTTAAGTCTTTTTAGGACTTCCATATAGATATCATTTTAAGTGAATAAATAAGTTAAGATCATATTTATTATATGCTTGCATATGAAGTTTTTCATATATTTTACTAGACTAATTGGATAACCAAATATAATTGCATCCATTAAAGGATAATATGTCTCCTCATAGTCAATGTCAAGTCTTTATGAAAGCTCTTATGCTACAAGTCTTGCTTTGTATCTCACTATCTCATATTTCTTATTTTATTTTTACATAAATACCTATTTGTATGCCATTATTTTAATATCTTCGGGAGTTTTAACTATGGATTCAAAAACTACTTATTACGTGAGAGAATATCATTTTATCTCAATTGCTCTTTTTATTTAAATCAATCATCTCTATGTCGACATTCTTTAATAAATTTAGGCTCAAGATCCTTATTTTCATTCAAAATATCATTTGTAATATTATATGAAAAAAATATTATTAATAAATAGTTATTCTTGGTCCCATTCTCTCTTTATATTGATAAAATTTATCAAAGTCTCTTGATTTTTTTCAAGCATTTGAACTTCTTCCGGAAGCCTATTATTAGAAATATCTTGGACTATTTTATGAAAATCTACTTCTTTTATCTTAATTATTAGCCCTTTTCTTTAAAGAATTTTTATCTTTATAACTGATTAGCCTTTCACACTTTAACTATGCTTTAGATTCATTTGATACAATATCAATAGATTGTCTTTATGGGATATCAATTCTAATAGGAGTATTCTTAGTGAAGACATGCATTTAAGTTACTCTTTTTAGATTTGAGAATGCATCCGACGGTTGATTTATATAATTTTGTAAATGAATTATCTTTTGAACTTCTAATTCACATTATTTTATACAAGGATTAAGATGATGTAAAGATGGAGTACTCCATGTAATCTCTTTTTTGAATATTTTCAACTCGCTTATTTTGCTTATTCTCTCTTTTTCATGCTGAAAAAAAAATATTTCATCAAAATGACGAGTCGACAAATCGCGCTGTAAGAATATCCCATATTAATGGATCAAGATATTTAATTATTAAAGGGAATTCATATCCAATGTATATTTTCAATATCCTTTGAAGGCCTATTTTAGCTTGCTACAAAGGAGCAATAGAGATATATACTTGCACAACTAAAAATTCTTATATGAAAAATAGTTGGTTTATGATCAAAAACTAATTGAAGAGGGAAGAATTTATAATAACATGTAGATCTAATGCGAATAAGTGTTGTTGTATATAAATTACATGTCTCTAAATATAAACATGAAATTTTGTTTATAAGCAATGATTTAGCTATCAATTTGAGCCTTTTGATAAATGGTTCTATTAAACTTTTTTGAGTATGAACATGAGCAACAAGTTGTTGTACCTTTATTCTAATATTCAATCAATAATCATTTAATGCTTGAGAGATAAATTCATAGGCATTATCATGGTGAATTATTTTAATGACATAATCTCAAAATTGTGCTCGTAATCAAATTATTTGAGTTAGCAATCTTAAAAACATCGGGTTTTGAGTAGAAAATGAATATACATATAACCATCTTATGAATGCATCTATTAAAATTATAAAATATCTAAATGGTTTATATGATGGATGAATTGATTCACATATATAGCCTTAAATAAGTTCTAAAAATATTGAAGATTGAAACTCAATTTTACTTGGGGATGGCTTAATAATTAATTTATCTTGAGAACATACGAACATGAAAATTTATTAAATTAAAGGATCTTCGGCTCTTCAATAGATGTTCATATGTATTTTCAATATTTTTTTGTGTCATGAAAGACCTAGGATAACCCAACTAGTTATGTCATATAATAAAAGTATTTGTATTAGTAAACTTCTAGTTTACTATAGCCTTTATTTAAATCATTCAAGTGTTTATAATAAAGATCATAAGATAAAGTGGGTAATGACTCAAATATATATTTTCTATCCGATATAATTTTTATAATATATAAGTATTCAATATTCTCAACATTTATTATCTTGATATGATATCCATTTAGATGAATATTTTTGAAACCCAACAAAATTTTACAGGACTTTGGAGAGAATAATATATTATTTATAACAAAAAATTTTCCCTTTAGATAATAGCTTTTTGAAGCTTTCAAAATGTATCCATTCAAGTAATGATATATTTGCTATTCTAGAGCTTTCAAAGTCTATATATTCAAGTAATAATATATTCGCTCTTCTTGAGCTTTCTATTAGATTGACGAGTATCAAATATAGTATTAAAAAATTAAATAAATATAAAATAAATAAATTCTTCATAAACATAAATAAATAAATAGCAAAATAAATTTATATCCATATCTATGCAATAGAAATTATAAAATATAGAACATCTTATTTATAAATAGAAAAGCTAACAAGTTATTAATTTCAATTACCATCGGTTTGATATATAGAATTGATCTTTATATTTTACTCTTTCTTTTCAATGTTGCTTGATAAAACTCAATGAGGTGTTTCGACGTATGACGGATATGCGATCAATGTCCCTTTATGATACCAATAACATTCATTTTTAGAATGATGGTTTAATCTATTTTTATTTTTATTTATTTGTTCATAATTTATCCACTTTTGGTGGTAAGATATATTATCGTAATCACAATAGTTCATCTACATCTGCTGCTAAGGTGTATTAATATGACTACGATAGCTTATCCAATTCTTGGGGTAAGGGTGTATTATTTTGAGCACCATGATTATACAATAATTATTCCAACCATGATAATTGTTATGGGCACAATCCCATTTATATCTAGGATAATCATAAGTTGTCATGTTCGCTTCGAGGAATAGAGTAGAACAAGTTGGAAAGAATTCATGATTTTTTAACACTAGCTCGTTATTTTGTTCGAAACATGAAATCAATTCAGAACATTTTTAAAATCATTTTCTCGATATTCCAACTATAAGAGCATATTTAAGGATGAAAAATAGAGAATATTTTCTCGAATCAAACACTCATAATCAATAATTTTTATTCAAAATATCAAGGGCCACAAAATCAAGTTTATAGGTTCGATATGATAAAAATTCTATAATGTAATATATAATAATAATATTAGAAAATAATAACAAACATAGTAATAAAATTAAAGCTTTTCAAACGACATACTTTAGATCATTAGATTCTATATATTAAATTATTCTCAAGTTTTTCAAATGTATACTCTATGTATCATTGAATTTAAAGTAAAAAAATAAATTAGATACATACCTTTTGATGATCTAGATAATTTAGATCTTTTGGTAAAGAGTTTGTGTAGAAAAAACCCAATGATTGAAAAAAATAATTGAGTCTTTTGATAGATATATACCTCATAGTCTCGTTATCTCAATTGATTAGAGTTTCATGTTGATAACATGTTAAAAAAAAGGTAACAATAATAGAATTAAAGAGATAGATGATAAGAAAATGAATTCACTATTAAATAAAGTGAATACAAGTGATAAGAACTCCAAATATTTCTCTCAATCGCTATAAAACACATCTGCATAAACTAATAAACAATCAATCCTATTTATAATTTTTAAGATTTAGAAGAGAATTGAAAGGGAATATGAACTATTAAACATGTATAAATAATTGAATAAATTACATCACCCTTTCAATTTTTCATATTGAATTACATGAGTAGTAGAAATATGAAATGGTCATAGACATTCATTATTTCATAACACTTTGGAGATATTTTTAGGATTAAACCAAGCATGACATCTTTTCTCGGAAAGGATATATTTGGGTGAATGTTATTTTTTAAAAGCATAACCAACTTCTTACTAAGAATATCTAAATCTAGTGCTTTTTTTAGATTTCTAATTATCTTTAATACAAGATGGTAGCTCTAAAACCTTTTTTTCTTAATTTTTTATGAAAGTCTCCTAAATGCTAGGTAGCGATAGTTCTTATGTTAGTCATTAATGACTTGTACATGAGCGATTCGTTGGGTGCATTAGGAATCCAATGGAGATAGGTGTATGACTAAGATAGGACATGTCATTCCTTATATGCTAAAAGAGTTATCACATTGCACTTCAATAAGTGTTTGCTAAAAAAATCTATGGCTATAATAGGAATACACCAATAGAGCATAGTTGGCCTACTATAAGAGCTAAGACATTTGGGAATCGAAGAAAACTTATGTGATTATAATCGAACAAGACTAATAACCAAGTTTGAGATCACACTCGTGATAAGTTGACATGATGATTGAATTGTATGATAACCATGCTCGTGAAAGGTAATAATGGATTAACTAACCCTCCTACGAATTGAGTAGTCATGATACCTTGCTAGAGGCCAATCTTGATTTATGTGTCAAGAGATAAAAGATGAGTCTTTTATTCTTGATATATTACCAACATATTTAGGAGCTTATTAAGTTACACGCATAAGTTTAAGTATTCATATTAAAAATGAGAAGCAAAGATATTGAAAAAAAATTCCAATTATAAAAGGTTTCCTATTTTGGAAAGAGTTTCCAAAATGAAAAGTTTCCTATTTTAGAAATCGATTTCCTAATTTGGAAGTTAGTTTCAAATTTGGAAATAAAGAACTTAAAAGGAAAGGAGTTTCCTCATTTAGGTTAAAGGGTATTTTGAGAAATTGTTTCCTAATATGGACCCCGCAAAATAATCTAAGAATATTTATTTGGATAGTTCAAATAAATTAATTAGGCTCAAATAGCTTTTGCCCATTACATTTAATTAAAAGCTTAAGGATAATTTTGGTGAGAAGATCAACATCAATCTTATTGGATAAGGTTGAATGTTTTAAAGATAAGCATCAATCTTATTGGATAAAGTTAAATTTTTTAAAGATAATAATCGGATAGTCCACATATAAGTCATCATCTTTTGAGGATAAGGAAGCAATAACCTAAAGTCCTTTATGGACTCATAGCCACCCCTTTCCTTATCCTTGTAGGACAAGGAAACTCTCCCCTATGTATAGAAGGATAGGTGCAGCATAAAGGCCTAATGCAAGAGAGAATATTCAACCATCATAAAAAAAGGAAAGAGAAAATCCGGCCAGTCCAAAAATTACCTAAGGCATACGGTCAAGAGAGAAAATAAAAAAGAAAATAGTTTTCTCCTAAACCCTAGTAAGAAATATTCTTTCCCTCTCTTTTAAGGTTATCTCAAAATTGTTCGGGATTGATTTCTAGAGGAAATACAAAATCGGAAAAGGTGAAGCTAGCACCCCATTAATTTTGAGTGCTTCTTTATGGATAATTGGACTACATGGATCATCAATAGAAGTTGGACACTTGGACGGATTTATCGACAATGAATTTAGATGCGGTACAAGAGGTAATACTTTAACTTATAGCTTATTATTCATGTGTGTATGGTTAGTAGATTCAACGAGTTTGATCTTGGAGTCTTAGATGGAGAAAATTTTTTGTTTATTTCGTACTTCCACGGGATGCATGATCCTTCACCTAGTTCTTTGTCATGAAAATAAAATGACCTTTCTAAAGAATGACAACATTCCTTTCCTTGTCCCTCTATCATTGTACCTAACAATTTTTTCTTTCACTACTAGAAAAATAGTTTTTGGTGACAATATAGATAAGGGTCGTTGAAACTATGAAATAGTGATAGTTTTAATAAATCCACCGATATTTCCTTATCAAATATGGGTATTTAATGACGGTTTATAAACCGTCACTAATTTGGTCAACTATGATCATTTTTAGCATCGATTTTAAATAAACCATCGATAAAAATATATGCTTTTGGAATCTAATTACTAAAACCCTTTATTATGAGTGGTTTTAGTGATAGTTAATTAAATCATTACTAAATCTATGAAGCTAAAATTCCATGAAAAAGGCAATTAGCGATGGTTTTTATAGAAAAAACCATCGCTAAATACAAAAATTAATGATGAAAACCATTGCTAATTTGTTATCATTAGAGAGAAATGGAAAATTTTGAATAAAGAAATGCTTTTATTGATGGTTTTAGCTATGGTGCAAAACTGTTGCTAAAAACCTAAATCCCTAAAACCTACTACTCGAAAATTCTTTCCCATTTCTTCTTTCTTTCTCTTTTTTTCTTCTTCCAGCGGTTGCAGCTCCACTTCCTTCCCCATTTCCCATCCAATCACTGTTGTGACTCCTTCCAAATCTCTCATTTTCTCTTCTTTCGTTCTTCCCCTCCATCTCTTCCCTTTTCCTCCTCCATTTTCCTCCTCCTTTTTCTTCTTCTTTCTCTCCTCCTCCTTCCTTCCCACCTTATTGTCAATCACTATGCAGTAGCAATAGCTCCTCCACCTTTTCACTCGTGAGTTAGCAGCAGCCTCCTACCTCCTTTTCAACTCCTCCATTTGTGTAATTGGTAATTAATTAAGTTTTTTTCCCATTTATGTCATTAATTATATATATATTTTTAATTAATTAATTATTAATTGTTAGTTAGTTTAATTTAGTTTTTTTATAGTTAATTTGTTAGTTGTTAATTAAAATAATTATGTGTTAAAAAATTAATTGAATGTAAGTTAATTTAATTATGTGTTAATTACAATTGTTAAAGTTGTTAACTAAATTAAGTATATTTGTTTTTTAATTAATTATTTGTTAATTATTAGTTAGTTTAATTTAGTTTGTTTTTATAGTTAATTTTTTAGTTGTTAATTAAATTAATCATTTTTTTTCAAAATTTAAATAAATGTTAGTTCATTTAATAATGTGTTAATTAGTATTGTTATAAAATTGTTAATTATATTAATTTTATTTATTGATAATTAAATAATTTATATTTTTTAAAAAATTTAATAGGTGTTAGTTTAATTATTTATGTGTTAATTAAATGATTTACTAGTTAATAATATTAATTTTATTTAAGGTTATAAAATTATTTAATTATTTTTTAAAATTTAATTATTTATTAGTTTAATTAAATGGGTGTTAATTAAGTATTGTATATGTTAAATTAATTAAATTAGTTGTTAGTTAAATTATTTAAATACTTTTAAAATTTTTTTTTGTTTCTTTTAGTTTAATTAATTTGGTAGTTAATTAATTTTTTTAGTTTTAAAAATAACTAAAATATTTTTTAATTCAATATTGTTAAAAATATTTAATTACGTGTTACTTTAAAAAATTTGGTAGTTAATTAAATTTTTTTAGTTTTTAAAATAAGTAAATTAGTTGTTAATTAAATTAATTAAATTTAGTTTTAAAATAACATTGACATATTAGTTTAGTTAATTTTGTAGTTAATTAACTTTTTAATTTATTAAAATAAGTAAATTAGTTGTTAATTAAATTAATGAAATTTAGTTTCAAATCTACAATTACGAGTTAGTTTAATTAATTTAATAGCTAATTAAGTTTTTGATTTCTTAAAACACTCAATCTAGTTATTAATTAAATTAATTAAGTTTAGTTTAAAATCTACAATTACGTATTAGTTTAAATAATTTTGTAGTTAAGTAAGTTTTTAATTTTTTTTAAATAATTAAATT
The DNA here is from genome assembly GCA_963924115.1 of Dovyalis caffra. NCBI lineage: Eukaryota > Viridiplantae > Streptophyta > Magnoliopsida > Malpighiales > Salicaceae > Dovyalis > Dovyalis caffra. Next base: position 1,911,936 of record CAWUPB010000858.1, on the reverse strand, counting down.
AGTTGTTAATGAAATTAATTAACTTTAGTTTACAATCTATAATTAAGTCAGTAGTTAATTAAGTTTTTAATTTGTTAAAAAAAGTAAATTATTTGTTAATTGAATTAATTTAGTTTAAAATCTATAATTATGTGTTAGTTTAATTAATTTGGTAGTTAATTAAGTTTTTAATTTGTTAAAATAAGTACATTAGTTGTTAATTAAATTTAGTTTAAAATCTACAATTACATGTTAGTTTAATTAATTTGGTAGTTAATTAAGTTTTTATTTTGTTAAAATAAGTTAATTAGTTTTTAATTGAATTAACTAAATTTAGTTTAAAATAAAAAAAATACATGTTAGTTTAATTAAGTCAGTAGTTAATTAAGTTTTTCATTTTTTAAAATAAGTTAATTAGTTATTAATCAAATTAATTAAATTTAGTTTAAAATTAAATTATGTTTTAGTTTAATTAATTTAGTATTTAATTAAGTTTTTTATTTGTTACAATAGGTAAATTGGTTGTTTATGAAATTAATTAAATTTAGTTAAAAATGAATTCAGATCGTTCGTGAATTAACTATAGATTTATCAATGGTCTTTTAAATCAACATTTCGTAGATAAGATTAATGAATTTATTAATTTTATCGTTAGTCATCCAAAGTGTATGGTCGAAATAAGATAAGATATCCTTGTAAATTTAAAAAGTTTTAGAACCGTTGTTAAGTATATCCCGATATAGATAAGTACCATTTGATGAGATATGATTTTGTGTCCGTGTATTACGTGTGGAGACGTCATGAAGAAGGTTAGTCGATCATTTATGGTGACAAGTCGATAAATTTTGTTCAAGCTGAACAAATATTTGATGAATCTCCAACCAATACATATCACACGATGGTCATGGATGCAGCTAGTCCATTATTTCATCCATCTAACATAAATGAACTCCTAAACCCTAATACCTAAGTATTTTATGATTTGTTGAGTGCATCAAATAGAGAAATCTAATATAGTTCAAAAAGCCACTCATAGTTATCTACAATGACACGTTTGTTACACCTAAAGTTTGAACATCATTTTTTCGGAGAGGTGTTATGATGACTTATGTCAACTTACAAAAGAGTTGATGCCTATTGATAATTGCATTCTAGGAGACTTTTATAGTATGAAAAAGTTGATGGAACCGATGAATTTACCAATTCAACAAATCTATAGTTGTATAAATAGTTGCATGATTTATTGGGGTGAAGACAACGAGATTATTACTTGTGAAATCTATAACCATCCTTAATATCAAAGTCTAAAGAAAGGATCAATTAGAGAAACTTTGTCTTGGATAAAAAAAAATATTATTTTCTTCCAACTGTATGCTTACAAAGGTTGTATACATAAACTATCACAACTAGTGACATGACGTGCATGCCGAACATGAAGTTAAGATAGATTTCATGCATCATTACCTGCATCGGATATTAAGAATGTCGGATTGAGAGTTTGCATTAATAGGTTTAAGCCTTTTGGTCAATCTAGATAAAAATATTCTTCTGGCTTGTAATTGTAACGTCTTATAATTTGCCACCATGGAAGTATACGAAGAAAGAATATACGTTGTTAGCTATAATTGTCCTAGGACCTAAAAATCCAAATATCAAGCTAGACATGTACTTATAGCCCTTAATTAAAGAGTCGGTTGAATTGTGAGAAATTGGTGTACTTACCTATGTTGTGTCTCGTAAGCAAAATTTCCATATGTTAGCTATAGTCATGTGGATAATCGGTGACTTTCCGAATATTCAACGTTGTTAGGTTAGAGTACTGCAAGTAAAATAGCATGTTCATATTACATGGAAAAATATGATGTTTTTAGTCTCCGTAATGGTAGAAAGACTTCTTGGTTTGATTGTCACCATAAGTTTTTACCACAAAGTCATCCTTTTAAGAGGAAAAGGAATGCATTCAAAAGAAATACGGTTGTCATAGCCATTAATCCTTTGTTCATGTCTAGAACGGAAATTTTGCATGAAATATAAAATTGAGGGTTGTTAAAAGTTATGAAAGAGAGTTCTAAAGGGTGTAATTGCAGGTATATCTAGAGTTTATAATTAGGAGAAATAGAGTATATTCCGAGATCCTCCTTATTGGAGTTCTAATTTAATTCGTTACAATTTGGATGTGATGTATATTGAAAAATATATCTTCGATAATATGTTTAAGAAAATTATGAGTATGTCAAGAAAAACAAAAGACGATGCAAACTCTATAGAAGATTTGAAACTTTATTATTGACGACCGAATTAGAAAGAGATGAAAATTTTTAAAAATGCCCTCAAACGTGTTACACTCTAGAAAAATAACAAAAAATACAATTACTTGAATGGATTAAATAACTCGGGTTTTTGATGGATATGTATCAAACTTGCCTAGGTGTGTCGATATGAACAAACTTGACTATCATGTATTTATACGAGAGGTTAATACTCGTCACATTCCATGACCTATTGCCTAGAAATGTTTGGCAAGCACAAAATAAGTTGATCTTATTCTTCAATTAGTTGACTTCTACTATCATTAAGGATGAAGATATAAGTCGGCTAAAAATAGATATACCTTTAATTTTATGCAAACTTGAGCATATATTTCCATTGAGTTTTTTTAACTCAATTGAACATCATCTAGTCCATTTGGCATAAGTAGAAAAAATAGCAAGTCCAAGTACAATATCAATAGAAGTATCCGTTTGAAAGGTAAATATATTGATTTTGAACACTTTATTAATATTTTTTTAAAAAAATTTCTTAACTAATGTATATAATTCAAGTATATTTGGACATTAAAAAGCAATGTAAAGAATAAAGCCGAGCCGAAGTTGAAGGGTCAATATACAATGCATATTTAGTTAAAGAAACATAAACATTCTCGTTCATATTACTTTGAGCATCATGAGCATAGCAAGTATCGAAAAGTGCTACACAACTTTGAGTATGCTCAAGAACCAAGTTATGATATTGAAGGGATACTTATTATATTCAAGCCGAGCAAAATCACATGAGTTGATAGATGAAGAATCTCATACCTATATTTAATTAAATTATGATGAGGTGACACCTTACACTAATAAGTACTAAAATTAGAAAAAAATTTCAATACTAAAATTTATTAATTATCAATTATTTATATTAAAGACATTAAAAATCTTATAATTATTTTTTCTTCAATAGATATTTCGTGAGCCAACTATATCAAAGTAATCTTGACATATCAAAGAACGAAGTTGATGCTCGACTTGAAAATGACTTTACATCATGGTTTTGGTGATATGTGGTATCATAGATTTTGAATTTGTTCTATTATTAAGATGGAATTTTAAAATTTAATACTAAGCATAAGTAATAAATCTAGAATTTATAGGTAAGTAATGCACAACCTAGCATGATAATCAACCATTACATTAAAGAAATTACAAAAAGGTCATTGTAAATAGCTAAGTCGTATCCGAGGCTACATCATGAATGGATATATGTTCCACACCAAAGGTCATGATTCAAATAGAGAAATAATGTGTAGTGAAGTGTGTGTAAAAGGAGTTAGTTACGAGTGTATAGGAAAATGACTACTACGGTAGATTAACTAATATATTGAAACTTAAGTATCTTGCATTACCAATCAAGAAAATCATATTGTTCAAATGTGATTGGTATGATACTACACTTGGCATTGGTACAAGATCTTATGATCAGTACGGACTAGTAGAATTAAATATTCGTAGGATATAGAATAGATTTGATCCCTTTATCTTAGCAACAAAAGTGCATCGGGTTTATTATGTAACTTATCCTACATCAAAGCGCATCGAGAGTGATTGGTTGGTTGTATATAAGGTAGAACCCTAGTTGGTGGTGGATGTACCGGAATTGTTTGTTATGGTCTAAATAATTATAAAACCATTTTAGGAAAACAAAATGGAAGCCTAACATAATGTCATACAAGTTGATGATGACGAGGGTCAATGGTTGACTAATCTAACTTGATCCTTAATATATTTAGAATGGGGTGAATTAATGAATAAAATGATGTTGAATTTGAAATAGATGTTGAGGAAGACTTAGATGAAGATTGTACAAATGATTATCATAATAATGATTAGCGATAAAGTTTGATTATCCTTCACAGCTTACTTGAAATTATTAAGATAACATATATGTATGTATGTATGTATGTGTAAGTGTGTGTGTGTGTGTGCGCGCACGCGTGCGCATACGTACGTGTGTGCATGTATGTGTGTGTGCCCGTTTTATGTTAATATCAATATTTTAACTAATTAATGTAACAATGTGTAAGTTATACTTTTTGGTAGGGGATGTTTCCACATGTAGTGGATAATATCATATGGTGAGGGTCGTGATTTAGACACCGATGATGGCAACAACTATGGACGTAGGCGTAGTCTTACTTCGTTCTAAGTTAGATGCCCCTTTCCTCATTGACATGTCCGCATATCACCCTTCCCTACCACCATGTCAAACTCATCACCGTTTGACATGTCTCAACTCGAGTTGCATTATTATGGACCTCTACATCTCCATCCATCCGAACCTTCATCACCATTAGGGCCTTCATCCTAACGGGACCATCGTTATGTTCTTGAACATGGCTCATCACCAATCATCCCTTCTAGTTTGGCATTTGTACCTATCGGACCTACGTTCAATCCTCGGATTGTGATTACTATCTTTCCTCACAAGAAGTACATATTATTAATATTTTTTAAAATATTTTTTAGTGTATTATTAAATTTATGTGTGACGTCTATAGCTCCCTTACCTATTACCTAACCAACGTGGCCGGGCACGACACATTGTTTGAACTAAGTTCCCGACTAACTCCCATAACACATAGCAAAAAGAAATAATAATTAAATAAATAGCAAAATGCGTACAATACAAGTTACGGAACATTAAGACAAGCAATGTACAAAATTCTCAAAATGTACAAAGTTCACATCTAGCCCCACACCCCTTTTTAATACAATCAAAGGATATTTCTATATTTACGGGTGACACATGAGCCTCTTTTAGCAAAAACCAGTAGCTTCCTCAATCAGATTGGTTTTGCCTTTACCTTCACACACACAATTACATTAACGGAATGAGCTAGAGCTCGGTAAGTATGGTGATACACGTGATATAGAATAATATTTTGTTTCTCACTTTTACCATTCATTTTAATCCGGGTACCCTAGGTATTAGCAAGATCGTGCGTTCTATCTCTCGATGATCGTGTTATCACCTACTACTCTATTACTATCTCTCGGTGATCTCATTATCAATTACTACTCGCAACAAAATTATCCCTTGTTGTAGCACATGATTAGCAAAATTATCTCTCGCTTAACGGTGTTAGTAATAGAGCACATACATGGTTTCTTGCTATTACCCATTTCATCTAATTTGATTACCAAACCGCATCATTCCTCGACTCAATGACTTTTCTCAATTCATACCACTCCCGGATGTACGCGATGCACATGGTGTTATGTATATACGTTGTTTGTATTTAGTATAGTGTAATTAAACCATTATGCATGAAGTTGGGTATATACTTTAGTACTACGAACCCATTTAAGCATTTTTGACGTAAGATTCCTTTCTTAACCCTAGTTTCGGTATTCATGACCGAATTATCCTCTTAATGGGCCTAGGTCATACTTTTGATTTTTCTTTATGTTCTTACACTTTAATACTTCGTTTTACACTTGTTTAGGTGTACATTAGCCATTAGTCATAAAGTTGGAAGGGTAGGTCCCAAAGTCCTAAATTTTCCTTTTCTAACCCAAATTAGGCATTTTAGGCCGAATTGGTTTCTTAATAGTTCTAAACTAATTTGGCCTACCTTGAAATTTTACCTTTCTAAACTTCATTTTATACTTAATTAAGTGTAATTAAACCAGTAATGATGAGGTTGGATGATTGGAACCTAAAATCCTAAATTTGGGAAGCCTAGGTCGAATGGGTCCTTAAGGAATGGTAAGTGATTTCTTTTAATCCCAACTTACTAGTTTTCAATTAATTGAGTTCCAATTGGATCCTAAGTTTTGGTTACAACAATAAAAGTCTACTCTTGTTCATTTTGTCCCTTAGGCTGAATGGGTCTTATAAGAGAAACCTTAGGAATTCATTTATGTTTTCCCTTTTCAATTTGTCCATTTTCGGTCCATCTAACCATAGTTTGTACTAGCCCTAAATTTCAGCCCAAGGCACTTGATTTCATCCAACCATCAATACACTTGATTTTATACTTAATTCATCCAACCATCAATATATATATATATATATATATGACCTTCACAACTTTAGCAAATCACCCAAAATCACAACACCAATGCTCAAATCCACCTTAAGCCATCCATACATACATATCAATCAATACAAGCAAAACTGAACCACATAACCAATAATACAAAACAACACATAACTTATACATTTAAAAATGGAATTGAAAGCATAAATACAACCTACTTACAATGATATGTGGTTGCTTAAGATTTTCCCTAGAGTTTTCCTTCTTTTTTTTTTCTCTTTTCTTTCTTTCACGCTTTCTTTTCTTATTTTTGTAAGCTACCGGTTTCTAAAGGAAATGGAAGCCATGATCTCACTTTGATATATATATGCCATCTTTTCTTCCCCATTTAATTAGTGTACAAGTGGCCTAAGCTTATTAGACAAGGTGTAAAGTAAATGGAATGAAAGGTGTAAAGTGGTGGGTTTCTTATTCCAACTTGGTGAGTTGGCTTCCATTGCATTAAATGATGGGGCTTAGGTTTCTAATTAACAACTAACTAGGTAATTAAGCTAAATAAGTCCCTAAAATAGTTTGGTTCAAGTAACATACATACACATCAAATATGTTTGCGGTAGATGTATTACGGGGCGACCTCTTATCAAGTAGCAACGACCCAACTTCTAGACACAAGTAAATCCTATACTTTTTAGATTAGAAACTAGATATATTAATTCAAAACATATCCAAAAATTAGACTAAAATAAAAAACACATGATTAATAACATAATTTTGAATTTTAAGAATCAATCTATCCAGCGAGTAGTTCATCCAAAACAGTATGTACTAAAACAAACATAACTTTTTATATATAAACCTAATAATAAAAATATTTTTCAGAGGGTTATTTGAGAAATAGATAAACAACTTTTATTCTTTAAGATTCACCCAGAAATCAATCTAAGGTCCTTGACCAGGCCACACAAAATCTGGACAAAACCTAATTCTCAAGAATATTAATTTTGCATACTTGATTCCTCTACCAGTTAAACAATCAATCTCGGGCAAAATAGCTTTAGTTTAACATAAATTATACATTTTAAGCATTAAGTTCTTATGGTGTAGTTCTCACTTGTATGATATGTTCCAAACAATTAGATAAATTGTCCAAAATTTTATTTCATAAATCCTCACCTAAACATCTAGCATTTTGTCATCCCAAAATACTAACATGGCACATATACATAATCACACCTTCACTTAGTATACTATATTTGAATATTCCGACCTATATATATATATATACTAATGGATTTTCATGGGGGTTACATTATGCATTCATTTAACTATTAATTTATGTCTTGTTTAACAACTTGTATCCTTTTGATATTTGTGTTAGTCATATCTTTAAGACATTCTATGTGTATGTTGACATATATGGATTGACATGAAAGTCAATTAGTAAGCAAACTAAAGAGTTATATCGGGGAAGAGTTTGAGGTAGTTTTTAGCTTAATTTATTATGTGACTATATATTTCAATTAAGAAACATTAATGTTCATTTAAATATACTAATGAACTTTTTTAATGTTCTTACGAAGTCCTTTAAATAGGAGTGGGAGATAGATCTAAGCATAAAGAAAGCATGACAAAGTCTAGCATGAAAGCGATATTTTGACTTTCTTTATCAAGTAAAGAAACACCCCAAACCAACATATATCTAATAGGAAATATGGGATGCATGACATAAGAAATGGGCAAAACCTAAGTCTCATGCTCAATTTGAGTTGGCGACTTGGAACCACCGGAGTGAGACGAGTGTCATCGGAGCTGGCCCATCTAGACATATGAGGGTTCAATCATCCACAATGAACACACAATACGCATGGTAAATCTTATTATATATATATATATGTTTGCAAAAATATTTATTATTTATAATTATTGTAACATCAATAAATATTTAAGTATATTTGTTTCAACATAATGATTTAAGTCGGAGACCCAATGCTCACGAGATTTTCTTGAGGACTCATAGGAAAAAGGTTGTTATAATTACAAATTCATCGACCTTTGGGCAAGAATTCTCAAAGTAAGTAATTTATTAGGTTATTTCATACGTATATAACTTATTAAGATAAGTTTTAAATATTAAAATTTGTGTCGTTATGTAGAAGACCATCGAAAAAATATTTGAGGAGGAGGTTGCTAGCTAAAAGAAAGAGGGTACTTCATCGCTCGACATCGATATGAATGATATTCTTAAGAAGGTTGTTGGAGGAGATAGTAAGAGGAAGAGGATGTATGAACTCGGGTCACATGCCTCTCGCTATTACTCGCAATTTTAGTGCATTCTCTAGTTCGAGTCACATCATAGTTTCATGTTGATATTAAGGCATAGCAAAAGAAAATAAAAGCTTATTCTTCGAACAAGCGAGAAATGATTGAGAAACTAAATGGTATAGGTACATCACTCCTAACTATTACAAATTGGTTGGAGCGAGTATGCAATGATGTATTAGATATTGCCAAATATGCAACGAGGCAATTCAACTACCGACCCTCTAACCGATCATCATGCATCCGATGAAAATGAAGATATGTCATGACATGTATCCCTTTCATGGAAATATAATTTTTTATCACTTTTACATTTTTTTCTGAAATATTAATAAACTTTAAATTAATTTGGTGTTTGAATGTATATTTCGTTTTATTGAATTTTATATATCATAAAGATTTCGTAATAGTTATAAATCAATTTCATAGCATTACCGTAGTTGTTAAATTAGAATGTATTGTATTTTTCTTATTAGCGATGAAATAAATAAGTAAAAATATTTTAAAAAAGTAGTGATGATTTTTCGATCGTTGCTAAAAAGGACATTTTCTCACATCTAGGATGGTTTTTTGAAAAAATCGTTAAAAGTGTCACTAATTAGAGATAGATTTAGCAATGGTTTTAAAAAATGATCATTAAATTATCCATATTTTTTGATGGATCTAGCAACGGTTTAACAAACTCATCGCTAAGTCCATGACATCATTTCATTATGAAGCGACGAACTATAATTGTTTTAGCGACGATCAATCCATCGCTAATTTACCGATGGTATACAAAAAATCATTGCTAAAGATTTTTTGACAAGGTTTTTTCATATGGTTTTAACACGTTGCTAATAAATATTAGCAACGATTTTTTGGTTTTTAGCGACAGTTTAAACTCGTCACTAAATCCTCTTGTTACGGTAGTGTTTGACAAACTATAAATGGCATAAGAGGTTTACGTATCGCAGAAATTGCTGCAGAACAAATGTTTATAAAAGTTATGCATACGAAGGTGTTTTTTGTGTTTGAGCTATTAATAGAAAAATAGCTAGAGAATTTATATACCCTTGATTTGATATGTAGGCCTTTGTTAGCAACTCGGTGCATTGTTGTAGCTTCAATATGTCGATTGACTAGCAAAGTCAAACAACGTTGATTATGATGGAGTTTTCTAATTATTAGTCATGAAGAAGCTCAAAAGTAGAGAAATAAACTAGTTTGTGATTGCTTTTTGCTCAATTTTTTTACAAACAATACCACAAATGAGAACGTAATTTTTGGATTAATATTAATGTTTAGATGGCTTTGATCCAGATTGATCGTGTGTTAAAACATAACTCATTATATGAGAAGATCAATGGTGAGTGTCTGCAAAACAAATCCTTTTTGGTGTTTAGAAAATCTTTTGATGGCTAAGTTGTCATACGAAGAGAGGTGTTTGACTTAAATAGACTTAATTGTTTTTTATCCTCTAAGTAAAAGAAGAAATATAATACTATATCACTTATAGTGTTTGGAGACAGAATCTATAACACATGACAAGTTGACCTTTATATGGTAGGAGGAATTATCAACTTGTATGAAATATATGGTTTCCTTAGTCTTTACCCTTTCGTATGATGGACTCTAAAACTTATCTATAAGCTGAGGACCTCTTTGAAGGAATATTTATAAGTATGACGCATATGTAATCATGCCTAGTATTGATATGATACGCACTCTCTGGAACCATACCTACATTAAATGCTTGTTTTTTGTATCTGGCTTGGGAGGGAAAAAAGGATTTCCATTTGGGAGGTTGAATTGTGATATCAGAATGGATTTTGCCTAGCCATGGAGTCCCCGAAATTGAGGAGGCAGTCCCGTCTAAAGTTGTGTTAGGGTCCAGATGACCATTTTATAGACATGGAGAAGACGTGTTGCAAAACAGATTTTACGGGTACATCATAAATCAATTATATATACATACACATATTACAATCTTTTCATCCTCAACCAATCGTTTACGATTTAACAATTGCGAAACTCATTTGTCAATTTTTTCAAAGTATGGCAAGAGACAGAGATTCACAAGCGAGCTGTTGCATACGCACAGGCGTTAGACTTAAACAGAACTTTGACCAGCAAGTTAAATGGTTTGAAAGGTCTCCGACTCAATTCTGGTTAGTTATGATGCAAGCAATGACACACACTGGAAGATCTAGAATTTGAGGAAATTTTTGCTTCAAGAAACATTCGTTAGGATTTGGTTATATTAAGATTTGCTTTCCTTCAATATCATGTACCAAACTAAAAATTTACAATAAACACTAGCAATTGTAAAATTTCCATATTTTCAAATCTGTGCTGTTTTGAGATGGCACAAGTAAAACTACTAGATTTGTGGGCTATTCCTCCGGCAATGAGAGAGAGATTAGCGTAGGCTGAGAAGGGAATAGAGTATGATGCTAAGGAAGAGGACTTGAGAAACAACAGCCCTCTGAACCCAGTGCATAAGAAAATCCCAGTTTTGATCCACAATGGGAAGCCCATTTGTGAATCAATGATCATTGTTGAGTACATTGACGAGGTGTGGAGTGACAAGTCGCCGCTTCTGCCTTCATGCTCATGAGAGAGCTCGTGCAAGGTTTTGGGTTGACTTCATTGACAAAAAGCTGAATCATTTTGTTACACTTGTTTCTTTTTCTTTACTAATACAAGTTTTTATGTTAAAAGCTTATTTTTGACCATATATCTATATATACACGAGGACAAATAACTTGTCATTAAAAAGAATAATTCACTTTTATATTACGTTTTTAAACACACACGCGCTGAATTTGACATAAGATATGCCTTGAATTCGACATCTTTTCTTTGCTTAAAAAAAAATGCATTGACTTTGATAAGATATTCATTAGTAAGTCAACATCTACAAAATCAACGTATAAAATTTGAAAAATTGGAACCAAATAACGTAGATCGTCGACCCTATTAGGCGGTTGGTGTGGACAACAAGCAGTGAAAACAAAGAAGCAGCAGCAAATGATCTCATTGAGTATTTTAAAGTAATGGAACCAGAGCTTGGAGACAAACCCTATATCGAAGGAGAGACCTTTGGCTTTGTTGATGTTGCACTTGTAGGTTTTTTTACTGTCATTAAGGTTGAAGATATGAGTCATCTGGAAATAGAGATACTTTTAATTTTATGCAAACTTGAGCGTATATTTTCATTGAGTTTTTTTGACTCAATTGAACATCATCTAGTCCACTTGGCACAAGTAGAAAAATAACGGGTCCAAGTACAATATCGGTGAAAGTATCTATTTGAAAGGTAAATATATTGATTTTTAACACTTTATTAATATTTTTTTAAAAAAATTCTTAACTAATGTATATAATTCAAGTATCTTTTGACATTAAAAAGCAATGTAAAGAATAAAGCCGAAGTCTGAAGGGTCAATATTCAATGCATATTTAGTTGAACCATAAGCATTCCGTTCATATTACTTTGAGCCTCATATACATACCAAGCATCAAAAAGTGCTATGTAACTTTGAGTATGCTCGAGAACCAAGTGATGATATTGAAGGGATTCTTGTTATATTCAAATAGAGCAAAATCACATGAGTTGATAGATGAAGAATCTCATACCTATATTTTATTGAATTGTGATGAGGTGACACCTTACACTAATAAGTGCTAAAATTAAAAAAAATTTCAATACTAAACTTCATTAATTATCAATTATTTATGTTAAAGATATTAAAACTCTTATAATTATTTTTTCTTCGATAGATATTTCGTGAGCCAACTTTATCAAATTAATCTTGACATATCAAAGAACGAAGTTGATGCTCGACTTGAAAATGATTTTGCATCATGGTTTCGATGATATGTGAGTATCATAAATTTTGAATATTCTTTATTATTAAGATGGAATTTTAAAATTTAATACTAAGCATAAGTAATGGATCTAGAATTTACAAGCAAGTCACAACCTAGCATGATAATCGATCATTACATTAAAGATCTTATAAAAAGGTCATTGTGAATAGGTAAGTCGTATCCAAAATACATTATGAATTGGTATATGTTCCACACCAAAGTTCATGATTCAAATAGAGAAATAATGTGTAGTGGAGTGTTTGTAAAAGAAGCTAATTACGAGTGTATAGGAAAATGATTACTACAGTAGATTGACTAATATACCGAAACTTGAGTATCCTACGTTACCAATCAAGAAGATCATATTGTTCAAATGTGATTGGTATGATACTACACTTGGCATTGTTACAAGAGCTTATGATCTATACATACTTATATAATTAAATAATCGTATGACATAAAATATATCCGTTGCATATATATATATATATATATATATATATATATATATATATATATATATATATATATATATATATATATGTATGTATGTATGTATGTATGTATGTATGTATATGTATGTATGTATGTATGTACGTGTGTGTGTGTGTGTGTGTTTTTTTTTTTTATGTTAATATCAATATTTAACTAATTAATGTAATGACGTCTAAGTTATACCTTATGGTAGGGGATGTTTCCACATTTAGTGGATAATGTCATATAGTAAGGGTCGTATTTAGACAATAATGATGGCAACAACTACGGACTTAGGCATAGTCCCGCTTCGTTCGAAGTTAGATGCCCCCTTCCTCATTGACATGTCCGCATATCACCCTTCCCCTATCACCATGTCAAACTCAAACTCATCACCATTTGACATGTCTCAGCTTGAGTTGCATTATTATGGACCTCTACATCTCCATCCATTTAAACCTTCATCGTTATTAGGGCCTTCAACCTAACAGGATGACCATTATGTTCCTAATCATAGCTCATCACCAATCATTCCTTCCTATTTGGCTTTTGTACCTATCGGTTCTACGTTCAATCATTGGATCGTGATTACTATCGTTGCTACCAAGAAGTACATATTATGAATATTTTTTAAAATATTTTTTAGTGTATTATCAAATTTATACATTCATTTAACTATTAATTCATGTCTTGTTTAATAACCCGTATCTTTTCGATATTTGTGTTGGTCGTATCTTTAAGATATTCTATGAGCATGTTGACATATCCGAATTGATGTGAAAGTCAATTAGTGAGTAAACTAAAGAGTTATATTGGAGGGGGTTTAAGGTAGTTTTTAGCTTAATTTATTATGTGACTATATATTTCAATTAAGAAACATTAATCTTCATTTAAATGTACTAATGAACTTTTTTAATGTTCTTACAAAAGTCCTTTAAGTAGGAGTGGGAGATAAAGCTAAGCATAAAGAAAGCATGACAAAGTCTAGCATGAAAGCGATATTTTGACTTTCTTTATTAGGTAAAGAAACACCCTAAACCAACATATATCTAATAGGAAATATGGGATGCATGACATAAGAAATGAAAAAAACCTAAGTCTCATGCTCAATCCGAGCTAGTGACTTGGAACCACCGGAGTGAGACGAGTGGCATCGGAGCTAGCCCATCTAGACATATAAGGGGTTCAATCATCTACAATGAACACACAATAAGCATGGTAAATCTTATGATATATATATGCAGAAATTATTTGTTATTTATAATTATTGTAACATTAATAAATATTTAAGTATATATGTTTCAACATAACGAGTTAATTCGTAAACCCGATGCTCACGAGGTTTTCTTGAGGACTTACGTAAAAAAGATTGTTATAATTACAAATTCATCAACCAATGGGAAAGAATTCTAGAAGTAAGTAATTTATTAGGTTATTTCATACGTATATCACTTTTATATAACTTATTAAGATAATTATTTAATATTAAAATTTGTGTAGTTATGTAGAAGATCATCGAAAAATATTTGAGGAGGTCGCTAACCGAGAGAAAAAAGGCTCTTCATCGCCCAACATCTACATGAATGAGAATCTTAAGAAGGTTGTTGGAGGAGGAGATAGCAAGAGGAAGAGAATGTATGAACTCGTGTCACATGCCTTTCACTATTACTCCAATTTTAGTACATCCTCTAGTTCGATCACATCATAGTTTCATGTTGATACTAAGATACAACAAAAGAAAATGGAAGCTTATTCTTCGAACAAGCAAAAAAGATGAGAAACTAAATGGTACAGCTTACATCACTCCTAACTATTACAAATTGGTTAGAGTAGTATGCGATGATGCAAGTAGATATTGTTGAATATGCAAAGAGGCAATTCAATCGCCGATCCTCTAACCGATTATCATGCATCTAATGGAAATGAAGATATGTCATGACATGTATCCTTTTCATCGCAATATAATTTTTTTTTATCATTTTTATGTTTCTTTTCTAAAATATTAATAAACTTTAAAATAATTTGGTGTTTGAATGTATATTTCGTTTTATTGAATTTTATATATTATAAAGGTTTTGTAATATTTATAAATCTATTTCATAGTATTACCGTAGTTGTCAAATTGGAATGGATTGTATTTTTCTTATTAGCGATGAAATAAATAAGTAAAAATATTAAAAAATTAGTGTTGATTTTTCAATCGTTGCTAAAAAAGACATTTTCTCACATTTAGGGAAGGTTTTTTGAAAAAAATCACTAAAAGCGTCGCTAATTAAAGATAGATTTAGCAATTGTTTTAAAACATGATCGCTAAATTGTCCATGTTTGGCGATGGATCTAGCAATGGTTTAACAAACCCATCGCTAAGTCCATGACCTCATTTCATTATGAAGCGACGGATTATAATTGTTTTAGCGATAGTCAATCCATCGCTAATTTACCTATGGTATGCAAAAAATCATCACTAAAGATTTTTTGACAAGGTTTTTTCGTACGATTTTAACCCGTGGCTAATAAATATTAGTGATGATTTTTTGGGTTTTAGCGACAGTTTAAACCATCACTAAATCCACTTATTTTGGTAGTGTTTGACGGACTATAAGTGGCATAAGGGGTTTGCGTGTCACGTAAATTATTGTAGAACAAATGTTTATAAAAGTTATGCATACAAAGGCATTTGTTACTTTTGAGGTGTTAATAGAAAAATGGCTAGAGAATTTATTTACCCTTGATTTGATAAGTAGGCCTTTATTAGCAACTCGGTGCATTGTTGTAGCTTCGGTATGTCGATTGACTAGCAAAGTTGAACAACGTTGATTATGATGGAGTTCCCTTATTATTAGTCATGAAAAAGCTCAAAGATAGAGAAATAAACTAGTTTGCGATTGCTTTTTGCTCAATTTTTTGCAAACGATACCACAAATGAGGATGTAATTCTTGGATTAATAGTGATGTTTAGATGGCTTTGATCCAGATTGATTGTGTGCTAAAACATAACTCATTATATGAGAAGATCAACGGTGAGTGTCTACAAAACAAATCCTTTTCTAGTGTTTAGAAGATCTTTTGATGGCTAAGTCATTGTACGAAGAGAGATGTTTGACTTAAATAGAATTAATTTTTTTTATCCTCTAAGTAAGAGAAGAAATATAATACTATATCAATTATAGTGCTTGGAGACAGAATCTATAACACATGACAAGTTGACCTTTATATGGTAGCAGAGATTATCAACTTGTATGAAATATATGGTTGCCTAGTCTTTACCCTTTATTATAATGGACTCTGAAACTTATCTATAAGTTGAGGACCTCTTTGAAGTAATATTTATAAGTATGACGCATATGTAATCATTTCTAGTATTGATATGATACGCACTCTTTGGAACCATACCTACATTAAATGCTTGTTTTTTGTCTCTGGCTTGCGAGGGAAAAAAAGATTTCCATTTGGGATGTTGACTTGTCATATCAGAATGGATTTTGCCTAGCCATGGAGTCCCCGAAATTGAGGAGGCAGTCCCGTCTAAAGCTGTGTGAGGGTCCAGATGACCATTTTATAGACATGGAGAAGACGTGTTGCAAAACAGATTTTACGGGTACATCATAAATCAATTATATATACATATACATATTACAATCTTTTCATCCTCAACCAATCGTTTATGATTTAACAATTGCGAAACTCACAATTCATCATTTGTCAATTTTTTCAAAGTATGGCAAGAGACAGAGATTCACAAGCGAGCTGTTGCATATGCATAGGCGTTAGACTTAAGCAAAACTTTGACCAGAAAGTTAAATGGTTTGAAAGGTATCCTACCCAATTCTGGTTAGTTATGATGCAAGCAATGACACACACTGTAAGATCTAGAATTTAAGGAAAATTTTGCTTCAAGAAACATTCATTAGGATTTGGTTATATTAAGATTTGCTTTCGTTCAGTATCATGTACCAAACTAAAAATTTACAATAAACACTAGCAATTGTAAAATTTCCATATTTTTATATCTGAGCTGTTTTGAGATGGCACAAGTAAAACTACTAGATTGGTAGGCTAGTTCTCCTGCAATGAGAGAGAGATTAGCGTAGGCTGAGAAGGGAATAGAGTATGAGGCTAAGGAAGAGAACTTGAGAAACAACAGCCCTCTGAACCCAGTGCATAAGAAAATCCCAGTTTTGATCCACAATGGGAAGCCCATTTGTGAATCAATGATCATTGTTGAGTACATTGACGAGGTGTGGAGTGACAAGTCGCCGCTTCTGCCTTCATGCTCATGAGAGAGCTCGTGCAAGGTTTTGGGTTGACTTCATTGACAAAAAGCTGAATCATTTTGTTCCACTTGTTTCTTTTTCTTTACTAATACAAGTTTTTATGTTAAAAGATTATTTTTGACCATATATATATATATATATACGCACACGAGGACAAATAACTTGTCATTAAATCGAATAATTCACTTTTATATTACGTTTTTAAACACACGCGCTGAATTTGATATAAGATATGTCTTGAATTCGACATCTTTTCTTTGCTTAAAAAAAATGTATTGACTTTGATAAGATATTCATTAGTAAGTCAACATCTACAAAATCAACGTATAAAATTTGAAAAATTGGAACCAAATAACGTAGATCGTCGACCCTATTAGGCGGTTGGTGTGGACAACAAGCAGTGAAAACAAAGAAGCAGCAGCAAATGATCTCATTGAGTAATTTAAAGTAATGGAAGCAGATCTTGGAGACAAACCCTATATCGAAGGAGAGAGCTTTGGCTTTGTTGATGTTGCACTTGTACGTTTCTATAGCTGGTTCTTTATACTTATAAGACACTTGGAAACTTTAGCATTGCTAAGGAGTACCCCAGGCTTTTTGCATGGGGTAAAAAATGTCCAAGACTCTTCCTGAACCATGTAAAGTTTATAAGTTCATTTTGGAGTACAGGAAGAAGCTGGGAATCGATTTAACTTCTAATACATAATACATACATAATTAACTAGTACCACACAATAAGGCTTTATGCCATTATTTTGTGTGTGAATTTCTCTTGATTACCTGAAGGGCTTCAGCTTCTCTTCGTTTACCTCTTTCGTTTTGTATTGATTGCCTGGCCTAAAGCCCAATAAGCACAGGGCATTATAGCAAAAAAGAACCGCTTACAGAGGATCCATCTATTAGGTTTAGGCCATATCCAGCCTATGAAGAATTACAGCAAAGTTAAATTTTTTAAAATAAATATGTTTTACTGCATTTTTTTTTAGTTTATTTGAGGACGGTTGAGTTTTAGAAGCTATTAAATATGCAACTATTATATATATAACAGTGAAACGAACACAACGTAAATTATAGTTCGACGAATAAAAAAAATTGCAAAATACCATGTTGAGTTTCTTTTGATCCTGGAGAACTAGACACAAACAAGCACAACAAAACTACAAAGAAGGACAAAAAAATAGTTTTTTTTTTCCTACAAGTTTTGTTTAGCCCAATAGATCGATTCCAAATCCAGCCACCAACTGAATTTACGCTTGTGCAAAACCCAATGCCAGATAAATTAAAACAAAAAGGCAATCGAAGAACAGAATGATCCATTGTTTCATTAGCTTGCAGGCATAAAGACGGAAGAGGATCAATAAATCTTCCTCATTTAGTTCAACTGTCCTCGAAACACAATTATTTGATCTGAATTACAAAACCTGCAGGTTGTGTACCTAATGAAGGGCTCTAAAGATTCTTACAACATTCAACTCTACTCCGTTTGATTCAAATAGCATCCCAGTTGCCACTTCTAACAGAATACTTGCCCTTATAAATAAGTTTCCACACAGCACAATCATGCTTTTGGAAATTTAGTAAAATTAGCCACAAGTAGCAACATGAAAACCGGATAATTTGATCTACCAAATATTTTCCTTGATCTCCATTGCCACTTTAGTATGGGATATATATCATGCGTCAAGTATGGTTATTCTTTCGTGGTATTTATTGATTAGAGAAGCCTTGCAATATGCCATGAATTCTACCACAAAAAGAGCGCTTTTACCATTAACAATAATAATAATAATAAAGAAACCCATTGTCTAAGGAGCAGGTCCGACTTTTATCAAATTTTCAAAAATCCAACTACTATTTTGACACTTTTACTACCAATAAAACTTCTCTGTTATGAAATAATGAATATCCATCATCATGTTCATCTATTTTTTATATCCTAACTACTCTTGATTCTTAATATGATTCAATTCATCATTTAATATGAGAAATTGAAAGGGTGATACAATTGATTATTCATAGTTCCTTCCAATTCTCTCCTCAATTTTGAAACCTATAAATAAGCTTGATTGTTCATTAGTTGGTGTATAAGTTTCCTAGAGAGAATAAGAGAAACTTTAAAATTCTTATAATTCATATTCACATTATATTGATTTCATTTTCTTGTCATCCTTTTCTTCATTTCTTCTATCATTTCTATTTATTTTATAATATGTTATCAGCACGAAGCTCTAACCAATTGAGACAATAGACTATGAGGTATGTATCTACCAAAAGATTTAATCAATTGTTTCAACAATTGGATTTCTTCTACACAAGTGCTCCACGAAAAGATCTAAATTATTTAGATCATTAAGAGATATGTATCTAATTTATTCATGTATTTTAAATCTATTGATACATGAAATATATATTTGAAAAACTTAAATGATCTACTAATGATCTAATATATGTTATTTGAAAAGCTTTAATTTTATTATTATATTTGTTCTTATTTTCTAATATTATTATTATATATTATATTATAGAATTTTTATCATATCAAACCTCATAAACTTGATTTGGTGACTCTTGATATTTTGAATAAGAATTATTGATTATGAGTGCTTGATTTTGAAAAATATTCTCTACTTTTTATGTCTTGGATATTCTCCTGCAGTAGCATATCGAGAAAAAGAGTTTAAGTAATATTTTGGATTTATTTTATACTTGTTAGTGGCTAAATAAAATGAAAAAGAATAAATCTCGTCCAATTGGATCTATTCCATTCCACGAAGTGAATGTGACAATTTATAATAATTTTAGGCATGAACGAAGATGTAGTCATACCCATGGATGTTGTCAAAATAATTATTATTATAATTTTGATGACCATAATATTACATCTTACCACCGAAGTGGATAACTATGAAAAAAAAGAAAAGAAAAGAATGAAAATAGATAAAGTCGGCATTCCGAAAATGAATGTTATAAATATGGTATGAATGGACATTAGTCATGTACCTGCCGTACACCAAAGCACCTCATCAAGCCTTGTTAAACCTCGTTGAAAAAGAAAAAAAAGTAAAATGTAGAGGCTAATTTTATATATCAAAGTAATAGTAATTGAAATTAATTACTTGTTAGTTTTTATATTTATATATAAAATATTTTATATTTCTTATAATTTATGTTATATATTGATGGTTACAAATTTATTTTACTATTTATTTATTTGTTTGTGTTTATGAGGAATATATTGATTTATTTATTTTGTATTGATTTATTTGATTATTTATTTTATGTTAATATTATATATGATAATATTAATCTAATAGAAAGCTCTAGAAGAGCGACTATATTATTATCTAAAGAGATAGACTTTGAAGGCTCTAGAAGAGCAATTATATCATGACTTGAAGAGATAAATTTTTGAAGCTCTAGAAGAGTGAATAAATTATTACTTGAAGAGAAAATTTTTAAAGGCTCTAGAAGAGTCGATATATTATTACTTAAAGTGACTAATTTAAAGGCTCCGGAAGAGCAAATATGTTATTATCCGAAAGGATAAATTTATTATGAATGATGTACTATTCTCTTCAAAGTCTCATAGAAATTTATTGAGTTTCAAAGATATTCATCTAAATTGATATCATATCAAGATAGCAAATGCGAATTCTTATATGTTATAATCATTATATCATGTAGAAAATATCTATCAAAAAATTTATTCGTTTTCTCTTCTAGTCTTTGTTACAAACATTGAAATGATTAAAACTAATATTATAGTAAATTAGAAGTTTACTAATTCAAATACTTTTATTATGTGACGTGACCAGTTGTGCTATCTTAGGTCTTTCATGATGCGAAAAAATTATTCAAAAAAAATTATATGAATATCTATTGAAGAGCCGAGAAGATTCTTCAATTTAATGAACTTTCATGTTCTACATTTTGCTAAGGTAAATTGATAATTAAGCCATCATCAAGTAAAATTGAGATTGAATCTCCAGTATTTTAAAATGTATTCAAGGTGATATATATGGATTAATTCATCCACCATGTAGACCATTTAAATATTTTACGATTTTGACAAATGCATCCACAAGATGGTCACATGCTTATTATCTACACGAAACCCGATGTTTTCGAGATTGCTAGCAAATAATTTGATTTTGAGCATAATTTTTAAATTATGCCATTAAAACAAGTCACCTTGATAATGCTGATGAATTTATTTCTCAAGCATGAAATTATTATTGATTGACTATTAAAATAAAGGTTGAACATCTTGTTGCTCATGTTCATACTCAAAAAGGTTTAGCAAAATCATTTATCAAAAAGCTTGAATTAATAGCTAAACTATTATTTAAAAATAAAACTATTTGTTTATGTTTGAGGACATGCAATCTTACATGCAACAACACTTATTCACATATGACCCATAAGTTATCGAAATTCTCTCCTCTTTAATTGATTTATGGTCATGAGCCAATTATTTCTTGTTTAAGAATTTTTGACATTGCAGTGTATATCCTTAGTGCTCCTCTATAATGAAATAAAATGAGCACTTAAAAGAGATTGGGAATATATGAATCCTCTTCGATAATTCAATCTCTTGATTCATGAATAAGAGAAAATTTTTACGGCTCGATTTATCGACTTGTCATTTTGATGAAATAGTTTTTTCAACATTAGGGGAGAGAATAAGCAAAATAAGCGAGTTGAAAATGTTGAAAAAAAGAGATTACATGGAGTACTCTATCTTATATCACCTTGATTCTTGTCGAAGATAATGTGAACTAGAAGTTCAAAACATAATTCATTTGTAAGGTATTGAAACCAATTGCCGGATGCATTCTCGGATCTTAAATGAGTAACTAAAATGCATGTCCCCGTCGAGAATGCTTTTATTATAATTAATGTCCCAGAATGATAATCTATTAATATTATAGCTAACGAATTTAAAGCACGCCTAAAGCGTGGAAGACCGATCGGTTCTAAAGATAAAAATCACTAAAAGAAAAGGGCAAGATGAAAATATTCACAAAACGGTCCAATATATTTATAATAATAGGCTTTCGAAGAAGTTCAAATACCCGAGAAAAATCAAGAGATTTTGATAAATTATATCAATGAAGGGAGAAAACGGGACCGAAAAGAAACATCAATTGATAAGATTTTTGCATATAATATTACAATTGATATTATTGATGAAAATGAGGATCCCGAGCCTAAATTATTAAAGAATGTCAACATAAATATGATCGGCCTAAATGAAAAGAGCAATCTAGGCATAATTATGTTCTCTTATAAAAGAGTAGTTTTTTGAACTCATAGCTAAAACACCCGAATATGTTTAGCTAGTGGGATACATATGTGTATTTATGTAAAAATGAAATAAGAAAGATGAGATTATATGATATAAAGCAAAACTTTTAACACAAAAGTTTTCGTAAAAAATTGACATTGACTATGAGGAGACATATTCTCCTATAGTGGATGCAATTGTCTTTTGTTATCTCATTAGATTGGAAAAATGTATGAAAAATATTCATAAGCATGCATCTAATGAATGTGATCACAGTTTATTTGTTCATTTGAAATGATATCGGTATGAAAGTCCTAGAAGGACTTAACATACCGAAGCATGTAATTCATATTCTCAAGAAAAGAATTCAATTAAATTATAGAGATGTCTATTAGGATTATTTTAGTATTTGTTTGGTTTTTAGAAATTCAATTTATACTTTTTATATTTTATTTTTATATCTACTTGTTTAGTACTAACCCGTGTGCATGTGATATAATCACTTCAATGATTATTTTTTGAAAGAAAGTTATAAAAAAATAACCCTATTTGTTCATATGTTTTTATTTGAAAAAGGGTTTGTTGTATATGTTGATAACTTAAATATTATTAGAACTCTCGAAGATATTCCAAGTGTCATAAGTTACCTAAAAAGAGAATTTGATGTGAATATTTTGAAAAAACAAAATGTTATCTCGACTCGCAGTTCGAGCACTCGGAGAATGAGATTTTCATTCATCGGTCAATTTATATAGAAAAAGGTTCTACAATGATTCTATATAAAGATCATTATTGACTAGCCCAATGGTAGTTCATTCACTTAATATCCAAAAAGACCCCTTTTGACCTTGAGAAGATAACGAAGAACTACTTGGTCCTAAAGTACTATATTTTAGTGCCACTCGGTGCATTGATGTATCTTGCTAATAATACTCGACTTGGTATAGTTTTTCTATAAATTTGTTAGCAAGTTATAGTTTTGTTTCAATATAGAGACATTGAAATAAAGTTAAATATATATTACGTTATCTTCGAGGAATAATTGATATGGGCTTATATTACTCCAATAAATCAAAGATAAGATTAATTGGTTATGCGGATACGGAGTTATTTATCTAATCTACACAAAGCTCGATCACAACTGGTTATATATTTACATATAGAGATACGAGCTATATCTTGGCGTTCTATGAAGCAAACTACGAGCTACCACATCTTTAAATCATGCGAAATATCAATTTATGAGGCAAATCAAGAATGTGTTTGGCTAAGATCAACGATCCATTGTATTCGAGAGACATGCAATTTATCTAACGATAAAAGAAGTTTTAACAATATCATATGAGGATAATGTTGCTTGTATAATTCCATTAAAGGAAGAATACATCAAAGTGACAATCCAACAGATTTGTTCACTAAGGTGTTACCTATCACAACTTTTGAGAAGATGATTCACAAGATTGGAATGCATCATCTTAGAGATCTTAAATAATGTCTTCAATAGAGGGAGACAAAATGGAGATTAATGCATGTAAGGAATATTGTACTCTTTTTTCTTCACTAGGATTTTTTTCCCACTCGGGTTTTTTCCTAGTAAGGTTTTAATGAGGCATGTTCCTTGTATAATAGACATTCAATAGGGAGTGTTATGAAATAATGAATGTCCATCATCATGTTCATCCACTTTTCATATCCCCACTACTCATGATTCTTAATATGATTCAATTCATCATTCAATATGAGAAATTGAAAGGGTGATACAATTGATTATTCATAGTCCCTTTCAATTCTCTCCTCAATTTTGAAGCCTATAAATTGGCTTGATTGTTCATTAGTTGGTGTACAAGTTTCCTAGAGAGAATAAGAGAAACTTTGAAATTCTTATCACTCATATTCACATTATAGTGATTTCATTTTCTTGTCATCCTTTTCTTCAATTCTCCTATCATTTCTATTTATTTTATAACATTTTTCATTTTTTTTAAATTTTTGTGTTCAAAGTGTTAGGAAACGAGTCAAGAAAAAATAAAAATAAAAATAAAAAGACAAGAATAATCACACAACACAAAAATTTACGTGGTTCGACAATTGTTCTTACTCCATGGTTACACTAAGAGTTTTGATTAGAGATTTTCAATAGGTGACTACAAATACAAGAGATGTTATTTCTATTTATAATGTGGACAACTACGATTATAATAAAAAAAGACCTTATGGGCTAGTCCAACATTCTATAAACCTTTCGAGGGTTTCGCCCCTAAACCCCTGCAAAGGATGTGGCCCCCTTGACCCCCACTCGTCGTATACATAATGCAATAAACTACAAGCCATATCCACATTAATCTCCATAATTTATCAATTTCTTACTTGGAAACCGATCTCCAAATAGCACCGAAACCTCTTGTAACTATCTATTTTCTCAACCAACTTCAAGTACTTCCAGTGCAATTCCTTTTCATCATTAAACATGAAAGCCTACTAAGGCAATGCAAAACCTCATCTTATCAATGGTAACCGACTTGGTCAACATATCAACTGGATTTTCCAATCATAGAATCATAGTCAAACATATTATCCTATCATCCAACAACTCTCATAAATGGTGACACTTTAACCAAATATGTTTGGTTCTTACAGGAAAGATTAGATTCTTGATAAGATAAATTGCACTCGATCGTTATTGAAAAGCTCACTATTATCTTGTGCTTTATCCACTTTTTTTCAAAAAGTTCTTCAACCAAATCTTTTTTTACCGAACTTCGAAATAACCATATATTCCGCTTTAATTGTGGAAAGAGCAACACACTTCTAAATTTGAGATACCGAACTCATAACGAGTATCATCCAAAAACATAATCTATTATATTATTTTTATTATCCAAATCACCACCTAAATCTACATCAATAAATTCTTATAGAATAGTATTATTTTTCAAAAAATAAAAGGTCATACATGAAGTATCTTTCGGATAACAAAAAATCTACTTTACTCCTTTTAATGCTTCTTTTTTGGATTTATCATATACCTACCGACAACTCCCACTATGAGTTATATCGGGTTTTGTATAAACCATAGCATATACTAGGCTTATGACTCGTTAATGTATAAGAGAGTGTTGATATTTTCTTTTGTTCTTTAACTATCTTTGGTGATCTGCTTCTTTGAAAGCCGGAGATGGCTTCCTAAAGGAGTGATTATAATCTTTCCATCCTGAAGGTTGAATTTGCTTAGCTCTTTTTGAATGTGTTTTTCTTGAGACAACTTCAATGTACCTTCTAATTTATATATACTAATTCCCATCATAAGTATCTCGCTTCACAAGTCTTAAGTCCTTCATCTCAAATTGTTTAGCTAACTATTGCTTGAGCTTATTGATCCATTTCGGGTTAGATCCTAGGTGAATGTCTTGTCGGTACCGATGCGAGTGCTCTCATTTTTGGTAATGATGCATAGGTAGTGTCTTTCATTTAATGTCTATCATTTATGCTTCTTCCCGATAATGAGTATGCCCGAATAGCTAAGAAGGAATGAGCAAACGGGGTGTCCCGATTGTAGAGGTTCTTTTGGTATAAGGGATCTTGTATATGTATATTTGAAGCGAGTGAGGGTCTTTTTCACGAGTTGTGAAGGACACGTGTTGGGGTGTGATTTTTTTCGAGTATGTTGTTATGTAATTTATTTGCCTTTAATGTTGCTATTTAGAAATAAGAATGAATCATTACTTTTATTTTTCTAGTTGCCATGTGTCTTGACAATAGGCCCACATAACAATCTTACATGTGCTTCAATCGGACATGTCAACCTAGAGGTAACGAAACCATCTAAATAGAAAAGATTACAAGTTGGTATACTAAAATAACAAATATCAAAGTTTACACACTTAAATAAATAAATAAATAAAAGAATTGGTAAGTTTGTAAAAAAACTTGACAATAGGATCCATTTGTTGGTGTGATGCTTGCAGCTAATGTTCGATTCAACATAAAGAGTTAATGAAAATTTTGATTAGAAAAAGAAAATTTCAACTTGATCTTTTCAAATAATAAAGATTAAAGTGCACACACTTCATTAGAAAAAAAAATGATAAGTTGGTAAACCATAATAAATTTATAGAGAATTCAGGTGCAAATGGATACATTATTTGGATTTTTAATAAAAGTAATAGTAAAACAAAAGTTAATTATAATTTAGTTCTTATAGTCGATCAACTTAATAGTTAGTGCTCATGGTTTTAGAAAACATAAATGTACTTCCTATATTTTTAAATCCATTTATAATTTAGTCTTTTTTTTTCTATTTCGTATTTTTTTCCAATTTTTTTTATTAAAAAAAGAAATAGATAATATTAAAAGATTGATGAGAAGAAAAAAATAATTTTTGAAACAAAATATGAATAAATTAAGCATTATCAATACTGGTTAATATATTATTTAATAATTTTTTATTCTACAAGGAATAATTTATTTATTTTGATAAGCTATAAAGACTAAATTATAATTAACTCTTAAGACAAATATAGTTTATTTATTTATTATTATTTTTAAAGAAAAAGACAAATAGAGTTGATCACATACATTTTTTTTCTCTACTTGATCAATCCTTATTTTTGAATTTTTCAAATTTGATCGTTATATTTGTAACATGTTGTCAAAAAGAAAATTTCTCGAAGTACTTGGTACATATTCGGGCCTTTCCCTTCTTCTGTTTTTGGTTACTTAGACCTCCAAGGATTGTGCTTTGTGGCCATCTAATTGTTCAAGTACTTGGTTTGGGCCCATAAATGTATCTTTTGCATTCCCCCTTACCCATTTGTTTGAAGTTTGTAGGCTTAGTGGAGGTACCGAGCCGAAAACAATTTGCTTGAGTCTTGTGAGCTCAGCTAGTGGTCCCAAGCCTGAACTATTTGCTTGGGCTGATGCATGTATTTTGAAATAAAACTTTTATTTGCTTCTAGACCAAGCATAAGATAAGCATATAAAAAAGCAATATTAGCTAACAAAATTTCACAATAATTAAAATTGTTTAATTTATATTCTTTTGATTTCTTTCAATTTCACATTGATTAATTCTAATCAAAGCCTTTGAATTTATATTTTTTAATCATTTTCTAATTACACATCTAATTGAATGTTAATTTTTACTTTTCATATCATTTTTAGTTGGATTCTACGTCATATTTTCAATCTTTTTCTTTTTTATTATCTATTTTTTAAAAATCTTTTTCTCTCTTTTTTTTAAAATAAAAGATAATTCCTAAAATTAAACATAAAGCTAATCAAGGTTAAAATAGATCAAAATTAAAATGAGAATAAAATAAAAGTAAAAGTAAAATAAATGTAAAACAAATAACATAAAATACTAAAAAAATAACAGAAAATGAATATAACTCAAATTTTGGGCATGGCAACTCTGATGAATTAAATGTTCTTGAATAAATAATAATTTAGTCCCTTTTTTTTAGAAATATATTAAATTAGTTCTTTAGTTTCAGAAATCATAACATAAGAACTCCATTGGTTTTTTAGGAAATGGTTAGGCAATCCTTTAGGTTTCTTTCAATTAATATATAATCAAAACGTATAATTGAAAAAAAAAAACATATAAATTGGTGAGAACTCGGTACTTTATTGATAGACGACGGAGTTATAGATGGAGATAAAAATTAAGGATATGATATGGGCTTTTCAAAACAAAGGAATTAAGTAATAATTTACTCAAAAAACTTTGTATTAGTCCTCCAAGACTTCAACTGTCAAAACAAGGTTTGAATTCTGGATCCTTTTCATGTGATGACTGTCTAATTCACATTATTTTTCTTGGAGAAAAATCTTTCAAACATTTTGCTGACGAAATGTTGCTTGTCGTGGAAAATTCAAAAAGAACGACTAAAAGAAATCGGCTAATTATATAAATCATATTGCAGCAGAATACTGGGAAATTCTACTATGCTATTCTTGGAAAATCTAACGTCTTATAACCATTCTGATGCAAGCAATGACAACAAAAGCGAAGCACCTAGAAGTACAAGAAAAATTGAAAAATTCCCCAAAGGACTCTGAGTTTTAATATAAATTATCGTGTTCGCCTTAGTTCCACATTGCCAAGGGAAAAAAGAAACAAATTACTGAGTAAAATCTTGTTTTTGATCTTATGAAACAAATGGCTAATGAAGTAGTTCTATTAGATTTAAAGGTTAGTCCTTTTGCAGCAAGGGTCAGGATAGCTTTGGAAGAGAAGGGAATAAAATATGAATCAAGGGAAGAGGACTTGAGCAACAAAAGCTCTGTTCTTCTCAAGATGAACCCAGTTCATCAGCAAATCCCTGTCTTGATCCATAATGGGAGACCCATTTGTGAATCAATGATCATAGTTCAATACATTGATGAGGTTTGGAACCATAAATCTCCATTGTTGCCCTCGGATCCTTACCGACGTGCACATGCCAGGTTTTGGGCTGACTATATCGACAAGAAGGTAAGTTCCTGCTGCTGATATATATATATATTTTTCCCTATAAATTAATTCTGTCTTACTACGTCAAATTAATGCGAGGTAAAAATGGGGGAAAACAGCGGAAATTAAGGAAACATCAATGAAATAATATGTTCTGTTCCTATATATTCAGCACAGTATATTAATCTATCTTTATTGCCATTCAAATTGTTTTCGTGCAGATTTATCCTATTGGACGGAATCTATGGGCCTCTAAAGGTGAAGTCAAAGAATCATCAAAGAAGGACTTGATTGAGTGCTTCAAAATTTTGGAAAGAGAACTTGGAGACAAGCCATATTTTGGGGGTGAGAGCTTTGGCTATGTAGACTTGGCCCTTGTTCCATTCTACAGCTTCTTTTACACATTTGAGACCCTAGGAAACTTGAGCATGGTGGCCGAGTGTCCTAAGCTCGTGGAGTGGGGAGAAAAATGCTTGGAAAAGGAGAGTGTATCCAATACTCTGAGTGACCAGCAAAAGGTTTATGAAGCCATTTTGCAGATTAAAAAGGAGCTGAGGGTTGAATAATTATGTAGTAATGCAAAAGAAGCTTGATGCTGTGAACCTGGTTTTTTAAGTTTTTTGTTCTGGTACTTTTATCGGTTGAATAGTTCGGCCTAATAATAATAAAGGGTCCTTGGAAAATAATAATGTATCTTTGCTCTGGAACTGTTATCGGTTGAATAGTTCGACCTAACAATAATAAAGGGTCCTTCGAAAATAATAATGTATTGAAATATGGTCTGTTCGGCTTCATCCTCTCCTCTGCCCCCCTTTCACCCTTTTCCTTATTTGACTTGTGTAAACATGTAATTGTTGAATATGATAATTGATGACCGTGTGAAAAATTAATGACGATCACAGGAGTTACTTAATAAAACAAATAAACAATGATAAGAAAAAAAATGTCCGGGGACTTATACAAACTAGAATACACAGTTCAACAGTACTGGATAGAACAACCAGAATTGTTCAGAAAAGAAAATGACAGAACAACAAGGTAAATTCAGATATTCTAGCTAGCTAACCAGAATGAGCAATCCAGTTGGAGATTCAAAAAACACACCCCAACATGACAAAAGAGACTGACTAAAATGTGGCAAAAACAACACAATGCACTAGCAAAATTGTTGTTTCTCCCCTACTTATTTGATGCAGCAACCGGGAGCCCACAGTAAAACCATGGCTCTTTATTTGCACTCAGGAAAATGAAAAAGGCTATTAATTGAAAGTCTCACATGGCCATAATTATGGTTTGTTCAACCAGAATGACCTCTGCATGTGTCTTGATAGATGAAATGAAGATGTGTTTGAAAATTGGTGATGACGATAAAGAGCTATCACTGACACCAAAACCGCTCTCTTCCTCATCAATTGCGTCTAACTTTGTTGTCATTGGACGCTTAGTCACAGAGATAAATTGTGGGGGAGCCACTGTCATGAACCATGGGGTTTGAAACTTGGCCATGCGAACCAGAGAGCACAAAGAAGGCAGAGAAATTGGCTAGAGTAAAAATGGGAAACTAGTGAAAAGAGAAGAAGGAAGAGATGACTTGCTTGAACACTCTCCGCCAAATTTATAATGCTTGAGTTATGTAGAAATTGAAGGCAGGGTTAATTGTAGCTTTCATGCGGTCAGTTTGCATGTGAGCAAGGCTGTCAATGCATTAGAATGCATTACCAAACAGACACCGACGGCCAATTTTCTTTTTTGATTTTTTGAGCCAAAATATTTTCATTTCATTAAGTGAAAAATATAGTATACAATTTTTAATCCAGTTGTCCAGTTCTAAGTCTAATCTTTTTCTTTTTTTTTTGATTCAGTGAAAAATGTGGTATACCATTTTTAATCCACTTGTCCAGTTGTAATTCTAATCTTTTTTATTTTTATGAACAAAAAATTTCAGTCATTCAAAACTCCTAAAGAATATCAATTTCTTTCAATCCCAAGAGATATCTACTACAACTCAATAAAAAAAAATTATCAAAATCTTATTGTGAAGATAATACATCCTATCGAAATAGAAACCAACTGCACAGGTCAAATCACGATTTAAAATTTAGACCAATTTAAGTCTAAGTTCTTGACACCCAAAGAAAAGAAAAAGAAAAGAAAAGGCGAACGAAGGGTTCAAAAGTTGCTGAAAGTGTGCTGAATAGTTGTTATCCTTTGTTCCTAAGTTACAGAAAATAAAGTAGTGTTTTTAGAACGTTTGTTAGTGTTCGAAAAGTCAAAATCCTTCGTTTTCAAGTTAGAAAAATCCAAAGTACTCGTTTTTAGAATGCTAATAAGTATGCTGAAAAGTTACTATCCTTCGTTTTTCAAGTTATAGAAAACCAAAATGATGTTTTAAGAACGCTAGTTAGTGTGTTGAAAAGTCAAAATCCTTCGTTTTTAAGTTAGAAAAGTCCAAAGTACTTTTTTAAGACTCGCTAATAAATGTGCTCAAAAGTTATTATCCTTCATTTCCAAGTTACGGAAAACAAAGTGGTGTTTTCAAAACACTAGTTAGCATGCTCGAAAAGTCAAAATCCTTCGTTTTCAAGTTAGAAAAATCCAAAGTACTATTTTTAGAATGCTAATAAGTGTGATGAAAAGTTGTTATCCTTCATTTCTAAGTTATAGAAAACAAAATGGTGTTTTCGAATGCTAGTTAGTGTGCGAAAAAGTCAAAATCCTTCCTTTTCAAGTTAGAAAAATCCAAAGTACTATTTTTCGAATGCTAATAAGTGTTCGTACACCGAAATGAAATCCATTTATCCGATTATTAGCACAAAGGTCAAGTTTTCATCACACTCGATATTCATTTAAGTGATTGTCAGCGCAGAGTTGCATTATGAAATTATAAATAAACAAGCCAATTATGAAGTTGTAACTAAACTAGTGTAAGTTAAGTATCATTCACAAAATCACTATAAGTACGAAGGAAAATACAATATGTACGAAAGTATCCGGACAATTAGAATGTAAGATCGTCATTTCTTATTTTTTCCGAGATAATATCGAGTGGTGGATAAGCTATTTTTTTCTTCTCTAAGTTTTCGATAAAGTTGATCCGATTATTGTAGAGGTTTCGACCAAATGGATTTGCCGCAACAAAGTCTCTAACATTGTCGAACCGGCCGGGTTGTTCGGGTATTTGCATAGGTCACTCGTTCCTTCCTGTTTGAAACAATAGGTGTGAAACGAGTTAATAATATAGTTTCAAACATTGCGTACATATATATTGTGAAAACAATGTTGAGAATATTACCTAACGATTTTTCTCTTATGCTTGTAAGTATATGAAAATATAGCATAGTGAATCTATAAAAAAAACATTGTATAATTAGAATAACAAGGATATGAATGCATTATATGGTGAATACGGAATATTTTCATGGAAAAGAGTTATAACATTATCGGATTGTGCATTGACTTATATGGAAAATTATCTACCAACAATTTATTTGACTCATTTTATGGAAACCGATTCCACATTTTGGTCAATTTCTTTAAAAAATAGGGTTTGTCCCGATCTTCAAGTTCAACGAGTCGCAATTTGATTGTTCTTACATCAAAGAAATCATACAAACCAAAATTATACAACGAGTAACAAAATATGGATTTATCAAACTCATTATGGATTTATACTTACCTAGACAAAGCAAAACCGATCAATTTTGTCCCTAAATAACCCATTTAGCATGGACATTGTCTTATTTCTATAAAAA
This sequence comes from Dovyalis caffra, assembly GCA_963924115.1. Classification (NCBI taxonomy): domain Eukaryota; kingdom Viridiplantae; phylum Streptophyta; class Magnoliopsida; order Malpighiales; family Salicaceae; genus Dovyalis; species Dovyalis caffra. Next base: position 1,879,241 of record CAWUPB010000858.1, on the reverse strand, counting down.
AAATAGTAATAAATTTGAATGATATGAAGTTTCAGCACACCGAGTAACATTCTAAAATTATACAAAGTAGCAAAGAAGCAAAGTTATAAATTTTTTCAGCACACCGAGTAGCATTCTGAAATTTAGGGGCTTACTTGTTTCACGACGTCCAAGTACCAACCGTAAATTTTTCGAAGAAAAACTCCAGAAATCATCAACATGGGGCCTCTTAAAGACCGAAAGGAAACATAAGAAAAAGAAACAAGTAATCGATAAAGAGCTTAACAAACAACAAGGAATAATGTAAAGGATAATGTTTTGTTCACTTGGTTTGTCTCTTAGTTTCATGTTTCCATTCTTTTTGGTTGAGGAATCCCCAAGACTCAATTAAAATCTATTGAGATCAAGTATTAAAAGCTTTTTTGCATCCTTCCGAGTGTCTTCATGATGAGGCTCGGATTTTCATGCACACTCTCTTGATTTTGAGTTGTTTGTTGATCTATGCTACCGAGAATGTTGTTGGTGATCCGGAGAAGGATTGGTTTGGATCTCTTTCATTACATTGGCTAGCATTGTTTTAATTTTGTTGATGACATCTATGTTTTCTTGCAATCCATCCGTAACAAATTGTCTCAAACCACTTAATTCCTCCCCAATGTCTCCAATCTGCTTCTCGATTTCATGTACTTGAGAGGCTTCTATGCTTAGTACCGACAGCGTAAGTACTTAAGGTTATAACAAACTCGTTAGGAAGTAGAAGCAATAACTTTTGATTGTTTTGGCTATCAACCTTGAGGTGTCTTGGCTAACTTCATGAATAATATAGTGGTCTTGTTCACCGCATCCCAATCCACACAATCTAAACCCTCCAAGTCTAACCCCCGTTTTTGAAAAACCTAGTGAGAATCATACCATATGCCAATCCAATTTTTTTCTTGCCGTAATTTACGGACCTCATACTTTCACTCCTTTTGTTTATACAATCTACCATTAAAGCAATGAAGTTCATAGGTTTTTCATTCATAATATGCCACATTAGAGCCTTTTCATGATTTGACATTTACTCTTTTCCACCCAACTTAGACATGATAATTTCGTAATGGCATAATGAATAAACCTAATCTCGGGTTTAAAACTAGTCTTTGTCAAATACTTGTCATTCAACACTCCTTCAGACATGCTCATGACAACATTGTTTTCTAAATTCTTTCTCATTATAACTTGGTAGATTAGAAAGTTGTTTCCTTTTATTTAGGTTTTTCTTATCGAAATCAACAATCTACCCCTTCATTGGTAAATTGAAGTACACATGCATTTTTGCCTTTGTAATAACCACTCTAACACCTTTTACTTCTCCGAGTTAGAATAGTTTTCCCTTCAATCTTTTTGGATTTAAACTAGCATAGAAATACCTAACATAATTAGGGTATATATTTTTTGAAAACATCAATAGGTCTAGTAAACTCGATTTATCAAAATAATCTACCACATTAAATCCAGATCTTTAACAGATTATCAAAATTAATGTGCTTACCCGTAATGGTCCTCTCCGAGCTTATCACTTTGTTGTAATACGTTTCCCTCTCACGTTCGAAAGGAATGGTTTATCTTGCTGAGCCTAAACAGCTAAATCATGGTTATATTGAGGTTCCCGATTGTTTTCATCCTTTGCCTCCTTAAAAGGACGAAGAGGTTTACTACCTTTTTGTTTATCTCCCATGGATGATCGAAGGTTTTACAATCGAAAAGGAAAACAAATTAAAAAGGATGGATGCGTTTGTTATGAAAGATCGTGATCGATAAAACCATTTTTGGTAGAGATAATTGCATAAAGTTTTTGATTTTTCTAATTATGCAACCGATTAGAGTTCTTAAAAAGGTCGATCGGTGTTCCAAAAAGGCTTAATTTATTTAGAGTTAAACTAGTCCTTTGAACTTCTAACTCGGGCAAAATATTAAAATACAAAAGAATCCTTTGTCTAGTAAGTTCAATTCAGAATTTTAAGGATAAAAACGTAAATGCATGGCTTTCTTGTTGCATTCCTAAGAGATAACTATAATGATTTTTTTGTGGTAAGGCATGTAATGAATTATATTTAATTTTGGAAAATGTGAACTCGATTTACTTTCATGCTTTTTTCAAGTATACTAAAAAAGGTTTATTTAGTGTTTTAAAAAGTCTTGAATTAGTTGGAGTTAAATAGCTCGCTTAGTCTCTAACTTTGCACCATATTAAATTACAAAAGCATCCCTTGTCAACTAAGTTCAAATCACCATTTTTAAGGATAAAAAAATAATTTTGAAGGCTTTCTCATTGCATTCCCAAGAGATAACCGTAATGATTTGTTTGTGGTGAGCCATCTAAGCAATTATATTTAATTCTGGAAAATGGCTATTGATTTGCTTTCGTGCCTTTTTCAGTATGCTGAAAAACGTTTCTTCATGGTTCTAAAAAGTCTATGTTTAATTGATTTGGTTATTGGCAAGCTTTAATTCTCTAAACTACATTGAGATTTCAATCTTAGTATATCTATAAAATATAGAGGCTTGACATTATGATAAATAAAAATAGAAATGGTAACAAAATATTTATTCCATTTATTTTTTGATGAATTGACCATTTATTAAGACGAAAATAAAATGATATTTTGTGAAATAAATAGTAATCTTAACACAACTATGGTGCAATTAATTAATTATTTTCTTTCTTTTTTTAATTCACTAAAATATGATAATAAAATATGAAAGTTGGAATATCGTTTATATCTTGATATGTCATATATGTGAATTCCATCTATTTGTTTACATTGACCATTTGACTTATTTTTTACCATTAATTTAGTATATATCTTGATATTATGGAGATGAATTTAGTTGATATCTTAGTGTGTGATAGTTGACTTATTTGACCATTATTATGATATCATCGAGATGAATTTAGTTGATATCTTAGTATGTGATCATTGATATCTTATTACGTGATTGTTGACTTATTTGACCATTACGATGATATCATCGAGATGAATTTAGTCGATATCTTAGTATGTGATCGTTGATATCTTATTACGTGATCGTTAACTTATTTGACCATTACCGTGATATCATCGAGATATTACATACTATTACATGATCGTTTTATTGACCATTGACTAAGTTGATCACTACTATGATATAGGTTAGATTTCAAAAACATGGCATCGTTTTATTATAAAAATTTCACCGACACTCACGACACTTGATTTTCAAGCACGTAAATTGATATTTTAGCATACTAAAATTTTTAAATGTTATATTATTGGAGAAACACCTAGTTGTTTCACTTATCATTAACCATTAAAAATTTCAAACAGTTAGATAAGAGGGAAGAAAGAAAGGGATGCTTCAAATTTAAACAGATTTATAAGAAGGAAGGAATAAAGACTCTTTATATTCACCTTGGAATTTCGATTACGTATGCTTCAACTTGTCTTGGTACTCTAAAAACAAAATTATTATAGGTTAATCTTGTAAGAGGTTATAATTGTACGAGTTTTTGGCCTATTTAAACTATTATAAACTCTTTGTAAGATTACCGCACTTAATCTAAATTGATTAGTGAGAAGAAGCAAGATAAATGACAAAAAAATGTTCAATTAACCCAAGCCCTTACCAAACTCTTGGTTACATATATTCAAAAGCATTTGTCTTATTCAACTTTTAATTTTCTTCGATAATATTTTTTAACAAGCTGATTTTTTTTTGTATGATTCATTTCATGTAAATAGATAAGCAACCCATAAGAGCTGATGAGCCCTCATCCCCTCCGGCATTTCAAATGTTGTTCTTTGAAAGCAAGAACAATCATAATGAATGGAAAGCCGAGGTGAAAGAGTTCCCGCAACGCTCGTCTACTTTGGTGAACACAAGGTTACTATAATGCTACCCCTTTGATGTGTCTATGCAATATATGGCTCAACAAAGAACCCCCGAGTCCTCTTCATTCTCTAAGCTACAATAAGGATTGTGGGGAAGGAGATAGCAACATGAATGTGAAGAAAACACATGGAAGGCTAAGGAAGCTTTTTGTTGTCACTATTAGTGACAATTTTGAAAAATGATTTCAATGCGGGTCTTGTTATATTTTGATTATGATATCTTTGATATCTACTTTTTCATTTTATTTTATGGACTTTAATTAATGTTTTTATTATGACACTTATCAATTATGACGTATTGTGATATCCGTGATTTTATGGACATTTTCAATTATCAACTTTTGTGATATCTCGTGATTAATGGATGTTTTCGATTATCAACTTTTATGATATATGTGATTTAATGGACATTTTCAGTTGTTAACTTTTTAATGACAATTGATACACTATCATTTGATAATGGTGAAAATAATGTTGGTACTGACTAAAAGACTTAACCTTTCTTTAAGAATCCAACAAAATAAATTGATGTATACTAACAAACTCGTCATTTGATAATGCAATTGAAAACGAAGGATACCAACTTTTCAAGCACATTTATTAGCATTCGAAAACAAAAGGATGGATTTTTCTAACTTGAAAATAAAGGATTTTGACTTTTTAGCATACTAATTAGCATTTTAAAAACACCACTTTGGTTTTCTATAACTTGAAAAACGAAGGATTTGGACTTTTTAGCATACCGACTAGCATTATGAAGACACTATAAAAATTCTTTAGTTGCGAGTACATCGATACATTGTCAATTTTGACATGCTGGAACTAAGTATTGGCATACTGAAATCCAAATTTATAAAAGTTTAATAAATTTTACGAGTTAGTCATGTTCCAAAATAATCGGTGTTTTCTACCGAAGTTACTACAACATTAGAGATCGAAGGTCTTGCAGAAGCATTTTCAAGCTTCTTCTTTCTTTTTTTTTTTTTTTTTTTTTGTTCCTTGCTTTAGTGGATTCATACTATTGTCTAGAAACCAACCTCTTTCCTTTTGGCTTGCCTTTGCATGTTACCATAGCTCGGATCCTTAAGCATAATGCATTCTTATGTACTAACCACTTTAGTAGCCATAACATCAGTTTCATTGTTGTTACTCGCCATCTCAACACCAAGTATTACTAGTGGTCATTTTTTTTAGTTTGGAAAAAACGAGTCATTCAATGATTTCTTCATAAATGACATCAATGTCCCATTAGAAATGGCAAGATCACTGCTTCATAGAACGTTTTTTCCAATTCCCTAATTGAAGATAGATGTTATGTCACGCTATCATTACCGACCAAACTAGTGATGATCTTATTACGACATCCGGCTATATCCTTCCTCCAACGTCTCAACGGATACTTGCCTATAACTATTCACCAACAACCTAAATACATGTCCGCACATAATTCCTTTGAAATCAAACGACCTACGGTTATAAGATACATCATTATTAGAAGGGTTATATGCTACCTTATATTCTAATAGCTTTGTAGTGCCATCTTTCGTAAAAACCCTCTTTGAAACTTTCTAGATGATATCGGGACCTTTTAATTTCAAGTACACCGCATCACAATAGTTCATATCACATAGCTCAAATTGTATTTTACGAAACATCAAATTGGTGTAAGCACTCCGAAATTGAAGCTCCAATAGGAATTTGGTCTATAAAGTAACTATAATGTTCATGATATCAAAATCAGCATGTTTTTCTTTCTCAAACTTATCTCGTAAAGTAATTTTATATTGCTCTATGAATTATTTTAGTGTGATCCGAGAATGCACATAACCATTAAAATATGCATTCATACTCTTAATCCGTTGAGTAGATGGCATGCACCTGCCGTAAAACATCTTTCATAAAAGCTGGAACCCATCACTGTCTCTCTTCATACAATTCAACCAGCCACTTATTACCTTTTAAGTCAAAATCTTTAACCATTTTATCCCAACCCCTCTCAAATTCTTTGATTGTCAAGCTTTTATACACAACACCCATGAAAGCTTCTCATAAGTCATGTTTCTTCTTATGACTCTTGAATTTCTCTAAAAACTTTGTTAGAATATGCCATAAACACCATCCGTGTCTAGTGTTTCGCATAGACTATGCAATAGCTTTATTGATGCTTTTGCATTGATCGATGATGATGGCTTTTGGTGCAACATCGCCCATGTAACGTAACCAATTCATAAATAACCAATCAAAAGTCTTTGCCTCCTCATCGTGTAATAAAGCACAATCGAGAAGTATTGATTGTAAGTGATGATTGACGTCGATAAATGATGCAAATGGCATGTTATATCAATTAACCAAATAAGTCATATCGAACGTAACAACGTCCCTAAATTCTTGATAAGTAGCCTTGCTTTAAGCATCTACTCATAGAACATTCGTCAACCTACCTTCATCATCATTTTTAACTTTGTAGAAGAAATCTTTATCACACCCTTTCATTTTCAAGAACACCTTCAAAAAAGCTATAGCATCACCTTCATCTTTGAGCCTTCTCCTCCTTGAATGATCAATAAAATTCCTACAATCTTTAATTAGACAAGGCATCTCCTTTGCACCTCCAGCTTGCACCATAATATAACCGATATTCTTGCTTGGTCGAACACCTACCATGTCATTAATCTCTAACTTTCTCTTCATGTGTGGAGGGATAGACCTATGCTCGCCTAATAAACCTTGTCATCTTTGGATCCATTTCATGGTTATGATTTTTGATGACATGGTTTATCTTCCATTTCCCATCTTTGCCCAGATGATGCTTGTCGGTTTATCGGCCAACCAATTTCGTTCATAGTCTTAGGATGGGGATGAATCCTTTCACGATAACACGAGATGGTTTGGAATTTATGAACACCATCAATCTTTTATGAATAAGATTCACAATAGCAAATCCCATTGATCTTGCATACTTCGGTAGGAAAGGAATATATCTTCAACATCACTCGAATTCCATCCCGACTTCGATGCTTCAAAAGTTTCAAAATTCTTAAACTCTTCATCCCTATGAATACGAACTCGCATTTTCTTCATCATTGTGAAATTCTTCTTCCTCTTCATAGCTTGATATTTTCACATTTGAGTTTTTGATTTCTATATTCAAATCATTGTATTCATCATCCCCACAAATGGAACGTATAAGCTCTTGTCTATCCATCAATGTAAAATGAGTGTGCTAGAAACTCAATATAGTGTGCTAAAAAACTCAATATAGAGTGCTAAAAATAATATATTTCATAACCGACTCCGTTATGTGACTAAAAATATTCTTCAACAGCTTATTTCTTAACATTAAATATTATTTGTTAAGTAATTTTCTTTCTAAATTCCTCTTCATCATTGGCATAATTGAGAATCCAAACATGACATGATAAACAAGATGGACTAGTCCGAAAATCCATCGGTGCAAATCTAGTGTGCTGAAAGAGTGTGCTAAAAATGATATAACTCTTAGTTCAACTGATATGTCTTAGCATATTCTTCAACCGGTATGTCTTACCATGAAAGTATTATTTGTAATTCATTGCTCAATTGAGAATTCAAACCTCACATGATAAAAATGTGAAGGATTTATCTTAAATTTATTGCTTTAAATATTGTTGGTTATCCATTAGTGTAAATATAATGTGTTGAAAGAGTGTACTAAAAACGATATACTTTTTAGTTCAACCGATATGTCTTAGCATATCTAAGACTATTATGTCTTACCATGAAAGTATTGTTTGTAATTCATTAGTCAATTGGGAATTCAAACCTTACATGATAAAAATATGAAGGATTTATCTTAAATTTATTGCTTTAAATATTGTTAGTTATCCATCGGTGTAAATTCAACGTGCTGAAACAAGTGTGCTAAAATTTATATATTTCATAGCTGACTTGTTATGTGTTAGAATATTCTTCAACAGTTATTTCTTAACATTAAATATTGTTTGTAAGCAATTGTCTTTCTAAATTTCTCTTCATCATTAGCATAATTGAGAATCTAAACCTTACACGATAAACAAGGACTCGGTTTGAAATATATTAGTTTATATATTGTTTTCCCTCCAAAAATAAAATATCCAACTTTTTTCCCTCCTTTGTATCCCTCCAAAAAACACTCGCCCTTATAAAAGTATGGTAACTTTTTTTTTGACATCACTAGTGTCATGTAGTACTACTCAAAAAATTAACATCAAATGGACATAAGCTAAATATAACTAAAAATATCAAAATATATGGTTGGAGCTTTTTTTTTTGACACCACTAGTGTAATGTAGTGCTCCTTTTGTTTTTTTTAGAGTTTTATTTTCCTTTACTTTCTAACTTTTTTTCATTAATTAATATTCAAAAAAAGAAGCTATGTCAACCCTAAAGTAGCACAACCAAATAATCCTTGTATTTTGCTTGTTGCAATCTCTATTTTTGTTCACGTTTATGTTTGTTGAACTTCAATCATTTCTAAAACCACTCAAGCATTTTCATTTATGTGTTTATGGCTTTCTATTTATGTTCTCTTCATTATCTTGTCTATTTTTTTTCTTCTTTAATGGGTTGATATAAGCCTAAATATTCAAGCCATAAAATTAAATTGAACTCGAATGTTGAGATATTTGTCAAAAAAGTGTTTGTTGCTTTACTCGTAACAATGCTTATATTTACTTTCATCAACTTTCTTTGTTATTTTTTTTTATTTCATCCAAGTGTATAGCTTGGATATTTTCATATCCATTTCATAGTTGTTGATGATGTTAAGCTCATTTTCCCTTTGATCGCTTCTAGTGACTTGTCCCAATGCAACGGCTAAACAAACATCTTCAATTGATTCGAGTGAGAAACTAAATAACATCCGACATTTGGAATACATATTTTTTTTTTTAAAAAAAGCATATTAGGTGATTCCCTAAAATAACCAATTAACAAACCAATCATGAAAATGGGAATTACATGAAACATATGGGGTGCAACTATTTCTAGCCAAAAATAGTTGCATCTTAACTCAACTTGCCAAGGCATAGCATTAATGGTGAATAAAAATGCATGGAAAAACATATATAGGTACTCATGAAATGAATCAAACAAATAGTACAAAGACTACATGCAATCTCAAGCTACCGTAAAACACAAGCACATTAAATGATTCAGGAAAAACTTTGCCATGAAGAAACAATGAAGAATTAAACTCCTTAATGACAATTTCTACATGCTTTCTATAGAGAATTAGGGGACGTTAATATAACAGCATCCCATGATTGACATGAATTAAACAAAAAATTTAAAAAGCATTTCAATACTATCATTTAAGTAGTCTCCAAAAAGCAAAGATCCACTAATTCAATGCTATGTAACGATCAAGAAAGCTTTAAAAAATCTTCTAGGATAGCAGATCATGCTCCATTTTATTTCGAGATATAGTGAGAATGGGGTTAAGAAAAAAAAAGGTGAAATAAAAAAAGGACACACAAACGAGATAGTTAATATACATATGTACAACAATAGTAAGAATGGATGTCACTAAGTCCCATCTATGCCTCAACCGGTACGATCATTCATTTATAGTCACTTGTTCCCACCTACAAAGGTAAAAAAATATAAATTAGTTTAAAATTTGAAATAATTACCATCCACAATCCATCACGATTTTAGTACATGTATGGGTTTTGAATTCACTAAATTATATCATAATTCAAAATATACCTTAATTTGTTGCCGGATTTGAGAAGGCTTTGAATAAAGTACTATTAATTAAATCCTCAACTCTTATGAAATGCATTTAAAAAATATTCAATATAGCCCATCATCTACACAACGGAATGAAGGTAGTTAGTCCTTGGCCTATATGTTTTTTTGTGAATCAAAACTTACTTGTGGCTAGAGTTGCATGTATCATTAAAAACATGAAATTTCCTTTATTCTCTCATTAACAACCTCAAACTAACGGCATGAAATATGAAAACAAATTTATATCAATGTAACTTAAAAATAAAAAATTAGTATGTAATAATTAGAAGAAGGCCAAAACAAAAATAAAAAATGAAAAAAAGAAAAGAAAAGATACTCATGAATAGTTCTTAAATTACGATAAGCTAATAAGCTTTAGTAGATACTTTTCATAAGTATCTTTTAAATAATCAAGTAGGCGAGATGAGTTCTAGTTATGATACAAGCTTTAATAGATTCAATATCATTCAATTTAGCACTACTTTGTACAATAAATTATGCACATGAATCGATAGTCCGAATCATAAGCTTCTAGTCATCTATTGAAAAAAACCAATCCAAAACAACTCTCTACCCATGTCTCTTTATCTCCATAATAGAAAATTCAAGCCACCATAGCCATGGAACTATACTATGAGCTACCCAAAATCTACAATAGTCAATTGAGCTTAATGAGAAATACGAGTGCAAAGCATGTATAAAATTCATATTACGTAACTTATAATTATATGGAAATTCAATCTATAGAGTTTCTAGGAAAATCTGTATTATCTTCTTATCAAGTTTACAAACCTCTCAAAGAATGACTTGCTTGTTTGTGAAGAGTTCCTCAATCGCCACCACCACATAGAAGCCACCTTTAGAACTCCGTAAAACCACTAGATCCACCAATAATTCATCATTTAATTTACAATTTTTCATTAAACACACTTGCTTTAAAATTCATAATCATGAACCCATCTCCTCAACAAACATTTTATACAATTTCAATAACCACCCACCTACCAACCAAATATGGCAACCACCACCACCACCATACATACCCTTTGCCTTTAAAATAGAAGGCTTCTTTCGGATCTAAAAATGATTTTTTTAAAAAAAAGAATATCTCGCTATCAAACATACTTGCTCTAAAATCCTAAAATCTTCAACCCATCTCTTTACAAACCTTTTGTACACTTTCAAGAACCACCTCGCCCACTAAATCCGGTAGCCATCACATATAGTTTTGCCTTTAATATAGAGTGTTTTTTTAGATCTAAAAGATGAATTTCAAGAAAAAAAGAAAAAAAAAGGAAATTGAGTTTTTGTTCATGAGAGTTAACATACCTTTTTTTTTTTTTTTAGATTTAATAGATGAGATTGAGAAGGGACGGTGAGTTTCATTTATGAAAGATGATATTGAAGAGAGATCGATGGAGATAGGGTTTTTTTCTTGATGATGAAACTGGTTAGAGGAAAGACAAGCAACAATGAATAGAAAAATAATAAAAAAAAGAGATGGGAGCATCCATGGGGAAAGGGCTAGGGAAAGATAAAAAAAAATTATTAAAACCAATGTGTTTGCAACTCGAAAGGAAAAGGAATAAGAGATAAAATTTAAAAACATATTTGAAAGAAAAAGGAAAGAATCGTGCGACTTGGATCAACGTGGGTTGCAAAACATCTAATTGAACAACCAACAATCATGGAAAGAAGTCAAAATAGTATTAATTTTTAGGAAAAAAGAGGAAGGAAATAGAGAAGAGAAAGGAGAAAAGAGCAGTCTATAAATCAAAGAAACACAAAGAGATAAGAAGAACGAGATGGTCGAGAGAGAGGAAGGGTACGCACAAGTACATCCATAATACAATCGAATCTATATAAGCGAGTAGCTAAATAGTTACAATCCTCATTGTTTTAATTTTGTTTGTTAATAGTTGATTGGAATAGGAAATCTCTCTCGATGTATGGGAATTGGGAAAAACATTACATGGTTCTTCTCTCACATCATAAAGTTTTGCCAATTACCACATTATTCCTTCGTGGAAAATATGTTCTAAGTAGGTAGAAAAATATCCAATACACTTGTAAATTTCATGGGCATTTCGTTGTTAGTGTAGGTGCCTAAAATCTAACCTTAATTAGATGACTTGAGTTATTGTAACATTGCATCATTTATTTAATAAAAGAAGTCTTTCTATTAATTTTTTTTTGTTTATATTTATTTATTGAATAGAATTAGATAGAATTCCATATGATATGCATTTGCATTAATGATTGATCATAAGATGTGAGATAAACATTAATACACTTAAATGATATCATTAAATGTCTCAAGTTGTAACATTATCAAGAATGAATATTGACTATATACGGTTAGACTTATGAGTGCTATACTCATGTTATAAGATAGTAGTAGGAAATCTCACACCTCTTAGCATGGTGATGCCAAAGCAAGCGCTTAGGTGATTTAGGTTAGAGAACATATCACCTGGACTTGACTCGCTATGAGAACCCATTTGGTTTAGTCTATGAGAATCTCATACGAGATGGGTACAATTGGTCCTTTACCTTGAAGTCATCACGGTTATCTCATTAGAAGATTTATGTACTTTGACACTCATTTTGATGGACCTATTAAAGGATTACATATAGGCGATTTGTTGGGTGCACTAGGAATCTAATAGAGATAATGGATGAACAAGATATGATATGTTATTCTTTGTATACTAAAGGAGTTATCACACTCCACTTTGGTAAATATCTACTTAAGAAATCTATAGCCACGGTAGGAGTACACCAATAGAACATAGTTGGTTTACTCGTAAGAGCTAAGATATTTGGGAATCGAAAAAAACTTGTGTGATCATAATCGGACAAACTAATAATCAAGTTCGAGATCACACTATGATAAATTGACATGAGGACTAAATTGTATAATAACCATGCTCATGAAAAGTAATTATGGATTAATTAATCCTCCTAAAGAATTGGATAGTCATGATGCCTTGTTAAAGGGCAATCGTGATTTTTGTATTAACAAAAAAAAAAAAAGAGGTGTCTTTTATTCATAATACATTGTCAACATATCTAGGAGCCTATTAAGCCACATGCATAAGTTTAAGCATTCACATAATAAAAAGAGAAGCAAGGATTTTGGAAAATTTTTTCAATATTGAAAGTTTCGTATTTTGGAAATGGTTTCTTAGAATGGAAAGTTTTCCAAAATGGAATTTTCCTAAAATGGAAAGTTTTCTATTTTAGAAATCAATTTCCTGATTTGAAAGTTAGTTTCAAATTTGAAAGTAAGTTACCTAAAAAGAAAATTAGTTTCCTAACATAGGTTTAAAGGTGATTTGAGAAATTATTTCCTAATATGGACCTCCTAAAAATATCTAACCTAATTTATTTGGTAGTCTAAATTAATTAGGCTAATAGAGTTTTAGCTAATATGTTTAATTAAAAAGTCTATAAGATATTTTGGTGGGAGGATAAATATGAACCTTATTGGATAAGGATCAAGGTTTATAAGGATAAGATTAGAAAGCCTATATGCCTAATAACTCGTAATCCTTGAAGGATTATGAAGCAACTAAGAGTCCTTTGAGGATTCATTGTCGTCACTTCCTTATCCTTGGAGGATAAGGATGACACTCACCCCATAAATATAAAAGGAGATGTGACAAAGAGAGAGAACAAGCTAGGGCTACACAACAAAAAGAAATAAAAAAAGAGAAAACAGTTTTCTCCTCCCATACACACATGCCACCTCTCCCCTCTCTTTTAGGGTCGTCGTAAAATACCTAAATAGATTTCTAAATAGAAAATACTAAACAAGTTAAAAAAGGTGGAGCTAGCACTCTACTACTTCGAGTGCTTCTTATGTGAGTGCTTGGACTGCATGGATTATCAATAGAGGTCGGATAGTTTGAAAACTCCTTTTCTATAAAAATTAAATTTTACGCTACAAGACATAATCCTTTACTTGTGCTTTAATTATGTATGTATGATTAGTTGATTCAATGGCTTCATCTTGGAAGCCCTAGATGGAGAAAAAGTTTTGTTCTATTCCGCATCGCCATAGGATGCATGATCTTTCATTTGTATGTCCCATGTGCTATAAGTACCGAGTTGTATTGCTAAGAGTGGAAAAACATGACAAAAAGAGGATAAGTTATTATTGTAGCACCATACGCTGGTTGTCACATAATTTTTTCCTAAATTAAAAAAAATATATTAAGATAAAAAAATGATGAAACAAGCTTAGGCTAGCAAGTCTTAAGGTTGGCCCACTTATGTCGATTTTTGGCTTTCTTCGCCTAAATGTGTGTCAAGCTAGACTTAGCAATCAAGACCTAATCCATTTTTTAAAAATATTCAAAATAAGAAACTTTAAATTGACTTATGTAGCACATTATATATATATATATATTCAAACTCTCACCTGCACACCTAAACCTAACAATTAAAAAAGCCAAAATAGAGGGGTAAAATGCAAAAAATAGACATCATTGATGTTCATCTTCTAGTCACCTTTTTTTGACATGTGCCAAACAAATCCCACCATCTAAAGGAGACAAATCTAGTGCCACCAATCTATTGTCATTTCAATCATTATCGCACCTCCATGCATATGAGTAAGTTGTAGCTACCTTTACCTCAAGCACCAAGTTTGGGTCTTCATTCTTTATTGCTTTTCATAAAATTTAGTCCCTAAACTTCTAACTTGATATTTTTTTTTAAAACAAACATAAGAGCGGCATCCCGATAAATTTTATTGATAAAGAAAAGGGATTACAAGGGGGGACATATAAGCCATACCCCAAAATAAGGGGGACTAGGTGAACCTTGCCCGAAATACTAAATATGATACATATAAATACCTAAATAATCTTACCTATAAGCTATATGAACACCCTCAAGAAGATCTATAACCTAGTGAAAAAGTATAATGACCTAAGTACATGTAAGCATAATTAGCCAACCTATCACTCGTATAATTTTGTTGATAGAGTACATGAGTAATAGAATGTGTCAATAATAATTTCTCACATTGTCGATGTTTCTAAATATAGTATCACGAGTTTCAAGGTTGGATGATGTAACATGTCTACTACCACCAAAGAATCGGTTTCTATGACCACTATTGTAGTATTCAGTTCTTGACACAATTTAAGTCCATCTAGAGGAGCTTTAATTTCTTTATACATATTTGTTCTTGTTCCATAATAATTTGAAAAAAAAAGGCAACCAAACATCCTTAACTATTCGAAATGATGCCACAACTCGTGCAGTATCCATATCTAAAGGACCATCTATATTCAGCTTGTAACAACTTGTATTTGGGGGTTGCCATTTTAACCAACGCCCTTTTGTAGCCCTTACAGGAAGCAAATGAACGTGAATATACTATAACTTAAATTTACCCTATAAACTACATTTTGTTTTTAGTGTATAAACCATACATAAATTCGTAAGATGATTACTAATCCTCTTTTTAACTATAGTTATATTCATGGAAATATCATCATATTTTGCTTAACATCTACTTTTTTAGATTTTCCAAAGTGTAAAGAAACATATTGCAACTTGACACTTGCTAACATGAGTTTTTGTACTACATAACCAAGAATTAAGAAGGTTAAAGCTAGAATGATACCTAGTTCGTATATGGAAAATTCAACCATAGTGCTCCCATAATTGTATTGCTATCCTTAAATGTAGAAACAAATGATCAAAAGTTTCCTCTTAATGACTATAATAATAGTAACACATTGAGACTAAAGGAATGTTTAATCTTTTGACATTACTATCCATAAGTATGGTCTCATAAATTTATCTCTACATGAATCTGTTTTCTTTGATATTTATGCTTGGAAGACCACACCTTAAAGCACTATATAACTATTGGGTTATGATTTCTATGAGCTTCCTATAAGTCTTTTGTAGCAAACTGACTTGACTTTGATAGAGTAAATACCACCTTATCTTTTACGAACCTCATCTAATTGTATATTATAAACCTATAACCTATAGCTGAATGGGAATGAAATCCATAAACTCTTCTATGTCTTGTAGGGCCTCCTTCATTGTGAGATTGTTATCCAATGGTAATGGAGCTGGAAGTATCGACCCACATCAGTTGGTCTTTCAAAAAGAGATATTCCCATTATCAACCACCCATCAACTATTACCCAATATATAACCAAATAATTTTGACACTAATTGCCATATTGGAGAAATTACTTATTTTGTAAAAGAATTGTAATCACCATATTTTTCTTTTGTAAACTTTACCCATAGACTTTTACCTTGTAGATGGGACCAAACTAATTTAGCTTGTAAAGCCTCTATCACTTATTGAAGACTCGTGAATACCCAATCTTCCTCTTTCAATGGATGATAAACAACCTCCCAAAATATCTAATGATGTTAAGGTTTACTAGCCAAGCTCTAAAGAAAATCTGCCATTAGTTTTTCCAATCTTTTTAAAATCAAAACTAGAAAATGGATAGCTATTAAAGTATGAATGGAAATGTTGTTCAAGATTAATTTAATAAGGGTAATTTTTATGCCTTAAGTCAGTAGTTTTGACTTCTATCCATTGATCCTTTTGACCATCCTTTGTTCAAACTCTTGGAAATATATCTTCCTTATTCTTCAAGTATCAATTTGGATGCCTAGGTACTTCATAGGAAAATTGAATTAGGTGCATCCACTTCAACCTTGAATCTATTCCAGCCAAGAAGAGGATAACTATTTAGGTACAAAGAAACCACTCTTTGATGAATTCAATTGTCGACCAAAACCCTCTCATACTTGGGAATCACATCTCTTAGATGCAAGATTGATCATTTCTCTCAATTTGTAAATAGAAACATATTATCCGTATAGAATAAGTGAGATATAAGATTAGAGATTCCGCTCACCGAAAAGGCTCTAATAAGGCCATCTTTGTGTGCTCTTTGTAAATTATAGGATAACATTTTTTGCACCAAAATAAATAGTAAATGAGAGTGGGGGCCTCTTTGACGTACTCCTCTACTTGACCTGAAGAAACTGAAATTACTTCATTGTACCCGAATTGTATATCAAATATTGCTAATACAAAGATACACCAAATCACACCACATTTCTTTAAACCCTAACTCTCTCAAAGTGCGCATCAAGAATGACCATTCTAATTTATCATAAGCTTTGGACATATCTATTTTAAAGATTACATTATCACCCCTAACCTTTCTATTTACCTCATGTGCCATCTCTTGAGCCAAAGCTATATTCTCCGTAATATTCCTTCCTTTTACAAAGCTTGATTGTTCATTAGCCACAATCTCCGGAATCACTTTACCCAAATGATTTTCTAGCACTTTATATATAATCTTATATTCAAAATTCGATAAATTAATTGGTCTCATGTCATTTAGTGAGGTAGGATTAGGTATTTTTGGTAACAGGATCCAAATAATAGTAGATAAACATTTGGGGATTGTGCCTCCAATGAAGTAGTCCCGAACTACGTGAACCATATCTATTTTGATAATATCCTAATATCTTGTAAAAAAAATGACATGTAAAGCCATCTCCACCTAGGGTGCTATCTCGGGTTCAACTCCTTGATAGCTTTGAAAATTTCTACAATTGAAGGAATGCCACTAAGGATTTCATTTTGTTCACCCGTAACCATTTTCTTCATTCCTATAAAAATACTATCATGCATATTCATAATACCTAAAGAGAATAGATTTTAGTAGTATTCTTCGACTTCATGCCTAGTGTAAGAAATGTCTCTATTAAACTCCCAACATCCTTTTTGATACTCGAAACGTGTCTTTTTTACATCATCTTTGATACAAACATGAAAATAAAAGTGTTTCTATCCCCATCTTTCTCCTACATAGCTTCGCACTTTTTACTATAACATTTCAGCCTCCCACCCAATCAATTGGTTTAGTCGATCTTTGGCTTTATACAATTCTATCGACATGTTATTACTCCAACTTAAAACAATTAGATCTTCCAACCAAGTTATATCATCCCGAATGGCGTCTCTTTCCCATGATATATGCCCAAACACATGCCAATTCCAATCCTTAAGTAGCGTCTTAGTACGTTGTAATTTCTTTTGGAGGACAAACATTTGTGGTCCCTTAACATGTTCATTCCATGTCTCGTTTCACAAAGTCCATAAAATTTATATGGTGTAGCCACACTCTTTGAAATCGAAATAAATTTTACCTATTAAGTATCTTCCGAAACTGAAATAGTAATGAAGAATGGTTTGAATTGATTTTTACCAAACGCTCTACCTTTAAGGTAGGCAAAGCGACTTTAAAACGTCCATCCACTACCCTTTTAAAACTAGACCTAAGCATGGTTTGAATAAATGAGATTTTTTAATTTCTATTTGAGAAATAAATATGAAAAGCATTCCATTAGAAAATTTGACTTGAGTAATTGAAAATTATACTCCAATGATTTGAGTTGCTTAGTAATTAGGAGTATTCATCATAAATGTTTGCTTTTACATCAAACAATGATTCAAATTTTGAGTATGTAAAGCACTTTATGTTGATCACTTGCTAAGTAATCGGTTACCTTCATCCCAAATATCGATAGTTACGTAAAAAGGAAAGTGACCACTTAAAAAAAAGCTATTAAGGCCTAGAAATGAAACAAAAAAATATAGCATGGGATGCTTAAATGGAAAAATTTTGGTTAAGGAAAATCTTTGTTTATTACCTTACTTATAATGGTAAAAAAGGAGTAAAAGATTGAGTTGGTGTTTATATGCTTGAATTTTGTTTGGTTATGAAGATACGTAAGTCAATTTAAAGACATATACTCGATATGATAATAATATCATAAACATAATCGAGTTGATTGTTAAATTTTATGGATTTCTAAGTTGAGCATCAATGTTTGAAGAATAATCATATTGATGTGACATTTGTTTGAATGATTTTGTAGGTTTATCATTTGAGAACCCTCACGAGGCACAACTCTTCCATTAGGGGTAACCTAGGGGTTTAAAGGCTTGTTACATATGCAAAATGCAATCATGATTCGTATGAAAGTGAGTTAGGTTTTATTTTATTTGTTTTGCTCCGGGATTAATAAAGTTTAAATGTGAAGGTATTTGATGACTCGCATAATTAGCATGATTTTAATGCTCTATTACATTGTACTTTCTAGCAATTATTGTATTATATTATGTTGTTTAAGAATAAGATGATAGTTTTGGTTTGTGTAGGAAAAATGACAAATCGGAGAAAGGAAACCCAAAACCTAAGGAAGAAAGAGAAAGAAAGTTCAAAGAGGTTTAGAGGATTCATACGATCATATGAAATAACAAAGGACATAGCTACTAGTTGTGTCACTTAAAGGAAGAAATCGTGTAGACTCTCAAGTAGAACAAGCTACATAGGCGGTAGGCTTTTCGTACGATTTGAAGTGCAAAGCTACACACCGGTGTCTCTAAGGCAAAAAAGGTTTATATGGGTAAAAGAGATTTTACATGGCTTGAAAAAGAAATCTACACGGGTCAAGGCTTGGTAAGACGACATGAAGAACAAAGGCATACGATCGTATGCCCTAGTGAGCAAGTTCGTGTAACACTTATTTTCTAAGGCTTCAAACCTCATGATATCAAACAAAAAACTATTTGATTTCATGTATGAAGCAATATGGCCATATGATGCTAACACATACATGATGTAACCCTAATTTTAGGTACAAATATCAAAGCTAGGGTATTACTCATTTATCTCTTCTTTTCTAACTCTTTTATAGCCACTATTAATAGAAATTCTCTTTGTAATATATTATAAACAGCTAAACTTTATTCTTGGTTGAATTAAGTTGAAGATTTTGGTTAATCACTATGAGATTACTGATTTTATTTCTTAACTTATCTTTATTGAGTATTTTATATTTTTCTCGCATGATTAGTTCATAGTTATATGATTAGATTGATTAGAGTGTATCCTAGTTGTTTAGCATATTACTTATTGCTAGCTAAGATACAAGTCCATGTAATTGCTTGTCTAAACTTACTTGTGGTAGTAATAAGGGGTTGATGATTATATGATGTTTTCATTCAATTCCTTAAAAAACATAAAACTAGGTTATATCTTCTCTAGTGTTTAGAAAGGTGGCTTAGCTTCACGTATCTTTCTCTTCTTAATGTTGTTATTAGCTTAATTTATCTAGTGCTTAGTAGGTTGTTCAATAGCTATGGAATTAATTGGGTATCGTATATTTAGTTAACGACTAGGTAAGGAAAGACTAGGGTCAACATACATGTTGTTGTCTTACGATGAATATTCAT